>CM046038.1:51068426-51148426 GCA_025215565.1 Flaveria ramosissima
AGGAGAGGTTAACTTTAGTTGTTTTTTTTGAACGATCAAAATTTATTAAACTAACAAGAAGCTAGAAATAATGTATAAGAGGAGATTCAAAAAAATTACACCATGAAACTCCTATTTTCCATCTAGTTTTCAGCCAAAGGAAGGAGAATGATTTTACATTGCCTATAATCTCCTCCGCATTAACGTATTTGTTGTTAAACACCTTCTCGTTCCTAGCCTTCCATAAACACCATAAAAAGATTAAGAAGATTGCTTGAACCATGTCTTTGAGCCCAATCGCTATCGGCTATAAGAGGGAATGAGTTTCATCGTTTTTCGTCATGATTTCGTTGGTTTCACATGCATGCCGCAAAAACTAAAAGCCTACAGAAAACATGTGGTTCAACAGTTTTCTTAAAATTACACAAATCTATGTTAACATAACTAATTCTTCCCCATTGAAGGAAATGAGTGTATGTAACTCATTCTTCATTGATGCAAATGGGTATATATCTAGAGTTTTGAAAGTCTTGATATCTTCTGATTTCTTATTTCCAGTAATCTTGTACTTATGCGAACGCGTGTTGTTGTAATCTATTGATTCTCTCCAGATGGTCGAGATAATAAGATAGACAAAAGAATCATATAACCGTCATGTTTCAAGAACACTGCTCTATGGCTAAAGTATAGACACCAAAACAGTACCAATCAATGGAGCTTACTTCATTGCTATCTCTTCTTGCTCGTCTACAAACTCGAGAGAATCACCATAATATTTATAAGCTTCTTGCCTGATACTTTCTGAAAGGCGGGTTTCTCCTTTTGATTCTAACTGCGCGACTAATAATTTAAAAGTTAACCTATCAGGCTCACAACCTACCTCTTTCATTAAGTCAAAGCAACCCATGGCATGTTCAATGAGGTTGTAACTCATCAAAGTTTCCAACAGTGCATTAAACCCGTCTGTCTTGGCCTCTAATCGACCTTTTTCTCTTTTCAATTCGTGAACGATGATATCAACCTTGTCATTCAAGCCATTCCGTGCCAAAACCAAGATTATTTCAGAAAATACTGATACCTCGGGCTTATACCAATGTTCCTTTTGAATCACCGCAAAAACCTATATCAAGAAAAGCGAATGTTAGACATGGTTTGATTTAAGCATGAATAAAAAAAACTCTATAAGTAAATATATACATATATGTGCCTATACGTTCAATAAAGAACACATTTTAAGTGAAAGACTGCGAGAACCGCATAAATACTTATACCTATTGTTTTACCCGTGATCCATAAGATGGTCATGTGACTGCATAACCACCACTCTTTCTCCCACTATATCTGACATGTATTAGCGGTTCTCGTGGTTCTTAACTTAAAATTTGTTCTGCATTGAACGCCCCCTTTTATTTGTGTCTCTGTCCCTCTATATATAGATAATCTCTTTAGAAGCATAGCATTCTTTCACTTGTTTCAAATTTAGTCATTGAACTTTATGAATCATAATAAAAGTCACCATCTTTTAAAGACTGGGTTCTTATGAGTAACTTCGGCAAGAAAACCTTTACGAAGTTGAACGGTTTTCATAACTTTTTAAAAAAATTAGATGGTTTCTGTACGATTCTTACAGTCCAGTTTTGAACTAGGGTCACCATACTAATAATGAACTGACCATAAGGGCCAGCAGGCAGTGGTCTTGGCGAAGGAGCTCACGGAGTATGGCCATCATATCAAACTTGAGTAATCTACTAAACTTGGAGTTGATCACTTGTTGTTGTTGACGTTCGTCTGCAGAAGATTTAAATGCTCGTTTGAGAGATTGAATTGTTTGTATGGCCTCGATGCTGAGATTTCGTCCTTTCTGCAAGGGCTTCCTGTTCTTGCTTCTGTCTCTCATTGTTACCCGCATCCTTCCTCTGTCCTTCTTCCCCACTTCAAGTGACAGAAATCCCATAAAACCACAAGACGTTCTTGTTTGGATGCCGTACCAAAACCCATAACCACTGCAACTAATACTCCTGATCGCCATGCCTCTCTACACTGAAAAAGACACCAAGAAATGTATTTTATCCAGATATACATTTGTCTTTAATATTACAACTTGTCAAGCTTGTAATACGCCTGAACGTGGGAAACTGGTAGGTTATGGCAGATCGGTAAAATTATATAAGCAAACGGGTCAGATTGACTCGCTAACAATCTTTTGTCCATTATTTATACATTTCATTGATGACATACTCGAGACAATTATAAAGACTAAAACTTATAAAAAGTAGCTTCTTATAAAAAAGTAAAACTCAATAACCAGATACCATTAAGCATATCATATCACAATGAAGCAAACAAGTAATTAAAAAAAATTAATATATCATGCAAACAAATTAACTTAGAATTCACAAATTGTATGGGAACATAGTATTTAGAAAACAATTTATTGAAGTGTAAATTATCTCAAGGTAATATATGATAATGAGTTCAACAGAGCATCAGCAGAATTGTTATAGTATTACTCCTTATTCAAAGCCTTGACAAATACACACACACAAACACACACACACACACACAATCTACTTGCTTGAGAAGATTTGGTGAAAGAATAACAGTTAGAGAGAGAGAGTTTAGAGTGGTTTGTTATTCATACTCTCTAAAACTCTTTGTTCTTACAGTACACAACTACACAAGCACACATACAATAATAACCATATAACCAACTCTCATGAGGTAGTTATGGAAGAGACTAGACTAGCTGACTAGCAAACTTTTGTGGACATTAATACATATCAATACCCCTCCCTCACATGGATCCTTGTCTTCAAGGTATCGTCTCGCAAGTAGCCACATTTGAAATAACCAACTTAACATTTAGGAGTAGGAATAAGGATAGGAGCATGATGTTTCTTGAGAAAGTGACATCGAAAGCGGAATGCGATGAACATTTAGGAGGGAGTCTGCAAGTATATCAGAAAAAAACACGTCTTTTTCCCAAAAAGTCTATAAGTTTGTCATAATACCAGGGCAAAAATTCTGATTTGTGACTTATTTGATTCTTGTTCAACACTTTGTTCATAGTTGCTCCCAATGAAGTTCTTATTATAACATGTCTCTGGACAGTGGCGGAACTAGGAATTTTTTCCTACGGGGTCACTATTTTTCGGTGATTTACTTTGTAACGAAACATTATAAAATTTTTCATATTATAATACCCAAATTAACAAACAAATTAAAGATTCTAGATCTCTAAATACCCAAATCAACAAACAAATTATAGATTCTAGATTTCTAAATACCCAAATAAACAAACACATTAAAGATTCTAAATTTCTAAATGCCTAAATCAACATACAAATTACAGATTCTAGATTTCTAAATACCCAAATTAACAAACAAATTATAGCTTCTAGATTTCTTAATACCCAGATTAACAAACAATTTATAGCTTCTAGATTTCTAAATACCCAAATTAACAAACAGATTATAGCTTCTAGATTTCTAAATACCCAGATTAACAAACAAATTATAGCTTCTAGATTTATAAATACCCAAATTAACAAACAGATTATAGCTTCCAGATTTCTAAATACCCAAATCAACATACAAATTAAAGATTCTAGATTTCTAGATACCCAAATGAACAAACAAATTAAAGATTCTAGATTTCTAAATACCAAAATCAACAAACAAATAACTAACAAACAAATGAAATAAGTCAAGTCTAACAATGAAAGGTTTGAACTTTGCATAAAGAATAAAGAAAACTAACCTCACAAATCGATGGAAGATGGCAGCAGGGGGAGGCGGCGGCGACAGCAGGTGGCCGGAGGCAGCAGGCGGAGCAGCCGACGACGGTGGTTATTTCTGTCGATGGTGGGTGGGGAGGCTTAATTGGGGTTAAGAGTTTTATTTTGTGTTATAGGAGAAGGGTAATTTAGTAATTTATTTAATTAAAAAGTGAATTTTAGAAAATAGCTGCAGATTCGTAAAGCAGGGTTGTTCACGAATCGAACCAAACCGAATGCAGCTCCGCTCGAACTCGGTTTGGTTTCAAACCGAGCGGCTTGGTTCGGTTCGAATTTACAAATTCGAGCGTAAACTTCATGCTCGAACTCGGTTTGGTTTTAGATCGAGCGCTCGGTTTTGTTTGGTTTCGTGTTATAATTTAAAACAAAACTAATAATTCATTCAAAAGTTTCAGCTTTCAAGTTCCAACCGTAGTATCTTCACCAATGCTTGTGCAAATATTCTTTAAGAACCAAATCATAAAAAAAATCTAACCTCAAGATATCGCGATTAGGAACAACTGAACAATGTCGGGCTTCTAACTAGGTCGGACTTCGGAGGCGGATGTCGGAGGCGGGATGCGCGATCAAACTATTGCAGGTCTGATTGCCGAAGGTCGGGGTCGCATGTCAGAGTGCCAGAGGCAGCGCCTCGGTAGTCGGTAAGGAGGTGGGGGATATGGGAGACAGCTAGAAAGTGTTGATGGGTGGAATGGTGAAAGGATTTTGAAATGTGAAGTGATGATTTGATCAGATAATTAAAGCTTTACATTTAAAGTTGTTGATTTTTTGACTAAATAATTAATATAGTGGTAATTGGTTAATAACTAAATAGATTAACAAATATATAATATATAAAAACTAAATTAAAATAAAATTCGAGCGAAACCGAACGAGCGACGAGCGAGCGCACCTTTGCTCGTGCTCGGCTCATTTTCAAACCGAACCGAGCCGCTCGGTTCATTTACAACCGAGCCAAAATTCGAATGAGCAAAAATCCGAGTTATTTCGAACGAGTTCGAGCGAGTTTCGAGCGTCGAGCTATTTGAACAGCCCTGTTGTAAAGTTGTTAAAGTGTTTGCACTAACACATTACTAAATTAGGAGTAACAAATACAGGAGCAAGTTGGGTTATAGAGGTAGGTTAGAGAGAACAGAGTTTTTATTCTTGGTTTCTAGTTGGGTTCAATACTTTTCCCTTGTAATAATCAGAGGTTTTTTCCTTTTTAGTAAACGGTTTTTTATTTGTCTTGTAATTTTCTTTTGTGTTGATGAGTGTAGTCTGGTTAGGGATTGTAACAAGGGGAAATTTAGAATTATGATTAGAAGATGTAGAGATGTCGAGCTGTTGACAATGAAGTTTGATCTTGACGAGTTTGACGGAAAAATGATTTTTCTCTTGATAATAAAAAGGGAAAAAAATCTGTCAATCACATTACTATTGAAGGAGAGAATGAAGATCATGGAGAAGGTTTATAGTGCTTTGAGTCTAGCTGACAGGGTTTTTCACGAGGTGTTGAAAGAATGAAGATTATGAAGGATGACAACAAAGAATGATCTGTAAAATGTTGAGTTTGTACCTAAAGCTGGAAAAGAATATGACATCTTAGGAAACATTTAAAAAACGTTGGTCACTTGCTAAAGATGGAATATGTGAGGCTTACAATTATGAGATGGTCTTTGACAATGTTACATGCTACCAGGAAACATATGTATGTGTTAAATGGAACAAATCATGTCAAGGAATGAAGCAACGGACGACCAACCATGGTTGACATCAGAGCCGACCCAAATAGGTTATTAGTGGTACGTTGGGCTTGAGGCCCCAAAATTTAAAGGCCCCCTATTATTTCAAAAAATATATATATTGGGTCTATGTAAATTACATGCACACAACCCATCAATCTGATGCAAACATTCAATCAAAATACTTATTCATAATATTGGGCCTAATGTAATACTTGAATCTTCTAGACGCACAGCCCATCGATTTGATACAGTGGTGGCCTTTTGCCTGCTTGCAATATATATAAAAATAAAAATTGACTCCACCAACTATAAACGTATTAGTTTATTATTGTCGGTCCCAAAGCCGGATAAAGGGTGAGGGTTTTAACATTTTTTTATAAAGAAAAGAGCCTCCTTGTTTTAGTTCGATTGGGACCTTAAAAAATATTGAGACGGCCCTGGTTGAGAGCAAGCATGACAACATACAATGTGAGATCAGACCACATTCGTAGGTGTGAAGTGCTTGGTAACTTGAGGATGATGACATAGATAAAATTTATATTTAATTGCACTACTATACATATGAACTTACTTGACGACATTCTTAATTGCTCAAAGCTTTCTTTTTAATGTTCACCAGAAATAAAGCAAATGTTATGTTAATTACCATACTTCATTTGCACTTCATGTTTATTAATACCAAACAAATACAAGTATCTTTTTTACTAGAATTTTAAAAACAGAGTTATGGATACGTATACCCACACAACTAAACTAGTTTATATGATAGATACATATAATTCAGTCATATGTTTTCCACACACAAAAGAAAACAGATCAACTTCAAATGTCACGACTACCATTTAATCCTAATCCTATTTCAAATAACAATTAACAAAACTCTTAAGAACAATCAAAATTTTCATCTTGTATGTTAGATATCTATAATAATCAATTTTACCTTGTTTCCAACCCAATAGACAATGACATACTCGATTGTTAAAATAAAACCACCCAATGGAAGATCTAACATTAAAACATCAATTTTAATTTTTTCCATACACATTAAATATACCAAAATGAGTCCCAAGTTCTGAATAGAACAAGAACACTCGGGTTTTCAAAAATCATAAATAATAAAACTTTTCAAAACCTAAACCCAATTCCAACCAGTATAAACCTCCAATCTTGTGTTTCTATTTGTTAACTACATAGAGGATACAAACACATCTCAAACCAAAAACTACATTTTCTCAATGATCAATACAATCAGTCGCTTATTTCGACTCTAGTTATCCCTAATTAGAAACCATTTTAAACCAAAATCAAAATTGCAAATTTTCTAAACATCATTTGAAGGGGTTTACAAAACCCTAGAAAAATAAAAACGCGTTATTCAACTTCGCTTAAGATTAAGGGGAGAAACTTATTGTCAATACCTGCTAGAAATCTTCAACAATGGTTTGTGATTCTTAAATCAACACTCTATACAAAGCCAGATGTGTCTTCCCAATCGATTTTGATTTTGACTATGACCTAGGGAGGATTACATGGGATTCCCTAATAAAAAATGGTATCTATAAAAGTATCAATTGCTAATTTACATCTATGCCCTTTTCATTTAATATTAACCCGGCTATATAGTTGCTTAATTACTTTTTTACCCTTTTTAATCTTATCCATTGATTGATCTAATCAATGGTTACAAAAGGTTCTTGTAGTTCTCATTTTAAAACGCTGTTAACTTTTACATACAATATTATTTTTTTTTTAAAAATCACACCAAAAAACACAAGTGTTTTTTTCATTTTTAAAACGCCTACAATTTTAGTACATAAAAAATAAAGTTTTTTTCATGTTATTTCAGTTCATCGTGTAACATTCGTCAGCTCATTGTGTAATGTCATGTCATTATGTAATATTAATTAGATCATTGTGGCTAATTGACCATTTTGTTATGCATTGGCTTACTAAAAATGATGATTTTAGAATAACATAATGCTAAAAATGTTATTTTTATTATGTTTTCTAGTTTATTGTGTAATCCTAAATAGTTTATTGTGTAATCCTCGTCAAGCAGCTCATTGTGTCTATTGTTAATCATCGAGTCTAATGCTAGTCATTGTGTTCCCCATTGTGTCTAATGTTAATCATTGTGTTTTTTAACGTGGTGATTTTCAAATAATACAATGCTGAAAATGTATTTTTTTTTATTTTTTTCCAGTTCAGTGTGTAATCCTCATCAGTTCATTGTGACTCCTTCTCAAGCACCTCATTATATCTATTGCTAATTATCGAGTCTAGTGTTGGTCATCGTGTATTCTAATGTTGACTATCGTGCTGCATTTTTTTTAAAATGATGATTTTCAAATAACACAATAATGAAAATATAATTTTTGTATGTTTTTTAGTCAATATGTTATCCTGATCATGTCATGTGTAATCCTTATCAAACAGCTCATTGTATATATTGCTCATTATCGAGTCTAGTTGTGACACCTTGTGTTTTCAGATTAACACCGGTAACTACCGTTAACCTTACAATTTAATCTTTATTATTAAAAGTTTATTTAATCAATTATTAACTTAAAGATGGTTTTCTGATCTAGGGTATAAAATGCAAATTTGTTGGATTGAGGTGCTTGAATGCAATTTAGTGAAATAAACAATCTATTAACTATTAAGCCTAACCCTCACCTCCCGATCTCCCCATTCGCAAACCCTAAAACTCCCCCATCCACTGCAGTTCTTCACGGCAGCTTTCTTCCCCCAGCAACAACCTCGTTCACCTCAACTATGCGACTACCATTCAAGATCCTATGTTCTCCCGTAAGTGATCCTGTACGGTTACTTTTCTTTATTTGTTTTGATGTATTACGGTTTTGTTCCTGGAGATGACTTCATGGTTTCAGGTCTCGATTGTGTTGCGGTGTGGTTATTTTTGTGGCGTGTGTGCATTGCGAGTGATTTTGGTGTGTGTGTGTGTTAGGTTTTCACCCAATGCATGGTTGCCTGTTTTTATTTCGGATGCTATGTATGTATGCATATGAGATTGGGTTGGGTGTAGTGAATCTTGGTTTTCTCAGGTTATGATTTCGGCAGACGTCCGTGCCCGCGGGTGTTATGGGTTGCGGTGTTCGGGTTAGGGTCTGTGCACGCCGGGCATATATGTTAATATTGATATATATTTATTGTTCGTATGTGTGTGTGTTCTGCATTATGTGTGTGTTATGGTGTGTGTGTGTGTTTTGATGTGTGTGTGTGTTTTTTCTGTGATGTGTGTGTGTTTTGGTGTGTGCGTGAGTTCTGCGACGTATGTGTGTGTTATGCAATGTGTGCGTGTGCTTTTAGCCGTCTGTGTATCAGGCAGTAAGTTTTGGTTGTTGATGTTGATGGGTGGTTCTCGGCTAAAGTGTGTGCACGTTGTTGTGTGCGAGTATGTGGTAGTGCATGTAACATGGTAGGTTGGAGTGTGAATGATCTAGGGTTTATGGTTTTGGTTTGTATGATTCACGATTATGTGGTAGGTTCTTTTGGGAATGGGATATGCTTTGGGTTCGGTTGGGTGCCTGGGTTCTTGGTTTGCATGTTTATATGTGTTTGGGCATGCATGTATGTATGTATGTATGTGTGTGTGTATATATATATATTCGAATGCATGTTGGTAATTGGGGAATGGGCAGTGCTTATGGTTGAGTGTATTGGGTGTATCAATCTATAAATACATATGAAATAATATATGGGTTATGAATTTATATATATGTAATTTATCATTAGTGCGTTACGTACGAATTATATTTGCATTTGATGCTTGTGTTTGCGTGTGTGTATAATCAGGAATGCAAAACCTTATAGTTGAAGTGTTAATATTTTATATTAAATATGCATTCAGGTTATTCGCAAACCTAATCATTTACGCATACTTTTATCTGATTTGTTGTGCTAATTAAGGTGAGTTTACAGCCTTACTTTACTTATACTATTTTTGAGGAAGAGAAACATGTTCTTTTAGATGTTCATTCATTATATCAGTATTAGTGTATATCACATGTTTACTAGTGTTATACCTATTTAAGTACTCACTTTTGAACAGTTTATCTATGTACTTTAGCGAGGTAATCCTAAGTACATCTACTGGATTTAAAAAACCCTACTCGGGCTAGTTGCGCTAGCACGACTACATGTCAAATAGGTGTTTAATTGACCTAATTTTTGTTGCTATGGTCTGGTAACCACAACCAAGGCATACTTACATTTATCAGCTTTTGTTACGAACTTCATACACTATGTAACTTGATATTTAGGCTAGCTATCCAAAGATATTACTTTGTTTACTGGATATGTTATTTCCTGACTTATTATCGTTTATCAAACCTGTAAACTCACCAACCTTATGTTGGTACTTTAGCTTTTTCTTCAAGTTCTTAAGGTGCGCACGATTAGGAGCATTGCATCATTGTATCACATTGCTGGTTGATTTATAAAACAGTTTAAACATTTATTTTTCGCAAGTTTACATTTACTTGGGTTGCGCGTGTTTTGCGCTATTTAAATTTATAAATGATTAACAGATTACGCTTCCGCAAATATCTTCTTCAACTTATTATTAAACTATATTTTTGGATTACCTAATAATATTAATTGCTATTTTGTAATTATTGTGTCGTTTTGTATAACTATCGGCTGAGATCCTGGTATGTCACACGCCTAACGGTAAAATCACGTTTGTGAAAATTGAGGGTGTGACACCAGTGCTAGTCATTGTGATACTCATTGTGTCTAATGTTGACCATTTTATTATGCATTATGTTTTTAAAATTAATAATTTTCGAATAACAGAATAATAAGACATATAAATTTTTATGTTTCAAATTTATTGTGTACTTTTTATAATATAATTGTGTAATTATCATCAATTTAGAATATTAAACAATAACCTAACGAAGTTACACAATAAGTTAAAAAACTTTATTTTTTATATCAACATTATACGCGTTTTAAAGATTAAAAAATGCTCGTTTTATGGTGTATTTTTTTATAAAAATAATATCATATGTAAAAGTTATGAATGTTTAAAAAAAAGTGAAACTTGAGAAGGGGAAACATTATCAAATTTGCCGCCAACCTAATTTTAATAAAAAAGATATGTGTCAATATCTTAATTTTTCTTACATTTTTAGTTTTATAAGACTTTGTATTTAAACATTTTTTAAAAATTATGAGTGAAGTTGGTTTAAATGTCAATAATAATAACAATAATTACACAATTGACATACACGTAAATAATAATTAAGGTAATTAAATTTATAAAAGGTGATGTTATCCCTTGAACTCTTAAAATTTAATATGAAAGTTTAACTTTTGTTATCCTTAAATATATTATAACTAGTATATATTTATTATTTGCTTTTATAATTTGTTACTTTTTCTCTATTTTCAGTTGGATATTGTGCACATGATTTTTTATTTTTCTGAAAACACAAGCACCATTCTTTTGTATTTGTACTCATTTATAATTGGGTGTGACTCTGAAATGTTTCCCTACATCCTTGAAAAGATTTCATGTGTTTATTTAGTTGGTAATTTGAATGGTTTGAATGATTCCACCACTTCAACCTCTTGACTTCCCTACTTTTCAAATAAGAATCGAAAACTTACCGACATAAATATCATTATTTGATTTCAACAACTCTTTGTCCACTACCTTTTAATGACACGAGTTGTTGAAATTGAAAACTCACTGACCTAAAAAACATTTTTTTAAAAAAACTTTGATTTTGAACGAATGAAAATTGATTTCAGTGACCCTTTCTTTCCTACCTTACAAGTGAAAACTGAAAACTCACTGACCTAAATATCATTTTGTGTTTACAAGACACGAGTTTTTTTACCTTTCTTCGCTACCTTTCAAATGAGAATTGAAACTCACTGACCTAAATATCATTTTATGGTTACAATTTAGGTACACGTTTTTTTCCTTTCTTCGCTACCTTTCAAATGAGAATTGAAACTCACTGACCTAAATAACATTTTATGGTTATAATTAAGGTACATGTTTTTTCCCTTTTTTCGCTACCTTTCAAATGAGAATTGAAAACTCATTGTGGTTACAAGGTTCGAGTCTGACCCTTTCTTCCCTACCAGCTATCAAATGAGAATTAAAACCTCACTGACCTAATATCATTTTTTATCACGGTGTATATATAAAAATACTAGGTTAGTACCTCATGTATTACACATGTTGAATAAATAAAATATTAATTTGTAATGAAAAATTATTAATTATAAAACGATATTGTAAAATATGATATTATTAAAATTACGTAAAACTAAGGAGTATAATAATAATAAAACAATGATATTATTTTCTTTGAACTTTTGTTTTAAATTTATTTTATCAAAAAAAAATTAAAAATTCGTTCAAAATCAAAGTTTTTTAAAAAAAAATTCATTTTGTAAAAGTTTCTTATTATAACTTTGAATTTTAGATTTTTTTGGTTCATAAAAAAATTAATTTTTTAAAAATAATGATTATAAATATTGTATATTTTTAAAAAAGTTTGATATTTTAAAAATTACTTATGTTATACAAAAGATTGTTTCTTTACAAATTACATTTATAAAAAGAACTCTTTCTTAATTTATTAAAAACTATTTTAATCTTAAAAAGAATTAAATAATATAATTAGTAGTTAATGTAAATAATTAATATGAGAGATAAACGGGAAAATTAAAATTAGCATGTGTAATATTATAACAAATGATAACTTAAAACATTTTTTTTATTAGAATAGATGGATGCTAGATTGTGTGTAAGTTTATAATTAGAAAAATAACTCACTTTTCATCCTTGAGCTATGCTTCTTTGTTGAGATCGCTTGCCAAAAAGAAAAAAAATTTGACACTTTTACAAACATTATGTTGCCTCGGGGTGGCGACACTCTTTGTGACAACATATTTACAAACTGGAGGTCAACACGGTCGGTAAGTCTTCCATTTGTGTGAGCGTTAAATCTCGCAACTCAATTCTGAAGTTATACAACGCTAACAATACCAACAATAGTTTTTTTTACAACTGAACATGTCTGGTGTGAAGATATTTTCAAGTAGAGCAGAGAAACAAGTGAATTATAAAAGTTAATATATTTAAATAAAAAACTCTAAAATTAAAAAGTGTAAAAAGTAATCTTAACCATCTATTTTTTTAATTAATGGTTGAGATCAAGTTGTAGAAAATAAATTGTTAGAGGGGTATTTTAAGAATAATCTTTTTTTTGACTTTTTACAAGTTTTCTCATTTTTTAAAAATGTTTATAACTTTTATGTACGTCGTTATTTTTTTATAAAAAATTACACAATAAAAACGAGTATTTTTTATCTTTAAAACGAGAACAATATAGTTATATAAAATTTTAATAATAATTTTTTTACGTTTTTAAGCTCATATCTCGTTATTATGTCTTTTAATGCAGTTCATTTTGTCTATTTTATAGTTATTGTACCTTTCTAAAAGCTATTGTGTTTTTCTAAAATGAATCATATTAAAAAAGTATAATGATGTAATTATATTGTTGTGTATCTTTAATATATAAAACACAATAATTAATTAGCAACAAAATAATCTTATACATTAAAAACAAAGACAAAATAACACAAAGTCTCATTGTGTTTTTGATCGCCATTGTGTAATCTTGACCACTATGAGTTTTGACAAATAAATTGGTGAAATAACAATATTGTGTACTTATAATTATAAAACACAATGATTGATAACAATAAGTTTATATAATGTATAAAGACAATGACAAAAGTGTCACAATGTGCTATTTTCAACACTATAAGTTTTGATAAATGATAAATACATTGGTGAACTTATATCATTGTGCATTTCTAATTTTAAAACATAATGATAGATAATAAGTTTATATAATCTATAGGAACAATGACAATAATAACACAAAATGATCTAAAACGTAAAATACAAAAATACATACATATAACAAATAATGTAAAATATATGATACAATAAACGTATATGACACAATGAGTTGACTTATTTGACACAATAACCAAAATACCTACATTTTTAAAACAATAGAAGGAGATTTGTTAAGCTTACAATCTTTCTTAAACCTTTTAGATTATATACCATTTTCATTATAACCCTACTCCTTAATATATAGTTAAAACAACTATATTTCATCTAAGTTTAAGACACAAGAAGTTTTTTTTTGTTACTTCTAATACCATATAACCTTACATTGGTACGGATATGAACCCACATCATTTTTATAGAGAGATATCAATAATGTAACTAAACTAAAATCACATAAGCATTAAACGAATAGAGATAGAGAGATAGAGAGAGAGAGAGAGAGATAGAGAGAGATATAGAGAGAGAGAGAGAGAGAGAAGAGTAGAGAGAGAGAGAGAGAGAGAGATAGAGATAGAGAGAGATAGAGATATAGATCTATATATATAGATATATAGATATATATAGAGATCTATATCTCTATATATCTATATATATATCTAGATTATATAGATATATATATATCTATATATATATATCTATATATATATCTCTATATATATATATATATATCTATATATATATATATATATAGGGGAGTGATCAAATGAAAACCATGTTTATAATTAAAAACAATGAAAACTACCACTACCCAATTACATAATTTATAATTGATTTAACTTTCCAATTGTTTAAAGTATATTTAAATAAATTCAACCATATTTTTCAAGGTCATTATATATTTTTCGTATAAATTCCAAGGAAACATCGATGATGACGAACTGACTTACGTATACGTAACTTGTAGGAGCTACATGTACGTAACTCGTATGAGCTACATGTACGTAACTCTTAGTTGTACAATTGGTAACACGTACTTACATATACATAACCCATACATGTATGTAACTCTTAGTTGTACACTTTGTAACACGTAATTACATATATATAACCCCTGATTTTTATTGTCTTCATTTATAATATGATTTTCAATAGATTGCTCCCCTATATGTGTGTGTATATATATATATATATATATATATATATATATATATATATATATATATACACACATATGTGTGTATGTAACATCCCGAGCATTTGGGTCATATGTAATAGTTAAAATACAAGCAATATTAACTTCACATTTTATATATTGCCAAACAAGTAAGTTATGAGTAAATTGTCTATTTGAAATTTGAATTTTTAGATGAAATTTTTTTAAGTTATTAGAGACCGTTTGAATATAATAATAATATATTACATTCGAACCTACTCCGTTTTTTACGAAACTTAGGTTGACTCGTAGAGAAAAATAAGCTCGGCACGACGACATATTCGCATTTTTATAAAAACGTTATACATTAAAAGTTATAAGAGAAAAACGAAGTAAACAACTGAATTAATTATATTAAATAAGCAGGCAGGGTAGCTGCTCAATCTCATCCCATATCGCTCCTGAATGTTTTTCATCTGGCTGCCTACTAGCTTATAAATAGAAGCCTTAAGGTTGAATTTAGAGTACAAGTTTTCTTGGGAACGCTCTAATATAAAGAGAATCCTGAGTTCTCAATACCTCGTTGGATGTTGCTAGTAGTCATTTTAATGCTCGAGTAGGAGCGCGAGTAGGGGAGACTCTACATCAAATTGATGTAGATAGTTTTCAGGTATGTTCTCGTTTAATTATATCTTTAGTTATTATTTTTATTATAGTTATTATAGTTATTATTAATACTATTAATACTATTATTATTATTATTATTATTATTATTATTATTATTATATTATTATTATTATTATTATTATTATTATTATTATTATTATTATTATTACTATTATTATTATTTTTATTATTATTACTAGTATATTATTGTTATTGTTACTAGGCGTTAGGGTGTTTAATGGGGAAAGTATTTGGTAGCCCTGAGGGTTGGCACGAGCATGACGGAAATATTTGAGATATGCCAACTAGTAAGGGTTGTACTAAATGTTTGACATAGGGTAAGAGAAAGCGTCAAATAATGCCAACAAATAGAAAATGATTATGAATTTTCCCGGAGATAGTTGCTAGCTAGAATGTAACTTAAATAATGTTATTTTGTGTATAGGATAATACTTGATAGCAATGAACCTGCGCATACATATCACCGATCGGATTAGTTAATGTGAGTTCCTCTGAACTGTTTTCTAAAACGGGATGTGATGTTATGATAACTGGTAATAATTGAAGAATTGACTATCAATAGCATCTGTTATATGTGGTAATGCTTGATAGGATGCTTGAGGGCTGCTTTTATGATTCTTCTGCTTTAGGAAGTGGAGTTTGTATATATAGCCTGGTTATGTGAATTTACATTGTACTTACTCTGTTCCTATCTGTTTGTCATGGTTGTATCTGCTTGATGTAATAGTCAATATTAATATGTTTTGAATTTTGAAAAATGCTATGTTCATGAACTCCAAGCTTTATGCTGAGTCCCAAGTGTTTTTATTTTATGGACACACATCATAGTTGCCAAGTGATTTCAGGAATAAGAGATTTTGGATTAAGCTTATGATGAGATAAAGTTCTAAAATGCTGCTGAAGATTTGGATATCTAGTGTAGTTAAAATGATGTAATTTTTGGTGTAATATAACAGATGTATAATACGTTATAATGTATAATTATAATTTGAATTCCGCTGTGTATTCTCTGATTACTATGTGTTCTATATATCCAATGTGTAACGCTCCCCACGGTATGCCCTGGGAGGCGGGCGTTACAATATGTATGTATATAGATATTATAGAACACTAAAACATGTTTCTTCAAGTTCAAAATACTCAGGGCGCGTTTGATATGTAATAATTCAAAGATATTTTATAGAACAAGAATCTAAATTCCTTGGTCAATGTGTTTGGTTGGTGGAATTCGTGGGAATTATAATTTGAATTTCGTTTTTAACGTGTTTGGTTGAGAAAGAAATTGAAATTAAAATTGGAATGAATTCCCTTAAATTCATTCAAATGAATGATTTCAAATTCATTTCAAATTATAATAAAATCAATAAAAAGAGTTGAAATCTCATTTATTAAAGAAAGGCCACCACCAAAGACCGTCTTCACCTCCAGCAACTAATGCCCCTAAGCCCCACAATCGACTACTAGCTACGGCCCCCACCCACTATCACGGTCGCCTATCCCCTCCGAACTTCGACCCCCACCACCGACCTCCGATTGCCACCTCCACCGACCTCTGACCGCCCCCTCCAACAACTTCCTCCACCAACTGCCACCGACCTCTACAGACCACCAATCATCGACGGTGACATCGATCTGCGCCAAAACCCGACATCAGTGGCATCATTAGTTTTGCTCCCGACAAAAGGAATGCCACTTGAAACTCCAGTTGTTGATGAAGAGACAATCCCGCGGTAGCTGAAGGGCATTTTAGGGCGGCAAGCTGCTAATACAATGTAACAACTTCCCACCCCGATTAAGGATTTTGTTTCTAGTGGTGTCATAGTTCCCCTTAGTGCGTTTGTTTTGATATATTTTGTATTCTCATTCGGGAAAATGACGTTTCATTTTGTTTCTGACTATGTGTTGTGTTCTTGTTCCGGACACCATTGATATACTTCTTATATAGTTGAATGTAATAATATTCGCAAGAGGTTGTTTATGATTTCTTATCTTGATTAAGAGATTCTATTAAGTTATTATACATACTCAAACAGATACTATATCTATCCTAATAATCCTTTACATTGTGGTACACATGATATTCTCTCAATCACTTTCACAACCATTTTCCTGCCCACCTTCAGCCACTTATTCCATTTGTCTCGAGTTAAGAGATTAAAACCCCAACGAAAATAGCTCCCGGAAGAACTAATCATTTCTCGAAAACCCTAATTCTAAAAGGTAAGTACTCGATTTCATGCAAATTGTTGTTTTTGTGGTAATCACTTCATATTTTGATTTCACCTTTTCTTTACAAGCAAAGTATTAAGCTTCATCTTTTGTTATTTAACAACTGTTGATAAATTTTAGTGATTTATAGTTTTGAATGGGGTTGTTCTAGGTAGAAGAGCTACTTTCTAGGTTGGAGAAGAAGGGATTCAAATTAAAAGACTTGAAGGTTTTTCATTGCCCTAAAGATTTGGCAGAGGTTTGTTTATTGTACACCAATTTTTAGGATTTTTGGTTATAATGTTCATACCAATTACAAGATGATAATAACAATATGTTTGATCATGGAGGAATCCTACATTATGATGAAGTTTTGTTTTGTATATTGAATTGGTGGTATGACTTTTTGTCTTACTAAATTATTGATCTTCTGGTTGCTTAATATGTTCTAACTTCTAAGTTTACTAAAATTTGTTGGTAGTGATCTCCATAACAGTAAGTTGACTTAACAATTCCATCTTCAATTGGATGTTTAAAGAGGCTTAAATTACTACATATGTTCTAGCTTTAACATATTTTAAAATCTTATGGTGCATCTGCATATACCTAAGGCTTCTTATTGTCTATCATGTACTATTATGACTACTAATGTGTTGGTCAGACCCTTTGGAAACATAATTACTCACACTCAAAACTCACGTAATATAGCTTAGTGTTTACCTCATGAACCATATTCATTAATAGCAAAATTTACATTATATAGAAAAACAAACAAAATATTGCTCTTAAAGAAAATGTAACAACCTATGCTACATGAACTCCCTAAAAGCTAGGAACACAACCACATTACTTTGAACAATTAAACTCTAATAAAACATGTGACATGATAAATTATCCTGACCCATTCATTTAACAAAGATCCATTGACCCGTGACCCGTTAACTTGCTGAACTACGTACCCGTGAACAAGCTTGATTAACCCGACATAATCTGCCTTGATGTACATGACCATCGCTATTGCAATGATCATGTGCAAGTCTTAAATGTTATTTTGTGTTTTTTATATTTGACATGTTGATAATTTATTGAACTTTATACTATTGACTGTTATTTTCTATGTAGTCATCTAATCGCTTTTTTTGTCATATCATGGATGACTCAGGACCAATATGGTATATGAATTTATAACCATATTATACAGCCTTAATTGTTGGTACATGACTTATAGAATTTTCATTTTTCTATCTATTGCTTACCATATGTTTTCCTTTTTGGATTAAACTCATACGTTTCATGCTCGTGCTGGTCTTTGCATTGTTAGGCTATGTGAGTCCATCAGTTGGATATTTTCTATATTTGATTTTTTATGCACTCTTCATTATTTACCTTGGTGTAGTTAAAAATGGTGTACCCAGTGTTTGACTTAACTTTCGCTTTGCGTAGGCGTGATTTGATGTATGTAGTCTTATCCTTCACGTTTGTATAAGAGATTGTTTCCTACAGCTACTCGGCTAGAACATATGACTGAGCACGTTTTTTTAGATATATTCACCTTATTTTGATCTCCACCACCAAGATGGGTTCATTTTGCTCATGGAATGCTTCTCTTTTTGTACCAGGTTTGTTTTTACCTTCACCAAAAAGGTTTTAGTGTTCCCATCTTTACAAATGCTTTTGTATTTGAAATTCATAAGTTGCATGTTGTATGCATTCGTCATAATGATTTGTGTTAATCTGATCTCTGTAATATGGTAAAACTATTTCTTGCTATTTTGGGTTAGACACGAAAAAGAGATCTTAGTAATCTATATGTTCTTGAGTAGGACTATTGGGCAAACTACCAGATCACAGATCATAAAATTTCTATCATTAAAGTTATATATTTTAAAGTTGTATCTATGGTGTTTGAATTTTATTATTATGTTTGCTTATTAACAATTAAAAGAAGTATCTATGAAATGATTTCATTTCATTTTTAAAAGATTGATATGCATTAAACGAAACCATTACACTGTTGACATTTTGTTGATATTCATGCTCTTTCCATTACATTTTGTAACATGAAACTTTCTAGCACAGATGTATAAAAGTATTTTCCTGATTAAGCCCCACCACGTGCAAATCTACATCATACGAGAGTTATAAGAAAACAAATCACTTTCGGCCACAAAAGAGGGAGCACTATAACTTTTCATATTTACATTATTATATGTAAACAAAATTTATAGATTTATGAATTATATATTTTTTTATATAACTCGCGTAATAAACGGGTGTATAATCTGGTAATTCTTATATAGTTATATGTAATAATATTTGCAAAGTAAGTCATTTGGATTATAAGAGATACGAGAGGGTACAAGAAGTGCTTACACCATTGGATGTGGCTCAAAATCCCATTGAAAAGTACGAGAGCTGACCAAGTTATATAAATATGTATAGATATTCCTTTTATCCTTGAACGCAAAATATTCGAGTGTAATTGAACCATCGGAAGCACAACCCTTTACTCGTTATGGTTGATATTGTGATACACACAACCAGAAGTGATATATAGCATGCACATAACGTATGGTCGAACCAAATACAACCTATGTACGTGGTTTTGAGATAAATTCTAGATAAACAAAACTGGTAGAGCAGCTTAAGCACACAATTGGCTTGTACCATTGAACAGAATTTGTGCTAACAATTTGCACTTTTGTGTTCAATATCTTGTTAAGGCTTTCAAAATAAATTTACAAGAAATATTGATTGTTTCCTCCAACTAAAAATTATAATTAGTAGCAATAAAAAGTTATACGCTCTAATAATAAAAAAACATGTAATTAAAAAAATGTTATAAAAGTTTTAACGATTTTATTTCAATTAGAACTATTAGATATAATTATTTTTATACTCCTAAATCTCTTAAGAGCATATTCACATCAGTTTCTCCATCTTGAACCCATCTTCAAATTATAAGAGAAATATAAAAACAGAATTTTTTTACTCTACATCAAGTGGCTCATTCCCAAGTTATTCCTATATATATTTAAGAAAAACCATAATCATCCCCATATTTAGAGCATACAAGGGATTCATATTCTATTTCCAATCTTCATCTCCTATATATTTAATGAAAACCATAATGATCCCCGTATTTAGAGCATACAGAGCATTCACATTCAATTCCCAATCTTCGTCTTTATAATTTACGTAAACAAAACAATATTTTCTAAAATTACCTATATTTTTTAAACCACTCACATCTCATTCCCCATATATTTCTTTAATCTCGACTAAATAATACTTATTTATTCTTATTTTAATACTATTTTTCTTTTTTCCACTCACATCTATTAAAAATAGATAAAAATTATGAGAGATAGAATAGTGACACTTATAATTAGGGGATGAAACTACTTTCCTTTAAATTTATAGCAATGAGGAATGGAATGAAGTGATTACTTTGATGATTTTTGTCAAAATTAAGAATAAGGGATGGGATGAGATTTCTCTAACTCAGTCCATCCACAATTCTTATAATTTTCCCAAAATATATAATCTTCTAATTTTTTTTTATTTTCTAAAACAATATACATCACATTTTTTATTTTTTCTCTATTCAATTAAACTAACACTTATTTATTTTTTTTTTTTTAATTATTTTAATCCTCTGTTCCACCCACATCCACTAAAAAAATACATATTAAATAACGAATATATTGATAAATAGTGTTCCCTCAAATATGAGAGGTGAGGATGCTTATTACCCTAGAAAATATAAGGATTGGGAATGGGGATGAGGGATGAGATGTAGTGAAGTTTTATGTTAGAACATTCACATCAATTTTTCTATCTTGACCCCCCATCTTTAATTTATATGAAAAACATAAAAATTAAAGTTTACTCTTACATTAGATTTTTCATCTTCATCTTCATCCTCTATATTTTTAGGGAAAACCATAGTAATCCTCATATTTAGAAGTCATTATTCATCCTCATATCTGTTATATTATATTGGACAAGAAGGAAATTCCTTCTCTTCTATTGTCACAAGAAGGGACTAGGTTCGCATGCTAAGGACATTGTTTACTCGTTCAATATTAGATTCAATAGCAAAGAAAAGAAGCGGTAATGATTAAGTGGAAGAAAAAGAAAAAAATAATAAAAAATAATTAGTATTATTTAATTGAATTAATGATAGAGATATGAGAAATTGATGTTGAAGACTTCTAAAAATAGTTTTTTTAAAGAATGATGAACTTTTTATTAATTATCTCTACTACTATATAATATAAAACCCATGGGTAGATTGGTAATTTCCTATTCTTTTAAGACACCTAAAACAACTATTTATACAAGGCTGGTCGAAAAAAAAATACTCAGTAGCAGTTGCGCATCACGCGAGCCAATTCATTATAGATAACATATAGAAAGCAATAATGAATATTTATATTATCTTTAATCTATATACTATATATAAAACATTGGAGATGTAAATATTTGTAATTTTACATAAAGTGTAAGACACCCAAAATATTTTTTAAGCATTGAGTACAAATATTTAATGCAATAAATTCTAATATACTTCCATCTAATAAGCTTATCTTCATTAATACATTATTTAATACACATCATTAGATTATTTAATTTAATTCATTGAGTACTATTTTATTTATTATATATTAAAATAATATTTAAATTTACATTTACTTTTTATGTACTTTATAACTAAATACAATTTTAATCAAATATTATTTTATTTAGATACTTAACTTTATAATTATTATATATAGTATAACTTATACTCTCAAGTTAAGTCAAATTTACACTTAATCTTCTAAACTTTTAAAAAAACATTTCTTCTATTTTCTTTTAACCAATTTACAATATAGCACATTAACTTTAATAAAATTACTATTTACATATTCGCTATTCTTTTCTTTTGTTTCGAGGATTTATTTTTTAACAATATTTTTTTGTTATACTTTTTTTTCATCTGTGTTTCACGTGTTTATATATAATTGAGTGTGACTCTGAAATGTTACTTTTTCTTTATCTTCAGTTGGGATATGTGCGCATGATTTTTGATTTGTCTGAAAACACAAGTACCATTCTTTTGTATTTGTCTTCATTTATAATTGAGTGTGACTTTGAAATGTTTCCCTACATACTTGAAAAGACTCCATGTGTTTATTTGGTTGGTAATTTGAATGGTTTGAAATGATTCCCATCCCTTCAACCTCGTGACTTCCCTACTTTTGAAAAAGCAAAATTTACCGACATGAATATCATTATGTGATTTTAACGTAAGAGTTTTTGACCCTTTATTCGCTACCTTTCAAATGAAATTGATAATTGACTGACCTAAATATCACTATATGTGGTTACAAGATACGAGTTTTTATCCTTTCTTCCCTACCTTACAAGTGAGAATTGAAAACTCACTGACCTAAATATCATTCTATGATCACGAGATACGAGTATTTACACTTTCTTCGCTACCTTTCAGACGAGAATTGAAAACTCACTGACCTAAATATCATTCTATGGTTTGCAAGGTATTTTGAACCTTTCTTCGCTACCTTTTAAATGAGAATTGAAAACTCACTATGGATGCAAGGTTCAGGTCTTTGACTCTTTCTTTGCTACCTTTCAAATGAGAATTGAAACTTCACTGACCTAAATATTATTTTTTAACACAGTAAAGCATTAAAAATATGTTAGATGATTTGTAAGTTGTCATTCTAAAATAACAACTCACTTTCCATCTTTGTTTTTTTAAAGGACACTTTTACAGAAATTATGTTGTCTCTGGGTGGGGACTCTCTTTGTGACAAGATATAACTTATGTTTACAAATTGTAGTACTCAACATGCTCGGCTGACTTGTATATAACTCTTCCACTTCATCTCAATTCTAATGTTGTTACAACACTAACAATACCAACAATTGTTTTTCTTACATATGAACATGTCTAGTGTGAATATGTTTTTAAGTAGAGTAGAGAGATAGGCGAATTATAAAAGTTAACATATAGTTAAAACATTTATATATCGTCTGTGTTTAAGACACGACAAGATTTTTACTTTTAATACTAACATTACATTTGTATGGATTTAAATACATGCTATTTTTATCAAAAGAAATCACTAATGTCACTAGATTAAAATCATATAGGCTTTAAACGAGCTAAATATTTATATACATATTATAAAACACGTCAAAATACTTATGGGACGTTTGATATACAGGATTTCAGAAACTGGAATTGGAATCTATTGCGTTGGTCAATGCGTTTGGTTAGTGGAATTCGTTGCAATTAGAATTTGAATTCCATTCCTAATGGATTTGGTTGAGAAAGAAAATGAATGATTTTCAGTTCATTTCAAACTGTGAAGAAATTCAATAAAAAGAGTTAAAATCTCATTCATGACATGGCCACCATTAAAGACCGTCTTCACCTTCGCCACCAACGCCTACCCTCGCGACCAACGCCCCTCGACCCCACCATCGACCGCTAGCGACTGCCCCCGCCCACTGTCACCGCTGCCTAACCCTGCTAACATCCGTCCACCACCTCCACCAACCTCAGATCGCCGCCTCCACTAACCTCCCGACCACCCCCTCCAACAACCTCCTCCCCCAACCGCCGCCCACCTTCGTCGGCGCCAGTCCACCCCGATAGCCCACTGCCGCCGACTTCTCAAAACCGTTTGACATCCCATCCACCTCCCGTTGTCGCCCTACCCTCGACATCCCAAAACCGTTGCTGTCAAGCGTTGAGCCCCACCATCGTTGCCAACCACCACCGGCACCATCCTCGCCGACTAATGTCACTGTCACTTACCATCTGCGGCATCCCCGACAATCCATCGTGCTCGTTGCCGCTGTCAACAACCGACCATGCCCACCTACAGACTGCTGACAATCGATAACGACAACATCAGTCGTTTTGTTCACGACATATATGGATGGTTGTGGATATGATCAACAACGGTGGTCGTTTGTCAACAACGATCACGGTTGGCGGAGACGGTCGGGTGTCAACAATGTGCATGATCGTTTGGTGGCGGTGGTGGTAGCGGCATGGTGTGGTCGGTTGTCGACGGCGATAGCTACAATTGTCAGTGGTATGTAGCAGTGGCGGTGATCAGTAGATATGGAGGTAGTGGCGATTTGCAATGAGTGTTAAATTTCAAATCATTTATGAATGTTTCGTCACTAAATGCAATTAAAACTTAAATTATTTCGATAGATTTCATTTCGCTTAAATTTTAAAACATTTGGAAAATATAGAATTCCAAATACTGTATATTTTAATTTCAATTCAAATTCAAATTATAATTTCAATTAAAACACATTTCACAAACCAAACACTTTCTTATATCTTTGACCATGGTTCAATAGCTTAGTAATATTATTAATCGGTATTCATGAAGTGGTATGATCAAATTTTTTGTAAATGTAAGATTAAATAATATTTAAATGTTATAAAACTGCAATGGTACCTACTTGGTTTTTGTCTTTATAGGGTTGGCATCAAACAATCTTTTAACAAACAAACAAACGTGTCCAAATTAGTTCTTGCGATACGTACTAGTCAAACCTGAAAGGTGGGTACGCGTATTAATTTGTCCAATCCATATAATATTAATCCACATATCAAAGAACTTTTCTGTCCATCAATAGGATTTTTGCTCACAAAATATACGGTGAAAGCAGACTTAAGTGCTGTTTGGTAACCCATTAATGATCATTAAAAGTCTACCACTTAATGATTTCTTAATGGTTAAGAACTTTTCTCTCATACCTCTTAACCATTTAGCATTAATGTTAACTTTTAACTATTAATAAGCTATGAACCATTAAGTGGTAGTTTTTTAAAAACCATTAAGAGGCTATCAAACAATCCCTTAGTAGGGTTTTATTATAGGTTATAAACCATTAAGTGGTAGTCTTTTAAAAACCATTAAAAGGTTACTAAACAGCCCCTTAGTAGGATTTTTTTATCACAATTTACTTGCAATTAATCCTCCAATCTATATCTAACACTCTGAGAGTTTTGGTCTAATATCTCAATTTAGTTGAAACTCCTACTAATTAGTTAATCTCAATCCAAGAATTTCGTGATGGATGTTATTAGGATTAAAGGAGGACATGTGCCAAGCCTATTTCATGATGAGGTAGACGTTGATGTTGCAATTACAACTATCAATGTATCAGTAAGTGAGTGGATATTATTACACTATCGTTACATGTGATGCAGGAAAGTATCTCAGACGTCTTGACCCATTATAAGCAACTAGAGATGATGCCCTTAGGACTAAGGCTAGATGCCCTCAGTTCCTAGAAAAAGTGACAAAAGTGATCATGTACAACCACTTATAATGAGAATCTTGCTGATTATGTTAACTTGGATGAACGATTGGTTATAACAAACAAATAATTGACGATTGTTGGAAAAATTCTTCATAATGAGACATGTAGTCTCAACATTAGCATACATGCATGTGAAAGCTCCCAATAACATATATCGATCCACATCGTATTTAGTAGATTTAGTTCTAAAACCACAAATTCAGATAGATAGTAGATGATATCAACAGATAATACCACTAGAGAATTTTTTCCGAAATGTTTTTTTATTTGTTTATGTGTAAAGATGATGGTTTTGGGTTGTTTTGGAAGTTTGTTTGAAAAATGGGTATTCCGCCTCTTAGATTTACGAAATCTCCCAAACAATACCAATGATCTTTAACCCAACTGGTTAAGGTGAGGTACCCATGACATGTAAATAAAGGGAGGTCATGGGTTCAAGTCTCACTCTGAGCAAAAAATGCTTAGAGTTGAGCCAAGGGGTTTTCTCAGCAATGAGTTTCCTCCTGAGGGGGTTGGGGGTGCGGCCCCGGCTGGGAAACGGATAGGTGAGCCCGATTAAAGATAACACCTATACTCCGAAGCAGGGTCGCACATTTGCCGTTCAAACAAAAAAAAAATCTCCCAAACCGGAAACTTGTTATCGTTTGTTGACCGTTTGACCACGTTAGTTTACCATTAATTCCTCAATTATCATTTACGGAATCCACTTTTTTTCTCTTTTTTTCTAATTTAGTTTCGGCCACCTTTTACGGATTTGAATTAAATTTTTATATTTTGGACACCTATATTAATATACAAATTACAAAGTTTTATATTACAATAAAGTTACAAATGAAAAATAATATTTGTTCTTAAACTTACCAAAAATTATATTAATATAAATTATATAAATAAACAATAAATAATATTTAACAACATTATAAATAATGAAGCACATAGAAATTTAAAATGAAATATAAAACAAAATGATATAATCTTTATAAAGGCTACATATAACGGTATCATGTCCAGGTATTATTTTGTTGTGTAGACTATTTGTTTTGGGAAGAATGTGGGTACTTTGTAGTATGAATCATTTGAAAATTTAAATTTAACTCTAGCAGTGACAAAGATTGAGGTTCCAATCTTTCATCCGTAAAAGTTCGTTTTCTTGTTCTGTTTTGAACGAGATCAAATACGTGATTACAAACTATTAAAAAGTTAAAAAAAATACAAGTAATTATTAGTGTTATGTTACCAGTTCAAAAGTTAGAACGACGTGTCTGTTAAAATTAAGGTGGGTTAAAGTACATCCCAAGATTTAAATATATGTGTTGTACTTTCGTAAAAAGTAGACGTATAAGTGATCAAAAAGAGGCACGTTCCTTAGGCGTGAGAAGGGCGTAACCTTTGAGACTTAAGTATGACAACAGGTGTTTCTCGCTTGCCTTAGTCGAAACCATCATAATATTATGTCACATAAGCTTCATCCACTCATATGCTTATGTACCATAAGTCCACAACACATGCAATCCCCTAAGAGATCTCTTTAGTTTGGTGCCACTTGTATAGTTGTATATTTATGAAGTAACTAAAACTAATGATATATAGGTAAACATAGCGAAGATTACTAAGAAAGAAATGTCACAGAAATGCCATTACATAATATATCAATATGCACGGTAATTGAGCCATGCAAACAGCCCTTATTATAGGGAATACAAAGTTGAACACCTTAAGCATACATTCAATTGTGTCACTCATTACATCTTATGGTACCAATATACACCTTTGTGTTCACTATCCTCATCCGGCTCAATGTAGATGCACTCCTTCGCCTCTCGCCACATCGCCTTGAAAATCGGGGTCCTATCGATCTTATAATACTCGCCCAAGACCGGCTTGATTGCATCCCTAGCCTCCTTTGCATGATAATGTGGAATGTATGAGATCAAATGATGCAACACATGAGTATGTGTAACATCATGGAAAACCCTGTTCAAGAACCCGAAGTCCCTATCGATCGTTGATAGCGCGCCTTTGATCCAGTTCCATTCGGTCGAATCGTAGTGAGGTAATGAGAGATGAGTGTGGTGAAGGTATGTGATCAATACAAAGAACACACTTACTCCTAGCACAGGTACTCCATACATGCAGGCTACCCATGCAACCCCCTTTGCTGCTACAAGAAGCTTGACTGCATAAAGAACAGCGAGAAGACCGAAATCCGAAAGGAGAACCTGAACACGCTCGCGGTCGGTGAAGATGGGGCTCATGGGGTCGAAGTGGTTCGCGAACCGCCCGTACTTCTTGCCAGAGATGTTAGTGAAGAGGTATAGTGGAAAACCTAGGGTCAACCTGAAAACCAAGGTGAAAACTCTACCTGGAGGGTTGTTGAGGATCTTTGAGTATAGTCTAACTTTCGACTTGCGTTTGGGGATGTAAACCTCGTCGTTATCGAGTGAATTCGTGTTCGCGTGGTGGTTACGATGACTATACTTCCACGAGAAGTAAGGGGTGAGGAGTGCTGAATGAAGGATGAACCCGACAGTGTCGTCGATCCACTGGTACTCGCTGAACGCGTGGTGACCGCATTCGTGACCGATGACCCAAAGGCCCGTGAGAATACTGGCTTGACAAAACCAGTAAACGGGCCACGCTAAGTAAGCGAGAGGCGTGGGAAGAAGAGGGATGTACTTGTCAGCAAGGAAGTAGAACACATAGGCTACAATGAGGTCATGAACAACATAGTAAGATGACCGGAGGACGGACCGTTCAAAGCAATGCGCGGGGATCGCTTTCTTTAGATCGCTTAGCGTGAAGGGTGGATCGACGGGGACGCGTTTAAGGATATCTTGAGCCTCAGACGGGTCCGACATCCGACCACCTGCACCCATGTTGTTGGATATGTGATAACCTGCACAGATAACATAACATAATATAACATAAGATAAATATATAGGTATATATAGTGCTAAAGTTATAATTAAGAGTAAACTTAAAGATATGAAGAAAGAAATTGAGACCTCAGAGAGAAGTGATATTTGAGTTCTCTTGTGCTTGGTGAGTGTGTTTTGGGGTTCTTGTGGATGGTTTATATAATCAAGAGTTGCCCATAAAGTTGGTTCACTTGAAATGCAATTGCTGATTATTTTAATAGCTAACTACCACGTTTTGTTATAAATAATTATCACTATCTAGGGTACACTGAGTGTGCGTTTAATAATACTTTTATTTTCTATTATTGGTTGATTAATGAGATAAAGCTAAAGTGGTTGAAAGAGTTTCTTTTAATTGGAAACTTAGCAGTACTTGAGAAAACTAAGGGAATAATCAAAATGGAAAATTTTAAAGAAAAACATAATAGTTTCAGGAAAATAAATACCACTTAAAGGTCATAGGGTATATTAGGACATTTTTTCAGTTAGAAAAATAACTAGACTTTGTTAAAATACATGCATTGGATAAGTATAAAACATGAGTTCTGTTAATCTATAGTCTATGAAAAATCATTTAGTTTTTCATAAAAATAAATACGTACTTAGTTTTATAATAAATAGTATAATGCATTGCTCTTGTAGAAAATACATTACAATAAAATGTTTAGAACAGAATGATTCAGGCCAGTATAAAATTTAAATAAATTATAAATGGTTAGTTATAGTTTACGCATTTTTATAAAAAAAACAGATTTCAGTTATGTACTCGGAGTACAACCTTATCTCTTATAAAACAATTAAAGTTGTAGTTACGCTAATCGAACTCACGAGGCAAATATAACATGAGTTTTTTTTGGGTGATCCTATATATACTCTCCTCCAACATATTTTTACTTGTTATACCTCTCCCTTTCAACTTGTACAAATAATTAATTTTTGTTTTTATATTTTTTTATTACCATATCACCCATTATATGTCAAACTAATTTTTTTAAGTTTTATCTATTTATCATTACTTTTAGTCTTTATAATTTTTGTTTTTTTTTTATTTTTATTTGTAGTGGTTGCTAATGTTCAAAAAAAGCCAAAAACAAAAAATAACAGAACTAAATTGCATCCGTAACCATAAAAATCGAATCAAATCGTAAATTTGGTTTTCACTTCGGTTAACGGTTATACAAAATCTTGCCTATTCGGCCGGTTCTCCATATAAACCGAATCATAAACGGTTTAACAGTTTTACGAGATAACCGAACCGAATAAATCGTTTTAAACGGTTTAATTGGTCGAATCAGGTTCGTTTAGGTCTATTTCCGGTTCTAAAAATATTTTAAAAGTTTTTTTTACTTCATTAATTGTCATATTAAATTTTTATAAATTTTTAGTTGAGTTTTTATATCCTTATATAATTTTTGTTTTTTTTATAAAACTTTTTTTTTCTTAAACCTATATTTTTATTTGGAATAAAATATGACAAGTTTTAAATTAATTTTTAAGGGGGAAGCATGACAAGTAATAAAAGGGAATGTGTATAGCCTAACCTTTTTTTTTCGGTTGTTTGTGGAAAATAAAATTATAAGGAAGGTGATTGGTAGAAAACTAAAGACCGTTATAATTACATGAAATTAAAGTAAACATATATGTAGAGATCAAGTTTTTATTTACTTGGCTTTTCGAGTGAAAAACGTATCTAAAACGAATCTACTCGAACGACGGTTTTTAGATGCCAAAATCTATTTAATAACAGTTTAAGAGATCGATATATTCTTAAATGGTGGTAGTTACAACAACTCACTATGGTTTTCGAGATTTACTTACTGGTAATTCGTTAACCAATGTGGGTTAGTGCCATATCCACATGTAGTAATTAAGCATGCATGACTCCAAATTTCAGAGTAAAATACAATTAAGGAGCTACTATAAGTGTACCAACCTATGAGAACAAATCATTTTTAGAAACTTATTCATCTTACTTTAACAAAATTGGACACTTCTTTACTCGTTATGAAAGTTATATTTTAAAATACACAAATAAATTAATAATTATATATCTCATGTATTTTAAAAGTATATATTATTGCTGCTAAACGTGACATCTCTTCTTAGACACTTGATAGACCTTTTCACACTAAAAGATTGATATTTATCAAGAGGAGGGTATATGTTTAATGCATAGAGAGTACGTTTAGCCACCCTAATCGTGATTTATTTTAAAGTTAATACAAATAATTTAATACTAACTCTTCCTACAAGAAATTGAACATTTTTCATCATTGGCCCACTCAAAACAGAAAACTCTGATTGTTTCCTTCCTTATTTATTATGATGATTACTAAAAGTTGGCTATAGATATTTTAATAATATATTACCTTAAATAATTCCTTTTTTTTCCTAAGAAATTTAGTCTTTAATATAGAAGTGATAAAAATACTCTTAGGCCGCAAAGGGGATTTCGATAAAAGTATAAAATGCTCTAACTTATTTTTTATATTGTCTATTATCGGTTTACATGGTTGTGAACATCAATAATGAAATATTCATCACTTTAATGCATCTAAGTTTATACACGGAAAAGTATAGAATGAGTTAAGTGTCCTTTATTTCCTAATTATAATATATAGACTATGATTTATATAATTTCTATAACTTCTATTGTATCATGATTTTAATTTCAAATGTTTATTAATTTTAATTTATTTACAGATCTTTCAGGCCGGGTTACTCACCACATTTTAGCTAATAAATAATTCACTGGAAAAAATAGTATTACTAGAAAAGTTGCATTGTATAGGTGTTCATTACAAACTTTAAATTTAAAAAAGAAACTTATTAAATCTTCATTCTAAACAATGCTATTTAATTAAACTATTCTTTAAACTTATTAAATCTTCATTCTAAACAATGCTATTTAATTAAATTATTCTTTTTCTATGAAAAAATCATTCAAAAGTTGCCCTTACAACTCTTAAAACTATAATAGCAACAATAATTGATAAACCAATGCATACGGAAGTTATTTCTTTGCTTGCACCATCAATCTTGTAGATTGGATACACGATTTTATCTTTTTTACATATTATGAATAATGTAGAAGTGAAGTTGATACACGGTTTGTTTTATCCTCATAAGGGGTCTAATTTGAATAAGTGTTATCATTAAAAAATATATTACGATGTCACTTGATATATTATACACATATATCACATATATAAATAAATTATGGATATCACAAAACAATGTTAAAGCTTAGACCCACCTTTAGTTAGATGAATAATAATATTGCATATAGAAAGATGGTAAATACATTGTATAAATGTAAAATATTATTTCTAAACGTTTCCCGACTAAGAAACAAAATATTGGTTGTTCCTAAGAGACAAGATCCGGGTAGTTTCTGTGCACACTTGGATTATTATGGACGATTAAATTAGAAAAAAAAGGGAGAAGTAACATATTATATATTCATCAACTAAAAAACAAACTCTAGTTGGTTTGAATTCGCATTATATTGATTCTAGGGTCTTCCCAGCATACTACTGATAAAGGGGCGTTCGGAAGTAGCTCAATATCTGGTTGAGTTTTTATGAAACGAGATACCAACAAGTCGTATTGGATTTTGACGGTCTAGATTTGACTCATCTAAAAACATCATCAAGAAGGAAGTTCACTACTGTAATAAAAAACCTTATTGAATCAAGTTTAAACCTAAAATCTTAATTATATATCCAATTCTCAAACCATCACCCACATATTATTGGATTAGAAAACCAACTAACAATAACTAGTTAAGTGATGCATGTCATTTTATACTGTATACTTTATTAATTTTTTCCTATCTCTCTTTCTTATATATCTTAAATGATGATGATTTTAATAGAATAATATTCAGTAACGATAAAATTAAAAGAATATATTCATAAATATTAAATAACGATGAGATTAAATAACATTGAAATTAAAGATAACGATTTTGCTTTTAAATTAATTATAATTTTATTAATTTTATTTAACTCATATAGTACATTAATTAACTTAATAGAGTAAGGTAAAGCTCAATTAAAAAAGATTTCTAATCTAAAAAATATAAGAAACAATTTTAATTATTAATCATTATAATCAATTGTTAAGATCAAATTTTAAAAAATAAGTTTGTTAAAAAGGTATTTTAGGTATAACTATTTTTGTTAACTTTCTTTAAGTTCCTAACTTCCTTTAAAAGTTTATAACTTTGATATACAATATTATTTTTTTAATAAGAATTACACTATTAAAACGAAAATTTTATTTATATTTAAAACAAATACAATATCTTTTTACACTCAAAGTTTTTCGTTTGTTTTTCAGCATATAATTTCTATTCGTCACTGCATCTTTCTGAATTTATTGTGTCTTCTTGTAATTCATTATGTTTTTCTGTTTATTCTAGTGTTTTGTTAAACACCATTGTATTTTTCTAAATAGCAAATTTTAAAAAATATAATGGTGAAATGACACCATAGTGTAACTCTACTATGTAAAATACAATGATCAAACAACAACTAATTTATATAATACATCAAGAACATTGACATAACATCTTAAGACACAATTAAATGAAACATTTAACACACCGACAAAAATACACTCTTTTCGAAAAAAACAATAAAATAACACGTACATATCAAAATCAAAATCATTTTTAATTATTTAAATTAAATTATTTATTTCTTATAACTCTAACCTACCCTTATATTAAATAAGAACAAATCACCCAAGTGATCACGTCTTAATCACTTCTGTCGCAATCTTTTCTCGTAACCAGTTTTTGATATATTCCTTTTGAATAAATTAGTGTTTTCAATGGTCAATTTTGGTGGCAGGATATACTTGATAAAAACGCTATAATTTTATATTAGATGAACCTATGTTATTTAAAAGCAGTTTATATAATTTTTCTGCATGTGCTCAAAAATTAAAATCGCTAGCAAGTTCGAGGCAAGATCCGAAACTTCAATCAACAACTTGCTCATAGCTAGTCAAATTCCAATATGTTCGTTGTTTAGTATCAAAATAAATGATATCTAATATTATAAATAAGCTCAAAATTCATACTCAAAATCATAACATTCAAACTCTTAATAAATAATTTCTTGGAGGAAAAGAATATACCTTGCATCATTTCTTCACCTTCAGGTATATTGATCTTGCAATGTATGAGCAAGCATGCATGTAAATATTAACAATATATATTAGTTATTAGATTAAACATATTCATTATATAGACATAGTTTATTGTAATTATATATATGTTTATGGTTGTTTATAGTTATGATTGGATTAGTTAATCAATTATATTTATCTTACTCGTATAAATAGTTGATCAATAATAAATTATATTTTTGAAGTTACAAATTTGTCAAATATTTAAAGGGAAAGCAAGGTTGCAAGATGGGCTCCGGTGGCCGAGCGATAGGCAAAACCAACTCGGACAACGAAACTGTAAAGCGCGCTCCATCGTCTAAACCACCATTCACCCTCGGTGACATAAAGAAAGCCATACCACCACACTGTTTCAACCGATCACTGCTTCGATCTTCATTTTACCTTTTCGTCGATCTCTTCTTTTCCTTCTTCTTTTACTACCTCGCTATCGTGCATATCACTCGCCTCCCGACTTCCATTTCATACATACTTTGGCCCATATACTGGATCCTTCAAGGTAGTGTCCAAATGGGTTTGTGGGTCATTGGCCATGAGTGTGGACACCAGGCTTTTAGTGACTACCCATGGTTAAATGACACCATTGGCTACATTCTCCACACGGGCATGCTCGCACCGTATTTCTCGTGGAAATACAGTCACCGTCGCCACCATTCTAACACTGGTTCACTCGATCACGACGAGTCATTTGTCCCCAAAAAGAAATCTAACCTAAATTCTTTTTCAAAACTACTCAACACCCCACCGGGGCGTTTGTTAAGGCTCGTGATCTTATGCACCATAGGCTGGCTCTTGTACGTTTGTTTCAACGTCTCGGGCCGAAAGTATGACAAATTCGCTAACCATTTTGATCCAAAGAGTCCCATTTACAACGATCGCGAGAGGGTCCAAATACTAGTGACTGACATTGGACTTGTTGTAACAAGTTATGGGCTATACAAGCTAGCATTGGCACAAGGGTTCACATGGCTCGTGTTGGTCTACTTTGCACCTTTGGTTATCGTCTACGGGTTCCTCGTGGTCATCACATGGTTGCACCACACACACCGCTCGTTGCCACACTACGACTCGACCGAATGGAACTGGCTCAGGGGCGCTTTATCGACTGTTGATAGAGATTATGGTATTTTGAACACGGTTCTGCACCACATCACTGACACACATGTTGCTCATCATTTGTTGTTCACAATTCCGCATTATCATGCAATGGAAGCAACAAAAGCGATCAAACCTTTGTTAGGAGAATATTATCAGTTCGATGATACACCGATAATCAAAGCCATGTGGCGCGAAGCTACCGAGTGCTTCTTTGTTGAGGCTGATGAAGGTGAAGACAATAAGGGTGTTTATTGGTTCAATAATAAGATGTAAAAGTTGCAATTGTAGCACTTTCATGCAAACTTGCTACGTCGGCATTATTTCATTGTATTGTTGTTGGTTACTATAACAGTATAACCTAAATGTATTATTGATAGTATAGTTTCATGACGTTCAATTTTTCTGATATATTAATCTAAAAAATTCCTTTGCATAGTATCATAATGTAGGTTTTATTAAAGACGTGTAATGATTGTTATATTTTGTTTCGAAACAGTATTATACCGTATATAAAAAATAAACTGTGTAATATATAATCTACAATTAAAAAAAATAATATAATATACATATGATAGAGAAACAATAAAAGTTAAATCAAGAATCATCAGTGATGACTCATAGAGGTGTTAGAAAAACCAAAAAAGAATCCTAATCCAAACCGTATTCAAATTAAACTGAAAAGAAAATCTGAATCCTTAATTGATCGAGAGTCATTGGAATCCCAGTTCCTTTTTCGGTTATTGAATCGGATTTATGATTTATGGTTTTTTTTTTTGCAATTCAGGTTATATGATTTGTTCGGATATGTCTTTTATTCAAATCAGACTTTAATTAAATAATATGTAAATGGTGTCTTTTCAAGAGATAGTGAGTATCTACTTTTATCTGACCCAAACTTAAAAATTTAACGTTTTGTCTAATTAATCATTTGATTTAGTAATTTAATGAAATAGAATGCAGTACTTAATTTTACATTATGTCTGGTTTGAATACAAAACCATATTTTAATTAAAGAGGCAAGACATCTTTTAAGTAAGCCACTCCCACATTGATCATTTGAACATGTAGCAAAAACATCAATCATTTAGTCATGATCTTTATAGAATAGTAAATATAATATTGTCTAATGCATAAATTTGAATAACTAATATGTCAATTTTTGTGATGTTGGGTAGTCTTTGCTTTCATACCAGGCTGATCATTATAACTATAACACATAATCGTATAACCTGATATGCATATTAAAAAATCAGTTGATCATTATAGCTATAATTAATACTCGCTTAACATGATATGCATACTATAAAATCAGTTGTTAAGTGAGTTTTAATTTTTCTTTAAAAACAAGACTAGCCATTTCATTACCATACATAACCGTAATAATCTATTGAATAATAACATATCATAAACATTAAACAGTCATAACATAGCTAAGAAGGTTGTATAACTTTACCAAATATTACACATAAACTAGCATGATACAAGATTTTTTATTTTTTTTATTTTTTATTACTTTTTCTTGCATAAAAGCAAGACTTATCATCCCCTTCTTGCAACATATGCAAAACTTAATCCGTTGTTGTCACATAAACAAGGTGTAACTATATCATGCATAGGCGCACATAACATTTAACCTTCCCTAAACCTTTACTGTATTACTACATAAACCCTTTCTTGTAGCATCTTCCAAACTTAAAGATTTCACACAAATTTATGCATAAACTTTGATCATGTTACAACTTTAGCTCTTTCTTGCAATATATACAATACATGGCCAATTGTTCATAATCCTTGCATTCTTTTAGTTTAACGCTTTGCTCTAATCTATAGATATTATAAATTTACGATAACTTACCATGTCGTTAAACTTTGATTACACATATGTAAGGGAGTATATATAAACATATGTAAGGGAGTATATATAAATACACTAGATAATGCTTTAGACTTTGACAATGTATGGGAGACTTGGACCAACTAGTATTTTTCCAGCGCATGTTATGCGAGAAATTTCTCGACGATCCCATGTGTTAAAACACAAACACCAAAACGTGACACAACGATTGACGTTCAGACGTAAAACCCTTAGACATCAAGGAAAAAAACACTTTGTAACGAGTGTCATACATTGAAGGGAACATTACCTTGCTATAGAACCTCAAAAGTGCATTATTTCATAAAAGCCTTACTTCATCATAAAAGCCACCACCATTCCACTGTATACTGCATGACAACATACTCGGTCGTAAAGCGAGAATCAAAAACCTCAAATATACATTACGTTAAAGAAAAAACCCAAAACTGAAATATTTTAAAATATTATAAAAAGAAAACAAAAGAAATAAACAATGAAGGAATAAGACTAGCTAATTGTTAATTCTAAAAAAATCAAACTAAAAGTAAAATATACAAAAACCCATAAAAAAAGTTACAGGAAAAAAAGCCACTACAGCATATTCGAATCCAGGTAGACAAGTGGTCATCATGAGCCTTTACCACTAAACCAGTGAGTTATTTAGGTTTAACCTTTGTAATTAACCTTTTTTTTTTTCATTTCTACACAACTACAAATTAAGGGAATAAAAAAAGAGATACAACTTCCGTAGTTCAATCTTGACTTGTCACGTGACCATCCAACCAATCACAACAAATAATTATTCATTCGAGTTTTTAAACCGTATATAGTTAATTAAAATTTTTAAATATAATGTAAACATTATAATAAAATATAAGTTAACAAATTTAATAGCATTATCATATTTCATATATAAGTACGTACCTCGAAAGAATAGATGGTTAAATATCATCTAATTAAATGTAGTTGAAAATAAAAAAAGGTTAATAACGTTTTTTAACTTATATCAAGTTTATTTTTTTAATTTTTCCTTACTTTCTTATCCTTCTAAAGATGAATGTCCAAAAATAGATGGTTAAATATCATCTAATTAAATGTAGTTGAAAATAGAAAAGGTTAATAACGTTTATAAATAATTTTTTAAAACTTATATCAAGTTTAGTTTTTTAAATTTTATTTACTTTCTTATCCTTCTAAATACCAATGTCCAAAAATACATAGAAATTAAGAGTTTTGTCACATTAATTAATCTTTCATATTGCATTGTTGAAGCCACATTACGAACCTAGAAAGCTATAGTAATACACTACAAAGAATCATTTGAAGAAGAAAATAAAATCAAATTAAGGTTTCGTTTACAAAGTTCATAGATATGGTATGTTTTCTCTAGTTTTCTATTTAAAATATTTTTACTCTACGAATCCTGGGTTAAGCTTTCCAAATTTAGCTTCCATCTACCATTCATGTTACCATGGAATGAATTAATACGTGAAGATAAACTAGTCAATAGGAGTCGATAAAAATACAAATATATAAGATTATTTTGACTTATGCATAGGCGGCTCAATCCTTTCAGGATCCTTAAACGAAGTAAAAAGTTAGAACATTTTTACAAACTTATAGTTATTCTTTAATTTGATTTGACATCTCTAAATAACTTATTATAAATAACATCCAATATTAAGGTACTAACCAACTTATACAATTCTAACTTATTTATAAAGCTGCTATTAACCACAATATCTTTGGGTGCCTTGATCGAATTCTATAACCAGAGTTATTATCGTAAAAAAAGTATATTTCTTTTTTAAGATCTTAACAGATGAAAGAACATGTGTAATGTAGTGATTTTTACAACACACATGTAACAGAGTTGGAGTGAGTTTTACTGAAACAAACTTTTATAAATATGCTAACTATTATCATTTCTTAACAAAGCTGAAAACTAAACGATGACCCAGATAATCTATTGAGATAAAATTTGTGAAACGTAAAAAAATCACAACGATAAATGATAAAAAAACTTTTGCTAATACTTTTCATCTATTAACAAGACAAAAAAATTAGAAAACCATATACAAATAATCGAAAAATAACAGGAAAGCTACCCCTGGCAAAATTGCGGGTCTTCCTTAATTTTCATCTCCGATTACTCGATAATTTCCACAAGCACAACTTCCACTTTTGATAGGCTCAGAAAACGCGGTCGCTCCAAACACGACTTGCTTCTTTGAAGAAGCTTTTTCGGGCGGTTGAAAGCTAGTTTGAAATGTACGATTTAATGCATAATAAAAAATAAGGACCCCTATAAAATATGAAGACCCTAAGTGAGAGCTTATTTTTCTATACAATCCAACCATCTATCAAAAAAATTGTTATTATAAAATATGCATGTAAAGATCTAAAATAATTAGCTTTTTAATTATATAATACACCTCTAACCATAAAAAATAAGTAACTTTAACAGATCACAAAATTCTTTAACAAATCACAAAATTTATTTATGCATAGTAACTAAAAAAACTCACAATTAATACCCTTGAATCAAGTTTTTATTACGGGTTTATATTTTACTTTTTAACGAAAACTTATACAACTTTTAAACTATTCAATCCTTATATGATTTTAACCGGTTAGAGTTTATCCCCGACAAGTTTTATCTCTTACACACTATATAGGCTACAATCTAGTGACGTTTATATATTAATTTTATTGATCGTACTAATTTAAAACTAATAATAATATATAGTTCAAAACTATAGCAACTTCTAAGCAACAACCAAGACCATCAAGTAACTCCCAAGTCTCATATGGTAGTCAAATTTAGACTAATAACTTTTCCAAACTAAACTAACATCTTTCATTATAAATACCAAACCCCACTCCCCATTGTACACCATCAGAGCCCTTACACCCTCTCTGACCACATCTCTAAAACAGTTTAGTTCTTACAGAATTAAACTGTAAACAACATCATCCCAGCATAACATGGGTTCCGGTGGCCGAGCGACCGAGCGAACCAACTCGGGCACCGATGTCGTCAAGCGCGCCCCGTCGTCCAAACCACCGTTCACCCTCGGCGACATCAAAAAAGCCATCCCACCACACTGCTTCAACCGCTCCCTTATCCGGTCATCATACTACCTCTTTGTTGACCTCTTTTGCTCTTTCTTGTTCTACTATGTTGCAGCCAAATACATTGTCAACCTTTCGGCCCCTCTTTCGTATATCGCGTGGCCCGTTTACTGGATCCTCCAAGGCAGTGTCCAAATGGGTCTATGGGTCATCGGTCACGAATGCGGCCATCAGGCGTTTAGCGACTACCCGTGGCTAAACGATACCATCGGCTTCTTCCTCCACACGGGCATGCTTGCGCCTTATTTCTCGTGGAAATATAGTCACCGTCGCCACCATTCCAACACTGCTTCACTCGAGCACGACGAATCATTCGTCCCCAAGAAAAAATCTAGCCTCAAATCCTCAGCTAAACTTCTCAACACCCCACCTGGGCGTTTGTTAAGGCTTGTCATATTGTGCACCATTGGGTGGTTGTTATACGTTTGCTTCAACGTCTCTGGCCGAAAGTACGAGAAATTCGCTAACCATTTCGACCCGAAGAGCCCTATTTACAGCGATCGCGAGCGCCTGCAGATCCTCATCACAGACGTTGGGCTTCTTGTAGCAAGCTATATGGTGTACAAAGTGGCTTTAGCTCAAGGGCTCACATGGCTCCTTTTGGTCTACTTCGCGCCTTTGGTCATCGTCTACGGGTTCCTCGTGGTCATCACATGGCTGCACCACACGCACCGCTCGTTGCCACACTACGACTCGACCGAATGGAACTGGCTCAGGGGGGCTTTATCGACTGTTGATCGAGATTATGGCATTTTGAACACGGTTCTTCACCATATTACTGATACACATGTGGCTCATCATTTGTTCTTCACGATTCCTCATTATAATGCAATGGAAGCTACAAAGGCGATTAAGCCTCTGTTGGGAGAATATTATCAGTTCGACGATACACCGATAGTTAAAGCCATGTGGCGCGAAGCTACCGAGTGCTTCTTTGTTGAGGCTGATGAAGGTGAAGACAACAGCAAAGGTGTATATTGGTTCAACAATAAGATCTGAAATTATTGCAATGGTTCTTTGTTTCAGTTCTCGTATATGTATCATGAAGCTTTTAAATGTATTAATTAATCCAATAATTTTGGTGTAAATCGATCTGATTTTTGATTTCGCCAACAAAAAAACATTTGGCGATGAACAGTATACCTGGATTAATTGCGTTCATATTCGGTAACATAAACGTATGACCGTTCATCGTCGTAGTATACAAGTCATCGTTCGGTTTTAGATTTTAACAAATCTGGTAAAAGTAACAGGTTTGATGACTAAACAAAAAATTAACAAATTAGTTAAGATATTAACTTTAATTTTGTAGCAAGTTTATGTATTAAGGTTATTTTTCATTAGTTTTTTTTATTATATTAGAGTGAAACTTTAGTATCTAAAGTTGTTACTTTTAGTAACTTTACTATTACATTAAAGTGAAAAGTTGGTTTAATTATAGTTAACTTGTTGTAATGTTGAAAATTAATGTATTAAAAAAAAACTCACACTTACTACTTTGCTCAAACTATAAGACCTTATCTATAATTGATTTTTTTTTCCAATTACAAATTTAAATTGGCTGTGAAGCTTTTAAGCATGGATACTTTTTTATTCGGTTTCTGTGTCTTACTACACGTTGATCATTTGTTTTTGTATATTATAAAATTAAACTAATTAAAAGAACAAATACTATAATATTAATTGATTTTTCTCTTTTTTTTATTTTTTATTCCCTACCCGTCTTCTTTCGTAAAGTTTATGGTGACTAGTTTATTAGGATATGTATTTAGGCACGTGGATACATACATTTCTACTTCCATGTTAGTTGAAACAAGTTTTTTTTTATCAAGATAATAAAACTAACATGAATTCATAGAATATATATATTTTTAATTGGGTTATAATAAAGAAAAGAAGAAAAGCGATACCTCTTTAAGAACAGGAGATATATTTGCCTAAACCAACAGTCATTTGAAATTTATATATTTTTAAAGAATATAACCCAAATTGCCTTCAAAAATGTGTATGCATGGAACAATAGCATATGATGAGGAGAATACATCAAAAAAAAAACGAAAAAAATACACCATGCAGAATCGATCCATATAAGTCATTAATCAATGTTATAGTTTTTATACTTTTAAATTCCTAACTTATTATATATATATATATATATATATATATATATATATATATATATATATATATATATATATATATATATATATATATATATATATTCTAATTACTATGTACATATTATTACGCATATAGTACAACCACCTAATTGTTTTAATTTTTATATTTTAAAACCAATACTTTTACATCTTTGACAATTTACCCCACACAAGTTTTCACTTTCAACTTTGTTCCGCTAAACTTTTCATCACTTACAAATTTTTCGTTTTACATTAATCCGGTCTAAATTTTGATAGTTAAACATCGTAACGTGCGCGTGTGGTTCAACGTTGTTACACCTACTTTTGTTCCCATTCAACGATCTGTTGCAACATGCAAGTCCTAGATCAACTTAGTTATTATTTTTAATATTTTACGTTTTGCATGCATGGTTCAACGACTATGTCTACTTTCTGTTCGGTTTTATTTTTTTCGTTTTTATTTCTTTTTTAATACTAGCTTTCCGGTGTTTGTATGTGGTCGATGACGTTGGTGTAGAATTAATGCTACTTAGCATGGTTTTACAACCCACATAGCAACGCGAGGGGCTTATACTAGTTATTTACTTAATTAGGTTAACCATCAATTATTTAACTTATACGTTATACGTGCAAATGAATACCAAAAAAATCCATATTCGGTATTCAAATTATTTTAAAAAATTTTATGAGATTTTTAAGATAAACTTTATTTTTTATACTTTATTTTATGTTGATATTAAATTATTTAATAATAAAAGATATTTTAAACAAAATATGATAAGTGTATAAAGTGAAAAGATATTCCTGAAACAGATAAAATAAAATATATATGAAAGTTTAGTATGCTTAATATTTTACATAAATTAAAGTTTATTGTAAAATAGCGTGATTAATAAGTAGTATTACGAGTTAAAAATTACTTCAGCCTGACGTCTTGAATATGGAATATTCCCAATTGTGTAACTATCTTTTTATAGCTAGTGCAATGTAAGCAAAATAAGTAAATGATAATGCAGATAAATTGGTACATAATTAGCTTAATTTACACTTACATGTATTTTTTTCATATTCACTTCTACACTATTTTATCACTTGACACGTTGATTCATTATATGTTTATTCTTTTATCATAATGTTGTATAGTTAATAATAAGCAAATATTAATTTAATTCTTTTATTATAACTACAATATGTGATCAAAGGATTAAATGCATCCTGATTTGTGTACACTAGAATAAGAATTTTTATATTTATTTAGTTATTTGAAAATTTATATCTTTAACGAAAAGAAAACTGTTGAGAGTCCTGAACGGTTCCTGAACACTACCAAAATACAGACAAAAATGTTAAGGTCAAATCCAAAAATTTGGATTAACCCCTAAAATTACTAAGATTAATAAGAAAATAAATTAATATTAGACATAATATTTTATTTTTTGGCTCTCAACTACTCATTAGTTTTTGGCTCTCAACTACTCGTTAGTTGTCTGTCATGCTATTTGTTTTTGCTCAACAACTAAGAAATTGTTTTATTCGGGTCCCATGTTTGAAACGCAATCTTATGACTAACCATCGATCAGTTTCATTAGTCTTATGCTTTGATAATAGTATATTATAATATGCCTCTCATTATTGATATTAGGTCCTCAGATGTGACTCTTACACGTGAGAATTTTAATAATTTAATTATTTAATAAACATGTTACTCTTAGTTGTTAACATAAAAAATGAATATTTAGGGGCTCTTGTCTAATAGATTTATCATTTCATCATTTTTGTTAATTAGTTTATAATTTTTTAGCCATTGGATATCTTAAAGGTATTTTATGTGGTAGCATTTTCGTAATTAAGAGGGACAAACGTGTTTAGATTACACGGAAAATTAGCGTAATACTGTATTTATATATATTGCTACTTGCATATTGACATACTAGCAGACATCCGCGCTTCGCCGCAGTTTGATTGTAAATATATATGTGAACGTCGTAATAATAGTTTTTGGTATTATCATGATTTTAGTGACTTCAATGATATAAGTGCTCGGATTCTCGTGGATATCTAAGCATGCTTTAGTGATTCTTTAGTATATCGTAATGATAGTATTACCAAACATATGGTATTTAATAAGTCGTGGATATCAATTAAAACAAATACATTAATAGTATTTGAATAAAAAGTATTATAAAAAATATAAAAAATTATATCATAATTACTGATATCTTATTATTAGATTGTTACAGATACAATAACATGACAAAAACATAGTATTAAATTTTAACACAATATTGTTGTTATTGTTGTTATTAACCTTTTAATAAAAATAATCGTTACTATTAATATCATTATATTTTTTATTATAATATTTTTTAGACATATTAAATAATATGTCATTTGTTAATAGTCATAAATACTAAAGTTATCGACTATCCAAAATACCCCTAGAAAATATAACTATTAGTTATTATATATATGAGTTGTATACTTGATTATTTAAATAGTATTTAGTTATAAAAAATATAAATAGTAAATATAAATTTAAATTTCATTTTAAAGTATTATAAACAATATAATATTTAATGTATTAAATTAAATAATATCATATTATTAAATAATGTATTAATAATGTGTAATAAATAATGTATTAATTAAAGAGTTTAGTAAATAGGGGTAAAATTAGAACTATTGGATGTGAAATTTGTACTCTATGCTTAAAATATTGTATTAGACGTCTTACAGTTTAAGTAAAAATTACAATCTTGTCCTCCTATAATATAATATATAGTAGTATAAATATAGATATTATATCTAGGAAACAAAATTAATTACAACGTTACAAAGTGTAGAGTATTCACCGGTGAATGGGCGATTGTTTACAAGTATTCACTCTGAATATAATAAGTTTTTCGTTAATTACACAAATCTATACTAATAAATAATTACAATCTGTGTTATCAAATTAACCATTTGACCACTTAGAAAACAAAACTCAATGTAGAATAACTCAAGTTTAATATTTAAATGATTCAATCAACCAAAATATGACAACAAACCTTTTATATTTTTATTTTTATTAGAATATTGCATTTGACATTTTAATTAAATTTTTCTTAAATAACATATATTCGTTAACTTAAACAAAAAATATAATACAGAGTTTTGTTTATAACTCTTATTGAAATGATCATATGATGTAAATTTTATCTAAAATAGAGCTGTTTTTTTAATAAACAAAGGTTGTTTTTAAACTTTTGATATATTGATTTAATGGTGATCAGGTTGTGGTTGTTAAATATTAATCTCAGTTGGTTTGTTAAAGCATAAAATAGTAGTGGTATGTACCATATGTTAAAGGTATTGTATAGTTTTATGTATAAGTGTATAGTGTGAGACAACTTTTGTCTATTTGTGTTTCCTATTTAAAACATAAGTTAGTTAGACATGTATTTAAGTAAGAGAGTACAATTCTTTTTTTCTTTGTTTGTTTGCGGTTCAAATATATTTATCCCTTGCATATTATAAAATTATATAATTTTTATTATAAAGGTCTTTGTAATACACGGGATTATAACATAGTATCTAATATGTGCTTAAAAAAACTCATTTTCAAACAAATCCAAAGTTTTAAAGGGGTTTTTAAAATGCTTTTGACATTTTAGTGGTAATAAACTTTTTTAATGCCAAATCTATTTTACTCCTACACTACACCAAATTACATCATTGCTTGGGTTTATACCCAAAACATTCCCTCTAAAGACAAAGTTTCTACCAAATTAGCTAGCCCCACATATATATAATACATACATATATAATAATTACCGGGGTGATTTATCGGATATGTTGGTTGTTCCGGTGAAGTGTTAACAAGTGTAACTTCAAATTGTTATTATTTCATAAAAAAACATAATGACATTTTAGTCATCTAATATATGTGTAACTAAAATTGGTATAAACAAATATGATTCACGTATAATTCGTTAATAAAATACTATTAATAGTTGCACTATTAATATCAACTTGAAATAGATTATTTCTGAATATTGATGTTATATGTTCGGAGAAACAACATAAAAGTAAAACATATGATAATGTTCTATACAAAATATGATTATCTTTTGATACAACTACTTCAAGCCAAATTTTAAGAACGTAAATATTAAAATACATGAAATACAAATTTAACGTCGCACCAAGACAATTTGTAGGTAGTTCAACATCTTAAATTAGCAATATACTTTTAATATAATATAATATAATATTTAGAATATATTATCTTGAAGAGGAAAGTATCACACTCACTCCAATAGCCCACATATATGGACTTGTTAGTCGCGTTAATTTATACTAAACCATTTGACGAAAGTAAATCTTAGCTTTAAAGTAAGGGCAATGTTTTGAAAAATACTAACAGTAGAATCTTAACAATATGCAAGTATATTAAACGTGTTAAAAAAACTTAAAACTAGTTATGATATGTAAGTCGATGTGATCAGACTCACATGTCCGAATACATTTTATTATTTTTATCCAATTAGTGTGAACAATAGACTATAATCATTCCTATCATCTCTATGCTGAATTAAACACTCTTTTTGTTTCGTCCCTACACATGCACACATTCATATGTGCGTGGCTTGTGTACAAATGCATCACTAAAAATTTTAAGAACCCATGTTAATATAATAAGAATTTTTAACTTCATCAATTATGTTTGATGAAGACATTTCAAACGACTATATATTTGTAATTAGGTTAAAAGACATTAGGGTTTTTATTTCAGCAGTTGATTCACTATTTAACTGTCTTGGTGTATTTAATTCATAGTCTCTACTTTAATACAGACTATATGCGGTGAACACATAATGTTTTCATTTTAAACGGGATGTGACAAGATTTGCTTCTCTTAGAAGTCATGGGTTCAATCATTGACATTAACGAATAATTACTAACTTAATGTTACTAATTTGATTGTAAAAAACATATTGTTTTTGTGCCAACTATGGAAATGTCAACGCATTTATGAGGGTATTCACCATAAACACATGTATTTACAAGTGAATATTTGAGTTATCTTCGTCTCACCATATATATAATATTTTCTTTTTCTTTTTTCTTGCTACTTACGCCAATATCAACACATAAAAGAGACCTTTGTTATCAAGCAAATTTGGCGGTTAATTTTCAAAATTTTTAATGGGTGGCAATTTGAATACAAAGATTCTATATATGTATATATGTGTGTATGTACATATGTATGGATGCATGTGTATACGTATTTGTATATGTCACACCCTCAAATTTTACATGCGGAGTTTTACCGTGAGGCGTGTGACATACCAGGATCCTAGTCATTAGTTACTCAGAACGACACTATATACAACATTTAAAAAAAACAAACCAGAGTTTAAAACTGTGCGAAAGCGTTTGTAAGTAAATCAAACCCAACGTATTTGTTAGGTCTAGAATCTGTAGATCTAGTCATTATGTATAGGCTTAGTACTTGAATCAATATTTGTAATGAACTTTTGTATTTCATTATTATGTATGCATTAAATATATAGGTTAACCCATTTATATATGTGTTGATGTATGTATGGTTGCAGGAACAAACATAATACTTGATCAATTTTTGAAATTGACCAAGTGTAAGAAACATCTACGGATGAACATATTAGTCTTCCGTAGATGTATATCTTACAAGTAACAATACATCCGAAGATCATCTGCGGATGAACAACAAGCCACCTTCGGAAGAACAATACCTTCGGAAGAACAAATCTTCAGAAGAACATTACCTTCGGAAGAACAACATTACCTTCGGAAGAACAACATTACCTTTGGAAGAACAAGTAACCTTCGGAAGAACAAGTTACCTTCGGAAGAACAAGATACCTTCGGAAGAACATTATCTACGGAAGAACAAAATTACTACTGAAGACAATATTCCTGCGGAGACCAAACACTTGTGTTATACAAGTGGTACAAGTCAACAAGTCAACAAATCAACAAGGCGGTTATACGAATCCCGAGAAATCCGTTGATTCCTTATCAGAAACAAATCAAATCCCAAGAGATCCGGTGTTTCCTATAACTGAAACATCTGTCTATAAATATGGATCCTAGGTTTCGATTCAAGCACGATTGAAAACAGACGATTGATTAATTGAGAACAGCAACAGCATTACAGCAATCATCAAAAGTCTTTCGATCATCATAACATATACAACATCATAGCATTCATTGTTTCATTCTTTTGTAATCATCAATACATTATAATATAACATTAATTAATCTTTAATTGTGTTTTGTGTCGTGTGTTCTTGATATTTCATTAACATTGAATGTTGTTTAAATACAATTAAACCAAATCAACGTTAATTCCGCTAACGTTGACTTGAAATCAATTCACACTGATAATTCCTGTCGACGATCCTTGGATTCACAGGTGGTATCAGAGCCAAGTGCTCATTGATTTAGATCAATTGATCTATCAGTGTTAGTTGTGTTTAATTGTGTTTGTTTTCGTTTACCAATCTATATTCAAATCAATTGAATAGTAGATCTTGTGAGCATCATGAGCAACTTCAGTGGTTCATCTTACCAACCCCCGAAGTTGGAAACAAAAGCAGATTTTAAGTCATGGAAAATCAAGTTCAGGAATCATGTAAACTATACTGATTCTGACTTGTGGATTTCCATTACTGAAGGTCCTTATATTCCACCCACTCTTGGGCCGGATTATAATGACAAAAATCAACCAATCAGCACAAAAGATCTATCACCTGATGATGTCAAAAAGGTTAAAGTCGATATAAAAGCATACAGTCTGCTTAGTATGGCCTTACCTGAAGAGATATTAATCAGGTGTGAGAACTATAAAACAGCTCACTCCTTATGGAAGATTCTTCACACTCTCTGCGAAGGGAGTGATGAGATAAGAAGTATAAGGAGAGACACCCTCAGATCACAATATGAAACCTTTCATCATATTGAGGGTGAATCAATTCCTCAGCAACTTCATAGATTCATGCAGTTAGTCACTGAGATGAATATTCTGGAGTTGAAGTACACTATTGAGGAATTAAACAAGAAAATGCTCCACACTTTGCCAGAAAGTTGGAAGCATACTGTGTCCATGTTCAAGAATACTATAGATCTGAAAGCAACTGGTTTAGATACTCTGGTTGCAAAAGTGGAAGCTCTTGAAATGGATGAAAAATCAAGAAACAAGAGTGTGAGAACTCATGTATCACCCTATCACTTCAAAGAAACAAATAATGTAGGAAGTGCATTTATTTCAAACAATGAAAGTGATAGCTCTTGTGTTAGGAGTGATGATGAGGAGGAAGTTAGCTTCTATGCTTCAAAACCCTCAAAGAGATCATCTCAAGACAAGCAGCAGAAGAATAAAGGAAGAACTACTGATAGACAAGATACATCTGCAGCAACAACTAAGTCTTCCTTTTCAGCAAATCAGTCAGAACCAATAACTGTGATATTGGACTCTGAAGAACAAAGAGCAGCCTTTGCAGCTTTTAGCTCAAGTTTTCAAGCATACCTGGGAAGCTCTCTAACATCAGCAAATATCTGTCAACAAGACTTAGAAGAACTACCCCCAGATGTAGTGGAAGAGATGGATCTACAATGGCAGATGGCCATGATTGCTTATAGAGCTAAGCAATATCTCAGGAGAAATAAGAACTTGGCTTCAGCAAGCAGAACATCAAAGATTGGTGTTGACAAATCAAAGGTGAGATGCTACAAATGCAATCTCTATGGACATTTCTCAAGAGAATGCAATCAACAGTCTTATCCAGAGATGAGACAACATCAGCAGCATCAACAACATCAGATTCAAGCAAATCAACAATCTTCTCAAAGACCTCTGCACAAGCAATCTCAACTGATCAATGCTTCCCCACTAGCCACCAAAGAATCAGCAGGACCAAGTAACTCAAAGGAGTCAGGGCTGATCATACTTCAAGATGGAACATGTGACTGGAGTCTGTATGAGAAGGAAGTTTTGGAAGAAAATCAAGCATTGATGGCTCATATGGATCAAACAGTGCCACCAATGGCAAAAGAGGTAAAAGAAAGATTGTGTTCATCAACTTGTGCTGAGGAAGTTGAACGATATAGAGTCCATGCTCAACAGTTGGCTGATAAAGTAAAAGAAACAATGATTTTGAATGAATCTCATGTTAGAGAACATAAACTATATCAAATAAAAATTAATTCTTTACAAAAGGATTTAGAAAAATTTGTTTCTGAAAATTATAGCCTAAAAGCCCAAGTTGAGCATTTGACCACTTCCTTAACAAAATCCATGGCTGATCATGCATCAACTGAAGTGAAACTTCAGAAGTTTCAATTATCATCTCAGCAATATGAGAAATTACTATCTTCTCATATTGAATCAAAGAAAAGGTCTGGGTTGGGTTATAATGCGGTTGCACCACTTATAAATGATAATTACACATCCTTACCTACAACAATGACAAACACTCTGTCAAATCATTTTGTGCCTAGCACCAAATTTGAAAAAGATTCATCTAAAACTGAAATTAATGATAAAGCTGAGGTGAGTGAAACTGAATCATCTGAATCAGTATCATTAGATCAAAATGATTCAGAATTTGATTATGATAAATGTGATGACTTGGATGATTCTGATGAACATGATGTTGATCAAACAAGCACTGGTAAAAATTGTCAACTGAAAGCCCATATTCCAAAAGTGCTTGAAGAAACAAAGTTGCCATATCCTCCTAAACAAAGAAACATGCTGAAGACCATCTGCAAGAGGATAGCTCAATTGAATGAAGGTCTTCAAGAACTAAGTATGCAAGAATCCTCCAAGAAATTGACTGATGAATCTGTCATCACTAAGGAAAGAGGAAAATTCAAAGGAAGGAACAAGGCATCAGCAGATCATCAACTGAACAAGAAAACATCAGTAGCTGATCTACGGAAGAGAAATTCAACTCCAAAGGAACAAAATGTGCACAAAAATTAAAAAGCTGAAGCATATTCAAAGCTAAAGAAGAAAGAGCAACTACAAAAATCAGCAAACAAAAGGAATGATTCTGAGAAAGAATCAGAAGAACAGTATTGCAAATGGTGTGACATGAAAAATCACAACACTGAAGATTGTTACTTCAGCAGTTATTGTTCTATTTGCAATATGAACAATCATATGACTGCTGATTGTTACTTCAACAAACATTGCTCTATTTGCAACAAAAATAATCATTCCACACAGGAATGTTATTTCAACAAAAAGAACAAGATAAAAGGATCAAAGAAGAAAGAATCAGACAAATCTGAATCAGATTCCCAATCCACAGATTCTGCAAAGGGTTCAAAACTGAAGAAGCATGACCAAAAGTCAAAGGAAAAACCAAAGGACAAATCATCATCAAGTGTTAAGATACTGAAGAAAAGATCAACTTTTCAGCAGTCAAAAACACCACACAAAAGAGTGGATTTGTCTGACAAGGAATCAAAGGATGATGATTCATTCTTTGACAAATTTGAAAAAGGCATTCATATCCCTCTTTCAAAAACAAAAGACAGTGAAACATTTAAAGGTTCACTATCAAAACAAAAGAATCAAACAAATGAAGTTGATCTAAGTAAAGCAGACAATATGAATCATGAATCTACTTCATCAACATCCCATTCAGCAGAATCATCCTCATCCAAATTAAATCAGAATGAATCAATCAAATCTGAAACAGAAACTTCAAAAAATATTCTTGAAAGAGTAACTGTTTTAGATCCTGTTGACAAACCCAAGATCACTAAGGCTTGGGTTGTCACTTCTAACTGATTTTCTTTTCTGATTGCAGGAACAATATTGGAGAGCTGACAACATGTGGTATGTTGACAGTGGTTGTTCCAGGCATATGACAGGAAACTGTTCTCTTCTCCATGATTTCAAACATAAAAATGCGTCTTATGTGGCATTTGGTGGGGATAAAAAGGGAGGTAAAATTGTTGGTGAAGGAATGATAACAAATGGAGTACTTAAATTTGATAAAGTAAATTACTGTAAAAACTTACAGTATAATTTACTAAGTGTATCTCAAATCTGTGATCAAAATTACAATACACTGTTTGATGACACTAACTGTTACATTCTTAAGCCAGGATTTATTGTCCCAGAAGATTGGATTCTCCTCAAAGCAGCAAGAAAAGGAAACACTTATGTGTTGGATATGAACAACACTTCTCTCACAAAACATGAAACTTGTCTTATTTCAAAACTTTCAGAAGATTTGTCACAATTATGGCATAGAAGACTTGTTCATTCTAACATGAAAAATATGAATAAATTGGTAAAACATGACCTGGTCATTGGCTTACCAAATAAAGAGTTCCACTGCTCAACTCATTGCTCTTCTTGTTACAAAGGAAAACAACACAGAGTGTCACATAAACCAAAAACAATCAATACTAATACTACACCACTCAAATTGCTTCACATGGATCTATTTGGTCCAACCAATGTCATGAGCATTGGAAAAAGGCAATATTGTTTGGTGATAGTTGATGATTTCACTAGATTTACATGGGTCTTTTTCTTAAAACAAAAGAGTGAAACATCAGAAACATTAATGGACTTTGTCATCAAGATTGAGAATCAACTTGATACAAAAATCAAAATTTTCAGGAGTGATAATGGTACTGAATTTGTTAACTTTGAACTAGATTCTTTTTGCAGGAGCAAAGGAATTGCAAGACAATTCAGTGCACCAAGGACTCCACAACAAAATGGAGTTGCTGAACGAAGAAACAGAACTCTCATTGAAGCAGCAAGAACAATGCTAGCTGATTCACAACTACCTATTACCTTTTGGGCTGAGGCTGTGAATACTGCATGCAATGTTCAAAATAGAACATTAATTGTCAAAGAACATAACAAAACTCCTTATGAGCTCCTATTTAAAAGAAAACCTTACATAGGATATCTAAGAGTATTTGGGTGTCAAGTAACTGTTTTGAACATCAAAGAGACATTAGGAAAATTTTCAGAAAAAGCATATGATGGTTTCTTTGTTGGATATTCTTCAACATCAAAATCATATTGAGTGTATATTCCACAGCATAACATTGTGGAAGAGACACCTAATGTATCTTTTGATGAAAATGTATTCATTAAGTCAGTTAAAGGATCATCATGGTTATTTGACATAGATGCCTTGTCTAAATCTTTTAACTATGATTATTTGACAAATACAGGTTCTGATGAAGTATGCTATCCATTTGTTCCACCGATTATGACTGAAGTACCTTTATCTGCTGATCCCCCAAGGATACATACATCAACAAGTGACAACACTTCAACAGAAGCAGATACTACATGTGGAACTGAACAAAATGCATCAGTAGAAGCTCCTACGGAAGAACAAAATGCATCAGGAGCAGCTGCTTCAGAAGAACAGCATGCTTCAGGAGAAGCTCCTTCGGAAGAACAGCATGCATCAGAAGAAATTCCTTCGGAAGATCAACATGTATCCGGAGAACTTCCTTCGGAAGACCAACATGTATCCGGAGAACTTCCTTCGGAAGACCAACATGTATCCGGAGCAGCTCCTACGGAAGAACAAAATACTTCCGCAGAAGTTCCTGCGGAAGAGCAAAATCCAACTGCTGATACTTCTGAAGCTCAATCAACAGAGACTCAATTTGATTACTTCTTGAATTCTCAAATTGAGATGAATCAGTCAGAGGCAATGGAAATGACTAATCTGGAATCATCCATTCCAGTTGAGTCAACTCCCTCAATGAGAATTCATAAGTCTCATCCACTTAACAATATCATTGGAAATCCTGAAAAGAGAACTACAAGGAGCCAAAGTGGTACAGCCAATCTTTGTCTATTCAACTGTTTTCTTTCTCAAGTGGTGCCTCCAAACATTACAGCTGCTTTAAAAGACAATAGCTGGATTGAAGCTATGCAAGAAGAGCTTCAACAGTTCAGAAAGCAAAAAGTATGGTGTCTTGTTGATTTACCTGAAGGTCAACATCCTATTGGAACTAGATGGCTATACAAAAACAAACTGGATGATAGAGGTATTATTGTCAGAAACAAAGCAAGGTTAATAGCACAAGGTTACACTCAAGAAGAAGGCATAGATTATGATGAAGTTTTTGCACCAGTTGCAAGAATTGATGCAATAAGAGTGTTCTTGGCATATGCATCATACAAGAAATTCACTGTGTATCAAATGGATGTCAAGTGTGCTTTCCTATATGGAAAAATAGATGAGGAAGTTTATGTGTCTCAACCCCCCGGATTTGAAGATCCTCATTATCCTCACAGGGTATACAAACTAGATAAAGCCTTGTATGGTCTTCATCAAGCTCCAAGAAAATGGTATGAAACATTATCATCCTTCTTACTCAAGCATGGCTACAAAAGGGGTAACAATTGATCAGACACTCTTTCTCAAACAAGAACATCAAGATCTCTTAGTAGTCCAAGTATATGTTGATGACATTATATTTGGATCAACTAATAAGAGATTGTGTGTGAATTTTGAAGAGCTGATGAAATCTGAATTTCAGATGAGCTCAATGGGTGAATTAACATTCTTCCTTGGCCTTCAAGTTCATCAAAAAGCAGATGGAATTTTCATCAATCAAGAAAAATATATACATCAAATTCTGAAGAAATACAATTTTGCTGAAGTCTCCTCTTGCAAAACACCAGCATCAACAATTGATAAGATTGCACCTGATCCCTCTGGAAAATCTATTGATCAAAAATTATTTAGATCTATGATAGGTTCACTTATGTACTTAACTGCCAGTAGACCTGATATTATGTTTGCTGTGTGTGTATGTGCTAGGTACCAATCTGATCCAAAGGAGTCACATCTCAATGCTGTCAAAAGAATTTTCAGATATCTCAAGGGAAAACCAGGACTTGGTCTATGGTATCCCAAGGATGGAGACTTTACACTCTACTCATACTCAGACAGTGACTATGGTGGATGTAACAGCAATAGAAAATCAACAACCGGTGGATGTCAATTCATTGGACCCAGGCTAGTGTCATGGCAGTGCAAGAAACAAACAAATGTTTCTGTATCCACAGCTGAGGCTGAGTACATTGCTGCTTCAGCCGGGTGTTCTCAAGTGCTTTGGTTACAAAACCAATTGCTTGACTATGGTTACAACTTTCTTCAAACTTCAATCTATATAGACAATTCAGCTGCTATGTTTATAACTGCTAATCCTGTGCAACATAGTAAAACTAAACATATAGAGATTAGGTATCATTTTCTGAGAGATTGCTCAGAAAAAGGATTGATCAAGTTAGTCAAAGTGGATACATCAAATCAGCTTGCTGATTTATTCACTAAAGCCTTTGATTCAGTCAGATTTAATTTTCTGATTGAGTCTCTAGGTATGATTAACTTAGATTAAATAAAGTTCAAACAAACAACATGCTGTGTGCAATAATGCATCAGTATGCCTTATGCATGGGAAATGATAGTAAACTATAGCTTTGCCTATTTCTGCATAAAAAAAATATCAATATATCTCAACAAGTTTCTTGATATGTGAGTAGGTTCAACTTGAGTGGAAACAAATCTTAGTGCTTGCATAACATAATATTATCATAATTGTCTGTGGGAAACTTCATTTTGAGAAAACAAAGTGAGTCTTATCCTAATGTGATCAAATCATTCATCTGCACACACTATGTAAAAGACTTTATACTATCTATCTTTGCAACTCATACTCCCTCTGTTTTGTGTGAACAAAGACCTGGGTGTATGATCACCATACTGAATCTCAGTATCAAAGGTGAAAAGATCATGTTCATCATCATCCCTCTGTTTTGTGTGAACAAAGACCTGGGTTAAAGGCACCTCTGTTTTACGTGAGTAAAGACCTGGTGACCTGATGATGATCATATCTAAAGCTCTCAAAAGAATCCTAAGTGATCAACTGTATATTATCCTGAGCTTTATCAACATCGCATCAATGAGATGCCAAACACATCTCAAGATAGCTATTATAACTTAAAGTACATAGTCACAAGAGTGCAAGAATGATGATTTGACTTACAAAGGGAGGACAACACCTTTGTGAATCAACTGTGAAGCCCATGACAGTTATTGCTAAATCAATAAAACATGATAAACAGCAAGCCTAGTTGATACATGAGCTCTTGTATGGATTTATAAGGACAATATACTTGCAATCAGAACTTGTTCCAGCATTAACTATCCAACATAACTAATCAGAAGAGGCTTAGCAATGTAGTATGATCCCATCTTAAGTGCATCTGATCATTATCATATATTCAGTGTTTATGTTATTCCTCTTAAAGAAATTTATGATAAATGCTTAAGTTCATCATTAATCACAAATTTAGGGGGAGTAGTATTCATGAAATAACATCTATATCAGCAGCAGCAATGTCTATATCTTTATCAAGTTGAAGAAATTAAAACCTGAGCATCACATTAGCCGTTGGTTACATGAAATTTATTTTAAGTTTCCTTGTACTAAATTGTCATGTATACAAAGCCAACGAGGTCCTATAGCAATAATTGGTTCAACCAATGGAGTTGGGCCATACATACAACTGTGTGTAAATCAATATTAGTAGATTAATGTTTATCCGTAGATTGGTAAACTGCGGATAAACAAAGATCAATCAGTAGAAGTTGTTGATCCGTAGATATACTACGGAAGAGTAAGTTGTCGATTACAATTAATGTGATATTACTTCTACGGAAGAGTACAATGTGGGACCCACTGAATAAATCCGAGAAAATTAATATGTCTGAGGGTATAAATAAAGAGATTTGACTTGTCAAATGCATTATGCACTTTTTCAGCTCACTTTTTCAGACCTAGAAAATCTCACAACAAATTTTTCCCACTTTCTCAACATTCAAAATTTATCAAATCAAACCTTAAGCAAACGTATATCTGAGTTCTTAATCAGCGTCTATTAAGGTAAAACATGTCGTAATCATCAAGAATGAACAAGTTGATTCTTGTTTTATCTCACAACTGTTCGTATTCTTATATCAATAACATGATTCTAATGAAGTTTTTTTTTTGAACAGATGGATCATCGATTTGCAAAAGAGCATAATGTATGTGCTTTCTTGAACCCTGACGATCCTGTGTCAGAAGGATGTCAAGAAATTATGAGATATTTGAGAAGATCAAGGGTTTTCTATGCATTATCTGCAGAGCCAACGATTTATCGATCGCATATCAGTGATTTCTGGAATTCTGCGCGTATAGAAGAAGATGATGAAGGAATTATTGCAGAAGTAAGGAATCGAAGGCTGAGAATAGACGAACAAACAATAAGAAGGGTACTAGAACTGGGAGATGTTGAAGCAGGACACCCTGATGTATTTGATAATGAATACATAGAAAAGGTTTTCCTTCTAATGGGATATGATGGAGACTTTGAAAAGGGAGAAATCAAGAAGGGAAGACTCTGCAAACCATACAGATTTTTGTGTCACACTTATCTGAAGTGTATGTCAAATAGAAAATCTGGGCTTGACAGATTTTCTAGACACATATCATCTGGTATTATTGGCATCTTTGAGGGAAGGACCTACAACTACTCAAAGTACATCTTTAACTGCTTGTGTGATCACATCAGAGTACAGAAGGCTGATAAGATGTATATGTTTCCAAGATTCATTCAGCTCATCATAAATGCAGACCTGCCTGGAACAAATGTGGAGGGTGGTGTGTTTATCCAAGCACACCTTGGCAGATCTGTACTGAACAAAATCTCAGGGAGATATGAAGGAGAAGACGTAGACATGTTTGCTCATGTGATTGATGCCAATGCAGACATACCTCCAGAGCTAGTTTGGGAAGATGAGGAAGAGAGCTCTGCTACCAGCTCTGCTCAAACACCCCAAACACAATCTACAGCCAGCCAAACTACAGAACCCATCTCTCCAATCCTCAATCTATCACCACAACAACAACCAACACCCCAAGCTCAATCACCTGCCAGTCAAAATACTGAACCAATCTCTCCCATTCAACCCCAATCACCAAATCAGCTTCAGATGCAACTCTACCAACAACCTCCAAACTCAGATACTGAGAGCATCTACACTGGAGAGACAGAATTAGTCTCAGAAGCAAGTACAGTCAAACTGTCACTATCAAAGACTGAATCCCCTGTGCACTCAAATGAAACTGAACAAGTTTCTCCCATGATTGATCAGCAACAACAACAAACTCTTCAAGAGCAGGAAGATCAAGCCACTGAAGCAAAGTCAAGTTCAGCAAGTGTTGATCATGAGGAGGTAAAGGAAGAAGAGATTCAGTCTGAGCATCAGGAAAGAGATACAGAAGCAGATCAGGTTGATGTGATTGCCTATAATGAAGATGATCTGAGTGATGATGACATCCCTGTAAGCAAGAGTTATCTGGTGGCTGAGTACAACAAGCTGGTGCTCAAGTCAAATAAAAGAAAGGCAAGAATACAAGAGCTGAAGGGCATAATTAAAGAAAAGGATGAAGAATTGATAAATCAGCAAGAAAGAATAAAGAGACTGAGAGAAGATGCTCAAAGTGATAAAGAAGTCATTGATGCTCTGCTAGACAAGGAAGCTGAGCTTATAGAGTCAGCAGAGAATGAGAAGAAAGATAAAGAAAAGATCATGAAGAGACTTGAACAAGCATCTGACACTATGACTGCTCAGTCAAACATAATAAAGACAAAAGAAGAAGAAATTGAGCAACTTAAACTGAAGATCAGCTCATTGGAATCTTATGCCAAAACTTCAACTGCTCAAACAAAACAAAGTCCTGAGGCATCAAAAGAAGTGATCTGGTACTCAAGGAAAAGAAAGTACCTTGGTACTACTGAGAAGAAACCAACTGATGAAAGTAGTCCAAAGAAACAAAAGCTTTCTCCTGAACACACACCCATAATAGACTTATCTGCTGAGGAGCCCATCACTGAACAGAAAGATGAAAGTGACAAAGAATGGGAAGAATTAATCAAAGAAGACACTCCTCCAAAGCAAGAAGTCTCAAAGGCTGATGACCTTCTGACTACAAGTGACATACTTGAAGAGAGGCCTGAATCAACCATGTTCATGACACTTATAAATCATGGTTTCCCTTATGACATGGTTGAAAGATTAAACATGACAGAGATGAAGAACTTGTTGAAAGAGTTTGAGCTTGCCAGCTTCATGATTCCAAACTGTGACTATGAAGCATTCAATACCTTTCAATCAATTCAAAACATAAAGAAGGAGTTGGGACACTGTGACACAGCCAAGCTGAGCAAATACAACATGACTTGCTGGTTACAGGGACATAACTACAAGCCTCATGAGCTTAAAGGAAGAACAGTAGGAGAACTCAGAAGGATGATGGAGCATGTAATGAAGGTTGAACTAGATACTGGGGTAGAACTGAAGCTCCACATCAATCTTATGAACAACAAAGCAAACTCCCTGCTGAACCCATAACTGTTGAACCTAAAGATCAGCACAAAGGGAAAGAGAAATTGATTAGAGAGCCAAGGGAAGTCATCCCCGGAAAAGTATGGCCACTTGGGACTGCAGTTAGAGAAATAACTGAGCAAAAGTCCACTCTAATACAACTGATAGATCACCTCACAACTCCCAGCTCTGCGGAAGAAAACAAGATCATGGCATGGAAATATGATCCAGACTGGGATTGTGCTGTTATTAAAAGAACATCTGGAAGAGTTGAATACTTCCATGATGTACTCTCAGTGGTGAGTCTGCCAGAGAATGACATCAGAGACCTTCAAAGCTTAAACATCAGCAACTATCCAATTCACCCTAGAGGAAGAGACTTCTCAACTCTAGTGGGAAAGTTAAAGACTAAGTTTAAAGATGATGTGCTGATTGAAGCTAAAAGAGAAGATATAGAACATCAGAAGAGAATCAAAGGGCTCAAAAGATACAAGTCCAATGCCTCAGAACATGTAGATGATGAATTCATAAGAGGATTGGCTACAACAACAGAAACAAAGCAGCTCTTAAATGTATTGAAGGGACTCAATTCACATACCCAATCACTGAATGGGGATATGTAGAAAAGACAAAAGAATTGGTCCTACTAAGAAATGCTGAAAACAAGAAAGCTGAAAAGATCAGAATCTTTGATCCTGTGGAAATCAAACTGCTTCATCCCAGCTACACCTCATACTTAAATGACAAATTCTTTCCCAAGCTGTCTGATGAACAAGCACAAAATGATTTATTTCTACATGTTCATGTGATTCAAGTAGTAGACAAACTTCATGCCAAAGCATATAAAAGAAGAAGATTTAATGCTGGATTACTGAAGGGAACAACATATGATGAAGTAACAGAACTAAGAATAACAGAACAAGATGAGCTAGAAGTGGTGAATAATAACAAGGTGTTAGACACACTCACTACAGAAGAAGATGTTCTGGGAATTAGTTATGAGACTTTGAAGATGATGAGCAAGATGAAGATCAAGTATAAGTATGATGATCAGAAGACTGCTGTCTCATACTTCTACAACAAGATGATCGCTAGAATCAAAGATCTTGCAGTTTTGAAGGAATGAGTACAAGTAGCTAAGCCTAAGGGGGAGTATTGTTAGGTCTAGAATCTGTAGATCTAGTCATTATGTATAGGCTTAGTACTTGAATCAATATTTGTAATGAACTTTTGTATTTCATTATTATGTATGCATTAAATATATAGGTTAACCCATTTATATATGTGTTGATGTATGTATGGTTGCAGGAACAAACATAATACTTGATCAATTTTTGAAATTGACCAAGTGTAAGAAACATCTACGGATGAACATATTAGTCTTCCGTAGATGTATATCTTACAAGTAACAATACATCCGAAGATCATCTGCGGATGAACAACAAGCCACCTTCGGAAGAACAATACCTTCGGAAGAACAAATCTTCAGAAGAACATTACCTTCGGAAGAACAACATTACCTTCGGAAGAACAACATTACCTTTGGAAGAACAAGTAACCTTCGGAAGAACAAGTTACCTTCGGAAGAACAAGATACCTTCGGAAGAACATTATCTACGGAAGAACAAATTACTACTGAAGACAATATTCCTGCGGAGACCAAACACTTGTGTTATACAAGTGGTACAAGTCAACAAGTCAACAAATCAACAAGGCGGTTATACGAATCCCGAGAAATCCGTTGATTCCTTATCAGAAACAAATCAAATCCCAAGAGATCCGGTGTTTCCTATAACTGAAACATCTGTCTATAAATATGGATCCTAGGTTTCGATTCAAGCACGATTGAAAACAGACGATTGATTGATTGAGAACAGCAACAACATTACAGCAATCATCAAAAGTCTTTCGATCATCATAACATATACAACATCATAGCATTCATTGTTTCATTCTTTTGTAATCATCAATACATTATAATAAAACATTAATTAATCTTTAATTGTGTTTTGTGTCGTGTGTTCTTGATATTTCATTAACATTGAATGTTGTTTAAATACAATTAAACCAAATCAACGTTAATTCCGCTAACGTTGACTTGAAATCAATTCACACTGATAATTCCTGTCGACGATCCTTGGATTCACAGTATTTAAACTGTAACATTGGCAAAACACGTGGCAAACCATGTTTAAAAACACATAAATAGAAAACCAAATGTCATGACATAATACAAAGCTTTGCATGCTGGACTGTGATGTGCTCCTACTGGCAATCAGAGTTAACGACCAGAGAATAGCATTCTAAAAGTGTCAACACAATGGTTGGTGAGTTCAAGAGTTTGCGTTTAACATAAACGGTAATAATGGTATAACACAAGCAGTGCATTGAAATAGATAGCTAGTCTATATTCATAAGTAATAACCATAGTGATTTCGCGATCGAAGCTGACTGTGTTGCGTTTGTTGCCTCCCGTCACGACTTACCAGGTCGTGACGATGTTTGTATTTAGGACAATATTGCACCCATTTGACCTCGGGTCGCACAGGTGGGGCTTGTCAGACCCAGTAATACTACTCAAGATTTCCCGCTAGTTACCATTATTAACGATCCGAAAGTGTGAGGACTTTCAAGGCATAACACACTATTTTACACTATACACAACTTATAATAATAATAAAGCGTTTGTAAACGTGTATGCTATCTCCCCCAAAAGAGAGTGTATAAAAAGTGTGGGGCATGAACTCACCTGATGTGCAAACGAACAAGGATAAAAGAAAACTGACGATGGATGGAAAGACAACCCTTCAAAGGTTACCTAGAACACACAAGTACATAAGTAAGTGTACAGAAAGCTTAACAACCCTAGGTGCTCAATAAACACGTTGACCCAAGGTTTTAAAAAACAAGACTCATTTAATCTAGTTGACCCGCTTGACCCGTTGGTGATATGTTAATTGAAATCTTGTTTAATCAAGTATATCAACTTATCATACATGATTATCACACAAATTATTCACGTATATCACATCATCAACTACTTGTTCTATCAAGATCATCATATTATCTTAGATTATCATACAACCCATGCGAATCTCAAACAACCAACATGCTCAACACAAATATAATCACATCATAACTAATAAATCATACATGAAGTCTAATCATTCACTACATGCCATCTGAAGCCACTCATGACTTCACATCCTAAACCTTGTCAATCCTACTAAGTAGGGGCCTCAGATTCGCACGTGTGTATAACAACCATAATCACATTAATCAACAAGATTCACACCAACCAACATACACAACAATGATCAATTTCAAACCCAAACATGATTTTCAAATCACTCACCATAATCCTTCATCATGTGAGTCATCAAGAACCTAAATTCTCTAAATGATCAATAAAGCATTCATACAACCCAATTAACACATTCTACCACATCAAACATCATCAACAAACATTCTAACATGATCCTAACATCATGAACATGCCCAATTCACCATATCCAACGTTCCTAAAAAATAAAGTTATCCTTTTGGGAAAGTAATACCCAAACTCAAGAATTGGAACTTGCTAACACCTTCGAATGATTGAACTAGATCAAAATCGATTTGTATGTGTGTTTCCTTGATCAAAATCGCAAAGTGGAGAGTGTTTGAGAGGGGTTTCGGCCGAATGGGGTGGTTTGGGGGCTAGGGTTTTGTTAATTTTGGTAATATTTAGTTTTAGGATAATTACAAAGTAAACCCCATTTTGTTTATATTTTATAAAACTAATCTTTTTAACACTTTTTAAAAGGTTTTAACTATAAAATACAAACATTATTAATCAATAATAATAATCATATATATTTTCAACTAATCACAAAACACATGAAATATATATATTACATGTAGTTACGTTATCAAGTAAAATTTACAAATAATATTATAAATCCATAAACCATATAACCATGAACTAAAACATTATTAATTTGATTATTATTTGTTTATTATAGATCATTGTTATTAAGTCACCAACGTTTAACGACAACTAGTGTGTGCTCACGACACGTGTATGCAAGACTTAACGGAACTAACGGATTTTGGTAACGGAAAATTACCGGATATCACACTTGAAAAATGATAAGGGGCGAAAGTCTCGAGACACAAACCAGGGGGAGAAAACTTGATACGACTAAAATTAACATAAGTTTCCACCTTGGAGCCAAAAAAAGGGGCCCTCGAGCCCCAAGTAAACTCTGACCATGTTTGCACAATCTATTGCATATTGTACAACTCCCTTTCACCCCTACCTGTTGCAAAGCTGTATTTTTTCCAAACTCAATGACGATGACTACATGTTCATCCGAGATTTGTGTTGTAAGTTTGGTTTTTTGTTGCTGATGTGTGTTGTGGGTTTCTTGAATATGTTGTTGAACGGTGATGACGATAATTTTGTTGTCATTTGAGCCTGAATCTGATGGGTGCCTGGGTCGGTATGTCATTTGAGATATTATCGGGTTGCCTATGATGGTACTACCTGGTAGGCGATGACAGTATTGGTTGTGCTCCACTTGATAGGCGATGACGATACAAAAAATAGATCGGTTTGTTGTCATGGGTTGGTAAAGTGAAATGTTTCAGCCATGATGAACTGTTAATTAATTTGAGCCCTGATATATGCAAAATGACAATGATTCTAATAACGTGATAAGTAGATAATATGCGTTTATCTGAGTCATTGCGAACAATGACCACCCGAAACAGACCTCTTGCTATATTAGAATATGTTTATCTATGAATAATACTTAAAGTTGAATTTAAATCGTAAATAATGAAATATTTGAAATACAAACTTAGCATTACACCTAAACAAGTTGTGTCTGATTCTAACATCTAAAAATACCACATAGACATATTATATGATATTAGATCATATTATAGACATATTAAAGTTGAAGTGTTTAAATTAGGTCATTCATATTTTTATTTGTTCTAAATAGGTCACTAATATTTTTATTTATTACAACCAGTTTACTAAAGTTTTATTTTTTTAATTTTTTTAAATAATGCTCATAAGTTTTTTTAAATAATTCAATTATTTATAAATATTCTTAAATTTACAAATAAATTATTTTTTTAAATTATTTTTCAATTTATGAATACCCTAATTACAATATTCCTGAAATTTTAGTTATTTGATTTAGACAAAAAAATTTATAAGTAATTTAATTGGGATAAACTAATTCATCAGTGAAATAAACAAATTAATCTTGAGAATTAATTACTATTTTATAGAATTATTTGGTATAAATTATTTTTAAAAGAAAAATGTCACACTCCAAGAGCCCACAAATATGGACTTCGTAGCCCTGTTTCTACTTAGTTCAAAAATTAGTGCAATGTTTTAAATAATTCCAAATAGGATCTTAACCAATCATTTCGTATAAATTATTTTTCATGTCACACTCATTATATTTTATCTCTCTATCTCTTTAATAAACACATTTAGATACATAAAGAGATCGAGATAAAAAGGTTCCAGATGTTCTAATAATAAAATTAGGTGTCCATACAAACCAAGTTTTAATATATTGATGAGGTGAGATACTTTAAGAGCTCATTAAAATAGGATAAGGTATTAATTTCAAGAGTTTGGCCGATGAGGGTTTCTCTCATATATGATAAGTTTTCTTCTGATGGTGGTATCAAGTTACGTGAGTAATGTAGATGATCGGGTGGGCCAGTGACCTGTTAGTGATCCAACTTGCCGTTCAAGAAAAGTAATCATACGAAGGAATCGAATTAGGGAACTTTTCATTAACTTTTATACTTTCAAGCAATGTTTTCAAAACCGGTACGACAAACCGGACGCCTTACTGGTCCGCTAGTTGGAGCGGATCTAAAACCGGATTACATCATAGTTATATATAGGGTAAGGTTATAGTAAAAAGGGTATATAAATTAAAAAAGTCTAAAAAGAATTGTGGGCTTGATATATTTGATATTATACATAATTCAATCTTAGTATTTTATATGTATTTTATAGTTATATATAAATTTTAACATAATCTCATATCCAACACTCCAATTTATCGTTCAACTCACCCATTAAACCAATAAAAATTAAAAAAGAAAAACACATGAAACTGATCCAACCCCCAAACTGGTTCCCATTCCGACTACCAAACCGGGACGAACCAGGTGGTCGTCGAACCTATCAAAAACGAACCAGGGCTGCTCAGATCTGCTGCCTGCCGATTCCCGGTCGGGCGCCGAAGCGATCCGAGCCTGAAAATGTTGCTTTCAAGTAATGGTCATCTCGCACTTGCATGCTTGCATATATTTTATTAATTATATAATCAAAAGGTGGCAGAACTTCCGATATTTTGTCTTAATTCATACCTTTAAAATAATTAAATACATATAGTCTAAATTTGCATATTTAAAGACAGGAGTGGACAAATGCTCACGGTCCACTATGACGTTGTTTTTACATAAAATACATGTCAACACACCTGATTAAGAGCATTCATAACACAATCTCAATCGTTACGATTTAAAGAGAAACTATAAATTAAACCCGTGTGATACGATGAGTTTGTAAACTTAGTTACACACGTTTCATCGATGTTATTAACATGACCGAAACATAAAAAAAGCATATTGTGGCTCACACGTTGCGTGACCAATAGAACTTAGCATTAAACCGACAACTTTATGTAAGAAAGTAAAAAATGAAATAAAAAGTCGAAAAAAGAAAATATTAATAAGTAATTAAGAAAAATAAATAATATGAAATAAATAAAAAAACATGCATCCATGGAGTCAAAACAGAGTTATCAAGTTCAACATAAATAATAAATTAACAACTAATTAATCTAATATATTAAAAATAAGATAAAAATAACATAATGTACTACTATGTTTTTTGATCGTCATTATGTTATTTTGAACATTATAAGTTTTGAAAAATAATTTGATGAAATAACATCATTGTATACTTTTAATTTTAAAACACAATGATAAATAACAAAAAGTTCATATAATCTATAAAAAACAATAATAAAAACACGAATATAAAAGATATTGATGAAAAAATATTATTGTGTACTTCTAATTGTAAAACACGAATATAAATAACAAATTTATATAATCTACATAACAATATATGACAAAAGTTACACAAATGATTTAAAACGTAAAACACAATGATTAATACATATGACAAATGATGTAAAATATAACACAATAAACTGATATTTGACACAATGAACGTACAAGACAATAAGCTAATGTATTTAACACAATAAACAAAATGTAATTCTTTTTTAAATAATAGAAAGACACGTGTCTATCTCACAATCTTTTTAATCTTTTTATATTTGATACCCTTTTTATAATGACCACAGTCCCAAGTCCCTACCCTTGAAATTTATTAATTTTGTTATTAATAAATACGCTTAGTAGTGATGTTTAAGAAAAACATGACTAATACATACTTCCTGACGACCAATTATATCTTGAAAACTTTATGCGAATAATGATAGATATGCATGTGCATTGGTCTATTTCCATTATCAACTTTATGCTGTTGTAGAAAAGTCACGGTCCCACTTTTTTTACAGGTATTTTCTAAAATGATGTGTCGATGTGAGCAACAACACTAGGGACATAAAAAAAAGCGTGACAACAACAAGATTGTTTACTATTATGTTAAAGACAAACAGTAATATTCAAAGATAAAATTGTTTTTTTATTGTGTATCTGTGTGTTGTAAAACCATAAATTAAGTAACCACTATTTGAAAGGCAACATACTTAAAACTCTAAAATCACCGATAGATAGTTCCGTTGGTGATTAGTCAGTGAAAGCTCGTCAGGAAAATGATTGGCCAAGGAAACACGTTTTCGATATAAATTTGTTGGAAGTTTTCGATGGATTACCGATGTCATCTTTACTGACAAATCACTGACGGATAGTCCACTAGCCAAGTTTCATTTTCTATGGCTAGAGTTTCGTGTCATCAACAAATTGCCGATGGACATTTTATAAATTTACCCGCAACTTATCTGTCGGTAAACATTTTTTTAAAATATAATTAAATTATGTTAATTTCCTATAATACAAATGCCGATTGATCTACATAAAAATTTTATTACTTGTAATATGATTACGGATTCTGTAATTAACGAGCTAAAAAATTTCTCATGATGAACTTGTGATGGATATGATTTCGTTACTCTTTGATATGAGATTAAATTCCACAGTTTAACATTATTGGACAATTTTACGGGAATTAAACATGAAGAAGGTGTTGGGAACAATTATTGGCCTCCAACTATAGACGGATGACAATGAACTTTTAATATGTAGGTAACTTTACAATGAATTACCAATTAACCATTTAAATTTTTTTTAAAATAAAATAAAAATCTTTTTTGACAGTTTCAATTTTTTAAATCGCCGATGATTTCCAACACCCTCTTCAGTTAGAATATATCAATCGTTGCAAGTTTAGTTTTCTAAGAGCATTCACAACTTATTCATCATCTTTATCCATATAATTACACTATAAATCACTACTTTTTCTCTCTCTCTTTTTCTACTTTATCATTATTTTTTTTTTCTCTCTCACTCACAACCACTTAAAATATATTAAAACCATTATAGGGTTTTGAACAGTGATTCCTAAAAATACAGATTGAACAGTAAATTTCTCATATTCTTCACTCACAACCACTTATAACCATACCATATAATATAGGGACTACACTCACATTATTTTAGAGAACGGGTTGTGAATGCTCTAATAGTGCCCATCTATACCATAACTAGCTCAAAGACTATCTTTCTAAAAATATGCTAAACATAACTTTCTTTTCACAATTTTTATTTGTTACATTCTCTATTACCGAACTAATTATTTTTAAATCACGATTTTTAAAAAGAGTTATGCTAAATGTAACTTTCTTTGCACTATGTTTACTTGCTACATTCTCTATTTTAACTTCTAAAATTAACCATATGTAGACTTGCTACATTCTCTATTTTAACTTCTAAGAGCATTCACAACCCTTTGGTATATGTATGTGAGTGTAATTCTTAAATTATATGGAATGGTTATGAGTAGTTGTGAGTGGTTGTGAGTGGAGGAGAGAGAAATGTTACTGTTCAATCTGTAAATTTAAGGAATTACTGTTCAACCCTTATAATTTTTTTAATATTTTTAAAAGTTGTTGTGAGTGTAGGAGAGAGAAAAAGTAATGATGAATGTATAAAAAATATTATTTAATTAGAAAGATGAGAGGAAAAGTTGTATTTTTAGTGTAATTATATGGATAAAGATAAGGAATAGGTTGTGAATGCTCTAAATTCTCAATTTCAATGTTCTTGTATTCTTACTAAATACTTTATAACAATTTCGCTGTGGTGTAATCTAACGGCCAGTTTAGTCAAACGTACTTGATAAATAACTTTCAAAAACATGTCGATCTTTTTGTCCCAACTACCCTTCACACAAATTTTTTCCATCAAAACAACCGAGCTTTTGTTGGATGTTAATTTTTTTCTATTTTTATATAACTTTTAGATAAAGTAGATTAATATAATATTGAGTAAATTACGCTTTTAGTCCCTGTGGTTTGGTGGTTATAACGTTTTTCACCCAATAGTTTAAAAACGCCCGGTTTAACCACTATGGTTTAAAATTTGTCACAATTAGGTCCAAACCGTTAACTCCATCCAATTTCTCAGTTAAATTTTTATAAAAAGACAGAAATACCCTTAGATTAAAAGTGTTATTATATTACAACCTAACCCCATTTTTTTCTTGTTTGAACACATCTAAACCACCTCCACCACTACCATCACTCGCCGGCAACCGTATAACCTTCACCCACCACTCTCCGGCAACCACACCGCCACCACGCAACACTCGTCGGCAACCACCACCGGAATCGCTTAAGATCTAAACAAAATCCTAACCCCACCCATTTCCTCTTTGACTAGACTACATCGTTACTCCCTCGACCGACCTCGACTAAACAACCTCGCTTACAAGCTGTGGTCAGCGACCCGAAACCGCCTTCAAAACGCCTGTAATCGTGTTACAAACCTAGCGGATTCACTTGATTTTACCATAACAGATGTGAAATCGCTGGTGGTCGGCGGCCTCCACTGGCGAATCGCGGTGGTGCGTTGATTGCAATTTGGGGTTGTCGGCCAAAGTTGAGAAGTAACAGATCTGATAACTTCCGTCACACAAAGAGATATATATATATATATATATATATATATATATATATATATATATATATATATATACGAGATACAGAGACAGATATAGAGAGAAGGGAAGAGAAAAGAGGATATGGTAGTCGTGGATATAGGGATGGTGGTGGTGGTGGTGTGACAACCACTGTGGTTACATAGGCTTGAGTTAAAATGGTGGTGGTGTGATGAAGATGGTGATGGTGATGGTGTGGTGGTCATGGGTTTAAGGCCAGCGATTTGGATGAGTGAGGCTACCGATGGTGGTGGTGGTAGTGTGTGGTGGTGCCTGTGAGGTGGCGTGGTGGTTTGGCAGTGGGTGCGGTGGTTGTGTGGTGGTGTCTGTAAGGTAGTCGTGGTGGTGTGGCGGCGGGTGCGGTGACTATGTGTCGATAGTTATGGTGATATTTTTAGAGAGAGAGAGAGAATAAAAACAGAGAGAGTAAGAAGAGAGAGAGAGAGAGAGAGAGAGAGAGAGAGAGAGAGAGAGAAGCGATAGAGAGAGAGAGTGTGTGTGTGTGTGTGTGTGTGTGTGTCTATCGATATTAAAGTTACAATTTTAGTCCAAGGGTATTTTTGTCTTTTTACATACACTTAACGGAATAAATGGATGGAGGTTAGTGGCCCGGACTTAATTGTGACAAATTTTAAACCACAGTGGTTAAACCGGGCGCTTTTAAACTATTGGATGAAAAGCGTTATAACCGCCAAACCACAGGGACTAATAGCGTAATTTACTCTATAATATTATTGCCTCACTAAACTATAATTAAATATAGAGTTAGAAATTAAGAAATAAAAATACTACATGTTGTTTATGCGCCTCTTCATTTTTAAAAAAAGTACACCCAGCGTGCTTTTTGATATTATAAATATAACAGTTTTAATAGGACAAGATGATGCATATATTATTTATTATATATGTATTAATTTCTTTACGGAAATTTTTTTGAAATTCACAAATCATACTAGATACATACCAAGAATAAAAATAGAGAACCGATATCTAGGCACTTCCTTATTATAAATTGACACTCTAGATCTTTATAAGGGTCGTATATTCCTACACGCGTCGTATAGGAGCTCGTATACCTCTATATGTAGCGTATTACTTCTTTGACGGTCTCTAAAATTTTTCTCGTATTCAATGTCGAATTTTTATACGCGTCGTATATAGGGGTCGTATATGGCTATATGTGGTGTATATCCCTCTGACAGTCCCCTTAATTTTTCTCGTTTTCAGTGTCGGCGACCTTGTACTCCTCGCATAGGGCTATACTACGCGTATAAGAGGTGTCGATTTATAAGAGTGGGTGTCTTAATATTAGGACCCTAAAAATAAGAAAAACCATTTGATTCCAAGTTCTTAACTGTGGAGAAGATAAACGTGAATGGAAAATATCACACATTGGTAACAAAGCTTTTTAAATGTTTCATTAAAATCACTCAAAAACTTTTGTCCCTCTAATCATTCAGTTTTTATTGTGTGTTTTATGTAATATTTTTTCAAATGTATATATTTTTTAAAATTAATTTAGGCAAATTAAACAAATTATTTTACTAATAATTAAATTTGTTTTCAAAGAGTTAGGCAACAAACTTGTGAGTTGTCACCGTATTCATAAAAACAAGTACCTTTCTGGAGTTGTAGTAAAGACTCAAAGAGTTCCTTTTTTAATGAGTTCAAAGGAGTCAAGAATGTATCCTGTTTCTAAAGCACACCAAACTAGACGAGCAATTTGGAGACTAAGAGTTTCAACGGTCGAGAAAGAATGATCGAGTAAGATAGTTCGTGATTAGGGATGGAGGGCCATCGATAAGGACAGTCTATGTAGGCGGTTCAATGGTGTCAATCTCAAAAGAGATTAGAGGAAGAAATTGGTTGTGCCATAGAAGATAACTAGAAAATAAAATTTTAGTTGTTAACACATGAAGGAGAGTGGCAATAGGGAGGCATTGGTCGGGTAATTTCGGGGTGATGACACCCTCAATAGTGGCACGAGATAGCCATTAGGGTTTAATAGGCGACAAATAAAGATGAAAAATAAGATGAAGAATAGGATCTATTTCAGGCTAATAACGCGTAGAGTTTGTGAAACCCACCTCAATTTGTAATACATTATTTGACCATTATAGTTAGAGATACAACAACGATATACTTACAAAACTTAATCAAATACAATATCCTAATTATGAAGAAGTAAATATAATCTTTATAAAACTAAAAAAAAAGTAAATTATTATTTTAACTATTTCCTATTTGACTCTAATAACGGTTATATGCAAAACACCGTTTTTATAGAAACAAATTAAATCTTTCATTTTTTCAATCTAAAACTTTGTTAAAATATAACAACATGATTTGAATTTAAAACCTAGTCATGGATTTTGAAATTCAAAAGGAGTTATGAAGAGTTTTTATTTATTTGTTGAACCTATACGGGTGCAATTCATGTGTAGGTAATATTTCCGACACATAACTCATACATGTGCAGATAACTTTTGTAAGTAATAAAAAAACATGTCAACAAAATTATTTAGTGATTTTTCATGTAGATATCTTATATAATTGTAAGTAAAAAAACATATAAGCAAAAACTTTAAAAAATATAAACGATTGATAATAAATTAAACTACTTAGATGTGTTCCTCCTGTTCTCGTCATACCTTAATGTTCTTAAATTAAGCTCTAAAATTAACTTCACAATTTCAACTAACGCCCATCTAAGATATTTTTCCCTTAGATGTGTTGCACATGTTAAAGTCTACAACAACCAACATTTTGATTTATACTCATAGCTAGATTAAAATAATAAAACAAAAAACCACTAGTCACTTCAACTCACCAAAGTAAGCATAGGCGGCTACTTAACACTTTACACCTCTATAACCATATATAATTGCACAAACATGATAGCTCCCACCACCCATTGAACACAAAGAGATCAAACGAACTTATCTCTTTCGTTCACTCGCAACCACTGTAACCAGTTCATCGGAATCATGGGCGCCGGTGGCCGATCAAACCCCCATGATCCACACGCCAAAAAATCCGACACCAACGTTATCAAACGAGCCCCAACCTCCAAACCACCATTCACACTAGCCGATATCAAAAAAGCCATACCACCACACTGTTTCCAACGGTCCTTGGTTAAATCGTTCTCGTATCTGATCGCTGACCTCACCGCGGCCTCGACCTTCTACTACCTCGCCACCACGTTCATCCCGCAACTCCCGCACCCCCTCCCGTACCTCGCGTGGCCCGTTTACTGGTTCCTTCAAGGGTGTGTGTTCATGGGCATATGGCTCATTGCCCATGAGTGCGGTCACCACGCGTTCAGCGACCACGAGTGGCTCGAGGACACTATCGGGCTGGTTCTACACTCGTGCCTCATGACACCCTACTTTTCATGGAAGATTAGCCACCGTAGGCACCATGCTAACACGGGTTCGCTTGAACACGACGAGGTGTACGTCCCGAAGACGCGGTCAAAACTCAACGCCTCGGCGTTTTACCTCGATAACCCGATCGGTCGGATTCTAACACTTATTGTGAAACTTACTCTAGGATGGTATATTTACTTGTCCATAAATGCTGCGGGTAGACCTTATGATAAATTTGCTAGCCACTATGACCCCAGGAGCCCGATATTTTCAGATAACGAGAGAGTACTGATTCTCATATCTGACATCGGGCTCCTGAGCTTTTCGTACTTTTTGTACAAAGTGGCTTTAGTTCAAGGGTTTGCTTGGGTGTTTTGTGTCTATGGTGGTGCATTGATGGTCATGAACGCGTTTCTCGTGACCATAACATACCTGCATCATACTCACCCGTCTTTGCCTCACTACGACGACTCCGAATGGAACTGGATGAAGGGCGCATTCGCGACAGTTGATCGCGATTATGGAATTTTAAACAAGGTGTTTCATAATATTACTGACACACATGTGTTACACCATTTGTTCTCATACATCCCTCATTATCATGCTATGGAGGCCACAAAAGCGATCAGACCGGTTTTGGGCGAGTTTTATCAGAGCGATAGCACCCCGTTTTTCGTCGCGTTGTGGAGAGAATCGAAGAACTGTTTGTTCATTGAGCCTGATGAGAGTGATGAAAAGAACAAGGGTGTGTACTGGTACAGCAATAAGTATTGATCAAACAAGAGAGCAAAAGATTGAAGTTAAAATGGAAATTATTATTATTAATTATTATCTTATGTTAATTATGTGGATGGTGTAATCTTTGTGCTTCGTTCTTCCTCCAATCAATATGATGTAATTCCTTCTAATGGTGTGCATCGATAAGATTAATGGAGTAAAATGTTGTGTTATCTGGTTTACATTTCATGAACTTCAAAACTGAAAGTGGATATACATATTTGATGGTTTAATAATGCAATCTAAATAAATAATTTACGTTGTATTAATGGAGCAATGTCTGTAATAAAGACCACTATTGAACAAGAACTATTGTAATATGTTCGAGATCCAATGTTGAATAATATGCATCCGTAAAGATTCCTGCTAGGCCAATGCTTAATGAGACCCAATGTTGAATAATATGCACAAGTATAGTTGGGTTGTGATTGATGTATGATTCTAAAAAGCCATATGACAAACAATGACAAAGGTTTAAGAAGCTTATATTTACGATGTTTAAGGTCGTAACATGTCCAAAAACATAAGAGCGAATGTTTTATATCGATATTCAAATGGGTGTTGAATCGGTCATTGCATAAACACATGAAGGCTTTATATTTGTGGTGCGATATGACAATCGATTTGAATATACATGAAATCATTATTATTATTATTACTAAAAATAACAAGAACAACAACAATAATAATATACGAGTATCACATGTAAATAATACAAAAGAATAATATCACAAAAAAAACAACAAAACTAATAATAGTGTCATAGGGAGTCGTCTAAGTTTTTCCTATTTTTCTCCATGTCACGCTAGCGTCAACGTATCATTCTTTGATTTTTCCCATATTTTCTTCAATTTCAAGGGAGGCATCCTAGTTTTCTCCATCTTTTTCCATATGCCAAATCAATGTAAGTTATTTTTAACATTTTTTATCATTTATAAAATTAATAAAATTATTAAAAGAATATATAACTAGAAAAATTTTCATCTCGAAGTGTCGAATGGGTTCGTTTGTTAAGACGACGGTTGACCGATTGTTGGGTTGTTTAGCGAGTTTTTCGGAATTGGTTTGATATATTAGTTGATCGAGATGATGATTCAATTGAAGTTTACAGAGTACAGAATTAAAAAAATTGGAATAAGTATTAAAATAGTATGATTGAATTTTATATATAATGCTAAAAACTTATTTTTTATATAATCCAACAATCAAATGACCATAAGTAACGCTCATAAATGAGGGAATTCGTTTAGTGAGAAGGTGAAAATTCACCAAATCTAGACCAAAAAACGTGTGAAAACAGGGGGTTCGTAATTTGAGAAAGTTTTCACCTATCCATGGAGTACTATATTTTGATCCTCAAGCCGACTCCGCCTCACTTAATAATGAAACTTATAAAACAAAAGTAACAAATTACTTGTTAAAAGAAGTAGATGAGAGAAAAACCAAAGGTAAAAGACCAATGTGTAACTTGATCCTTTATGTATGAAAAAATAAATATACAAAAAACCTTCTAGGAAAGAAACTTTTTTTACGGCAAAGTTTTAGTCACTCTAATCATTTTGTCAAATGAATCACAAAGCGTGATGATCAGCACACACAACCCAGAATGAAACTTACAATTGAAAAAACCTTTTAGTTTACGCGAAACAAATTGTTCTAAACGAGACTTGTACCCAAAGACTTCAATTCCGAAAAAGAACTTAAACATGAATCTTAGGTATAAGTGAGGCGAGGACAAGCCACTAAGCTGGTCACCAGATTGTTCATTATTTGGAATGAAAAATATATAAACATAATTACTAACGGCAAAAGTATATGTTGTAAATTATAATTAATAATAAGTAATATTTAAAATATATATGTACATTAATTTCTTATAATTTCTACTTTGATATAATTTTGCTATAAACTGAGTTATATATAAAACAAAACCAATTATTTTACAAGTTAAAAAAACTAATTCAAGATAAAGGTAAGTTTATAATAAGTTTTATTTACACAAATTGCACTTAGTTTTGACATCTATACTAATAAATGATTACATGTAGTGACACATGTCATCATCAGATTTCAACTTACAAAAACTTTTCCGTCTAAACTTCTTTTAACAAATTTTCCACAAATCATGCTATATTTTTTACTTTGAGTTTTTATTTTAGTATTATTTGTTTTTGAACGACAAGTATGAAGTTTTTATTTTTTTTAACTATCTCAATCACCACCAATCATTCTAGAGATTTTGAATCTATGATATCAATCATCTCAAAGCTTATTTAACCCTTTAAAACTTATGATTACAAATACTTATTTTTATATAATCGATTTAAAATAAAAATGATAGAGTTTAAATATTTTTGTTTACATATTTGAATTATTATTAATAACTTTTAACCCGTGTAATACACGGGCTAATAACCTATTGCATAATAATTTAACAGAATCTTTAATGAGAGTTTGTTACTCAAACTTAAAGACTGTTTGGTATCATTTTAATGGAACGATTAAGAGACTACCTCTAAATCGGTAAAAAGTGATGGTGTTTATTTAGCAAAACACATAAAATTCTTTACCACTTTACCCCTGAAAATTAAAAGACATCTCTTAACCATCAACCTCCCCACCCATCGAACCTCCCACCGCCGGCCCGTCACACCTTTGCCACAGCTTTGCCGGATCGTCGTTGCCGCCCCGTCGCAGCCTCGTCGTCGCCCAGGTTAGTTGATTACGTAGATGGTTTTATAGATTTTAACTTTTAGGGTTTCATGAATTTTTAAAAAAATAAGGCTTTTATGAAACTTGTTTATTCTAGTGTTCTATGAATTTGAAAACAGAAAGCTTTTATGAAAATTGAATGTTATTAGTTCATGAAAGTTGTATTTTAGTTCTAGGGTTAAAGTTTTTCTCAATTGTGGATGTTTGTAGTATATGAAAGTTATGTTTGCTTTGATTCAACATGTTGGTAGGTTATATAAGTTATTTTTGGTTTTATTCAAAATAAAGGTAAAATAGACATTTTATACAGGTATTCAAAGATTCGACTAAAACCTCCGATGATCTTGTTACCGATCACATCATTTAAGTACAAAATACCTTGAAATATCAATCACGTGAAGCTATTTTAATACATGATTTGTAACTTTTGCATATTTCATTCACGTGAATTTGCTTTTTTCTTACACATCTTGGCTCACATGAGTCGTGCAATAATTCTGTTGGGCTTTTTCTTTGCAACTTTGAAAGTGGATTTGTGACTCATCTTAGGCTTACAACACTAAAGTAATATGGACAAACAAATGGTCAGTGTACCAAATTCACATGTGAAATTGAAATAATATTATATACATATCCGGGATGGATTTTTTAAAAATCATGTTATAAATAAAAATCTTAAAAAATCATTGGTTATTTGTATATAAGTACGTGTTATAAGTGTATAATTAATAGTTACGTATATGTTGGGGTTATGTATATGTAAGTAATTCTTACCAAGTGTACAATGAAGAGTTAAGTACATAGAACTCATACATTTTACGACATGTAAGTCGTTTCGTTATCATCGTCGTTACTTCGAGTTTAAAGTTAAAATATATAATAAGTTCAAACAATAAAATTAAAGTTTACTTAAATATATTTTAAACAATTAAAAGTTTAAATCAATTATAAATAATGATATTAGAGCACTCACATCCCATTTTTTATTTGCATCCTTATAATTACATTAAAAATCACTACTTCTTCTCTCTTCTTTCAATAATATATTTTTATACATTTTTCATTACATTTTCTCTCTCCTTCACTCACAGTCACTTTTAAAAATATTAAAAAATTTATAAGGGTTGAACAGTAAATCCTTAAATTTACAAATAAACAGTAACATTTTCTCTCTTCTTCACTCACAACCACTTAAACTATTCCATATAATTAAAAACTCTCACCCACAAATTAGAAGAAATGAATTGTGAATGCTCTTAAGCAGTAGTGATTTTAGTATGATTTTTAATTATAAACATGTATTTCTTATTTTCACATGCTTATAACGATCATATGTTTGTCGGTATTCATAAGTAGCGTATATTTAATATTCAATGATATCTTGTTTTTTCGTCAGTGATGACAATTGACACGTACGACAAGATGGCACACTTAACACTTTTGAATTTGATAACATCATTACATTGCCAAAGATGATAAATATTGGATGATACAGTCTTATTTAGCACATGTCTTGTCTCTCTTTTCTAATATTGCTTTTAATTATTTCAAATGAATAACTTTATAAGATGGAGTAGCCACTCATGAAATTCAAAGGGAGCACTACTCATGCTATTTTATATCATTTTTCATAAAAAAAATTATAAAATTTAAAAAATTACAACCTAAAAATAAAACTATTTCAAATTAATAAATTAAAAAACAATAATCATAACTAATCTTTGTGGTCTGAAACCGCAATATACAAATTATACGCAATGTGTTTCACAAGATCGACTATTTCTCGACTAGCTTTATATATTCTTGAGGGAAAATTAATACACAAAGGAGTTGTTGCCTCTGTGGTTTAACAATATATCCAAACATGCACAAATATCGTTAAGTCGGTTATATGAAGATACATGGCAATTTCAGGTTGGTGGAAAATTTTGATAAGTAAAATTTTCAATTGTCACTATTGTAAAAAGTGTGGTTTATTGTAATTTCTTAGATTTTAAGATCTTATAATTCCTATCTTTTAATAGATAAAAAAATATAATAATAGACAACCGACTTTTAATCTATTTATCCAAGAACATGAGATACTTTTATTCATAATTAATTTTCAGAAACATTTACTTTTTTATATTATTCTTTTTCCTTTTTCTTTTTTTATCTCTTTACATCCCTTTTGACTGAGTTTAATAATCAACTATCAAGTATTTTGTCTTAGCTTTCTTTATTAAAAAGATGGAAATCTATCTATGATATATGATATATAAATATAAATATATGGAGGAAAGTTTACTTGTTTTCTTAACAACAAAATGCGTTTCATTTTCAACAAAATATCAGTAAAAGTTTACGGTATAAAATGATAATTTTGTGCGAAGTGTACAAAGTGATAACAACCATTGATTTAGGAGATAAATGATTTAGATTTAAGCAGTCATAATCACACAAGAAATGTTGCTGGAAGGTAAATTTGGAAATAGCCTTCAATTGTCGACTCTTTATAAATTTTTTTTGCTTTTTAAACGCATATAACTTTTTTATACGACGTTATTTTTTCAAAAAAACCGCACCATAAAATCGAGTATTTTATCCTCTTTAATATGAGTATAGTATAACTATACTTTTATTTAAAAAATCAACACTTTTTTTAAAACAGGTTTATGTGTTGTGCGTACAACTTGAGTAATTATTAACTGTGTAATTATGAACATGACTTGCCTAATTATCATATAACTTGCGTATTTATTTTTAATAACATGAGTAATTTTACTTTGCGTAATAATAGTTATAACTTGCATAATTATGAATATAAATTGCGTAATTATGTATCATTTATGCGTAATTATGGCGCAGACGATACTACCCCTCCGCCAAAAAACACATCTCACGCCCTGGTTATTTCGTACGATTAAAATGAAAATTTCACTTTCTATAATAACCGCCCCAAAATATTATCTACTCAAAAGCTAAAGAGAGCATCCTAAATGATACAATCTTCACCCGACTATATTAAAATTACCCCATTGACTCCAATTCAATCCTTAAGATTTAAACCTTTAATCTACAACTTAGGTAGAAGAAAGTTTACTAAATACAGCCAAGGACAACTTAACATTAATTTAACCTTTTTAGCATGTGACTTGTGATCTTGATTTGCAAAATAAACACTACCTCGCGTACTGACAATTTATTATAGTAACATGTGAATATGTGTTAAATATGTTAATCGTGTTAGGATTTCCTAAAATTGATTTGGGATTCTGTAAGATCGTTTTAGGATTTT
>CM046038.1:51153426-51188426 GCA_025215565.1 Flaveria ramosissima
TTAATTAATAAAGTCTGGATTAATTTTAATTTACAAAATCCTTTTTATATTAATTTAATTATAACACTTTTCAGAGTTTGAAAAATGATTAAAAATGTGTTTTAAAAAATAACAAGGGGTGCCTGAATTAAATCTAGGTCCCCTATGTAATGGATGAATGATTAAACCAATGGGCCAAAGCCTAGAATCTGATTTAACCCGGTTAGAATATAATTAAATTCAGCAAACAAAGAGAATCACTAAATCAGTATAAACCCTAGATTGGATTCAACAAAAGTGAACATTCAATCAATTATGTAAATGAAATTGATCATGGGGCTTTGTTTTCATACATATAAATAAGTGTGTGTGTATATGTGTATTAAATTACCTGATTTGGTGATATATTGATGATAATAAGAAAAATATAAGATCGGAATTGAGATGAGTTCAATCCTAGAAGATGATGATGATATGAATTGATTGAGGTTGTGTAAGGCTTCCTTAGGTGATGAAGGTTAAAACCCCTCGATCGATTGCAGTTTAGAATGATCAGAAGGCAATGAACACTAAGTCTATAATTTCGATTAGAACTCGATGATGATTATGATGGGTGTATGTGTGTTGTAAGTATAATTGAGTGTTCAGATAGATCAAAGGAAAAAATTTGGATGCTTTCCCTTTATTATATAGTGACAGTTCCAGTTGTTTCATATTGATCGAATTAAGGATATTGATTCGGGAGTTTTGTTTTGAATTGATAATCATTTCGTGGTTACAAGATCAATTAACTCAGTTTTTATGCTTGTAATGATCAAGAATTTGTTTCAAGTCAATTTATCTAATTATTGAATTACATTCCGAGTGAAAATTATTTGATTTTTTATTGGACATTGTCGGTTTTGATCGAGCAGGGTTTAACAGTCGAATACTTCGAATTGAATGGTTCAATGTTCGAAACTGATTAAGTAATAGTGAGGGGCGGTTTGATTTGATTTATTTGATCGAATTTTGAGTGTTTGGAATAAGGGGAGGGTGGTCGGAACTTGGCCAGTGTTGTGGTCGACGGGATGATGGTTTGGGTTTTTTTTAATAAGTTACACTTTGATCCTTGTGGTTTAAAGTTAAAATTTTATGTTAAAACTTTTTAAATTAAGTTTTAAAAATTACATGTTAAACCCTAAACTAAATAAAACCCTAATTTAAATAATAAATAAATTATTAACTTATAAAAGTTTATGAACTTTTTTTAATCTTGAAAACTTTGAAATTTAAATATTTATCTTGATTAAATAATTAAAAATATCATAAACAATAGTAAAACTCTATAAACTATAAAAATTTATTTTATAAACTATAAAGTTATTATAAATTTAATAAATTATATAATTATTGTATTTGAACAAGAAATTACATAAAATGATTGAATAATGAATTTGCAATTACATAAATGACCCAAATGGGTTTGTATTTACATTGTAAATTGGTCAAATGTTACAGTCTTCCTTACTTTAGAAAATTTCGAGAACGAGAAGGCTAATGCAAAAAGATGAGGATTTGTGGATTTCATTTGATCTTCACGTCCCAAGTAAACTTTGGGCAACGTTTAGACTCCCAACAAACTTTGACAATCGATATTCGGTCACGCTTGAGTTGTTTGACATCACAATCTATAATTTCTATGGGTTACTCAATAAAGTGCATGGATTCATCAATTTGAACTTAATCGAGAGAGATGTAGAGATTTTCATCGATAGGACATTTCTTCAGATTTGACACGTGAAAGATATGATGAACATGTGTATTCAGCTACACCAAAGCTGGCTTGGGGCCACTCAGATAACCCTTAGCGGCGTTACTCAATTAAATGGTAGTTGATACTTGACAACGCCTTGCACAGTTAAAACTTAGCCGGTTGCATGTGACGTACGTGTTGCAACCCTATGGCTCCATTTTATTGGCTAGTTACCCCATATCCAAGTTAAGCTAGTTAAGAGCAAGTAAGTGGGCTCACAAGCCGACTCTAATGTAGTCATGACACGTGTCAGTTTCTTATTTCATTTTAGGTTAGTCCTAAGTAATGATTGGTTGTTTAGGAAGTTGCATCCTAAGCCACCAGAATTGTTTTACAACATCAAATTGTGCTTACATTTATTCAATCATCAACCATACATTAATTAAACTTCACTACAAGCAAGGTGATATGTGGTACAACATGCATGAATAAATTAAGCACATCATCAAATTAACTAGACATTAATTCAATTAACCATCCATATTCAATCTTCATCTTCACTCTAATTACTGGCCTTACAACTTGTGATACCAGTACACACCTTGGTGCTCACTACCTTGATCCGGCTCGATGTAGATGCACTCCTTCGCCTCTCTCCACATCGCCTTGACGATCGGGGTCCTATCGATCTTATAGTACTCACCCAACACCGGCTTGATCGCGTCACGCGCCTCTTTAGCATGATAATGCGGAATGTAGGAGATCAAATGATGCAACACATGAGTATGTGTAACATCATGAAAAACCCTATTCAAGAACCCGAAATCCCTATCGATCGTTGATAGCGCGCCTTTGATCCAGTCCCACTCGGTCGAATCATAGTGTGGTAGCGAGAGATGAGTGTGGTGTAGGTAAGTGATCAAAACGAAAAAAGCATTCACAACAAGCACAGGAACACCGTAAATACACATAACCCAAGCAGCCCCTTTGGCTAAAACAGCCTTACGAACGGCGTACGCCACTGCGATGAGTCCTAAATCCGAAAGCAAGACTTGCACGCGCTCGCGGTCTGTGAAGATCGGGCTCGTGGGATCAAAGTGGTTCGCGAACCGCTCGTATTTCTTCCCAGAGACATTAGTGAAAAGGTATAGAGGAAAACCAACGATCAACCTAAAAGCCAAGGTGAACACACGCCCAGGTGGGTTGTTAAGGATCTTTGAATACATCTTAACCTTGGACTTAACCTTGGGGATGTAAACCTCATCGTTATCAAGCGAATTCGTGTTCGCATGGTGGTTACGATGACTATACTTCCACGAGAAGTATGGCGTAAAGAGCACCGAATGAAGGACGAATCCAACAGTGTCGTCGATCCACTGATACTCGCTAAACGCGTGGTGACCACATTCATGACCGATGACCCAAACGCCAGTGAGGATGCTACCTTGGCAAAACCAGTAAAGGGGCCATGCAAGGTACACAAGAGGCGTATGAAGAAGAGGGATGTAGGTATTCGCGAGGTAGTAAAAGACGTACGCGACGATAAGGTCATGAACGACGTAGTAAAATGAGCGAATGAGGGATCGTTCGAAGCAATGCGGCGGTATTGCTTTCTTGAGATCGGCTAGTGAGAATGGTGGTTTGGAGCATGGTACGCGTTGTAAGATGTTATTCTGATCGTCGTCATAACTGGAGGTAGATGACATACGACCACCGGCTCCCATTTGGTATGAAGTTTGAAGGTGTTTGATATGAAAAGATCAAAAGATGAAGGTGTGATGGTGATTGTGGTGGTGTGAGTTTGGGTATTTATTAGCAAAGATTGGAGTGTTAGATTGGGATTAGAAGGAAATTTCCATGCAAGTGAATAATATAAATGAATTTATTCACGTTGATTAAGATTTAAGAGGACACTTTATTTGACCAAAAATAATTTGTTTATTTGGAGTGATGCTTTCCAACTTTTTAACTTTACTTGAGTCAGAAAAATGGACTTAACATGGACAAGTTTTATTACTTGTTAGAGTGACTAATTTGTTTATATTTTAATAACTTCCACCTCGTCACTTTAATTAGATGTTTTATTCTAATAAAAGTTCACTATAAGTATTGTTACAATTAAGTATGAAGTTTGGTTAGTATATAGTGATTATTTATAAAATTTTGACTTATTTAACGATTATGAAACTTAGTTATTATTTAATGTACTTTTTTACTATATACCTTTTTACTTTTAAGTTACATTCGAAATACATATTTCAACATATATCTATAAATTGGTTTTATTTGGATTCATGTATGTTTTATTCAGATCCATTTTTTATGATTTCAACATATTTGTAAAGTTTTGAAGATACATCTTACACTGTCTGTTGTTTGGATTTAACATCAGTCTTTTGGCTTTTCTATTTTTTATACAGCAGCAAGATTTTTGTTCTTTAAGAAAACAAAAATATCAATTATGAGAGGCTATGAAATGAGTCTACTTTTGGGAAAGTAATCATGGTTCATTTAGAGCTATCATTAATGTTAAGTCGCCTATTTATATTAAGAAGTGTATAAAATATTTATTGTCGATCTATGATCTAGCACTATGACTCACTACAAGTCTACAACTCAATCTAACAATTAAAGACCAATATGACCTAATAAAGTTCATCATGGCCCAACATGTTCAATATGTTATCACTCATTCTGATATAATAGGACGGATTTATTAACACAACATGACACGACATGAAGTTAACAAGTTTTGTGTCATTAACAAATCTATATGTTTAAGACACGATAAAATCATGTCTTAATTAAAAAGTTAAAAATGTGGTTAAGGTAATTGTTTAAGCTTGTTTATATAGTTTACTTATTTAAAATAAATAAATATATACATTTATGATATATTGTTGTTCACGTTCACTTTATTAACATTACTCTTTGCTCATCTGGTTGAATCGAATATAACTACTACGATACCGCTGACCAAGTCTCCAGCCTCCTTCTAACGCATCTCCACACGAACATCCCTGTTTACACTATGTTATTATTTAATTAATATTTTTTATTGAGTTTTGTTTTAAATATGTTAAGAATTATGTATTTAAAACTTTATAAACATTTGACAACTTTTATTAAACTAAAAATGTGATTTTTATAGTGTCAATTAACAGATTTTATCGTGTAACACTTTTCTTAACAAGTTTGTTCTAAAAAAAGTTTGATACAATTAGTTATCGTGTCGTGTTCCAGTCGACACTTATTATGTTTATGTTTTATCATATCGTGTCTAATATGTTTGTCCTATGATATGATGTGATCTACTATAACCCGATCTAACCTCTTAGACCTAACATAACTTATCTGATTTACTATAACCCGATCTAACCTCTTAGACTCAATATAACTTATCAAAAGCCCATCACGGTCCATTAAAAGCTATCATGACCAGTAAGGCTCACTATGAACCATTAGGATGATTTTCTATCATTGCTCATTGTGATTTAGTCTAACTCACTACAACCTGATCTAGCCCTTTAGGGTAAACGACATTGAAATGTATCTATGTGTGCTTTGACACAAACTTGAGCGTAAATTTCAATTCGAGGGGTGTTGATATATACTGTAGAATTTCGAGTCTATGGGCGGTAACAATAATCAGTTGACTCGAAGTGTAAATCACGCGAAACTACATACAAATCTATCTAAATTGTGTACTCGAACCTTGTTTGGTAATGCCTCATTTTAGTATATTAATTATGATGAAACTTAACTTCTTTTAATTATGATTTAACAATATTATTTATATTTTGTATACTATTACGTATTAATTTATCTTATGTGATTTATATCATTATTAATTTACATACTAAAAACATTTTATAATGATGATATGCATATTGCTTATTAACAATACAAAGTTATATAAAATAAAAATGGTAAGTAAAAATATACCTAAAATTTTTACTGAGTTTTTTTTCTTTCCATAGCATGATACTCGATGGTTATTAGACCGTACATCAAAACAATTTTACAATCAGGTATAACACTGAAGTTACAATGTACCTTCCCTATATATTTCATCTATATTCCTAGAAATTGACTATCACTACGAAACATCAACGACGATATGGTATAGTTGTTAATCGCCGGCAAATAGCAAAAAGTTTAAAAAAAATTAAAATACATTTATAAATAACTCGTCAAATTATTGACAGAGCACAAACGTATTATCATTCATATTCAATAACCTAAATATATCTAACTAGCTTTAGTAACCCTTTGAAACGTATTACACTCTTCGTTTGATCATGGAAGCGTATTACAGGTGCGGGGTACTTTAACTACTTTTTATTTAGGTTTATAAATAATTAGCTATGATGTAAGTACTATCCATAAGAAGCGTATTACACTCTTTGTTTAATCATGAAATCTTAAATTGGAAAGATGTTATAATTAAATACTAATTAAAAAAAAACACCCAATGTTCAAATCTCGTATGCACCTTTCACCAATTTCACGTGCAATATAACTAGAAAACATATTATATACAAACTCTTTATTTAAACACATAAAAGTTACAAAACTATACTAGAGACAAAATTCAAACAAATGATCTTGAACTAATGGTGGTCAACTTATGTGTTCTATAGTATTATTATATACCATTATCCTCTAACAAGAAAGACTTTGTTTTTAGCCAAAGGATGTTTCATCCTCACTTCTCACACGATCAAAAACTCGACACTATAATTTTCTCTAATAAATATCCAACACTTCAAGTAACCAAAACCATCACTAACACAAATAAAAACATCATAAAATAAAATGGGAGCCGGTGGTCGTATGTCATCTACCTCCAGTTATGACGATGATCAGAAGAACATCTTACAACGCGTACCATGCTCCAAACCACCGTTCTCACTAGCCGATCTCAAGAAAGCAATACCGCCGCATTGCTTCGAACGATCCCTCATTCGCTCATCTTACTACGTCGTTCATGACCTTATCATCGCGTACGTCTTTTACTACCTCGCGAATACCTACATCCCTCTTCTTCCTACGCCTCTTGCGTACCTTGCATGGCCCCTTTACTGGTTTTGTCAAGGTAGCATCCTCACTGGCGTTTGGGTCATCGGTCATGAATGTGGCCACAACGCGTTTAGCGAGTATCAGTGGATCGATGACGCTGTTGGATTCGTCCTTCATTCGGTGCTCTTTACGCCATACTTCTCATGGAAGTACAGTCATCGTAACCACCATGCGAACACGAATTCGCTTGATAACGATGAGGTTTACATCCCGAAAGTTAAGTCCAAGGTTAAGATGTATTCAAAGATCCTTAACAACCCACCTGGGCGTGTGTTCACCTTGGCTTTTAGATTGATTGTTGGTTTTCCTCTATACCTTTTCACTAATGTCTCTGGGAAGAAATACGAGCGGTTCGCGAACCACTTTGATCCCACGAGCCCAATCTTCACAGACCGCGAGCGCGTACAAGTGGTGATTTCGGATTTGGGGCTCATCGCAGTGGCGTACGCGGTTCTTAAGGCTGTTTTAGCCAAAGGGGCTTCTTGGGTTATTTGTATTTACGGTTTTCCTGTGCTTGTTGTGAATGATTTTTTTGTTTTGATCACTTATTTACACCACTTATCTCTCACTCCCACACTATGATTCAACCGAGTGGGACTGGATCAAAGGCGCGCTATCAACGATCGATAGGGATTTCAGGTTATTGAATAGGGTTTTTCATGATGTTACACATACTCATGTGTTACATCATTTGATCTCCTACATTCCACATTATCATGCTAAAGAGGTGCGTGACGCGATCAAGCCGGTGTTGGGTGAGTACTATAAGATCGATAGGACACCGATCGTGAAGGCGATGTGGCGAGAGGCTAAGGAGTGCATCTACATCGAGCCAGATCAAGGTAGTGAGCACCAAGGTGTATACTGGTATCACAAGTTGTAAGCAAGCTAGACCACCAAATGAGATGATCAAACTAAAATGTCTAGTTGATTAATGTTGTTTTATCATATTAGTATATACTGTTTCTTTTGTTGTAATGATATATTAATATAATGATTGTTATATCTCATATAATCATATCGACTTGTAATTGATTTTTAGTGTTCCATTGAACGTGCCTCTTGAAAAAATTGAGCTTTTGGAATGCATAGAATTTTATTTAAAAAATTTAGTGGTAACTTCATAACTCTCGACTTGTTTAAAACTAACTTAACGGACCCAATAAAGTTAAGCTCGAGTCAAACCGACTCGATTATAGTTTTGAACCGAGTTCGACCCCAAGTGAGCTCGGGTAAAAGGACACATCTCAATGTAATTATCCTATGTATGTTAATATCTAATAAAAAAGCTCAAATATGAAGCCTAATGATTATGATTAAATAGCTCAGATAGTGTCCAAAGTATAAATGCCCAACAAATGAAGCCCATAACTTAAAAATTTCCCTCTTCTCCGCTTCAACAAGCTTAAATCCATTAAAGTTTTATCCAAAGAAAAAGTATTTAGAGTAAATTATCATTTTCGTTTTTGAGGTTTGGTAAATTTTATTATTTTCATCCAAAAACAAATTTTTTTTTGTGTTCCTGACATTAAAAAACTTATCATTTCATCCATTTTCGTTAACCCCTTTCGTTTTACCTGTTAGGTGGTCATCACGTGCACCTCATGTGAGGGGTATTTATATCCTTTTGCACTTCACCAGGAAAAAAAAACTAAATAAATATTGTTCAACTGCCTCGAACATTCAAACGTTAGTCGATCGCTTTCAATATTCAAATCTAATGTCCACTTAACTAGGTAAAAAATAGCCAACGTCTCTAACAATGTATTTCAGGGAACAAACGAGGTTAAAGAAAATGGATGAAAATGACAAAATTTTAAAACATCAAGGAAACAAAGGAGAAAAAAATGTTTATAAATGAAAACAACAAAAAACATCAAATTTAAAGAACGAAAATGACAGTTAACTCAAGTATTTAGAATGACAAAACTTTATAATAGAAAATTGTTTGCGTATTTGACTCGATAATATGGATAACCCCATCCTTTTATGAAAGTTGCTCTAACTATTAGTAAACTAAACCAAAATTATTTGTTATTATGAATAAACTTATAATAAAAAAAATATCGTTTGCTCATATTTTGCCCTAAATCATAACCCCAAAATCATTTTGAGTTTTTCCAAGTTGTTCATCGGTGGTCAACTTCCTATTTCACCCATCATTCCAGTAAGACTTTCTTCCAACTTATGAAGGTGTATTTGTTTGATTTACTTCTTCACTAATATTTGGTTTGATGAACTAATCGAATCATGTTCTTCTCAATTTTGATGACTTCCATTGTAAATTGATAGTATTTTTGGTGAATTTGCTTTAATTTTGTTACAATCCAATGATCGTTCTGATGCTTATCAATTGTTTGTTTGTGATCATGGCTAGTAATTCGGACCCGAGGCCCTTATTTAGCCTGGAGCCATTGTTATTTGAAATTGATTTGCTGTTATGGCTTCAGATCACAAAGGTCCCTAATTTAGCCTTTTCTTTATCAAAAGCAAATGGTTAATCTGTCAACTCTTTATTTGGATCATTGTTTCTTTGATTCATCTTTTGAATTTGCAGGGATTGCTGTTGTGATAATGGGAGTCAGTGGTGCTGGAAAATCGTGAGTTTCATCTTGTTTTTTGGTCTTTTCTGTTAGCAGAATGTTTGTGTTACATTGTAATATTTAAAAAGAAACAACAATTGAAAAAGAAATCATAGCAGTGGTTTTAATTTGTCATATAAGCATGTTCAATTGAGATAGATATTAGATAGTAAGTAGTAACTAGTAAGGTTGCATTCTTCCTTTAAGTATTGGTTTGTTTGCAGAATGGATATATAGAAAATTGTACAAAACTTATGCTTTTTTCTGATTTCTTTCCTGAATCTCATCTGAGTTACACATCAAAATGTTTAGGTTTCAATATTCAGGTTTTTCTGTCATCCCTGGTTTTGCTTGAAATTCCTTTTAGTAGCTATTAATTACCATCGTTTATGTAGAACGATAGGAGAAATGCTTGGAAAGGCTCTAAGCTGTAGCTTTATTGATGCTGATGATTTCCATCCACAATCAAACAAAGGTAAGAAAAAATCTTTCTTTAGTGCAATGATATTCTCTTAGGACCACATTTCATGAAATTCTGTCAACAAAATTCATTTCCGAAATGATCATGGTCATTTGTGTAAATAGAAATACATATAATAAAACAGAGAAGATGAAGAAGGGGATTCCTTTATCAGACGAAGACCGAACCCCATGGCTTGAAGTGCTTCGAGATGTTCTGAATGCAAATTTGGTTAATGGCAAGACTGTAATTCTTGGCTGTTCTGCCCTCCAAAGGAAGTACAGGGACATTCTTAGGTCAGCTGACCCGAATTATAAAGGTGGTGCACATGACGCGTGTGTTGTGAAGTTTGTTCTATTGGATGCAGGGGTCAATGTGCTTATGGACCGGGTTCAGAAACGAGCTGCAGAGGGGAAGCATTTCATGCCAGTTGAACTGCTGCAATCCCAAATAGATTTACTTCAGGTTGATGATTCTGAAGGGATATTGAAAGTTGATGCATCTTCGATACCTGAAGCTATTGTGGAAGACATAAAAAGGTCGCTTTTTTGATCAAGAATGTCATCCAGATGGATTGGTAATTGCTCATAGATATTCTTGTTGTATTCTTACTGGAATTTTCAACAAAAATGATATATACTTGGCGAAATAGTTTTATAAATAATGTTGCATGTGTTAAATAATCTATTTAAACCCTTGTAAGCATCTATCTCTGTTCCAAAAAAGATGGATCAAAATGCAGAAACATCAACTTCTTCCTAATTCAAAGCGCCTTCTTCCTTTTGTTCAAGAATACATTAACTGAGTTGAATAATATCAGAAAAAGAAACCATAAATACTTGAGTTTTACTAATACCACAGTTATCAACAATACCAATACTGCGATTAAGAGATATAGCAGCATCGGTCTAATTGTCAAGGGTTTCACTGCGTCCGAATCCTCTGGTGAAGTAAACCAAAACGCAGGTTCTTCTTGTTCATCATCTTCGTCATCAGGTTTCGACAGAAGCTCTAGTACCTCAGAATCACAGGCTGGTTGATCTCTGGTGGCATGATCATTATCATCCGTTGTTAATAGGCTGCCAGAAGTAAGACCTCTTTCGCGGCGCCAACTGAAAACTCTGACAGGTGGCTTAGCTATTTGTTTTCCATATTCGTTGGATTTTAGTTTCTGAAAGAGCCAGATCAAATTCTTGCGACTATTTGAATCATCAGATTCAGACACTAGCGGCACAATATCATAGTCCAAATCACTATGACCATCATCATAATACTGTAACAAGCCATGGTAAGTAAGACCCTTTTTACCATCAATATACTTGTGGTACAAACCGAAAACCTCATCAACACGAGTGCTAAGTTGCTCTTCACCAGGTTTTGTAACAAACAGGAAAGCAGCTACTTCTTTTCGGCTAAGACCACCGTCTCTATTCAAATCAAATATACCAAAAATTTTCCCCACACTGCATGTTTAAAGGATGACAAAAATGTTAAGCACATTAAAATGGATCATAAGATTGAAACCCTGTTCAACATCATAAAGCAATCAAATTCATTGTTTGTTATAGATAGACTTACTTGGTTCGACGCTTGACGAGTGTAATGAAAGAAACCTTTGAAATCCAGTCTTGCAGATTATCTGATGATATCAATCCAGATTTCTTTCCATCTTCATTTATTAAAGATATCTGTTCAAACAAGATTCACATTCAAACTATATCATTCATTCTATCATCTTTTATGTATATTTGCATACATAGATCACATATAAACCTCACCTCAATCTCCAGTGCTTCTTCAAGCTCTTTCACAACACGATTTATGGGATGACGCTGTTTTCTATCTTCATGCAAGCATCCATACGCGATTGACAAAAATCTAAGCAAGGAGTCTGAACTCATTTGCCCCCTCAAACTCGGATCAATAATCGTGTGTAATTTCTTCTTTTTGTAGTAATCCGATAACAAAAGACCATCACTGTCTCTTATGGTGCACAACCTCCCACAAAGAACCTCAAGTAGCACCATACCGAAAGAAAACACATCTGATTCTATCTTCACTATGCCAGTAATCATGTACTCTAGCTCACAATATCCAGGTGTGCCACAGGCATAGGAGATAACAGCACTTCTATCTAAACCTGCTAAACTTAGTTTCGACAATCCAAGATCAGAAATTTTAGCAACCCAATCGCGATCCAACAAAATATTGGCACTTTTTATATCGCGATGGATTATGGCCTGATGTTTCCCAACATGATTATGAAGATGATCCAAACCGCGAGCAATATCAACACATACTCTCAGTCTTTCTAACCAAGAAAGAGTATAACTGGTCTTGTCATGCCTTATGTACTGATCCAAACTTCCACGCTCTGCGTATTCATAAACGATGATCTTCTCGTTTCTATCCTCGCAATAACCGATAAGAGAGATCAAATTCGGATGCTTTTGACCCTTGAGCAACTCAATTTCAGTCAAGAACTCTTTTGACCCTTGTCCAAACTGCTCATATAATCGCTTTACAGCAACTGTTGTAAGCTGTTCAGAGATCAAAAGCTCTCCTTTGTACACCCGACCGTATCCGCCTTTTCCGATACAAGTTTTGAAGTTTTCGGTAGCTTCTTTGATCACTTTGAATGGTATATTGAGGTGTTTGGACTCTTTCAACTGTGACATTTTGGCTGCTTCAAGTGCAAATGGTTTATGAAGTTGTTATCAGACTCATCAGTGAAGATCCAAAAGGCAGATCGATTATTTGGTGAATTAAAACCCTAGATCAAGATTGATGGGTTAAACCTTACAAAAGGGGCTCCGATTGAACAACAGAAGCGAAATAAAGATCTTCAATTGACAAAGTAAGTTGGAATATAAATTGATAAACTTACAATTGATTTGTTGTTGTGTGGCCTCTAGCAATTGATATGTGAATGATTGATGAAAGTGAAGGCAACAAAAGTAAGTTGTAATACCTGATCATTCATGGCGATTTTCTTTTTTTTTTTACAACTTTTGATAGTGAGTAGTGAGTAGTGACTGTCACTTTATCTATTGTCCGCATAAAATTTACTTTTAGTTGGATTACTTGTTTTAATGCTATAATTGAACATTCATATTAGTTTTTTTTTTTTTATATGGACGTGTGTTGTATATTATTGGGGTGGTTATGAATGGTTGTGATTGAAAATTCATGAGGATGTATAATGTTTCCTCATATTTAAGAAAACACGATACAAACTTTATAAACTTTTTAATATTTATAAAAGTGGTTGTGAGTGGAGGTGAGAGAAAATATAATGATAAAAATATGAATAAGTATATTTAATTGAAAAAAAGAAAGAAAAAAATAGTATTTTTAATGTAAATATGGTGATGAGGATAGGAAAGCTAGTGTGAATGTTTTAAGATACTAAGGGTTGTTTGGTAATTTTAGAATAATTAAGTGTTGAATCAATAAGATGTCTGAACCATTAAATTTTGAACCATTAAGAGTTTAGAACCATTAAGAGCTAGTATATATCGCTTAACTATTCAAAGGCAAATGTGTGACCAATTCAGATAAGAGATCTTGATCATTCAGCATTAAAGCTCTTAACCATTCAGCATTAGTATAACGTTTAACCATTCAAAGGCAAATGTCTGAACCATTCAGATATTTGCCCGCGAAACAAACAGCCTAAATCATTAAGTGCTGAACTATTCAGATATTTAAACCATTAAAAGGCTGATTTGGATGTTGCAAACAGCCCCTAAGACTATTAAAAGTTGGATGGTGATGTGGCAGCCGCATGTGGGATGGGGTTAAGGTCATCGATAGAAATGGAGTGTGTCGACAAGAGAGAGAAGAGTAGTCAACGAAGTGTTTTTTTAGAGTTGATTTCAATTTTTATCCTTAAGTTTTGATCAAAGTAACCATTTTCCTCCAAAAGTAAAAAAAAAAATCAGTTTCAGTTCAAAACTTTCATCAATTGTTTATATTTCAGTTCATGAGTTTTATTTTTTGGATTCAAGTTGAAACAACTTATGTAATTTTTGGATTGAATTTAAACAACTTATGAAACATTTAGAAGTAAATATATGTTTTTAATTTTTTAAAGGAAAATAGTTTTTTTTTTTTCAGGAAGCAAAATAGAAATTTATCTCTTCTTTTTTGTGAGGGTGGGGGGCTTGATGTGGTTGATTATGAATGGCTATTTTTGTAAGGCCCCTAAGTTATTGTATTTCTCAACTTTTAGTTTTACATATGAGAAAGACTATTTTAACCTCATATGTGCGGTATTGTGGCATTGCTGAAGGGGCGGTAACAACTCTTTTGACGTTGAGGCAATAGTGGTGGTTAAATGAATCATTCTACACATGCCAAAACCTTCCCTGAATTCTACAATGTTGGTAAAGTCTATGTTGTCAAAAGCGAGGTAGGCTCTCGCCTAGGCGTATTTTCTAGGCGCAATGAGGGTTACCTGCCTTGCAACCATCTAGGAAAAGTCCGGCGAAAATTCCAAACACTCTACTGCAACTTCCGGCCAAAAACTTACTTTTTTTTGTTTTTCTTTCTTTGTATAAGTTGCAATTTGTGTTTGTATATTAAAAAAAAGATAGAAATCTTCATATAAGACGAAGTATAGTGAAGAAGAGATAGGATTGAAAGACAATGGAAGAGTAGGTGAGAGATAGTTTGTGATTGTGTGTTAGTAAAAAAAAAATTGACCCTTAAAAACAATGTTTTCAGAACCGGATCGGACGTCGAAGTGGACGCCTTACTGGTTTGGTGGTCGGACTGGTCGGACCAAATTTAAGAACCGGATGACGTCATAATTATATATATAGTATATTATATATAGTTATATATGTGATTAAATATAAGTAATTTATATATGTATTTTATAGTTATATATAAAACTTAACTATATTTGTGTATTCAACACACTAATTTATGGTTTAACACCCCGTTTTACCCATTAAAATCAAAAAATAAAAAAATATTAAAACAAAAATATTAAAATCCGGTTCGAACCGGTCCGGTTTCCAGGTCCGACCACCAGTTCGGGACGAACCGGCCGGTTCGACCAGCTCAAAACGATCCATAGTGAACCGGACCGGCCACCTAGCCGATCCCCGGTCGGACCGGTTGGACCGGCCGGTCCGATCCGGTCCCAACAACATTGCTTAAAAAGTAACCATTTTTGTTTATAAAAGGTATAAACGGACAGGATTATGCGCAGAAGAAAAAAGTATACAAGTTTTAATATTTGAATATTTTTTAGTATATTAGGTTATGAAATTTTTATTAGACTTATATTATATTAATTTTCTAAGCCTATTCTATATCTTTTATTGTTTTTTAAAAGTGCGTTTTTTTTCTCGGGGGTCTTTCATTTTTATGCTTTGCGCCTAGGTGACAGGCGAAGCCGTTGTGTCTTGAGTGCGCCTTGCGCCCTTGACGACTACGGGTAAAATACTGGTTAAGTGAATTATTCTAAATATTCTTCACTCATAGAATATGTGATAAAGTAGTCAAATACTTGGGAAGAAAGATACAGTTTCTTCTCACTAATAACAATACCCAAAATCTAAGCATGCCACAGAAATTTCTATGTAATTGACTCTGTATATTTGATGTTTAATCATGGAAGAGGAGGATTTACTATACCTTGATTTTAATAAAGGGTACCTGGTGATGTTTCAGTTTTCCATAAATAAAAAATGTATTTGATCTAAAAAATTTAAGATTAATTGTAGACTTGACACGTATTCTTCTATTATTTTAAAGATGAGTGCATTTTGATCATTGTGTCAAATACATCAAGTTATTGTGTCATATACGTTTATTGTGTCATAAATTTTTTATAATTTCTTATATGTACTCATCATTATATTTTACGTTTTAAATCATTTTGTGTTATTATTGTCATTGTTTCTATAGATTATATAAATGTGTTATCTATAATTGTGTTTTACAATTAAAATTGCACAATAATATATTTTCACCGATGTATTTATTAAAAATAGTATTGAAAATGACACAATATGTTATTTTTGTCATTGTTTTTAATACATTATATAAACTTGTTATCTATAATTGTGTTTTACAATTATAAGTACACAATAATATTATTTCATCAATGTATTTCTCAAAACTCATAATATTCAAGATTACATAATGATAATCAAAAAACACAATGAGACATTGTGTTATTGTGTCATTGTTTTTAATGTATTAGATTAATTAGTTGTTAATTTATTATTGTATTTTATATATTAGAGATGCACAATAATGTTATTCCATCATTATACTTTTTAGAATTCATTATTTTAAAAAAAACACAGTAGTATTTTGAAAAACACTAAAACTAACAAAAAAACACAATTAACTACACTAAAAGACACAATGACGATATAGGAACTTAAAAACATAAAAAAAAACTTATTAAAATTGTATATAACAATATTGTATTTGTTTTTAAGATAAAAAAAGCTCGTTTTTTTGGTATAATTTTTATAGAAAAATAATGTCGTACATAAAAGTTATGAGCGTTTAAAAAAAATAAAGGAACTTGCAAAAAGTCAACAAAAGTTATTATTTATAAAATACACATCTAACAAACTTTTTTTTACAAATTGTTCTCAATCGTTGATTAAAGAGATTGATGGTTAAGATTTATTTTTACACTTTTTAGTTTTAAAGTCATTTTTATTTGAATCTTTCCCTAAACAATAAACACCATTTCATATAAGTATATGAATATTATATTCAAATGATAATTTAAATCGTTTAAAAGAAACAAATCCAATAATTAACAAGTTACAGGTATGTGAATATCTTTTAGACAATTTTTTAACTCAATACTTGTTTTCTTCTTGTTTATAAAGTTGAATAGATTTAAGCAGACTATTAAAGAGCATAGATGTAATGAAATTCATTGATATGTACAAGTTTAGCAAGAAACATTTGATACAAGCCGAAACATATAACTGTTCTCATAGCATGCTGTCAGTTCTAGCTGGCAATCTACTAAAGAAATTTATTGGGACCGAAGGTAGTCGTTTGTTCCAGTGAGTTAACACAAAGATCACTGTCTGAATGACCACAACATAGAAAGGTGTGGCATACAGAACAATAGCAGCAATTAAACAGAATAATACAAACAGTGCTGTAGCTCTTGGGTCTCTCCAGCTGAGTAAAGACTGAAGCCTCTCTCCGACTGTTGCTATATCACCAACCACTCTCTGAATCCTTCCAGATTCTCTCCTCAATCGGTCATATCTCATACTTATTATATCAGGAGGATGAGAGGTCGGAATGGTATCAAATTCTTCATCGAGTTCATCAGGATGTGCGTTGTCTGCACAAGAGAGGTGAGTGTCCATATGGGGAGGATACCTTGGTCTCCATCTGTAGTTCCAAACTCCAATAGAAAAAAGAGTGAGGAAAATAGATGACAGTATAAGCTCTGGATACATGGCCAATGTAAATAAGATGATGTGGATGGCAACAGTGCCTATAAGATTCTTCCCACTATACATCTCACCAAACCATTTGCCCACTGCAATCAAACCATCAAAAACTTCCTTGATTCTCAAGAAATTAGCCTTGCTTCGTCTCATGCTCCACATGTCACAACCCACATCCAGCATATACTCTACAACCTCTTTCTTCAAGGGTGGTTCAGCCTGGCCGAGCTTCATGGAGACAATTTGAGCCGCATGGTGTCTCAGGTTATCAAGCTGGGTGTTGGTTAAGGGATAAATGTAGTGCATTTTGGGCAACAGTGGCTGTGAGTACATGTTCATCATGTTTAACAATGATGAGCATGTAAACCTCACTGCTAAGTGAATCTCACCCATCTTTTTCACCCCAAATGAATGTAAAACTAAAAGAGGGTGCGAGCGGGTGTACACACGATTAGTTTCAAGGGTTGAAAGACGAATCCTGACCTTCCCGATCTGTTTATCCCCACCTTGTAAATGGAAGTTGTTATCAAACACACCAATGGTTATAATAGTACATGGATCAAAAACTTCCCAAGTATATTGCTCGTTCCATTTTGGATGAAAATTGTTGGTAATTGTTCTTGTTCTGACCCACTTTGTCCCAAACTTGGCTACACAATATGCATCTGTTGTTGTCCATCCATCTTTACTCTTCATTGGGGGTAACCCACGAGCACCCAAGATTCCCAATTCAAGAATCCCAATGCTTTTCTTCCTCAACTGTTTAGCTGCTGGTCTAAGATCGCTACAGTAATGAGCAGGTTCATCAAGAACATGATAACCACCTTCGAAGCAAATCCTCATATGAATCCTACTAGCAAACCGGGCTTGTTTGGTCCTCTGCCCATCAACAATAACATCCCTCTGCAGATTAAACCACCTTGAACGGATAGTCCTTTGATCAAGCCTCCGCTCCACATACTGCAAAGGAATTACACAGCTTCCAAGAACCTCATCCATGTTAGGTGCAACCCTATCTTCCACACTCAAAATCAAGTGCTCTTCAAATGGTTCTGCAGCCACAAACATCAACTCCTCATTCCAAGAAGGATTCTTGGACTTTGCCATAGAAGTTTGAGTCTTTATACTTTGCTTTCCAAGGGAGACCTTCACAAAACTTTCAGGGGATCTAGTTCTGTCACTGGGTATCAAATCCTGCCCTTCAATCACATTAACTCTAAGATACCAAAGTCTAGGTGAAGAATACACCTTCGAACGGACTCTAGCAAGAGGATCAACTACACCACCAGAATTAGCTTTTGGAAATGCTTCATCAGCTTGTGTACCCCACCACAAAGCACACATCAGCTCTCCCTTAACCTTATCACCTTTCCTGTCTGCCAATCGATACCATTGAGGAGCAAGAAGACAATCTGGTTGGACCCTCTTTGGAATCTCACTAAGATCATATAAAACCCACCCCACAAAATCATCTTTCTTAACATTTTTATCTTTCACAGAGATCTCAAGCATGGTTGCCTCAATCTTGTCTCTGAGGAAAGCAAACACTTGGTTCCACTCAGGATTTCGGTTCTTCTTAGAAAGAGTCAAATGATGTGTTGTTTCTTTATAGTTTCCCAGCCGAACCTCAATATAACAATCACATCCAGCAGTAGCATCTTCCGCAAGTAGATCCTTAGCTTTCACAACACGAACATATAAGTATTGTTTTTGTTGCACATGCTCATGCGGGTGGATTTGGCCCTTCTTGAGGGAGAAGTCATCATGAAGAGTTAGTTCCGCACTTTCTGTCTCACAAGGGAAAAGAATAAAAACAAACTCTAATACTTAAATGTCTCCAGAACCTAAAAGCTAGGACTACCAGATTGAATAACTAAGAACAAGAGATTACATTATCAACTTATATTAGAAATAATTTTAGATTTAAAATTTAAATGTTGCTTCTTTAAAAAAATTCTGTAATTATGGCCATGGCTGTACCAACCAAGAAGAAAACCTACCTCCAAACACAAGTATACACAAGATACCCCAAATTTTATAACAGAAATCTTTTAAAAACTGAAGAATATATGTATTATATATATAATATATATATATATAGAGAGAGAGGGAAGTTCTGGTACGAAGTAAAAGATTGTGTGAAGGGTACAAAGACGTGGTATAATTGCACAAACATATGTATAATAAAAATGCACAGCTCAATATATAATCACTCACCATTACTATAACATACTTGAGGAAATGCTTCATCAGCTTGAGTACCCCACCACACAGCTAACATTACCTCTCCTTTCAGCTTCATCCCATTCTTATTTTCCAATCTAAACCATTCAGGAGCTAGAGGACTATCTGGTGGTACCCTCGTTGGAACCTCAGTAAGATCAAATACCACCCGACCCATGAAATCATCGTTTATAAGACCTTTATCGGTTACAGTGACCACAAGCAAGTTCGACTGAGTTCTTTCTCTAGAGAAAGCAAACACTTGGTTCCACTCAGGATTTAATTTCTTCTCAAAATGACGAGTTCTTCCCTTGTAGTTTCCCAGCTGAACCTCAGCACAAGGGTCACAACTACCAGTAACATCCTTAGCAGGTAAATCTCTTGCTTTCACCACACGGACATACAAGTATTGCATTTGTTCCACAAGATCATACGTGGTAATGAGCTTATCACCGGTGATTTTTGTCTCCTTGAGGGAGAAATCATCAGGAGGAGGCCTGGGCATCATCTTGGTTTTGTCTCAACTGAAAAAAGTAAGACTTTTAACAATCAAAAGCTTTCAGAATTCAGACTACTAATCTAAATAACTAATACTAAGGCTTACATTATGTAACTTGTGGAAATTAATACCAGACAATTTATTAAAGTTGAGTAAATGGCTGCAGATCTGAGTGTTTCTGAACTCTGGCCTGAAAGCAAAAGGTAAAGCAAGTTAATCAAAACCCTAATCTATACAAACACAATACACTAGCAGAATGCAAAATACAACCAGATAGAAACAAACTTAAAATTTTGGTAATAACAGTAAAGAAAAAACCCTAGAAATCACATGAACGCATGAATTTCATCGAATGACGTACTTGCACATATACCTTATTGGAGATCAGCATGGATCCCAATATGATTTCCAACCTAATTCACAAACAACTAATCGAGATGCTATATCAAATTTGAGGATTTAGGATCATGAGAATATGGAGAAGATTTGAGGGGAATCAGCTTCAAAGGAATTGGGGGAATCAAATAAAATTAACAACTGTGAAGCGATAATACTGAGAAGATCGGTTGATGGAGATCTGTTGGTGCTAATGGTCGTCGGTAGGCAGTGTTGAGGTTGAAGAAGAAGCTCACTTTTGAGTATTTGTGTGGGATCAGAGTCACCACAAGATAAAAGATGTGAGTTTTTGTGGAGACGGAAAGCGAGGGAAACAAAGAGAAACGTTTTAACGTGTAAAACCATCGAAATCGGAATCATGTTTGAGTTTTTAAAAAAAAGGGATATATCGTATAGTAGTTTGGGTTATACGGGTTGAACAGGAGATATATAATATTAATTATTAAAGTTGTTTATTTAAGAATTCATTATCAAAATCATATGATATGTAAACTTTGAAAATCGAATTGTGATTATTAAAAAATCAAGTTTTCGATAATATTATCAGATTAAATAAAAATTTATTTATTTATAAAATATTAACAAATTTGTAAAGTTTGAGTAACTTAATTTAGTTTTTAATTATAATGCTTAAAATAAAAATTAAAAATTAAGACTAAGTTTGAAAAGTTTGACGTAATTGATTTTTGTTTAAAACAATAGGTTTATTGTGATCATAACACGTGAATAAATCCTAGATGGACACCCTAGAAAAAGACCATGTGTCACCCAAATTAGTCTTGTATTAATATGTATAGATAGATATATATTTAGGTAATGTTATTTTTGGAGTTATGTTATAGGTATCTCATTTTTTATTTGTCATACCCTTCTCTTATAACATAATAAATGTAATACTTGTAAATTGTAATATTCTCTCTTAAAAAAAGAGGTTTTTTTTCTATAGAAAAATGTTCAAGTACACTTCCTATTAAACAACGTATTTAACAAAAAAAAATAGCTTTCTAAAACGAATATATATAAAACGCTTTTGGGAAAAAAAAAGAACTTTATGTAAAACAAACTAAAACCACGTTATAAGTGTATTGATATAACATCATTTGGGAGTTTGTGTTAACAGTAATTTACAATCCACTTTAAGCATGAAGGTAGAACAGCATAATTCGTGTGTTAGAGTAACAGGCAGGTGACCAACATGGGTGAATGCTGGAATCAAACTCTACTCACTTCACATCTTTAAATATCCTCTTAACTTTTCTACAGTATACTCTCTCTTTTCGAATTGAATTCTTAGCTTATATTCTTATGTGGTTTATTATTTCTGTTTGGTGTATTAGTATTTCTTGGCTTCTTCGTCTATAATTTTAGGGGTCTGTGGGTTAGAATGGTGATTGCTAAAGATTTTCATATGCTCATTTCTATACGAATGCTGAGATTGTATTTGTTCTGTTTATATGTTTTTATGGCAATGTACCTTTTTTCGCCTTTGCGTTTCACTTCAATGCCTCATGGAGGTAAGTAATGACAGTTTATTCTTTTTGTTGTAAACATACTGTTGTTGGATTGCAAAAGGTGGTGCAGCTTTCATACATAATTTGCTATCTTAAAAGTGAGTTATTTGAGACCTCCCTGGTGGTCTATATTATAATCTTAGTTCAACTCTGAGTTACCATTAAGTTAATTACCAAATCCACGTTGCTTATGACAAAACAAAGCTTGATTACTTTTGCTGTTTATAAACCTTTTGGTATTCTCATTTTGGGTTAACAGTATGAAGTTATAATATAAACTAATCTTCTGCAAAATTACAACCCTTTCCTGGTACTTTTTCATGTTCTTTATAAACAAGTTAGTATTTACTATGCTATTTAGTAATTGGAATTCATTTAGTTCTACTTATCTTCTAAATTTTAGAAGGCATCTCTATTTTTGGCAAGATGAAGTCATAATGGAAGGATGGATATTTTTAGGATGAACAATATGAAATCATAATCTAAAGGGAAACCTTTTGAGGTACTTTTCACATGTTTAAGAGTGAAATTGCATATCCTGATTGTACTTATGAAACTTTGCTACTTTATATCCTCTTTCTTCACATAATAAAGCAGTCGATACAATAAGTTTTTTCCGTAAGGCAGTCGATGAAATAACTAATACTAGCAAATTTTCCGTAAATCAACAATTAAAACAGGATTAAAAAACTCAGACAACCGGAACTGTGGTGAAAATGGGAATCAGTTTGACATAGGAATATACCAGTTATCACTGTCAAAATGCATCAGCTAGCTTTGCAATGACATCAAGCGGTTTTCGTTCATGTTCCGGTCAACTTTAGCATAGAACTAAATGGAAATAGAGTTAATTAGATCAAAATCAGAATGAGTAACATAAGTTGGGTCTGGTCAGACCAAAGGTAAGTACTTTTTCCTTCTTTGTGTTGAGAAAAGGCATCCACACAATCTTGACGTGTCAGGTTGTGTGACGAGGCTAAATTGGGTCTGGTCAAACGGAGTCTAATCAGGGTTCAGGTCAAAACATGGTATCTCTAAACTGGGTCCTGGTTAAAAAGTGGGTCGAAAAGGACCATTTAAAAAAGTTTTAAACGTGTTTGTGTTAAAACATGTTCTAGTTAAAATGGGTTGTTTTAGAAATGAGAAAATAGTCCCAGCAGGTGGACAATGGTGGCGAGTGGTGCTCGTCTATTTAGACGGTTTTAAGTTGAGCATAAGGGCAGTTAGCGGTGTCCTCCATAATTACCTATCTTTAGTTAAGATAAATTGACAATTTATCATACCCATTATAGCAACCATTTGGCTGCATCTAAGAATTTTGTTATTCTTTCATTAAGCTAATGTGTTTGATTTGCCTTTGCCATTTGCCAATTGCAACACATCCAACAACCTCCTAAGTTTTGATAACATTGTTTTTCCATCAACTAGGTTATGTATCAGAAAACAGCAAATTCACATTGCTCCACATGTGTGTATGGTACAATTGATTTGTTTCATTGAGGTAACAAATGAATAAAACCAAACAAGCACTCCTGTCATTTGCCACCACAAATCATGCAGTTATGATGGTTGGGATGTATCTCTCCTTGTGAAATAAGTCTACCCGACAAAAATCATTATCACCAACATGTAAGAACACATGCCACTTGCACACAACTTGAAACAAATAGCGAGTAACAACAACAAACTCACCGCTGCAAAAATCAAATGAATATGCCAGATCTTCTTGGAGATGGCAAAAGAGCCCTTAGAAACCAGAGAATTTGATTAAAAAATCATTTTAGTTGAAAGAAAAGATCATAGATGAAAATTTTTGTGCAAAACTGGTGTGGCACTTCGCCTGAATTTTGGAGAGAATTGGGAGTCGTGAAACGGATTTACTTTGAAAAGAGGGGGCACTTAGAGGAACTACCAGTGGCTTCTTATAGCATGAAACATTTGATACAAGACACTTGATATATTCAATCACTCAAATATAATTCCACAACATATGTAAAACAATGCAAGGGGAGTTTCAGACTTTCAGTACAAAGTGAAATATTATGCAAAGGGTACAAACTCGTGGTATAATTGCACAACATATGCATAATAACAACACACAACACAAGATATAATTACGCACCATTATTATGCCATGCTTCGGGAAACACTTCATCAGCTTGAGAACCCCACCACACAGCTACCATTATCTCTCCTTTCAGCTTCATCCCTGTCCTATCTTCCAATCCATACCATTCAGGAGCCAGAGGACTATCTGCTGGTACCCTCTTTGGAACCGCAGTAAGATCAAACACCACTCGACCCATGAAATCATCTTTTATAATATCTTTATCCATCACATTAACCTCAAGCATATTTGACTTAATACCGTCTCTAGAGAAAGCAAACACTTGGTTCCACTCAGGGTTTAATTCATTCGTAATATGACGAGTCGTTCCCTTATAGTTTCCCAGCCTAACCACAGCATAAGGGTCACAAATACCATACTTAGCGGGTAAATCTATTGCTTTCACCACACGGACGTATAAGTATTGCATTTGTTCCGCAAGGTCATTCGTGCTTGTGAGCTTATCCCCCGTGATTTTTGTCTCCTCGAGGGAGAAATCATCAGGAGGAGGTCTGTTCGTCATCTTGGTTTTGTCTCAACTGAAAAAAGTAAGACTTTTAACAATCAAAAGTTTTCAGAATTCACACTACACCCACTGAAATAACTTATAATAAGGGTTACATAATGTAACTTATGGAAATTAATGGCAGACAATTTATAAAGTTGAGTAGATTGCTACAGATCTGAGTGCTTCAGTCTACAACATTTCAGCCTTCATTTTGAATCTAGATAAAGATTCATAGCTGAAAAACTCAAAAACCTAATTTAAAATTATGTAAAAATCACAGTCAATAAAACCCTAGAATCACATGAATGCATGAATGTTAATCGAATGATGCACTTGCACATATACCTCATGGGAGATCTGTTTAAATCCTTGATAAGACTTTTGAACTAATTCAGAAACAATTTAATCAAGATGCTATAACAGTTTTGAGGATTTTGATTCATGAGAATAAGGAGAATATTTAAGATTCGAAGGTATACACGAAACCCCCGAATGAATTCATCAAAGGAATTGGGGGAATCAAATCAAATTAACAAGTGTGAAGCGAATACACTGAGAAATTGAAAATCGAAAACCATATGAACATACCTTTGATCAAAGTAGACGAATATGAACTCAAAGCAGATGAGTTGGTGAGATCTGTTGCTGCTAATCGACGTCGGTAAGTACTGTTAAGGTTGACGAAGAGCAAAGTTTTTAATATTTTACGCGGGATCGGAAGCATTATCATAAGACAAGATTCCAAAACCGACCAAAATTTTTTTAAAAAAAAAGACCGAAGACCAAAATCACTATATATATTATAATGATATTATTATACCTTTAAAAACCAAACTGCAAAGTGTTAATGCACCATGTACAACATTTCAATGCATATACTCAACATCTACAAATTCTCCTACGCAGAGTACAAATTACTAGGCATATTTTGACTTTCTTGCTTTTACTTTTTCTGACAGTACACCTTCCCATTTCTATCATCTTTCGCATGTTTCGATTGTGATCAATTTTTTTTATTTATCTTAATCTGTTGTATAAAAATTGTAAACAATATATTTATTAAAATCTGATAGTTTCTTCTTTTTATTTCTTTTAAAAGAAAATATTACTTTTCAGTTGTTATAATTATTTCTGGCCTTATTTTATTTTCTCTTATAACTTTTAATGGGTAAAATTTTCAAAATTTTTGAATATACGGTTGTGACGTGACTATTTTTATCTAGTGTTGTAATAAATTTCATTTATAACGGAATCATGTGTAATAAGGTACAAGTTATTGAAGCCCAAACGTAGAATCATCCATGCTATTTTAAAATTTTATTTTTATGGTCTTTTTCCTATATAACTTCTAAAATATTATATTGTATATGATTTCTTATATACCGTTGGGTCGTGCTTATTTTTTTTCACTATTTCAGCTTGAGTTTATTACAAATGAATACTAATGTACATGTTTTTTTATTTGTCTAACCGTTTTTTCTATGTAAGGGAATTTATTTTATTTTTTACCATATATGTTGTATAATTTTTTTTAAAATATAAAACCATGATCACGATACCGCCGCGAAGCGCGGGTTTAATACTAGTTATATTATATTTTGTATATAATTTTTATTTTATTTTATTTTAGGTGGGGAATTATTAGGAGATATGATGAAAAATACTTGGCCATTTTGAAATTGATCAAAAGTTGTATCATAAAACACAAATGTAGATGTAACATCTTCGGATTATCTCTTGAATCTTGATTGTTCAATCTCGTTACCAGTTCATCGCCATTAAGGTAACATATGTTGTTCAGTAGCAGCTAAATATAATTTGGGTAACTTCTCTTTTCTTTGATTTGATATTTGTTGTTACGGAACGTAATTAAGCAATCTGTGGTATGTATTTGTGTTTATATATGATAAAAAGACTATAATGGCCTTGGGTTGAACAAAAAACGGTTTCTAAAACTGAAACCAAAGTTAAAACCGGCACTGAAATGAAAATCGAAAAAACTAAAACCGAGTTAAAACCCAAAAATTGATATATTTATTTGATTTCGGGCAGGGGCGGAAAGAAAAATTATCATCGCAAAAATACGATTTCATTAGAAAATTCAAAAAAAATTACTTTTTATTGTTGTTTACGAGTCTTCATCTTGTAAAATATTCATTATATAATCAATTGAAACCTTGTCAAAAATTATTTCTCAATGTAACGCAAGTATCATTTTAAGGTATATTTTTCAAATGAAATATAAGCTAGGTTTTTAGTTAAATAAAATGAGCATAAAATTTAATGCACACTATAGTTAATAGTAATGATATCTGAGCTTACGTTCTTAACATTAGGAGCAATTAATTTGATTTTTAGTGGGTTAAACATTTAAAAGTTAGTTTAGGGGATGTAGATTTTTTCATACGAGTCGGTGTAGTAATTACTAATATCATAGTTATCAACAATAAATATCAATACCTCAAAAGATATAGGAGTATCGTTATAAATGTCAAAGATTTAAGTGTGTCTAACTTTCTAATGAACTAAACCATAAAACAACTAAGTTGTCCATTATCTTCGCCATCATGTTTTGATAGAAGTTATAGGACCTCAAAATTAAAGTCCAACCGATCTCCGGTGACATTGACAGACTTAGTTGATGGAACGGGGTCACGTTACCCCATTATCTTCCCTTACATTTCAAGTGTTAACTAGAATTATACCCGTGCGATGTGGCATGTTTGCGGACTTCATTATGTTCATTATAGCGGAGACATTAACGTGGTTAACACACAAAAGGAAACGTATAGTATAAAATTGCAGTGGATCAGCTTACGAGATCGAAAACATAGATTGAAAAAGGTATCATGACTCGTACGTTAAGACGTAAACATGACTTAAACATTGAATCGGCAAACTCAATAAAGAAGTTAGTAACAAAGAAAAAAAATCAAAAATATAAAAAACACATAAGCAAAAAAAATAAAAAATAAACACAAAAAATCCAAATAGTGAAAGAACTAGTTGGCCGGGGAGAGGAGATTGTGAGCCCAAACACAGGTGGGAAATGGAGTGGGGTGCGCTACCACCAAGAGAGTCGTCTTCGTCATGTCAAAATTACGGTCGATCGAACCTATTTAAAGTTCGGCCGAACATATATTAAGTTCAACTGAACCTATCTTAAGTTTGACTAAATCAGTTTACAAATAAGTTCGATCGAACTTGCAATACATCGAACGAGTCTCTTTAAAGTTCGAACGACCATATTTATGTTCGAACGATCTTGTTTAAAGTTTGAACAACCCTATTTATGATTCGGACGATCCTATTTTAAATCACGGCATTTTTAATAATAAGTTAGTTAAATGGACATTATAAAGGAAAAAGATGGTAAACGGGTCGGGCCGAACCGAACCGATTTAAATGGGTCGGTTCAGCATAATATGGTGGTCCGGACCGCAAATGTTTTTTAGGCTCGTGTTTTTTGCCGGGAGAAAAATGAAACTTAAAAATATAAACGAAACCAATTAATGAATTTGTTTCTTAGACTCGTTATTGTAACATAGACAAATTGGTACCATATTAAATACAAACCGTACATTAGTTGTCGTCATCATGGTCCGAAACCGACCCATAACTGTTTACAAAAGGAAAGCCGAACCATGTATCGGAACCGCTAACCCATACACGGATCGGTCTCAGTTTTCATGGATCGGTTTGCGGGTCTTAACCGGGTCGACTCGTGAAGTGCACACCCCTAGGTAAAACAAACATTTTCAGAATTTCTTTGATTCTCTCTGTACCAAAAATGTAGGGAGTGAAACTATGAAAACAATCCATCCTTGGTGTACAACTTCCAATGCACGAATTACAACATCGTTTGCGTACGCTCACAAAAGGAAGCGCGAACGCAACAAACTAACTGTCGTTTGCTGACGTGGCACTCCGTATTCTTCTTTACCGCCTTTTGTCCTCTGCAACTCACCATTGCACCTCTCTCTCTCACACACACACTAAAATGACGATTTTACAGGAAGCATGCTTCATCGAAGGTATATCGAGAACCTTAACCTCCTTTTAAGAATCATTCGATGCATATTGTTAGTGTTCAACTGTTCATACGTTTATACTTTTGTTAGAACAGTGAGTGCTTCTTCAGTTCTTCAATCGATTTTAGTTTTGTGTGAAATGTTATTTCTAGTGATTGATTGATGCTTTCCTTGTTTTCTCGTTAATTTTTTGTTAAATTTCAAGTGTAGTTACGTGAGGATGAAGGATCGAAGATTGATTCTTATAACTGGAGTTCGTTCTGTGTAATCATGTTAGTTTTTGTGATTTCAGGAGATTTATAAGGAGTTATTTGGTTGATTTGTTTGATGAGGTAAATTTCGACGATGAGTTGCTGTGGATGTGTGTTCTTCAGTGTATTTGCGTTATTGGTGTTGCCGGTTCGACAAGGTTTTGCGCACACCGATAGTTCCGATGGTATTTGTTCTTGATTTTAAGAAATTACGCTTGTTGAATTGTTTACGAGCTTCATCCTCATAATGATGTTAATCTGTTATTACCAGCACTTTGATTTTAATATGCACTACTGCGCCTTCCATGGTAATTGAATTTAGGTTTTATCGTTCTTAGAAAGCATGGAGGTTTTAGAGTGTGGAATTCTTCTTCTGATTCAATGCATTTTTCATGTTGCCAAAACACACTTTATTCCATGGAATTTTGGAAATATGATGATGATTTTCAATAAAAAATCTCTGTGAATTCAACAAAAGTAGCTCATTGTGGCTTTAATCTAGGGTTTCTGTTATTTTGAATGATGTTGGTGCATATATCATATATGTAATGCATACCCACAGGCCACATCACCATATTACAGTAACTGCTTGGTAACCTTTGAATTAATTCTTATCACAGTACTGTATGTAATTGTTTTGTGTAATCTGGGCAGTAAGAGCTCTTGAAGATCTGTATACATCTTTTAATAGTCCACCACAGCTCAGGGGATGGAAGTCAAGTGGTGGTGATCCGTGTCAAGAATTATGGACAGGAGTCTACTGTGTTGGTTCTTCGGTCATCCAAATGTAATTTTATATATTTCTTCCATAGTTGATCCAACCATTCGAAAGAGACTTTTGTTCTTTTCTGTATTAGTGTAGTTATGTAAAATATGATTTACCACAAAGATTTATGATTTTCAATAATGCCATTGTAAACATATCAATAGTTATAAAGCTTGTAATTTCAGAAACATGATTTTTTGTTTGGAAAAGATAGGAGTGTACGTTTTTCATCTTTAACTATGAACTTACCGACTTTACTTAATATACAGTAAACTTAACAATCTAAACATTAGTGGAACCCTTGGCTATGAGTTCAATAATCTTCATCACTTGAAGCAACTGTAAGTTTTTATTATCATGCAATTTCAAATTCAAATGAACTTTATTGTATAAGCATCCTACTTTCTATTGTTGTTCTTTTAATACCAGGGATCTTAGCAACAACAACATTTATGGTGAAATTCCATACAGTCTGCCTTTAAATCTAACACACTTGTAAGATTCACTCTTTTGATATTGATAACTAAGTATTTTTGGGGTTAAAAGTACTCAATGGTCAAACTAAATTTCATTTAAATGCAGAAATCTGGCATGCAACAATTTAAGCCAATACATACCATACTCATTATCATCCATGAGAACTCTTAGACATATGTAAGTTACCCCCCTCACCCATCTCTCCCTCCTTAACTTGCCTCGCTTGCAATCAAACAGTCATGATCTTTCTCTTTGCAGGAATTTGAGCCACAACTTCTTGACAGGGCCTGTTGGAAATGTATTTACAGGCCTATTATCTCTCAAAGATATGTATGACATGAACTTATTTTCTCAATATGCATATATGCTTGACTTTTGTGGCCTAGGACATCTTCCACTATATGATATCATCTTGTACTTTTTACCAACTAAAAATAAATCAACTCTGCTTTTACAGGGATCTATCTTACAACGAATTTATTGGCGACCTACCAAGTTCATTTGCAACACTCAAAGCCCTATCAAAACTGTCAGTGTGCCTACCAATCATTTAGTATCCACACTATATCTCTATTGATATATGCAATTGATTTCAGTTTCAATTAATTTTTGGAATAAATTTACAGGTTCTTGCAGCATAATGAATTCACAGGATCAGTAATATTCCTAGCTAGTCTTCAACTAACAGATCTGTGAGTTTTTTTGTAGTCTTTCATTTGCTAATTTGTTTTCTTGATGCTAAATCAAATCCATACAATGTCAGGAACATACAAGATAATCATTTTAGTGGTATTATTCCAAAACAATTCCAGTACATACACAATCTGTGGTAAGCTAGCATGATGAAACTTTGCTCATTCATCTCTTATCTAGCACTTGCTTGTATATAACTAAATTTATGCTCTATAAAGGTTTGGGGGTAACATGTTTGACAAAGAAGGCAGTCCACCCTGGGATATCCCTTTTGACAGTCCACCAGATCAGCAGAATATTACCACTCCACCATCTACTGAGTCAAGTGCAGTTAAGAGTTATCCTTTGCCTGAATCCAGGTGGCCCAAAAAGAAAAAAAGGGTCAAAACAGCTATTTGGATTGGTGGTGTTACACTAGTGGTAGCATGCTTACTACTCTTCTTCATAATTTGGTCCTATAAATGCCGTAGAAAGCGCAGAATACAAGCAAGCTTTAAAGGGTCACAACATTCTCTTCCACTCAGTATGGTTAGAGGCAAGCTCAAGAGACCCTATTTACTAATAATTGCATATTCTTGAATAAAGATTATTGAGCATGTATCTGTTATCATTTTTTTATACATCCTTCCATGTATGTTTTGTTTAACAGATTGTTCAGCTACTCGTCATGTGGAGAGCCCAGAAATCTCAGTTATCAGCTCACCTAGTGAGATAAGGCATGTACCTCCAGCCCGTACTAAAGTTGTGAAAGTAAACAGAAGAAGAAGCTTTGCTAAGAAGAGTAGAATGCGGATTGGTGCAAAACTATACGATGTGGCTGAACTGGAATTAGCCACAAATAACTTTAACCAAACTAATTTCCTAGGGGAAGGATCTCTTGGATCTGTGTTCAGAGCAGAGTTCCCTGATGGACAAGTACGTCCTTGACACTGCTTTAACTGGACGTGTCAAAATGAGTTGGTCAGGCTGATTAGGTAATGGGTCAAAAACTGGTTTGGGTGAAAACAGACCGAAACACCTATTGTCAAATTCTTTTTAGAAGATATTTGTATAGAGAATTAGTGTGCCAAATATGATTAAGAAATTATGTATGACAGCAATAATATAACATTTTGAATAAATAATCTACGGGAGGTTTCATGGATAAAATACGCTTTGGATGAGTTTGACCCGTTTGAGAAAACATAACCTGCATTGATCCATTCATAAGTAAACAGGTGAAAATGAACATGTTATGATTATTTTATGCTGATTTGCCTTGTTCAAGGTCTTTGCTGTGAAGTGCATAAGGACGATCACACTCTCTCTCCATGAAGAACAACAGTTTTTGGAAGTGATTTGGAATACATCCCGTTTAAGGCATCCAAACATCATTACACTTCATGGCTACTGTGTAGAACAGGGGCAACATATGCTCGTGTATGAATATGCAAGAAATCTCTCTCTTGATCATGCTTTGCATTCTGAAGCATACATGCCTTTATCTTGGGGCCTTCGTCTCAAAATTGCTCTTGGAATAGCCCGAGCTTTGAAGTAAGAATCATATCTCATCTCATAGTTGTTCGAAGTTTTCGTTTGGGCCTTTAAAAAAGATCGAAAAAAATTATATGTTTCTCATTGTTGTTACTTCAATATCATCTGTTTCAGCTACCTTCACTCCACGTGTGTGCCTCCTTTGGCACACAGAAATCTGAAGTCTGCTAATGTCTTACTTGATGAAGATCTAAATCCTCGCATCTCTGACTGCTGTCTAGCTGTTTTGAAGCCCCTGACAATAAAGAGTGCTAATGCTGAGGTACAATCATGGTCCGTAGAGGTTGCAATTTTGACCCGTTCACTTATAAAAGGGTCAGTTTTGGTTGTGTACTCCTATGGGTCGAATTAACGATAGCTAAAAGGTGGAAGTGTTAAACTAAGTCTCCCAAAGTCAAAGATTTGTGTTACTATTGTGACAATATTGTTTTGTTATCACAAATAAGTCATAAATTATTTCAGAAATGAATAAAAAGTGTTTTGCACTCAACCCGACCCGGCCCATCCTGTTATATGTCCGCCAACCCTCCCATCTTGACACCTCTTATAATTGGATACTTGTGGCTTTCTTTACCTGCCTTCTACTAAATGATGGTGCATCTTTATATACTTTATTTCCTGCTTAACTGATCAATCCTTATTGAACTAGGCTTCTGACCTGGAAATTGGCGGCATTGCTTCTGAACACAACCAACATGTATCTGGTAACCAGAAGGATGACATTTATGCCTTTGGAGTGCTTCTCCTGGAACTTTTAACTGGAAAGAAGCCTTCTGATGGGTATGCCCCACCTCATATATATTCATACACACACATACATACATACATAGACACACACATACATATACATACATGTATATATACATGTACATACATACATATATATACACACATATGCATACATACATGTATACATGTGCGTTCGTTAATCATACAATTATATATGTAATTGCTAAATGTAATCCCATCTGTCCCTTTGTTTATAAACAGACTTGAACCGAAAGAAGAGAATTCGTTGGTGCAATGGGCTTCCTCCCGGCTTCATGATAACGAGTCCTTGGATGAGATGGTTGAACCAGCCTTGAGAAAGACAATCCCCCTAAAAACACTCTCAAGATTTGCTGTTCTTGTCTCCCTATGTACTCAGGTAAATCAGATGTTAATGTAAATTGAAATATGAACTATAAGTTATAAATTTTGGTTATATAAGTGGTTGGTATTTATCAGGGTGACAAGGGACTGAGACCAACAATATCAGAAATCATGGAATCACTGACGAATATGATAGAAGAGTACCGTAGAATGAGAAGAGAAGTTGATGCTGATCTTGATCCACACGAGAGATCTTTCAGATCAACACACTCGCGCTTCATTGGATCACCAACAGTCAGCTGTATGTCTATCTGATCCTGATGCAGTTTGACTTTGACCACTCTTTTAACCAAAACATTGGATGCTACAGAGTACACCGTTTTTTTACATACAAGGATGTATTACTGTTGTCAAATTCAACCACTTCTTTTCATTTACATTTTTATATAAAGAAAAAGACATTTACGTTTTCTTACCAAAAAAAATGATTGTTGGGAATAAAAAGCAGAAGCGTAACGGTCCTAAATAAAATCAAGAGTTAACTAGATAAATTATCCTTGTGTTTTAGCTCTAGTTTCATCTTTATAGTCTAAGTATAAAAGTTACATGCTTGGGTAATGTGTTTGTAAGTTACTTTTGGCAAGCTTTGGAGTATTTCATAAACCTTTTAGATTAAAAGTTTATGAGATAAGCCCCATTGATTTATACATGGGTGTTCATTCCTATCCTAACATGAAAAAAATTTGGTTTTGGTTTGTTATTTCTTATCTATATTATAAACATGTTATAGGTTTGGGTTGACACGTTTAACCCCTCTAATCAAACATGTCAATTTTTCTGCCTACTAATCTATTTACAACCTGTTTAGCCTATTTTTTACAAATTGTTTAACCTGACTACAACTTGATTACAACTAGAATCCATCAACCAATTTGACTTGTTTAGATAATGGTGTACATACATGTCGTGTTCGGGTTATATCATTTCAAATGGGTCTTTGATTTTTTGGATATGAATAAATACGTGGATTACGTTCAAATATCAATTCAACTCGTTAGCCTAATATCTATTAACCCAACATAATCATCAACCTTTGTGAAGTTTGAAAACATTAACCATGTTATTAGACCATTTCTAGCACGAGGGGGGGCCTTCATGTAGAGTTTGTCCAAGTGACCGGTCTTCTCTCTCCTTTATTTTCTATTCACATTCATAAGTGTAACTTCTCTTCCCCTCCTTTCCTCTCACACCTCCTCACAGGCACGCCCTTTCGAAAGTATTTCTAGACGTCTCTCTTAAACGTACTCCATGTATGTTTTCTTTCTTTGGGGCTCGGGCGAGGAGCTATGAATACTAGGAGCCGTAGATGATTAAAGAAAGATATTTCCTCGATGACAAAAAAAAACTTAAGGGTGGTATTATTAATTTATTATGCTACTAGCAAGAAGAGGGTTGGTGCCTTCCCATGTTCTTTTGTGTCGAGCAATCATTATAATCGTGCAAATGTTTGGTATGATGATACCTTTGTTGTGTAGAACGGAAATATTTTTCTATAGTTTTGAGTACATTTTAAGCAAGTTCTTGAATTGTTTGATTTCAAAACACACACTCGTCTTTTTTTATG
>CM046038.1:51190926-51695926 GCA_025215565.1 Flaveria ramosissima
ATTATTTGAAAAAAAAAAGAAATATTAGGCATGATTTAATTTCCAAAAAAATATATGCTCTAATTTAGGGTTAAATTTTCAAATTTTCCTTAGATATCTCTTGTATAGAAGTTGACTTTTAATCAAATGAATCTAGACTAACACTAAGAACATATACATATTTAGGCGGGAATTAAAAAAATAGAGGCTTAAGAGAATGCCACGTGACACCAAAGTTATTGTTTTATTAATAAGTATAGATTTTAAGTAGAGTTATAAATTTAAAAATTATTTTAAAGAACAGGAACAACTCTATGATCATCAGACTTGGACTAAAAAAACGACCATCGGGGATTAAAAGATTAACACTGTAAAGCTATAATCAACTTTCCTCTCATCCTCATGATGCTTAGTAGGAACAACAAATCCTCACCCTCATGATGCTTAGTAGGAACAACAAATCAATGGAAATTTTTTTTATCCAAATCAAAATAACTAAAATTCATTTTACTAAAATGAACCATAACAAAATTAAAGAAGCAAGAATAAAGACCAAAAAGCATGTAAAATGCCATGTTGCGAATCAAAAGAAGGAAAAGAAACTTGAATCCAAACCAAAACAAGTGTTGATTATGCATAAAACTTATCTAGAACGATCGAAACCAAAACAAGTGTTGATTATGCATAAGACAACAAATAACAATCTCCTAGATGATATAAGAATCTACAAGTATTTTATTCATTGACGATCGTCTTTCAATGTACAGTCAATGTATAATGACCGTGTTACATAAGAACCATTGTACGATGATATATACACTAACATTCAAATAACTTGGTAACAATGTATTCATCCATATTAAACAAAAGTACGATTGAAAGTACACTTAACATGTTTCTTAGCGATACATTAAATAAGAATCTTGTTAATAAGTTTAATCACTGTTTCAGCGGTGCTAACACTAACGTTCCAAGAATTCATTGGTATAGTACTCACCAGGGGCAACAATTTTCGACATGAAACACAACATGAGCCCAACACAAAAAAAAAATTCACCTTTAAAACATCGATTGAGTTCGGTTTGACTTGTTTAATTAAACGAGCTATGAGCACGTTGACATGTTTAGTTAAATGAGTTTTGTTTAGGTCGACCAAAGCCATTGTGTTTAACATATAGGTCGACTCACTACCTGTTAAACCTTTTTAAAACCCACCAACCCGATTAACACATTTACAACTTGGGTACTGTCCTCAACCCACCAACATGTTCGACGCGTATAGATAAACATGTTAAACAAGTTATGTTCAAGTCACATGAATTTGTATTCGTGCGGGTTAGGGTTGATACTTTTAACACGAATAAAACATAGTCGTGTTCGAGTCAAACAATTCAACCCACAAACATATATCTGTTAACCTGCCAACCTAACACGATTAAACACTTTCGCCCAAAATTCACCGCGAATACACCAAACTATGTTTCAAAATAAATTTTTTTCGCATTCTCATTACCAAGAGGTTTTCTTCATTTCGTGTACTGGATTATTTTGATGTTTAAAACTAAAATTAAGCAATACTTTTTATATTAAAACTAATTTTAGGGAAACAATTTTATTCTAAATTTCTAACCACAAAAATCCAATAATAAAAAAGCTATGATAATAATCTTCCTGAAATCTGAAATCAGTTTCTCCCACAAATCTTTACCAAGTCCACCATACTTTTCAAATCTCATATCTTCTCTTCTTAATTCTTATCGTATCAAATCACCAACGAGATCTCGGTACCTCCTCGTCATCATCGTCGGTCCTATTTCTCCGGCAACTATCGGTGAGTATTCTTCATCTCCAACACTTCTCGATGATCACGTGATCTAAATGGAATCCGATTAACTTAATCGGATCGAATCGTTTCAAACTGTTCGATCGACTTTTGAATTTGATCGTGTTTATTGTAACGATGATTGCTTTAATTTCAGATTAGTTTCTCTCGTCTTCGTTTTAGGGTTTTATTGGGACTGATTGTGTTGATTGCTTTGGAATTGTTATGAGTTGTTTAATTGATTATCTGAGAAATGAAATTTGATGCTTGTAGATGCACGTTTTGTTTGATCTAAGCTATATGCCCAATATTGGGCTTTTGGATTACCAGGTTTACTGTCAACGACTGTGGCTTGATTGGCACTCATACGACAATAGGATTACTTTTGTTTTCTCTTTTTTTTTTTGCTCATTTATAGTTCAGTTGTTCAATGAAGCTGAGAAATGTTTCAGTTCTGTGAAGTAGCAGATTAATTTAGCTTTTGAATTGATCTGTGCTCTTAGTCCCAAATGTTTGAACTCCATGCTATATTATCTGTGTAAGTTGGACTTGATAGCTTGTGATTGTTACTAGGGAAATTCCATATCATTGGGAGATTGACATTTTCTCAAGATCGTTTGTAAGGTTGATGTTGGTTGTATAACTGTATGCCTGTATTTAACAAAGTTGTTGAATCATTTCACTTTAAATCTTGTTTTCTTAAATGATTGAGGTGTTTTTATGTCGAATCCATTAAGTTGTTTTATATGAAAATTTTCTGCTCCAGGAACTGACAGTGAATTATAATACATGTGTGCTTATTTGTTATCATAAAATTGTTTTTTTTTTTAAATGTTAGAAACATAATGAATGTGCTGTTTCTGGGGTATCTTTCTCCTTTCTGTTAACTTAAAGCTCTCCTTTATCGTTATTTTGTCTGCAAACTCACCAAGTGAGATAAATATCTTGCTTCTGCAGTATTTTTGTTCTTTCTGTTGACTTAAAATTCTATTTTGCTATTCTTTTGTTTGCGAACTCACAGAGAGGGACATATTGCTTGGAAAAAGGACCTAGTGAGAATGTCTGATCAAATAGCAAAGGGTATGGAGTTTGAGAAGAAAGCTGAGAAGAAGCTCAATGGCTGGGGCTTATTTGGCTCAAAGTATGAAGATGCTGGTGATTTGTATGAAAAAGCTGCTAACTGTTACAAGCTTGCAAAATCTTGTTAGTATCAATTCTCAAACATTCATATTACTCTTTCTTAGGATTTATTTGTGCCTTGTTACTCATTTTATCAGATGTTGTCAATGTTTTTTAAGTTCTTTTTGTATTGTTAGTAGAGTTCACTTGACCTATATGCTCCAGAATCCATCTTTTAAGTATTGACCAGCATTAATATTCGTTTTATGGCCTTTATTTTTTTGTTTGTGTAGTGATATTTCCCTAGATATGAATGGAAAAGTTGAACTCAACTTTTTCCAATTAAGTTATCATGGACGAGTTCACCTACTCTTTAGGTTATAATTAATGTATTATGTATGTATGGTTAAATTAACACCATGTAAACTCATTATTTGTGTGTAGGAGTTGTGTTAATTTATTTAATAAATGACGTTGAGTTGGTACTTTAGTACTTTCTACAGTTTACTCTAGGGATGTTTTAATCTTTGCTTTTAGATTCTTTTACTCTGTTTTGTTGTGTATTAGGGCATAAATGAGACATGCTTGATTAGCCTAGCCAAGCAAATCCCTAATATGGTTAAGGCTTGGCAGATCCAGTAGCCTAAATGAACCACTTAAAATATATTGTATTTTTTTAAATCCACTGTGGTAAATAATGTTGGGACTTTCTTATTGTAATTTGAAGATGGTTTATTTGTAATTTTATATTTGAATGGTTCTGATTTATGTATATAACCCATATGAACTGAGCCTGCTTGAGCATTCCTAGCTTAGCAAGCCATGAGCTGAGTCCGGCGCAATCTATTATTTTATGAGCTGAGCACTCAGGATTGGCTAAGCTCAAATTCAATTCTAATTGCCAATTGGCCATGCTTTTTTGTTTTCAAATGCTAATCTTGACATATAACTTTTCAGGGGATCAAGCTGGATCCGTTTATGTCAAGCTGGCTGAGTGCCATCTGAAAGTAAGTGCTTAATGCTGGTGTTCTTAGCCCATATGATTGTCCCACTTGCATCATTGCATTTGACGAACCCATTTTAATCATGGATTTATGTTTTCTAGATGGATAGCAAACATGAAGCTGCTAATGCTTATGCTGATGCAGCTCATTCATACAAGAAAACAAACACCAAGGGTAAGCATGCATGAAGTTGTTGGTTGTATCTATTTAGATCACTCCTACTAACACATTTCATATACCACCCAACTAGCAAATCAGTTGCAAGTTGGTAACTTTTAGATTCATGGTTAGTTGAATATCTGGTTTGTTTTGTATGTTGTTTGGTATTAGTTTTGTAGAGCCTGTTAATGTACAAATTAATGCTGACGATCCTAACCACAATGTTGAAGTCATATGTTTGTGTGTCATATATTAAGCATCATACTTGACAAAAATAATCATACTCTCTATTATGTGTATTGTTTTGTTTGCAACTTTTTGCATCTAATAGACTTCTCCTGCCTCTCAACAATCTACTGAGAAAATTATTGTTTTTTCAAATAATGTGTATGGGTGATACTTTGCCTCCCATACCCCTTCTATTGCTTAACCCATGTCATAAGATAATTTTATACAAACAAATGTACCCAATATAATCCCACTCATAGCATAGCTATTGTTAGGGTCTAGGGAGGGTGTAATGTAGCCAGAGCTTACCTCTATCCTAGAGGATGGAGAAGCCTTTTGTGCTAACATCCCCCGGCTCCAAAAACCTCTTCCTTTTTTTCATGTACAATATAGTATAGGATAGTCATGGTCTAGTAACCCGAGATAGCCTAATATTATAGCTATGAGAAGTCAGTGCTAACAACCATGCAAAGCACTAGTAATGAAAAAATGTGAACTATTGCTGACGTACACCGCTAACATATAGTGATGGGTAAAACTATACAGGAAACAGTGCAAACAATCAATATAGTAGCTAAATAAAACTATAAGATAATTTTGTACAAGAATACAAAATAGAATAAGACAATCGGAAGTGTAATCAAGTTGAAGACATTAAGAAAGTGAACCTCTTGTGGCAAATAATTTTTTGCCTAGTGCTTTTCTTAAGGACCTTTTATGTTTCCATAGTTTAAGGTTTCTGGTCTTTTGAGTGTGGCCATCTTATGGTGCATCTATCAATACTATATTCTGTATGGGATGGGCCTTGTTGGGGACACACCTTTTTACTGTTATTCTCAGTTTTTGTCTTCCATTTGACCTATTTAACATTTTTTCCTACCCAAACATACGCCAAGGTAAAACGATGAGAATTTAAATCTTTTTTTTTCTTGCTAAATTTAGACGTGGTTTTTCTTGTTGAATGTGTGTAGAGTGCATAGCTCACCTAGAGAAAGCATTAAATTTATTCATGGAAATTGGAAGGCTCAGCATGTCTGCCAGATATTGCAAGGTACACATATGTTTGCAGTCACACTATCATGGTGCTATAAATTAAACATTTCTCATGATTTGCAACCCTTCCAGTTTTAAAATAAGCCAGTTCAATAGCTCATATGAATTGGCTTTTTCATTTTTATTTGACCTGCCAGTGAAGTTTATAGGGATGGATAATGGATATTTGATTTTCTTCCTTTTATTTAGGTTTAGGCATTAAGCCAGCATAGTTTATACATTGTGTATTTTGAATTTCAAGAAATTAAAAACCTGAAGTGAAGGTAACTAGCATTTGACTTCACTATGTGCAGGAAATTGCTGAATTATATGAACAGGATCAAAATTTGGAGCAGGCTATAGCTTACTATGATAAAGCAGCTGATCTTTTCCAAGGAGAAGAAGTGACAACTTCTGCAAACCAGTGCAAACAGAAAATTGCTCAATTTTCTGCACAACTGGAGCAGTAAGTCTTACCTTTTATCTGTAGGGATCCTCTTATATATATAGAATAATATGACATCACAATTTGCCTCCAGATATCAGAAAGCCATAGAGATTTATGAAGAGATAGCACGACAGTCCCTCAACAATAACCTGCTAAAATATGGAGTTAGAGGGCATCTGCTGAATGCTGGCATTTGCCAACTCTGTAAAGGTGACGTCGTTGCAATCACAAATGCATTGGAGCGTTACCAGGTTAACATATTTTTTAAATATCTTAAATTTTTTTCTTCAAGATTAGGTCTATTGACTGAAAATGTCGTGTTTATGCAGGAACTGGATCCCACATTTTCGGGAACACGTGAATACAAATTGCTGGCGGTATGTTATTGAACACTTCTAATTGTGTTTATAAGTAAGTTTCTTGTTCGTGGACAAAACATGCAACAGTTTAAGGAATTTTTGTCTTTAATGCAGGATTTGGCTGCTGCTATGGATGAAGAAGATGTTGCAAAGTTCACCGATGCTGTCAAGGAATTCGACAGCATGACTAAGCTGGTAATAATGATAACTCTATAGTTGTCAATTTATAACTGAGATTCCGGTTATCGTTTACCGTGCTATTCATATTACCTTTTTCTTTATAAACCAATTCTGACCAACCAAATATCAGTATATAACATAAAATGTCGATATCTGTGTTGACATGAGGTCCCTGTGCTTGAGATTTGTAACATTTTTGGTTGGCGATTTTGTTACATAGGACGAGTGGAAGACAACCCTTCTGTTGAGAGTGAAATTGCTGCTGAAGGCCAAGGAGGAAGAGGATGATGATGATCTTACTTAAGTCCATTCAGTATGATGTAAGCCGCAACTCGATTTGTTTCTTTTTTTGTTTGTCGTGCTACTGTCCTTGTTGTGCTTTTTATGTGTGTGCATTTAAAAAGTGGGGTTTTCCTTTGAGAGTATGTAATTTGATTTGAGCACATATATCTGGATTTGGGTTTTCCTAGAGGATGATCGTAGATTCAACCGTCGTGTTTTTATGTGTGCCCTTGAAAATCGGTCTTCCTGTAATAACATAATTGTCGCCTATTTTAAGTTCTAGTCATTTGTATCAACTGAATAGCTTCAACAGGCAATGTGTATGCATGTTTCACTTGGTAAGTGTAAATCATGTATACATTCATCCGTTTAATAAGGTAGCTCTTTTTGGGCCGATAATAGGCGCATCGCCTGAGGTCTACGCATGCTTTTTACAGCACAGTACATATGTTTTTTTCTGTAAGATGGTCTTGATGGTCTGTTAGAGCCATTTCTTGTCGTCCTAGAGCATGGAGTCAAATTTAACGTCACAGAGGACCGTTAGGAGGGCCTTGATGCCTTAGTCTCGAGCATACATTGACGATCAAGTCTGTGTATATGCAAATATTTCATATATATGTAAGTATGTCTTTGTGTGTATGTAGAGGTTGGGGGCAAACGAGACGAGCCCAACCCGAGCTTGGCTCGTTTTGACTTAAGAGAGCTCGAGTTCAAGCTCCACTCATTTCGAGCTTTAAAGAATAGAATCGAGCCTCGAGACGTTTTCCCTTAGCCACATGAGGCGTAAGCCTTGAGACGAAATGAGGTGTAAGCCCGAGATAGGAAATATAAATATAAAAGTTAAAATACTAAACATCAAACAAAGAACTTTTCTAAATTCAACATCAATTGACATAATCGCAACATAAATTCAACATCAAATACACAATTCAACATTAATTTACAAAATTTTACGTCAATTAAAACCAAATTAACATAATTTAAGCAGTAGACTAGTATAATTGTATCAACAGTAAACAAAGAAGAAGACAAAAAGAATCAGGATCAATTTTATTAATCAAAGGGAATTTCGGATCCTATTAATCAATCAAACATGAAATGAAGACAAAACAAGAGGAATTTCATACCTAAATCGAAGAAGATGATAGCAATCGGATGTAACAGGATCTGCGATGTTAATCGGGTTCGCAATGAATAGGGTTTGGGAGTTTGCAGCTCTGAAACACCACCTCTGAACCGACATATGGGTTTGCGAGTAAAAGGGTCTCCAATGTAATATGAGGGATAATTTTTGTTCCGACATTATAACATATGTTCCGACACCCTCTCAATTGCTAGATGTTCATGCTGTGAACAAAAGCAACAGTCTCCATGGGTGTTTAACTTCCGATATGATATACATGATTATTTTTATAAATTTTAGTGGTTTAATTATATTATAGACCAGAGTAATGAATATATTTAAAGTGACTCGTTATATACCAGAAAAAGGCTATACATGTACAAGTTTAGCGTTATAATGTGAAGAGTTCCACTCTTTGAGTGGATGAGAAGAAAGATTTAACTATACAAGGATATGTCAATTTACGAGAACGCAATTTAATTTGATTACATAATGATAAATTTACAATAATAAATCTTAAATCTTTAATTTAAATAATTAATTGTTTATTATTAATTTGTTACTTACATAACATTTTAATTTGAATGATCACTTACAGTTACACAAAAACACTAAAATACTAGTTCATCAAATACCTTTAATATTTTAATTAAATTCTTTTAATTATTTTATTGAAATCCTTTCTTTTGTCACACACACTACATTATAAAAGTAAAAAAAGATGAAGGCGTCACGGACTTTGCACGTGGAATAGTTCCGACCATTGTTCTCTAGCAATAACCCAGTGAATTTAAATATGTTTATTCCCCCAGACACCCTGTATTATTGATTAGTATCAATAACAGTCCTTTAACTTCATTTTATTTCACTTTTACCTTAAAATATACGATTGCGGTTTAGACTTTGTATTGCTAATTTTTATTTTAGAAAAGTGTCTGCTTGATCTTTCAATAACCATTTGCATATTTTCCTAGTTTTATTTCAAAATATGTTTAAATAAACAGTATAGTAACTTTCTTAGGTTAAAAACTGTAACTATAATTAAAAGGTAAAAAAGAAATGAAACAATTTCAATCTTTTTTGAATCCGGTTCTCGTGTCCGGTGACAAAAATAATATTTTTTTTACACTAGGGTCACATTTTTAGTGCTCTGACTTCTATTAACTTGACTATTGAATTTCAGGTTGGATTTTATCATAAAAGTTCCAATCAACAACAACTAAAAAACTAATTTCAATCGAGTTTAAATTCTAATCAACATTTAAGTTTCACATACAATTTTAACATTATTAAAGTCACAAAGGTAAAAGTTAAAAGTAAAAAAGGCACTATAATATCAACCACCAAGTTTTAGATATAATTTTAACTAATTAACTAATTTCAATCAAGTTTCACATAAGATTTCAACATTGGCCAACTATAAAACTCTATAAACTAATTTTTGAATGTTCAATCTTGAATTGCTAACAAATTAGAGTCAGTTATGAAGTCAAATTTCCATATTGTATACACAAAAACAAAATAAAATAATAATATTAAATAAAAAGAGTTAATCGCCTGATCATAAAATATATCCCCTACAAAATTCCATCGATTTAGGTTGTTATTAATTTGGAAAGGAAATCAATAGAAAAGGCAACGAATATGGTTATAATTTAGGATTAAAAACAAATATATGTAAAATTTATAAGCGTGAGCATTGTATATAGTAATATAAATACACTACTTTAGTAAACCCATGTATTACACGGGATAAATAAATAAAAATTAATATGATAAAATTTATTAATTATTAAATGATATTTTAATATATAATAAAGCAGTTATATCAACTTTTTAAATTTTGTTTTTAAACTTTTTTCAAAAAAATAAACATTTTGTTCTAAACAAACCGTATAAAAATGTCGTTTTAAATTTTTTATATTATAACTCTCAAATTTGATTATTTTATTTTTTTTTTAAATGATTTTTTAAAAATACAAAATTTAAAATATTTCATATTTTTATAAAAGTTTTACGCTTTAGAAAAATTTATTATTTTATAAAAAAATTATTTATTTAGAAATAACATTATAAATAGATTTCTTTATTAATTTATTAAATCTAAAAAGGTGTTAGAAATATTATTAGGAATTAAGGTAATTATTTAATAGGAGAGAGATGCGGTAAAATTTTAATGAGAATGATTGTGGTGCTGCCACGTATTATCTCAATATAGATTTTTATTAGAGTAGATTATTAGAGTAGATAGATGTTTTGTGATGTAAATGGTAACAAGAAAATAATTATAAATAAATATGGTTAGCTCTTACACATTAAATTCACAAGTTTACGCTTAGCATAACCCGATAATGTGAAAAAATTCATCTTATATAAAAAACAATACTTCTTCCTCCAAATCTTTCCGGGTTACGATTTTTATGACAAAATCACTAGTCAGACGCTTTAACTTGACCACCAACTAGTCGCGATACGAGCTACATGACCACGACTCCCATCGTTTACACCCCCCATTGATACACGTATCATCAACCATCCAATATTTCCAACCAACCCCTTCAAACCAATACTTTCACAAATTACAACTTATTTCTCTAGTCTTCCAACAACTCCTCACACAACCTTCCTAAAATTCCAATCTGATATCAATGTATCATAACACCACTTCCAAATACTTGAAAACCTACTACAAACATCTGCTAACAATCTCAAGTGCAAATAGTTATAAAAAACAAGAGCCCAAAACACAACAATAATAATAAAATCAGGGACCCAAATGCAAATAACCAAAACCCACACTCCACCTTAAAGAGACAAGAACACAGACAGACATACCCACCACCACCTCCTCCTCTTTTCTCTCTCTCTCTCTCTAGAACATCTGTTTCTCTCTCTAAAACCCCATTCACCATTACACCTTTTTCTCCTCAAATCTCCACCATATTATCTCTTCAATCCAAACCCTAACAAGATTCATTAAATCTTCACTCACTTACTTCAAAGATCTTTTCAAGATTCATTCCACTCAGATCTCCCATGAGATCCCCCTTTCAGTATCCCTCTCAGTAAGGTATATACACTCATTCATCATCTGATGTTCATACTTGAATGTGTATGTACGTATGTCTATGTGTATGTGTGTGTGTAAGTGCAGCATTTGATGAACATTCATGCATTCTTGTGATTCTAGGGTTTTTATTGATTGTGATTTTGTGTATAATCTTGCATTAGTTCTTTCAGCTATGAATCTTTTGGCTAGATTTGAGAAAAAGATTAGATTTTTTTGTCGTTTTGTTTCTTTTAGTTTGAATTTGTGGGGTGAAATTAGTACTCTGCTGATGTATTGTGTTGTTCTAAACTAGGGTTTTGATTGATTTGCTTTACTTTTTTGGTTTCAGGCTTGAAGCACTCAGATCTGAAGCATTCTACTTAACTTTTTGAAGTTTATCAGGTCTTAAAGTTTAATTGCTAAATGTATTGTTTTTTGTCGTATTTATGATTGTCTTAGCTCCATGCTCCACTAGGATCTGAGTTTAAACTCTCTGCCATTAATCTTTATAAGTTTAAGTAATGTAAGCATTGTTATTAGTTATTCAGTTTGATAGTCTGAAAACTTCTGATTGTTAAAAATCTGATTTTTTTTTTCAGTTGAAAGAAAGACAAGATGATGCACAGACCTCCTCCTGATGATTTCTCCCTCAAGGAGACGAAACCGCATCTGGGCGGTGGGAAAATTACAGGGGATAAGCTCACCAGCACGTATGACCTCGTGGAACAAATGCAGTACTTGTATGTCCGTGTGGTGAAAGCAAGAGATTTACCGTCTAAAGATGTTACTGGTAGTTGTGACCCGTATGTTGAGGTTCGGATGGGGAACTATAAGGGAACAACTCGTCATTATGAGAAGAAAACAAACCCTGAATGGAACCAAGTGTTTGCTTTTTCTAGAGACAGGATCCAGTCGACTATGCTTGAGGTCGCTGTTAAGGATAAGGATATGATGAAAGATGATTTCATGGGTTGGGTGTTATTTGATCTTACTGAGGTTCCAAAGAGGGTCCCACCGGATAGTCCTCTAGCTCCTCAATGGTATAGATTGGAAGATAGGAAAGGGATGAAGCTGAAAGGAGAGGTAATGTTGGCCGTGTGGTGGGGTACTCAAGCTGATGAAGCGTTTCCTGAAGCATGGCATTCAGATGCTGCAACTGTTGGTGGGGCTGATGCTCTTGCTAATATCCGTTCAAAAGTGTATCTTTCTCCTAAGCTTTGGTATCTCAGAGTTAATGTGATTGAAGCACAGGATTTGATACCTAGTGATCGGACGAGGTTTCCTGAAGTTTTTGTGAAGGCTGTTCTCGGGCATCAAGCTTTAAGGACTAGAGTATCTATGAACAAGTCTATTAATCCTATGTGGAATGAAGACTTGATGTTTGTAGCTGCAGAACCATTTGAAGAGCACTTGGTTTTGAGTGTGGAAGATAGGATTGCACCTAATAAAGACGAGGTTCTTGGAATGTGCGCGATTCCCTTACAGTATGTGGATCGGAGGTTGGATCATAAAGCTATCAACTCAAGGTGGTTTAATCTTGAAAAACATGTGATAGTTGATGGTGAAAAGAAGAAGGAAGTGAAATTTGCTAGCAGGATTCATATGAGGATCTGTTTAGAAGGCGGTTATCATGTTCTTGATGAATCTACTCACTACAGTAGCGATCTTAGACCAACAGCTAAACAGTTGTGGAAGAGCAGCATTGGTGTTCTTGAAGTGGGGATCTTGAGTGCTCATGGGTTATCACCAATGAAGACAAAAGATGGAAGGGCAACAACAGATGCATATTGTGTGGCTAAGTATGGGACAAAGTGGGTCAGAACAAGAACAATAATAGACAGTTTTATGCCAAAATGGAACGAGCAATATACTTGGGAAGTTTTTGATCCATGCACTGTTATAACCATTGGTGTGTTTGATAACTGCCATCTGCAAGGTGGGGATAAGGGTAACGGGGCAAGGGATTCAAGAATTGGTAAGGTTAGGATTCGTCTTTCAACCCTTGAAACTGATCGTGTGTACACCCATGCGTATCCTCTTTTAGTTTTACATCCATCTGGGGTGAAAAAGATGGGTGAGATTCAGTTAGCAGTGAGGTTTACATGTTCATCATTGTTAAACATGATGCACATGTACTCACAACCACTATTGCCAAAAATGCACTACATTCATCCGCTAACTGTCTCCCAGCTTGACAGCTTGAGGCACCAGGCCACTCAGATTGTGTCTATGAGGCTTAGCCGGGCTGAGCCACCTTTAAGGAAAGAGATAGTGGAGTATATGCTGGATGTGGGGTCACACATGTGGAGCATGAGACGAAGTAAAGCTAATTTCTTCAGAATCATGGGTGTTTTTGGTGGTTTGATTGCTGTTGGAAAATGGTTTGATCAGATATGTAATTGGAAGAATCCGATCACTACTGTTCTAATTCACATTCTTTTCTTGATATTGGTTTTGTATCCAGAGCTTATTCTGCCCACTATCTTTCTCTATCTTTTCCTAATTGGAGTTTGGTACTACCGATGGAGACCAAAGAACCCACCCCACATGGACACTCGCCTCTCGTGTGCAGATAATGCACACCCTGATGAACTTGATGAAGAATTCGACACCTTTCCAACCTCTCGCCCTGCTGACATCATCAGAATGAGATATGACCGCTTAAGGAGTATTTCAGGAAGGATTCAAACAGTGGTTGGTGATTTAGCAACACAAGGAGAAAGACTTCAATCTTTACTCAGCTGGAGAGACCCGAGAGCTACAGCACTGTTTGTCATATTCTGTTTAATTGCTGCTATTGTTTTGTATGTCACGCCTTTTCAAGTCGTGGCCCTTCTCACAGGCTTCTACGTGCTACGACACCCAAGGTTCCGCCACAAGCTGCCATCTGTCCCGCTCAACTTCTTTAGAAGACTGCCCGCGAGAACTGACTGCATGCTTTGAGAAAACCGATACCTGTGCGACGTTGGCTTCATGTACCAAATCATCCTGGTAAGATGCATACAATTTTTCTGGAACAATGTTTTGTACATCTTGTGGTTCTGCAACCCTTTTACACAGGGTCTTCCTCAACCTGAAACTTGAATGTGTCACCTTTTGGTTTGTAGTTTTTTAGGTTATGATTTTCATTTGAATCTATCAATAGTTGTTATTAGTAGCAACGGTATCTTGTACTTGCAGTAGACTTCCATCTAATGTTTCTTGAATTAGGAGAGAGTTCCAGTTTCTATTGTATTGGTTTCTTGTTAATGAATCTTTATTTTGCATATGGTCATCCTAATTACTCTTGATTTGTGGATGCATACACAGTGATAAAGACTTAAATTTAAGAGCTCATGTTGTCATGTTGATGTGACACTCAAAGCAGGAATCTTTATTTTAGCTGAGGAACAACCATTATAAAAGTAATGAGACAAGATGACAAATCATTTTTTCTACTAAATTGGTGATGTCTTTTGTTTTAGTTTCAATAGTGAAATGATCACTGTTGGAAACAGACAAAAGTATGCACTTTAGGAATCATGAACCCATGTGCAGATGAACATGATTTTATTCCAGGCCTCTAGTGTTTATCTTGCTATCAAGCACATATCTTTATCTATTATCTTGCTTTGTTTTCATTCAAATATTACAAAATGTTGTGTTGGAATGTAATGTTATATGTGAGAATCTTGGCCCATGTGATCTTTTTTTTTCTCATCCAAATATGACATTTGTTGGGGGTAGTCAATTGGGGATGACTGTCACAGGCATTTATTACTTCTTCTTCACTCCAATTATATAACTCTTATTATAAGGAATGTTCTTTTGTGTCTGGATACTTTAGATACAATGAAACATGGATAAAGAACTAATGCAGAAAAGCATCCAAATATAATATTTTAACCTGGTATTTTATTGCAGAAGAGGAAAGGATATTCTTGCAGATGTGTAAAGGATATTCTTTTAACAAATGTATAAAAGCTAAAAAAATAATAAAATAAAGTAATCCTTGAACTGCAATTTATTGAAGGACAGGACTCATTTTTCGAGAGGCGTTAGACCAACTATACAATTGGAGCCTTTTTGAATTTCACTTAAAAAAAGGTTATACAATTGGGGCCTTTTTGAATTTTACTTAAAAAAAAGGTTTTGAACGTAAACCGAAACCGATTTTGGAACCAGTTTGGCAATACCAATGCGAACATTAGGGTTGTGACCTCTTTTTTAAAACTGGTTAAACCCTCTCAAGAACCGTTTGACGAAAAGTTGTTTTGACTTTGACCATACTTGAACTGGTTTCGAACCCTGCACCAGTTTGAACCCTGAACTGGTTTATTTTGGCTTAGGATCGACACGATTATAAACTAAAAAGCCCATGTACAATGAACTTATAAGCTGATTTTGTAGTAGACCCAGATGGTGTAGAACTTATTTTAAGATATACGTATTTTAGATATACATGTGACTATACATACTTGAGGGAAGAGATTAGCTCAAGGAGTATTAGAAAAGGTGCTAATGGTAATAAGAAGCTTAAAAAACGAAGCCTATTTCTTTGTAATCCAACTATAATGCCAATAAAAATAGAAAATGAGAGACTTTTATGAGTAGGATTGACTCTCTTACATAGGTCTTATGTTCAGTATTTCGTATCAGGTTTCGCGTCTCCTGCAGCTCTGTTGCTAGCCTGTATAATCCGATCGAGAGGATGTATTGGCTTTGGACAACTAAAAATTGCCTGAAAAAATGCATGTTTCTAGATGATTAAAAAAGACAATCACAAGGTACAAAGTGTTGTAGAAAGAATAAATATGAAGTGAAAATAGAAATTGTGAATATGTGATATCTTATTACTTAATAACTTGCTCATTTTTCTCAGACAATCTGTAGGAATCTTGATATTTGCCATCACAGGAACCACCTACCATTACCATTACTATATTTAAATAATTAAATATGCACACACAACAAAAGCCTATATGGATACAAAGAGAAAAAAAATCAAACAAGCAAGAAGATTACATTCTTTGCAAGATTATAGTTGCATGTATAACAATGCTAACCTAAACAATAGGAACCTTAAACAACGGTAGGAGCTATGATTAAACGATGGTTGGAACTTTAATTGGACGAATTAGTACTCCGAATACGTTATTGATTAAATGAAGAAAAAAATTGGGCTGGATATAACAATAGCCTATGACGAGTGGAATTGATGATTGACCTGTAAAAATGATGTGGGTTCAAAATTTCATATCCTCGCAAGTGCAACGTTAGATTGTATCTAGGTAAATAATTTGCTCTTATAAAAGAGATATAACAATAATTTTTTTGGGGTCATATAAAAGATGAGCCCCAACTTTTTTTAAAGGCCTAAATGCCTAATTGAGTTCTAGCTTTTTTTATTTTCAAATTCATGTTTGGTTTGTTTGTTCAAGTAAGTTTTTAGATTCTTAAATTCATATGCTTTGAACATCTCTTTACAATATATGTGATGATTAGAGAGAAGAGAGGAGAGACCGAAAGAGAGAAAAGAAAAGAGAGATGAAATATAAGTTAGACGATTTGAGTAGCATAATCAATTGATTTGACTAGATTTTGTTCATGGTTATGAACGAAACAAATATGCTTACAAGTAAAATCGAGCGTAAATCTATTATTATAATACTACTGAGATCGTCTTCGACAACCAAAGTGAAAGTTAGAGGTGTCATTGGTCAACTTGTTAATATGAGCTATTATTATCGGCCAGTTGGTCATTCAAATCTATATTTTCTATAAATTACTTAAGTGAAAAAGATAAATCATTTAGTTTTATACTTGTTTAGTTTTTTAGATATTAAGATCTGAAAACTATCCATAGACAAAATTATATAGTCATATTTTTGGTTTTGTATTAAAAACTCCACTCTATTACGTTTATTTGGTATCTCGACATATTGTTGGTATAATATATATAAGAAAATAAAAATAAAAATTATCAAATGGGTTTGTTAAATTAACTTGGCTGCATTTGCTCTTAATAAATCATATTGGTATTTGGTAAGAATGGAGATAAAACAATAGCCAACAATAGTAAAAATAATAAATTTGAAAAATTGGAAAAGTAATTAATTATCAAGAAACGTAACAAATACATTCTAAAATGTAAATTAAATATTAGGCTTGGATAATGAAAAGAGTATAAAGTTGAGTTTAGTATCACTGGGAAACAAAAGTTAAGAAGAACAAATGAAGGTGGAAAGTCAAACTTTTGAACACAAAGAAAGTCAAAACTTTTGAAATCTAAATAACACAGCCGGTTAATCAATAATTAACAATGTCAATTGAGTTAAGCAGCAGCAGCTTCTGAAGTGAGTCTCCTTCACCTTCATTAGAAATGATATTTATGATCAATTGAAATGTTTTAGATGCTAGTTTCGGCTTTGGAGTCGCTAAACAAACCTCGCGCTGAAGCTGTGCACCCTATGCTAAAGGATCTTCACCAGCAGACTCATTTGTTGGCCCTTCACCATCTCCCATATGACCACTGCTTCTTTCACTGGCCTATGTAATAAGTTTATCAATGAATTAACAGGGTTGATCAAGAAAGACTCATTCTTTTTGAGAGATGAACAATGAGAAATCATCAAGAGCCACCAGATCAAACGATATCGTCATCGTCATCATCCAGAAAGATTCTTGTTTTACGTGCTGACATCAAACGAGACGTGTAAGTTTCTATTATTTCTTCGTTTGAGCTTGATACTCTATCCCTTGCTTCTGGCTTGTTAAGTCTTTTGAACTGCAAAATAAATACAATACAAGTCAACGAGCGAATCAGTGATGCTGCAGGCACCTGAAAACCCACTAGATAAGTTTCAGAAAAATTGCAATTCAACCACACATCATTTTCTTAGCTATTTGCTATCACTGGTGTGTTGTATTTATCTATTTGCATAAACACCAATGACTTAGACTACCAATACTAGAAAAAGGTCTTAAATTATGAAAATTGACAAACGCGATTGTGCAAGTCTTTGGTGTTTGATGCAAATGGATGAGAGAAAACATTTCGGGTGATGATTAAGAAGTATGTCAAATGATTTTGATGAAATTGAAAAAAGAACCAAAATGTCAAAGGATATGGAAAGAGAACATGGTTTATGAAAAAAGAAACCGAATGCCTGTACAAACAGAAGAATATACAAATAATTTAGCATCAATAGAATCAAGCAGAGGTTAAAGGTGAAAATCAAATTTGCACACTAGGTCTATGAAAAACAATGCCCTTTTAAAAATGGAAAAATACTAATGGCTAAACCATGAATGTTGCAAATGAAATGTGACAACGCTCGAGCGATGATTAAGAAGAAACGAAATGGTTTAGATGAAAGTAAAGAGTGTAACAGTGAGATTTGTATGAACAGGAATGATAAAAGTAAATCAACACAAATCAAGTAGAAATAAAAACAATGCAAATCGTTGTTACAACATGAGTATGAAACAACAACAACACAAAAATATTAGCTTTTGAAATCGATGAACAAGCTGAGTTTAAACCAAGATCATGTGAGTTTCTGTAAAAGTATAATCTTAAGTCATTGATAAGTATCAAGTAAAGCTTTGGAGAGATGCTTACCTTTAAGCTTTAGCTTTGCTTGAAACTTGTACCTTTGCTTCAGTAATAGAACACCAACAAAATCAATTACAAGTTTTACATAAGGACAATTAAATCAAAAAATGCATTTTACCATTGCTACTAAACTTTAAATGCAGTGTAACAATTAGATTCATACAAAAATAACATTCCATTTTTATATGCATGCATTAGATTAAGAAATTCAAATGAAAGATCAGAGAATTGAAGGAATACACTTTAGTTTAGATGCCTACAGCAACTGTAAAAGATTATGACAGTAAATATTAAGTGAGATTAGATATGTTGAACATACCATACCACCTCTGCATGAATTGGAAAACCCTAGAGTAATTAATTATTACAACTATGCATTCAATATTACATTGTGGTTGCTCAAAGTTTTGAAAACGTGTATATTACTCTGAGCATAATCAATCAAATTACATCGCATAAGAAACTCAAATTACATCATTAAAGATCGAGTAAAGAACATCGAAACGAACGTACCTTGAAAGAATCTGCATTAACAGGATACACTAATTTAGTTTTACTAAAAAATACAAAAATTCTTTTATTTAAAGAAAAAAAAACAAGATACAGTTATTCAGTATTACTCCGAAATATATATCATTGTTATTGTTAATGAGACTTGAACCCAACCAGTTTAAAAGAAACAATTCTATATACATTTTGATAACAAACTCACCAAGATAGTTTCGCCAAAAATTTTGTAGAATGCATTTGGTCTTAAAACATTACTGGTATTTGATAATAAGAACTAGGAAAATTCTGTTTTAACAATTTAAGTTATGATTTATTAGACGATAATTATTCATACTATCAGTTTGATCAATGATAATTCTAACTTTCAATTTTGCCGTAAAAGACAATTCTAGTATAATAAACATTCATTGATTTACATTTGATTTCCATTTGTTTTTGCTCATGATAATAATTATGAATCAAATAGAGAAATGTTCGACGAAATTGAATGGAAATAAAGCGTAAAAATGACAATTATGCTACTAAGTTTGTGCTTGTTAACAAAAATAAAAGTTAGGATTATCATTGGCAAAATTGATAATATAAATTATTATCGACCAATAGTTGTAGTTTAAATTATTAAAATTCAATTTACTCAAGAAAATTATAATTTTATATATTTTTTTAAAGAACTTGAAATTAAAAAAAAAAAGAGGGAAGAAATATAGTGTATAAATGAGTAGGAGTCAATAATACAATTTAAAAGATGTATTAGTGTAATCAACCTTTGTATTATAGAGATGTTCACAAACCGTCCAAACCATTCAAACCGGACCGAACCAAAGAAGTTTGGTCGGTTTAACACTTGGTGGTTTGGTTTATGGTTTGCGTTTTGAAAAACCGGCTTTGATGGTTCGGTCTTTGATTTGCGTTAGATTAAACTGTGTGAACCGGCCATATTAATAGTGCGTGTGCGCGTGTTTATATATAATATCATTTTAACAAATAACAAATATTAAGAGGTTAAACTTAATACTTTGCTTTTGGAAATTAGAATAGATTATTACTTATGAATATTATTATAAACTTATATACTTCTCTTTTGTTTTAAATTATGAATGGATTGTATGACTTACATCTTAAACTATTATGACTTTTAATAGTTATAATACTATCTCCTAATAATGGATTCGTATGAGATAATCACTTTTCAGTATGTGTTTTTATAATTCTATGAATTAAACGGTTACTCACGTGTAAGCATTTTTCATGTTTATATGTAACTAATCAAAAAACTGTTTTACTGCTAACAAGTTATAAATATCAAGAAAAAGAGTAAGAAAGCAAGTTGGTGAACTTTAAGTAAACTAAGTTGTTAATATATATGTAACAAATTTTTAAAAATTGGTTCAAACCAGTAAACCGTCAAAACCAAACCGTTTTTACTAGTCCGGTTGGTCCGGTCGATCTAACCAGTTTGGCCGGTTTGGTTTCCTTTTTCAAAACCCGTAATTACTAGTTTCACCCAAAAATACGTCAAAACCAATCAAACTGGATCGTAAAATAATTATTATAAGATATATGATATGTCCAACGGTCAACTTTAGGTTTAGGGGCTGTTTGGCAGCCTCTTAATCAGCCTCTTAACGGTTCAGATGTCTGAATGGTTCAGCACTTAATGATTCAAACTGTTTGTTTCGCGAGCAAATGTCTGAATGGTTCATACATTTACCTCTGAATGGTTAAGCATTATACTAGTGCTGAATGATTAAGAGGTTTAATACTGAATGGTTAATACCTCTTATCTAAATTGATTAGACATTTGCATTTGAATAGTTAAACGATATAATAGCTCTTAATAGTTCAGACATCTTAATAGTTTAACATTTAATGGTTTATAACTCTTATTAGTTCAGCACTTAATCATTCAGAAGTTGTCTCTTAGTGCTCCTTGACCCTACCTTTTTAGTCTTTAGTTCTAGGTTTTAACAAGGGTCAGTTTTGTAATTCTCCGACTACCTAAGGTCAGAATTGCAATTAGTCACCATGAAACCTGCAAATGACACTATGGTAATCGCTTTATGCAGACAAACTCACAAAGCCTCAATTTTCCACTTTTCTCTTTACTCTCAAGACTCTTCAATCGGAAACCCTACAAGCAAAGTTTCCACTGTTCATCCTCAAAGATACCATCTTTATCTTAATAATTATCTGGGTTTGTGTGATCCACTGTTCGCTCTGTGTTAATGGCGTGGGCAGTGGTTCTGTGGGTCATCTTCTTTACAATGAATGTGGCCCTCATCGCCTCTAATCTGTATCAGGTATCCATCATCATCTTCTCCATTTTTATGATCAGATAACGCCATTGTTGTTTCTATGAAACGCTGTTGAGTTTGATTTGAATGTAGGGTTTTGATTTTTAGGTTTCCCTCTATTGATGAAAAACAGTTGTTTTCATTGCATAATGTTCAATTAATGTGCTTGTTGCAAGGAACACAAGGCAAAGTTACAAGCATCTTGTGTTGATAGGTTTGAAGTATCTTGTGTAGTATGTAGAGAAGATTATGTAAACATGTTTATATGGTTGCCTATTGAATTGTCAATGTGTAAATCGAATCAAAGTTATAAACTTGTGTATCGTTTTGAATTGAATAAAGTTGTCAATGTGTAAATCGAATCAAAGTTATGAACACGAATCACTATTGGAGATTAGGTAGAATTTTAGGGGTTAGTCTTTATTTTCAATTATCATTAAAGTTGTAAACTTGGGTAGAGTTAAAAATTGAATCAGAGCTTGTTCTCATATGCCACTGCCGCCACTACTTGCGCATGGAGTTATAGAGAAGCGCTTGATGGATGATTGGCTTCATAGACTGCAAATCATAAGAAATGCAATACAAACATAAAAGGGAGATCGTTGCCTAGGGCATGCTGTGATTTACCTTATCCCGTTGGTTAGGAAGGTATTGGTGCCTACATTGAGTTTAACAACAACAGGGGTCACAAAAGAAAACATATGAGAACAACAACTGCGGCCATTAAGATTTGTAACTGAGACCTTCCAGATTGCACCATTATACCAATACCCGTTTGATTAACATTAAGAGTTTGTAATCGGATAATAGGCACGACATAAAGTGTTATCAAATTAAAAACACTGTTTGTGGGAGGGTGATGCCAATATGCCATCCGTTATGTCTAGGATGACAATGATGCTGGCTGCTGGATGGATTCTCTAATTGGGCAGAAAGAAAACCTACAATTTTATGTGCAAATAAACTTATTACAGCATGGCGTCACTGAATTGACATGATGTTATAACTGTTTGTCTTTTGTTAATAGCCACAAGACGCATGATTTAGGATAGGATCTGTATGTAGGAAATGTCCACACTTCCCATTTATTACTATTACAAACTGCATATGTTACATGGGTTCACTTACTCCTTTTGTAGCTTGTTTTGAGCAAATTTTCTAATGATAAACTTGTAGATTGTGTGCCTAACAGATTTGGAGGCTGACTATATGAACCCGTATGATTCATCAGCTCGCATTAATGCAGTCGTAATACCTGAGATGGTGGTCCATGGTGTATGGTGTGGTCTTTTCCTTGTCACAGGGCATTGGTTCATGTTCCTGCTTACACTCCCTATTATGATTTATAATACTATGTTGTAAGTTCCTTGTTGCTGATCTAGCATGGTTTATCTATATTATAATGATATATTTGCCGTGGAGTTCTAGATTTTTCTGTCTTTGCGATGTGGTTGGTGCCATAACTATTATAACTGCTTAAGACATTCTTTCGGTTCCGTTATAATAGCAATAATTTCTTTAGTGGGCTATGTGATATTTCCATTGTAAATTTGAACATTCTCTCTTTCTTGGCAAAATTTGAGGCTGAAGTTGCATATTTGCACAATTGTCAGTTGTCATCATGAAAGTTTAGCACCGTTAGTATTGTACAACAAAATTTAATTTACTTTAGATTAGATACGAAGATTATGTTTTAACACATTCCTGTATTGTGTAGTAATTGAAGGATACTTTAGACGTCAATTTACATGAATGTAAAACTGGTTATTGCAACTTTCATAAGATGAAGGGAGTAATTTACTAGTAACATAAATTATAACACAGATTTTCTTATATTTCTCGGCTATATGGTGTGATGTAATTAGGAACAAAACTGTTGAAATGTTGCATAAAAAGATGCAAAATGTCATCATGCTCAATTCAACGCCTGAACTTCACCTTCTAAGCACTTCTTTTCTTGAGTTTCTGATAATTTCCTGCGTATTGAAAAATTTTTGTATCTTTTTTCTGTTTCAGATACTCAAAAAGAAGACATCTTATTGACGTAACTGAAGTTTTCAGATCAATTGATGCTGAAAAGAAGTATCGGATTGTTAAGCTCGCCTTTTATTTGCTCCTCTTTGTTCTGGTCATTATCGGGTCAGATGTCTTTTATTGCTTAATTACAGTCAGATTATATATGAAAATAGAAAGATTTTTTGACTTGTGTACACAAACAACTCATTTCAAACACTGAGAATAATAATAATAATCAAACACAAGTGTATAATATTATCTAAAGAACACTACCATGGTAACAAATTAAGCTTAGAATTCATATAACACCATGTGGTATAAAAGACATATTAACTTTTCTGAATCATAAACTTCAAATATATCAAAAGATTTCAGAAAGAATATTATTACATCGATTGACTTGAACACAATCAATGAACAACATACAACAACCAAATCACAGTCACAAAGAAAACTGAAATCAGACTACTGAATCAAGTAACGATGTGTTACTTGATCTCACTGATTATACAGAAGATCTAAGAACAAAGATGAAGAGAACAAGTACGAACAGAAAACCCTAATCGTCTCTCTTAACCCTAAACAAGTACGTAAGGTTTATATATAGAAGTCAAAGAAACACAGCTGCACACGATCAGTCCTCAAGGAGTGCATCTTTACACATCCAGCCCTCAAGAATCAACACTTTATCAGCATCAGTACTCAACTTCTAGGAATGACACATCAGCCCCTCATCAATAAGAAAAATACAAAAAAATATAAGAATCAAAAAATGAAATGAATTGACAATTACACATTTTAACACCCACCCTCAATTCATTTCAGAAAACAAATCAACAAGACCAAGTTTTTTACACAAAAACTTATGTTGAACAACACCAAGACTTTTAGTAAAAATATCAGCAGGTTGATTTAATGTATCAATTTTAACAATTTTAAAAATACCAGCTAAAACTTTTTCCCTTAAGAAAAACAAATCAATTTCGAAATGTTTGGTTCGTTCATGAAAGACAGGATTTGCAGACATAAGAATTGCAGCACTACTATCACAAGCTATTTCAATTGGAATAGGACAACTAACCTTGATGTCTTCTAACACCTTTCTTATCCATAACAACTCACACCCAGTGGTACACATGGCTCTATATTCAGCTTCGGCTGAAGATCTAGCCACAGTATTCTGTTTTTTACTTTTCCAAGAAATAAGATTATCTCCTAGATAGATACTAAAACCAGTTACACACCTCCTTGTTGATAAACATTTTCCCCAATCAGAATCAGAAAAACCCTTTAAAACAAAATCTGACTGCCTTTTAAACATTATACCTTGACCAGGATTAAGTTTTAAGTATCTTAACAGTCTTAAAGCAATCTTAAAATGAGACTGAAGAGGTTTATGCATATATTGACTAAGACAATGAACTGTATAAGAAATATCAGGTCTAGTTAATGTCAAATAAATGAGTTTACCAACAAGAGACTGAAACACAGTAACATTTTCCAACTCAGAGTCATTAGACTCCTTATTAGAAACATCATGTATAACAGAATTTTGTTCCATAGGAATTAAAACTGGTTTACAAGCAAGCATTCCAAATTCATTTAACAACTCCAAACAATATTTTCGTTGATTTAAACAAACACCATCAGAATTTTCTAAAACCTCAATTCCTAAAAAATATTTTAACTTCCCTAAGTCTTTAATCATAAAACTTTGATTTAACAGAAGTTTCACATTATTAATCTCAGTCTCACAATTCCCAGTAATGACAATATCATCCACATACACAAGAAGAACAACAATTTTAGAATCACATGACTTTACAAACAAAGAGACATCATTTTTACTTTGTTCAAAACCAATAGATATTAAGGTAGTAGTTAATTTTTCATTCCACTGTCTAGGAGCTTGTTTAAGTCCATACAATGACTTCACTAACTTACACACCTTACCATCATTATTGGCTGATCCAAATCCCTCAGGAATATTCATATAAACATCTTCATGTAAATCCCCATATAGAAAAGCATTATTAACATCTAGCTGAAACAATTTCCACCCTAACTGAACAGCCACAGAAACTAGAATTCTCACAGTTGTCATTTTAACAACAGGTGCAAAAGTTTCTTCAAAATCTACTCCCTCACACTGACTATAACCTTTTGCAACTAGTCTGGCTTTATACCTTTCTACTTCTCCATTAGATTTATATTTAATTTTATAAAGCCATTTACTACCTATAGCTTTTCTATCTTTAGGTAAATCAGTAATAACCCAGGTTTGATTCCTATTTAATGCCTCTATTTCCTTATTCATAGCATCTATCCAATTCCTATCCTTACAAGCTTCCTTATAAGTTCTAGGCTCAACACTTTTATCAAGTAAAGTCAGGAAACACAAACTGTCAGAGTTTATATTAGACACACTAGAACAATTAGAAAAGTTAACATACTTATCAACACCATACTTAACTTTTCCTTCAACAACAAACTCACTGAACTTTTTAGGAAAAACTCCCACCCTTCCTGACTTACGAACACTTTCTTTAAAAAACTCAGAGCCCTCAGGGACATCAGAATTATCTGAATGATCCTTATCCGCATTTGGCATATCAGCGGTTAGATTGATATGATCTACCAACAAATTCCCTCTACCTTCATCTGAAGGTTCAGCAGGTTGATGACCAATTGTAACAGTAGAAGGATTAATAGTATCTGCTGGTCTTCTACTATTGATTGTGTCACAAACCTGCTGTTCTGAACTAACCACTGAACTAGTATCAGCTGGTGTAGTGTTTATACTAGAGGTACTATTGGGCAAATCATTCAACCCACCCTGGCTAACACTACCATTGGAATCCTCCCTCTCATCATTGGGCAACCAAGTGTGTTTTCCGGTTTCATTGATATCAAAAAAATTAATATGATTTAAATCATTCATCAGAGAATTAGAAAGGTTTTCTTTAAATGGAAAACAATTTTCAAAAAATCTAACATCTCTAGAGTAAAACACTGAATTAGTCTCCAAAGAAAACAGTTTATAACCCTTTTTATCAAAAGCATATCCGATAAAAACACACTTGATTGATCTACTGTCAAACTTATTATTAGGATTCAAATTTGTAGCAAAAGCTAAGCACCCAAAAGACTTAAGATGACTAAGAGAAGGTTTTTTATTTAACAACAACTCATAAGGTGATTTACCATTCAGAACAGAGGAAGGAGTCCTGTTAATCAGATAAGTAGCAGTTAAAATACATTCAGTCCACATTTTAAGTGGTATACCACTTTGAAACAGTAATGCCCTGGCTACATTTAACAGGTGTCTATGTTTCCTTTCAACTATTCCATTTTGTTGAGGTGTATACACACAAGTAGTTTGATGAAGAATTCCATTTGTTTTTAAAAACATATCAAACTGACTATTTACAAACTCAGTTCCATTATCAGTTCTAAAACATTTCACAGTTGCAGAGAACTGATTTGAAAGAAACTTTACAAAACATTGTATATTATAAAAAACCTCATCTTTAGACTTTAACAAATAGATCCATACAGCTCTTGAATAATCATCAACAATTGTTAAAAAATATTTGAATCCCTCAGCACTAGTGACCTTATATGGACCCCATAAGTCTAGATGAACTAACTCACCTACACTTAGAGACTTATGATCACTAGTGGGGAAGGAAGTTCGAACTTGTTTAGCCCTTTGACATATTTCACAGGGTAAGTTTGAATCTGAACATTTCAAATTTAGATCATGTTGTAAAACTTTTAACACTTGATAAGATGGATGACCCATTCTAGAGTGCCATAGTCTAATGTCAGATATTACCGGGACATTACTGTTCCTACAAAGAACTTTATTTATATTAGGACAATTGAAGTAATACAGGCCATTCACCTGTTTACCAGTCAGCAGAGTCCTGGACTTGGCGAAGTCCTGAATTAAACAATTGAACTCATCAAACCAACATCCTAACTTACTATCATGAGCTAGTTTATAGACAGATAGCAAGTTTACAGAGTAATCAGGAACAACCAACACATCAATTAACACAACTTCTTTAGATAGTTTAAGTTTTCCAATAGACTTTATTGTAGCCTTAGTGCCATTGGGATGACCAACAGTCATATGATAACTAGAAACATCAACTAAATCAAACAAGGACTCATCAGACATAACCATGTGTTGATTGGCTCCTGAATCTATAACCCACCCTCTATTTTGGTTAGGGGTTGTTATAGATACTCCACAAAAATATGGAATACAAGTACTACTGAGACTAGTACCTGCCATATTAGAAGTTCCAGCATCAACACTTGCAGGCTCACTTAACAGATTCATGAGCTTAGCATACTGGTCAGCAGAAAGTTGGTATGAACCACCTAAACTCACAGAGTTTTCTGAAGCAACACTATTAGCTTTAGACTTATTAACACTATTTCCTAGAACCTTACCCTTGAAGTTTGCAGGATACCCAATTATTTCAAAACACTTTTCAATAGTATGCCCATTTTTATTACAATTAGTGCATTTTAAAGATGAACCTTTGTTACTGCCACTTCTCTTTATCATATTGGATTTAGAGACAAAAGCAGTTGGTTGAGATAGGTTTGATGATGCTATTTCTCTATGAGATTCCTCTCCTGATATCAAAGAGAAAGCAGCCTTTACTGAAGGCAAGGGTTCTTTTGATAGGATTGAGGATCTCAGAGGTAAATATTTATCATCAAGCCCCATTAAAAATTGCATCAGCCTTAAGTTCTGATTATATTTTGAAACCTTTTCAGAAGCATCACAAGTACAGGAGGGTAGGTCAGTCAAGACATCAAACTGTCTCCACATTGATGTCAACTTGTGATAGTATTCAGATATAGGAGCACCATTTTGTTTTAAATTGTTAATTTGTTGATGCAACTTAAAAATCACAGAACCATCTACTTTTGAATAAGTTTCTTTTAATTCTATCCAAACTTTAGATGCAAGTTTTGAAAAAATTTGTCCCACAAACAGTTCTTCTGAGACTGAATTGAGTATCCATGACAAAACAACAGAGTTGCACCTATCCCATTGTCTACCAAGAACTTCATCAGTAGTAGATCTAACACATTTACCATCAACAAATCCAAACTTGTTTTTAACATGTAAAGCAAGTTCCATGGCATTGGCCCACACATTATAGTTCTCAGTTCCCTTTAGTTTAACAGATACAAGATTAACTGTACCAGTATCACTAGGGTGAAGATATAACGGATTACCAAAATCCAAACTACTAATCAATGTAGGAGCAGGGTTCGCAACAGCCATAACGATACAGCAGATACAACAATAGAAACAAACAAGACAAAGAGAAACTCTGCGAAACTCCTTCAGGGACCAGTTACCCGGTCAATATAATGACTGGCCAGGTGTTAAAGGAGGAGCAGAGACTCTTAAGTAAACTATTATCAACAATCAGATGCAAGAAATACAATGACACACAAGACAATCAGACAGTCAATGCTGGTCCATCTAGCCCAGCCCAAGTATGCCTATAATGCAATGCAAGAAAACTAAAGTTCAAGGGAAGAAAACACCTTACAGTGAGACGCCCTAATAGGGACTTTTAAACCCAAGAAAACAAGAATACCAGATGTTCAGACTGATCCGAAACTCAGCAGCGGAAGCCAGATGTGAAACCCTAATTTTCACCACTGGAAGAGCAATCGTCACTTAGTGTTGAACAGTCTCCAACATCACTATTAGCGTATTCCAGAGTATCGTTGTACACTAGTGAACAAGAAAGAGGTTACACCACTTCATCACCCTTTCGAAGACGATTACACAAACCCTAGAATCCACAAGTCGACGATACAACCAGAAAATCTTCAAGGATCAAGAGCACATGGCTTTGATACCATATTAACTTTTCTGAATCATAAACTTCAAATATATCAAAAGATTTCAGAAAGAATATTATTACATCGATTGACTTGAACACAATCAATGAACAACATACAACAACCAAATCACAGTCACAAAGAAAACTGAAATCAGACTACTGAATCAAGTAACGATGTGTTACTTGATCTCACTGATTATACAGAAGATCTAAGAACAAAGATGAAGAGAACAAGTACGAACAGAAAACCCTAATCGTCTCTCTTAACCCTAAACAAGTACGTAAGGTTTATATATAGAAGTCAAAGAAACACAGCTGCACACGATCAGTCCTCAAGGAGTGCATCTTTACACATCCAGCCCTCAAGAATCAACACTTTATCAGCATCAGTACTCAACTTCTAGGAATGACACATCAGCCCCTCATCAATAAGAAAAATACAAAAAAATATAAGAATCAAAAAATGAAATGAATTGACAATTACACATTTTAACAAGACAGGGCTCTGATTTGTTGCTGCTGATATTTGTGCAGGATGGTAATATCGATTGTTAACAATTTGATAGACGATGATGAAGAAGTCTTACATGGGTTCGGAATATATTGATTCATGGGTTTGTAACATTAGTTGTAGGTTTAACTGTTTAAGGGCAGATGATGCCACATGGTTTGGATATCTGTTCTTTAGGTTTTGTAAAGTTGGTGTACTGTTTGTCATTTATTTAGGTTGTGTTTGCCGGTTATCGTCATGATTGACCAATTTTGAATATATTGATCGAGATTTTACTTTGTTTGACTATATAAATATTTATTTTTAAAATATATTTTAATTTGCAGAATTTGTGTTCTTGCTACCTATAATGATTTAGTAACTAAGTATTGTTTTAAGTCAAATCACTCATTATCATTTAATCGCTGCGAAAGTTGTTGTAATTGTTTGAATTGAATAAACAACATAATATGAAACTTGATTATTATCATAATTTAGCTTAAACTTCAAAACCATAATTTCTAAATCATATGACAAAGTGAAGTACTGAACGAATTTGGTTCATGTTAAGTAGAGTGTTTTCTATGAATGAAAACCGAAATGCTAATAGTAGTACCCAGCCAATTAAGCTAAAAAGATAAATGCACAAGCAGTTTTAGATATGCTAATTTTGCGCTTTAAAGTCATCTTTTGGATACAAATTACACAATCTGGGCTCGTGCAACTCGGGAATTCCTTGTGAGTATAAAGCAAGAAGGTGTGCGATTAACGAAGAAGGAACTTGACTTGGTAGTCTATTCAAAGATACTTAAGGGTGGTGAAATTTCCTAAGTGAGGTTATTATGAGAAAGATCAAAAAAAAATTGAATTATTGAAGGTAAAACACATGTTAGGTTGTTTTGAGAGGGAGGTAAGAAATTGTCTAAGGCCTCATTACTATTAGTGTCTCACCATTAAAGTAAGGGAAAATTACGAAATTGACCAATTGACCCAAACGAATTATCAAAATAACCATTGACCAAAAAAAATACGAAAAGGGACAGTTGACTTTGACCCCTCGCCACGGGCGAGGAAAACTCATAATATCTCGCCCACGTGGAAAATTTTTCCCTCGCCCACGTGTAATATCTCGCCCACGTGTAAATTGAAAATAAAAAAAGGGTCCGGCGAGGGGTTCATATATCTAGGCGAGGGATAGGTCACATCCCTCGCCGAGTCAGCGAGGGGCACTTCCTACGAGGCGAGGGATTTGACCCTCCTCTCGGCCACGTCAGCGAGGAAAGGTGACATCAGCGAGGGCACCAAAACCAAGGCGAGGGAGAGGTCAATGTCGGCGAGGGATGTGACATGTCCCTCGCCTGGTCAGCGAGGGATGTGACATATCCCTCGCCTGGTCAGCGAGAACTCGAGAATCGAGGCGATGATCATTAATATGGCAAGGACTATTTAAAGGGGGAAGGAGAGTTGGTGGGTTTCCAAAAATTTCAAAAAAACTTTCAAAAATCTTCCGGAAAAACTATAAAAAAATCTTCGTTAAAAAAGTCTTTCAAACATCATGGTGATGGAACACGAGTTTAGTTTTTGTTAGTACATTTTGAAAATTTCAAAAATTTTTAAAAAAAAGGTTTGAGAGAATGTAAGATTTGTTAAGGGTTAACATGGTATTATATAGGGGAAAATATAATTAAATTATTTTTTTAAGTATTTAAAAAACAATAAATATTTAAAAATCTCGAATTTTTTGATTAATTTTTTTAATATTGGGCGAGGAGGGGCATTTTCGTAAATACGGGCGAGGGATTCTCATAATCCCTCGCTGACTCAGCGAGGGAAAGGCTTACACGTCAGCGAGGTGGGCGAGGGATGACACGTGGGCGAGGGATTATGTCATTCCCTCGCCGGGCACATATTTCGAGGCGAGGGATTTCCATATTCCCTCGCCACGTCAGCGAGGGATGACACGTGGCGGACTGCGATTGGATTCTTTTTTTTGTAAATTTCATTTTTGACCGGTTATTTTTGTAATTACTTTTGGTCAATTGATCAATTTTATAATTTTCCCTTAAAGTAATGTCCATATTTACAAGCTTCTCACTAACGTCACTGTCAACCACTCAACCGTTCCTGTTTCACCTCACGTGACACATCAGCGTCACGTTAGTTCTCATTTTTTTTTCTTGTTTTATATGGTGTCGTCCCACTTTTTTCATTTTTTCTTTTTCATCGTTCAACGGTCGAAATTTGTGGGGTTGTGCACCGGTAAATTTCAATGAATATTCAACGGGTAGTGACACCGTGGACCCGAGGGCATGGTATTCCCGATCGGCATCGGTTTTTCTCGGGCACTCCCCAGCTTTATCTCGGCTCCATTCCATCCCCCTAATAAGAAAGTAGCCACTACTTTAACATCTCACTATTTTAGTAATGATTACTATTTCAACATCTCATTTAAAAGCATTCATATTAGAATCACCCTCTCCATTCACATTCTTATCTTTAAAATTTAGAGTAAATTACTGTTCTCGTCCCTGAGGTTTGACGAAAATCACGGGTTCAGTCCAATAGTTCATTTATTACATTGACGGTCCAATAGTTTTAAGTTTTGTTTCAATTTCACCAAAGTCACTAACACTGTTAGTGTTTGTTCTGTTAAACTAAATAAAAAAACTTTTTTGCCCCTGGCTGATTAAATACCCCCTTCCCCCAATTCCCATCCCATCTTTCTCTTCTCTCTCTCTCTCTCTCTCTCTCTCTCTCACACACACACACACACACACTTTTCTATTACTTCTCAAGATTCACGCATCATAGTCGCCTCCGATAACCACAACCACCACCATCGCTCACCTACCACCCGAAACCCGTCAGCCACCTACCATCACCATCATCATCCAACTCTAACCCATCTCTTTTGTTGGTATTCATCCATCATCATCAAACCCTCCTTATTAATCAAGTTGAAGACTTGAAGAGGGACTTGAAGAGCCTCTGAACCACCTCAATCAAGTCTCCCCTAAATCTAACCAAAGAACCCCTAAAAGTAGAAGAACCCCCTAAGTTGAAGAACCCCCAAGTTAAAGAACCTTCAATTGAATTCACGGTGGCCGGCGACAAAGGTTATACAATTGTGGTGTGGTGATACGACGAGTGGTTCTGGTGTGGTGATGGTCGGCGGTCACAGCTTGACAAAAACTGCCGGCGACCACCTCCCCATCTCATCATCGTGGTTCATCTGCATCTCCCCATCTCTCTTCGACGGTGTATGACGGTGGTGGTTATTGTCTTCGATGGTGGTTCTAGTTTGCGACAATATGGCAGTGGTAGTGACCTTTCTTGTGTGAGATTGTGGTGGTGATGGCAGGAGAGGGTGGTGGAGATTCGGTGGTAGTGGGTTAGGGTTGGGGGTGAGTCTATGGTGGAGAGAGAGAGAAAATTATGGTGGGGTGGGTAGGGAGGGTTTTATTTGTTCTTTGTATTGTATTTTTTAAATCACAGGGGTAAATTTGTCATTTCATATTAAGTTAACAGAAAATTTTAACGGAGTTAGTGGTGTGGACTGCAATTGAAACAAACCTTAAAACTATTGGACCGTCAGTGTAATAAATTAACTATTGGACTGAACCCGTGATTTTTGTCAAACCTCAAGGACGAAAACAATAATTTACTCTAAAATTTAATATACATGATATGGTTTTATGTCTCGTCTACATTAGTTTCTGTATCCTCAAACTTCGTCTATATAATTTGATAAAAACACGGTGATTTTCTGACTATAATGATTTACTATCGTAGTTTTGTTAGTGTGTGTGTATGGAAGAAATAAAAATAATTAATTCAAGAATAAATAGATATTATTCAATTGAAATAGGGATAGATATGGAGAACGATATGAGAGATATTTTTTAAAGTTTGAACAAATTTTAGGGACGATTGTGTCTTTAATTAAACGAGTTAACTAACGCCGGATCTGGCGACGACAACGACGATCGGACGACGGAAGCCGCCGACGTATAATACCTAATTGCTGGAATATTATTTTTTAACCCCGAGTTTAGCCAGATCTTCTGCATGAGTCGCCAGAACCCTTTTAAACCTCCCACATAATCTCCACTAGCGGTACATCCTTTCTGTTGCCAGCGGAACCGCAGTAGCCGAGGATCAATTTCTCCGACTGGATTGACAATGACGATGTGAACAAATGTTGCATGAGCAGCTTGTACCCTGTGCATAAACACATGTACAATGCTACTGTACACACCGACATGTCTCTTTAATAATATATATAAATTTTATTTTCCATACTAACAATATCCATATAATTTGAGGGAAAATATACAGTTATTATGCAATTTAGCACTATATATGGATTAATTATACGGACTAACTTCTCATTCATTATGTTTAACAACTATTACTCATCCATTATATTTATTTCATATAATTTTTTGAGTAGAAGAAATAGAAGAAAATAATAAAAAATAAATAAACAATTATTATTTAATTATTTAGAGTTAAATGTAAATAATTAGGTGTGAAGGGTTCTAAGAAGATGAAAAATTTTTTTATGAATGTATGTGTGTTGAGCTAAATTGTAAGGTTAAAGATGAATAATGAAATGTAATTGCTTTTATACATATATGGATGAAAAAGCTATTGTCAATGCTAAAAGTTGGTAGTGATAACATGTTAACATCTAACTAAGTTGATAGGGAACACGCTTTTAACATATTAATAGTGTTCATCATTACAGCTTCTCATTAAGATGGTACTGATCATCGTTACAAATTTCCATAACATTAATGATGATTATCTCATTTAAGTACACGTGGGTGGTGAACGAAGAATATTACAATGATCTCACAAACTTCTCTTAGCTAGACATAAGTCCTAAAGTCCTATACCGTTTTTACGATCTCTTAATATATAAGAGAATGCCTAGAGATATTTGGGTGATTCATACCATCGTTACTTTATTTAATTTAACTTGTATTACCATGTTTTTTATGATTTTTTAAAGATATTCCTATGTTTTTTTTATCTTGAAGTATATGTGAATATTCAGTTAAAACATTTGACAAGGATGAAAATGACATTAAGAAACTCATGACTACCAAACCAGCCATGACATTGAGAATGAGAGCGAATCAAGAAACACCAAGCGTAGGTGAAGATCTCATTGTGACAACTTTCGTAATGGAGAGACAACCATGTAAATAAAAACATAACAACAATAATGTCGTAAATATAAAAAGTATCATTATATGTCGGATCAATTCGTTTCTTATAGTGTATAATTAATAGCCAAATGTTATTACCTATCGCAACCCAAGCTAATAGTACTATCAACAAACCAATAATTATTTTGGACTAAACACTTGCAAATAAAACTAGATGTTAAACACTTTTTTCCTTTCTAACAACCTAAACGGTTCAAACTTCAAACTAATTTCACTGATTTTACACTTTCACCCCGATGACAAACACACTCATTTCGCAGCTTACACCAATAAAAAGGGCATTATAGTAACTTCACAAGAGCAAAATCACCCCGCCAAGTGCCAAATGAACAAACAAATTTGAATTTTGAAAAAACTTCACTGAAATCTCACTCTCACACTCACTCTAAAAATTCAAACTTTTTAGTTGTTTGATTTTCGATTCTTCTGTTATATAAAACCCCTTCAATTTCATTTCAAAAATTCGCCATTGTCATCTCCCCAAAAGCTCTGTTCTCCTCTTCTTCTTCTTCTTCACCAGTTCATCTCCAACATCATCTTCAGAAGTAAAGGGTCTTCACTTATTCATCAAGATCCGCCCCCCTGAATCACACCAGTTATCAGGTAAATTACAGCTTACATCCTCTGGGTATAATCGAAAATTGAACTTTGATGTAGAACAATCTAGTTTACAAAACACCCATTTCGATTGATCCAATCGAATTGCTTCAGTTTGCATTTGTATCATTGTATCCGTTAGTAGAATGAACACCCAAGATTTGATTATCGATCGATTGCGTGTCGTTGAATTGCGATTTCTCAGAAATTATGTTACGGGTTTTCGTTGAATTTGTCAATTGTCTGCTTGTTGATTTACGGTGTATTGATTTTGCAGTTTAAAGATTAACAATGCCGGAATCAAGGGATCGGTTATCGAGATCGAACAACGGAGTTGCAGAGACGTACAATCTTCGTCGAACGTCTGTCGGTAGCACAGGGATCCTACCGGATAACGATGATATCGAAAGGGGTGTTCACCGGACTCCTTTCAGGTGGGGTGCGACGCCGTTGACCGGTGAGGGTTCAGGTCAACGGGCAGGTGGGACTCTTTCTACTAGAACTACAAGAGGAGGTGTTTCCGGTGGAAGAACACTTTTTGGAACTCCGGCGACGGCGTTCCGGCGTGGTGGCCGGAGTCAGAACTCGCCGCCGTCCGGTGGCAGTCTCCGGCGAGGCAGAGGAGGCGTGTTACCTTCTTGGTACCCTCGTACGCCTCTTCGTGACATCACTCATGTCGTTCGGGTATGCTCATAGTTGTAAAGATAATAATAATAATCATCATCATCATCATTAGCAGCAGCAGCAGCAGCATCTTCTCTTGAAGTGCTGTTAATCAATGTGTTATCATGTTCAATTAGTTAGACGATTGATTGTTACTTACTGTTACTGAAATTGAATGAGTCTTTCTTGATGAATTCTGTTAATATATTGTTAAACTTGTTATTACATAGGCCATTGAGAGAAGAAGAGGGCATATGGGAGATGATCAAGGTCTAATTTTGGGGAGCCCGATCGCAGGTCAAGATCCTTCATCGTTTGGTGCTCAGCTCGAGCATGAGGTTTCTTTGGTGACTCCGAAGCCAAAACTAGCGTGTAAGACGTTAGGAAAGGTTCCATTGATCTTAACTGCGATTGCTAAACAAGGTGAAGGCGACTCAGAGTTGTTAACACCACAAAAGAAGCTGCTAAACTCAATTGACATTGTTGAGAAGGCAGTGATGATGGAGTTGAATCGGTTGAAGAGAACGCCTACTGCACAAAGAGTTGAGAGGGAAAAGAAAGTAAGAACTTTGATGTCGATGAGGTGATTGATTGAATCTTTCTTAGATTCGGTGTGCAGTCGAAGAAGGCTCCACTCTTGTTGAGCATAGAAGGATGATTAAGGAGGTGTGTTTGATTGATCATCTACTGATGATTGGGCTCCTTGTTGTTTACCTTTTTTCTTTAAAGGTTTAGTTTTGTTTTTGGTATAGATATGATGCAACTGCTGGTGATATTTCTTGTATCCATAGGCATTTAATTGGTAGTGCATTAGCAGATGGATTAACAAGTGTATTTTGAATTGATATAATGAATAAAAAAGCCTATTACTTTAAGGGTATTAAATGTTTTTTCGTATGGTTTGTTGTTGGATACTCTTTAGTAGTGATCACTTGTTTATCTTGTCAAGCAAAGGGCTGCATGTATGATTTTGTTTGGTGTGTTGATGCTATGTATCAAAAAATATATTCTTTACAAATTACAACATCAAACATTTGATAACATGTTTAATTTATTTATATTACAACCCATCAACTTATTTACCACAAATTTAATATGATTCTTTTGATAATTACAAAGTCAAACTCTAATCACAGATGACAGATCACAAAGTCAAAGCTTGTTGCAGGCTCTTACAATCCACCAAATACGCAAACCCATACGCCATATTCATCAACGTCGCCTGATGCAGCTCCTCCGTCACCGTCGCCGTCGCATCCGTCGAGAAGAACACCCTAAACCCCCTCACAAACGCCTCTCTCGCCGTCGTCTCACAGCACAAGTTCGTCATCACCCCCGTCACAATCACCTCCTCCACCCCCATCTCCTTCAGCATCTCCTCCAACCCCGTTCCCCTAAACCCACTGTACGTATCCTTCTCCACCACCGCCTCCGCCGCCCGCCGCCCCACCTCCGGCATCAGCTCCGACTCCGGCGTGCCGTCGAGGATCAGGTCGTTGTTCCACCACTCGCCGAGCATGGCGTAGTCGGCGGGGGACTTGTGGCGGTGGCGCGTGAAGATGACGGGGATGGAGGCGCGGCGGCAGGTGGCGATGGTGGAGGCGAGTGAGGGGAGGATTGGTGTGGCGATGGTGGAGAAGTAGTTCTGCATGTCGATTACGAGTAAGACGGAGGTTTTAGGGTTAGGGTTTCGGTTTCTGATTTGGTACTTTTTGTATGAAGAATTGATTGAAGCCATTGATTGATTTGGTGATTGGTGAAGACGTACGGAGTGAAGAATGATTAGTTTTGGAGTTATATTGAGGATTTGATGGGTGTGGAAAATGCTGGAATTCGGGTCGGGTTGTGGGTGACGGGTCCGGATTTTTAAAACGGATCTTGTTACGATAGATGTTCTTTGGGCTGCAAACGAATCAAACGTATACGAAAAAGATCTTGTTCGAGTTCGTTCATTAATACAATAACTTGTTTATTTACGAACGCTTACTGAACGAGATTCTTTGTTCGTGTTTGTTTATTAAGAAAATAAATCTATTAAAAACTGTTCCCGAGCATAAATAAACGCAAACGAAAGCAATCCAACGCACACAAACATTAATAAACATAAACGGAAGTTCCTAAAAACAAGCAAAGACACATCATCGTATATTGATTTAATAATTAAAATCACATACATTATGTAATATTCATCGAATATAAATAATTTTTTTATGAACGAGCACAAACGAAGGTTAACGAACACATTATTGAATATTCATGAACATAAATGAACGAACACAACCTCTTTTTATGGTCGTTTGTTTAACTAAACGAATGAAATTTTATTGTTCGTGTTTGTTAATTTATTAGAAGAACGAACATAAATGAATTTCCCGTCGAACGGTCATGAACTATTCGTTGAACATTTGGTTTGTTTAGAACTCTAGTGTTCTAAATTAAGTTTATCATACGACTTTATAAGACAAGTCACAAATAAGTATCTTAAGTTACTAGAATAAATTATATTTTCCCGTGTTAAACTTTTATTATGATCAAGCTACAGATGCCTTATATAGTCATGACTTATGTGATATTATAGTGTACTCATTTCGTATCGTGTATTTTAGTTTATTTCGTGCAACTAGAGCAAGAAATTAATTAATTAGTTTAAAAGAAGTCCTAAATTGATTTATGAACAAAGGTAGAAGATGATTTATAGAAGAAGACTAAAAGAGGATATGTGGTTGGAGTGATAAACTAATGAGTCATTCTCTTTTTTCCTGTTTTATCCATTCTTTCTTTTCTTATTTTGATTCTTGTCTATTAAGATCTGTTAAAAAAAAATATTTAGTACAAAATAGCCTGCAAAGTTATAATGGAAATCCAAATAAACTTATGGCATACTCTTGAAACCAAATATTGAAGGAAGGTAATGGCATCAATATCAAAATAATTCTCCAAACCACAAGGCCAATCACTCTAATGTTTTTGTCTCTTCGGTCTCTTCTTCAAACACTCTTTGATAAGGGTGTAAACTAGTCAAGTTAACTCGTAAAATACTCGAGATCGGCTCGAAAAAAGCTCGAATTAAGCTCATATTATGACTCGTTTAAGCTCGAGCACGACTTTCAGATATTGAGCTCAAGCCGTCTCACGAGTCGAAACAGTTTTTTGTGTATATGATTTTTTATTTACATAAAAATATATACAAATATATATACATAAATAATATTATCATATATGTTATTATGATAAGAATATTAAATATTATGTTATATATAATTCATATGACTAAAATGATATATAGAAGTAATTATAAAAAGTAGAAATTTAATAATTTGAGCTTGAAAATTTTCTTACAAGCCGAACTTGAGCATTAGAAATAAAAACATAAATGAGCCAAGCTTGAGTTTTTTAAAGCCAAAACAAGCCGTGCTTGGGCCCAGCTCGTTTACATCCAATCTCTTCTTCAAATAATAATAAATGTTCATTGTAGTGAAAACATATGGCATAAGCATTAGAAGGCACAACAAAACAACTTAAAAGCAAAAAATAATAACTTAATTCAAAATATGTAAAAATACAACTAAACTATCTTAAGGCAAATAAAACAATACAAATACAACTAGAAACATTTCCAAAGGTCTTGAAATGCGACATAACATAACTAAACACCAACCAAAATACAATTAAAGTATCTTAAGACAGATAAAACAATACAAATACGAACAAATTTACACTATTTTACGAAGAAGATCGAAAAGCTTCACACTAGTTTCACTAGTATATATATACTAGCTTTAGTAAACGCGTGTATTAAACGTGTTGAATAATTAAAATATTAATATAATAAATTTATTAATTATAAAATAATATTTTTAAGATATGATCGAAATAATAAAATGGTGATATCAGCTTTTTTAAAATTTTATTTTAATTTTTTTAAAAAAATAAATATTTTATTCTAAAACAAACAGTATAAAAATATCATTTTTAAAAATTTTCTTATTACAACTCCTAAATTTGATTATTTTTTGTTTTTAAAAAATTAACTTTTTAAAAATATCAATTTATTTAAAAATAACCTTAATAAATAGATTTATTTCTTAATTTATTAAATATTAAAAAGTATTAAAATAATATTATTAGTAATTAAGGTAATTATTTAATAAAAGAGAGAGGCCGGAAAATTTTGATGAGAATTATTATGATACTGACACGTGACACCACCATTTACCTTTTTATTATAATATGAAGATGAAGATTTTTGAATAGCAAACTACTTTATTATTAAAATACATCAAACTAAAGTAAAATATTTATCAAAGAGGTTAGCCTTATATCCTAATTTCACATGTATATAATCTCAAAAAGCATATCAAATAAACTATCCTAAAATAAGCTTGCGATGTAAAGAAAGTTAATAAACGACACAAAAGAATATCTAAAACTTCTATATGAGTGTACCATTAGGTGACAGTAACTCTTAAAGTGTTTGAAGAGACAAGACAATTAACCCTTAAACTCTTGGGTATAATTAGAGGCTTAATTAACTCAAAAATTTGCCTCAAAACAACGCGAATATCTCTTTGTCTTCACTCTTCACTCTCGCAGCCATGAGCATCACCACCGTGAAGCTACACACAAACCCTACATCACCGCCGCTGAGGTCCGCCACCGCCACCGGCCGGACCTACACCACCGCCGCCGCCTTCCGCCGCTCCTCTCTCCATCTCCACCACCGGAGAAATGCTTCAATCACGTGTTCAGCTTCCCCCATCGCCACCGTCGAAGAAACCACCGGTGAAATACCCCGACGTATCGAGTCGTTAGCTCAGGTATCGGCGGTGTTGGGCTGCCAGTGGGGCGATGAAGGCAAGGGCAAGCTCGTTGACATATTGGCGAAGCATTTTGATGTCGTTGCTCGTTGTCAGGTAGTTTGGTTTGACCTAATGGTTGTTGAATGTTTGAATTGGTAGCATGAGTTCGTATACTGATTGGCGATTGTTAATGGTTTACCGATTATCTGTTAACTGAATTCATTAGACTCGACGAATTGTATGTACAATGTTGAAGTTATTAGGTTTAACGGAGTGCTTATTAAGTGTTTGAATTGGTAGCTTGAATTCATGTACTGATACTGTGTATGATTGGGGATTTTTATTGGTTTAACAGTTATCTGTCAACTGAATTTGTTAGAGTCAACGAATTATATGTACATTGTTGAAATTATTAGGTTTAACAGAATGTTTGTTAAGTGTATGAATTGGTAGCATGAATTCATATACTGATTCTGTGTACATGATTGGGGATTATTATTGGATTAAAAGTTATCTATTAGACTTAAGGAATTGGATTTACAATATTAAAATTTGTTAGGTTTTGGTTATACAGTTTTAAAGAGTTACTGTTGTTGTTGATGTTTTACAGGGTGGAGCTAATGCTGGACACACTATCTATAACTCTGAAGGCAAGAAGTTTGCTCTTCATCTTGTGCCCTCTGGGATTCTTAATGAGGACACAATGTGTGTTATTGGGAATGGAGTAGTCGTTCATCTTCCTGGGCTTTTTAAAGAAATTGATGGTCTTGAATCCAATGGGGTTACGTGTAAGGGAAGGATTTTAGTTTCAGATCGCGCTCACTTATTGTTTGATCTTCATCAAGAAGTAGATGGGTTGAGAGAAGCGGAGCTGGCTAAGTCATTCATTGGGACTACCAAGAGGGGAATTGGGCCCTGTTACTCTAGCAAGGTTATCAGGAATGGTATACGAGTGTGTGATTTGAGGCATATGGATACCTTCCCTGATAAGCTTGATCTTTTGTTATCGGATGCAGCTTCAAGATTCAAGGGGTTTAACTATACCCCTGATTTACTCAAGAAAGAAGTGGAAGTGTATAAAAGATTTGCAGAGAGATTGGAACCATTCATTTGTGACACTGTGCATTACATGAATGAATCTATATCACAGAAGAAGAAAGTTCTAGTGGAAGGTGGTCAGGCGACTATGCTGGATATTGATTTCGGGACTTACCCTTTTGTAACATCTTCAAGTCCGTCAGCTGGTGGAATCTGCACTGGTCTCGGTATTGCTCCAAGAGTCATTGGTGATGTCATTGGAGTGGTGAGTATGATTTTTTCTTAATTGCTTCTGATGTTATTTATATAGCTTCTAATGGCTTTCATCATGTAGGTTAAGGCCTACACTACAAGAGTTGGATCTGGACCTTTTCCTACTGAATTGTTGGGCAATGATGGGGATCTTCTGCGGGCAGCTGGGCAGGAGTTTGGTACAACCACAGGTCGTCCTCGGCGTTGTGGTTGGCTTGATATTGTTGCTCTTAAATATGTTTGCCAGATTAATGGGTTTTCCGGTCTGAATCTTACCAAACTTGATGTTTTGTCGGATCTTTCTGAGATTCAGCTGGGTGTTTCTTACAAACATAGTGATGGCACACCCATGAAGTCATTTCCTGCTGATTTAAGTTATCTTGAGCAGTCAGAGGCAAGTCTACTACCTTTCTTGTTTTTATCTTCTAAGTTTTATTTAGAATATGTGGTGCTTATGGGGAGGAGAATATCAGGTTTTAGCTTGTGTTAAATGATTAGAGTATTAGATGAATGATGCTCAAAAGTATAAATGCAGGTTTGCCTAACCAACTATTTGGGTACTTTGTAGGAACAATTGAGTGTGTAGATTACAATTATGGTTGTGGGACAAAATGGGTTTCAGTTGAAATGATGGACTTTCAGTGCAAGTAGAAACAGGTCATTTATAGGATGGGTTGAAACGGACCAAGTCAAGCTGACCACTTGACAGTTGACCCACACACACATATTTTCTGTTATATTTAATAAATGATGAATGCCTTATTACAAAAGTAATATTTTTCTAATAATCTGAAATGTTTGATTACAACAGTTTAGGAAGGTGTATGCATAAAAAATAGACTTTGGGTGACTTCCAACATTGAACCCATTCCACCACTAGCTACTTTGTTTTATATTTGGCCCGTTTGGACCCGTTAGATTTAAAACACACCCAAATATACCCATTTATAAGTAAACGGGTCAATTTTCATCTTTAGTTATGGTCATGGAGCTCCATTTCTTCATATGCAACTTACACATATATAACTTCTAAAAGCAGGAAATGAGATGCTTTGTTACCCACAAAAAAGAAGAAAAAGAAAACCCTATAAGCATGGTCAATGATGATGAACGTGGTCCACAAGGTTTAATTGAACATAAAACTTAAGAATTCTCTTTCACAAATTCTCTACTTTGGCATGATGGAAGGGTATCCTAGACGTTTTAATTAATAATCAACTTCTTGCAATTTTCATGGAAAGGATGAATATGCACGCGTTTTTAATCAAATGGATCTCATTCTAAGGTGTTGATGTATCATGTTTTAGGTGGAATACGAGACAATGCCAGGGTGGCAGGCTGATATTTCCGCAGTAAGAAACTATTCTGATCTCCCAAAGGCTGCACGTCAGTACGTGGAAAGAATAGAACAACTTGTTGGTGTGCCAATCCACTACATTGGTGTTGGACCTGGACGTGATGCTCTTATATACAAATGAAGCTGAAGCTGATGCTTGAATTTGGATAAGGATTTTAGTCTGATATGATCTCTCGACTACCGATTTTGTTTTGTTTACATAACGGTTTATGCAGTTTGAGAGTGAATTTGCTTCTCATTTCTTCTATAAGCATATAGAGGGTGGGTATTTTACTAGTTAATTGGTTTCCTAACGTCTTTTGCCATTGGTTGTCAAATAAAGCAAAAGTGCCACTTGTGTCGAGAATTCCAGTTGTTGCTATGGTCTCTAATTCTCTATTTGGATTTTAGATGGCAGGTGAATCATTTTATCATGTTCACAAGCGACCACTTATAAACATCCGATGGCTGTGACATGATGCCAATTTAAAGCAGGATGATGCTTGAAATGGCGTCTATTTTCTTTTCTATTTTATGTAACTTTTTCTTGCGTAAGGCAATTTTATATTTAACAAGTCAAAGTCAAATCAAAATATATAAAAAAAATAAAAAGTGCATTCTTTTTGTTTAAACTATGAGATCTAAATATTAAGTTTACATTTTTGTAAATACTTCAGTATTTTCTCAACTTTATTTCCTAATAAGAAAACATCATTTCCTATTTTCCCTCTCTTTACTTTTTAAATCATAAATGAAAGTATTGCAATTTGTACATTTTTGTGATTCAAATATTTTAGAGCGTAGATGTTGTGATTTTAAAAATAATTTGTATATGTAAGGTTGGGCTGCGCGGACGATCAAATCTGGATTCGCTGGCTAGAGCAAATGAATTTATATGCCATTTGGAGGTATAAACACCATTTAGGCTCTAATAAAAGAGTATTTCATATGAACACTTGCACAACTCTAGAGTATCAAAAATTTTATTTCTGGCCAAAACTATTTTCACTCTTTTTATAGCAATTATGAAGGTAAGAGCATTCACAGTGGAATCTCTAAAAATATACGTGTGTGTTTGGTATATTATATGGAATGGTTTTGAATGGTTGTAATTTGTAAGTGAAGAAAAGATAAAATGATATTGTTGATTGGTATATTAAAAAAATCACTATTTGATCCCTATAAATTTTTTAATATTTTTTAAAGTAGTTGTGAGTGAAGGAGATGAAAAAAAGTAATGATAAGTGTATAAAAAGTATTATTTAATAGAAAAGGAGAAAGAAACATATAATGGTTTTTAGTGTAATTATATAGATAAAGATAACGAATACACTGTGAATGCTCTAATACAGTAATTTATTCACACTTTTATTACTACCATTTCAATTTGTTTATTAAAAAAAATCATTCAATGCTTGGTAATTCATTTCTCATATGCAAGTGAATAGATATCATCTGTATTATACAATCTGAAACTGTTTTATATATAATAAGTCATTTGAAATATTTAGAAGTATATACATATTTATACTTATATATTTTATTATCTAACACATGTAATACACAAGCTTTTTAAGACTAGTATGTTTATATAAAAGTTCATTCATTGCATTTAAGTAAGAAGCATCTGTACATAGTCTATGAATAAACACATGTAAGTATGTAACAATCGGAGTAGCGGTCTTCAAAACCCAACGTTGTTTTATGACTGTATCCGAAACACGCCCCGTGATCCCATTGCCACCAATCCCCTGATCTGGTTTAGACCTCCAATCCCGCTCAGCTTATATCACCTTGGCGCCAAGCTTCAGTCTTGCAAATTGAACCCTTTTTTGCCACTTTGACTCAACGAACCCAACTTTGTATCAAGGAACACTCATATTTTCCTCAGGAGGTACTTCCACCATGTATAATGATCCTCGTTTGTTTCCACGAGCAATAACCAAATTTCTTTTTATTACTTTCCATTTACCTTTACCAAACTTTACTTTTTGTCCCTGTTCATCCAGTTGACTAGCAGAGATAAGATTTCTCTTCAAAGTTGGAATGACCCTAACATGTTTCAAGTTCCAGTAGGTTTCCAATGGAGTTAACAGATTAACATCACATACGCCCGTCACATCAATAATATTACAATTTGCCAGTCTTACTTTCCCACAACTTTTAGATTCACCAACGCCCCCCCGTTGTGCATCGCGTGAAACGAAGATCCAGAATCCATAACCCAAGAGTCCACACTGTTTTCAGCCTCGAGTAGTAACGTGTCATCATCACACTCATCCTCAGCAGCAGTGTTTACCTCACCAGATTTTCCCTGCTTACACTTTGGACATTGACTCTTAACGTGCCCAATCTTATCGCAACTCCAGCACTTCATAGTTTTCCGAGCTCTAGACGAACTTCTCCCTCGATTCCCACTGCTTCTGTTATTTTCCCTAACCCTGCCAACATATAACAAACCAGAAGATGATCCACCACTAGTGCTTTTCCGGCGAGTTTCCTTACCTAGCATAATGTTTCGGACCCCGTCAAATGTTAACCCATTGGTCCCCACAGAACTAGTAATAGCAGTTATAGTTCCAGACCAACTATCTGGCATAGAAGATAGTAATACTATATCTTGAGTCTCATCATCAAACTTTATGCCCACAGAAGCTAACCTGGACGTGATCGATTTGAGATCATTAATATGCTCTAAAACTGAAGTTCCTTCATTCATTCGAGTCATGAATAACTCCCTCATCAAGAACACCTTATTAGCAGCAGACGACTTTTCATACATATTTGACAGAGCCGTCATTATACCACGAGCCGTGGTTTCGTGCATAACGTTAGATGCAACGCTCCTCGTCAAAGCCAATGTAATGGCCCCTCTAGCCTTCTTGTCCTTTGAGTTCCAAACTGCTTCTTCACCTTTGCTCATTGTTGCCGGCTTTTCTTCCAGTACTATTTCCAAATCTTTTTCACCAAGCAATGCTTCTATTTGCATCTTCCACCAAGCAAAGTCTGTCCCATTAAACTTTTCAATTCGCTTGACTTTTCATTGCGTTGGGAGTTACACATTTCATGCCGAAAGCATCACTAGCTTACGCTCTGACCCGAGTAGCATGGGGCACGTGGAATCCCGTGCTTATTCATTAGGGCGAGCGGCTTTGCACCTACGGGAGAGCTAGTTAGGGGGTGTTTGTTTTTTGAAAAAACCTCTTCCCCACCTCTTCATCTGCGCGCTCGCAGACGCGGGAAGATGTTTTTACTTCGCAGACTGTTTGTTTTCTGGAAGACGTTTCATTAAAAAACGTCTTCAAAACCTCTGCACGGAGAAGAGATGGAACAATGTCTTCACACATCTTCTAACCTCTTCTCTTCTAAAATTGGTTGAGCCCTAACATTGATTCCATCTCATTCCCACCCATCTTCACACCCATCTTCATCTTCTCTTCACAAGCCTCTCCCCCCCCCCCCCCCCCCCGTCGCGTCGCCACCGCCTCCCCGTCGCCACCGCGCCGGCTCATGTGAGTAACAAGTATTCTGAAGGGATGCCTGGGGCAAGGTATTACTGTGGGAATCAATACATTCGCTGCGAATTGGGGTGATAATTTGGCTGCTTTTTGAGCTTGATAGTGATAAGGTGAATCCGAAGACGGGTGTTGTGGATTTTGAGAAACTTGATGAAAGGGTGCTTGATTTTCACCCGAAGATACTTATTTGTGGTGGGAGTTCATATCCTAGAGACTGGGATTATGCGAAATTTAGACAGATTGCAGATGTTAAAAACAAACAGTCTTTTTCTTGCAGACTGCAGACATTTGGTCCACCTTTTCTGCTGCAGATGTCTGCAGATGTGGTCCGCAGACTGCAGACGTTTTCCTGCAGAAAAAACAAACAGCACCTTAGTCTTCCTTCCTCGCCAGCTAGGTGCTTGCCGAACTCTCCCCTCTTCAGCCATTGCAAACGAGAAACGAATACAATCACGAAATTGAAACCGAGGTTGATGAAAAACCAAAAAACCAAAGCTAACCGAAGCCCCTTCAATAAAACCCCCCAAAAAACCCAAAGATATCTGAACTGACAACTTCACCTGCAGAATATCAAGTGTAGCCAGCGATTTCAAGGGGTTCGAAACAGAAACCCTTACCGCAAACACAAAAAAAAACGATTCTGAACATCAGTTCTTTCTGTGATTCTTGTGCCAGTTTCAAGGATTTTTAACGCTAATCGCAGCAACAATCAACAACCAAACAACCCTTTTGATCTCTCCTAGATGGCGACGACCCTAGGGTTTAATCAAACCCTAACTCGCAAACTCCACAGATGATCAGCAGCCCTATTTACTGCTCCTTTTGCGATCAGATCTGCGACCAACAAAATAGCAAGAAAGAACAAATCACGACCAACCGGTAGCACCACAGCCCTCTCGAACAGCCTCCTGTGTTTTCAGTATGTAAAACCCGGTGTGTTTCCGAACCTCGGCTATGATACCACTTGTTAGGTATCACAATTAGAGTAGGTTCTAGCGAAAGCAAACAAACACACACAATCACACAATAAAAAGAAAGAGTAGACACGAGAGAATTATAGTGGTTCGGTCTAGGTAATCCGTAATCTATGTCCACTCTGCAACTAGGGTTTATATTATTATTGTGCTCAAGAATACAAATGACATCAATGGGTCTATTTATAATGCTAGATTAGGGTTAGTAATTAAGGCAATAACTCAGGCTCCAAGAATTAACTAAATAACCCTAATTGTCTTAGGGCCGGCTGCTCTTGTTCGTGTCCGCAGCAAAAAAAACAGCCCGAACCAAGCCCGGTTCGGCCCGAAGCCTTCACAACCCAACAACACATACACACTAACATTCATTCAAACAACACTAAATAATACCAGTTCAAGTTACAAAACACAACTCCTTATTAGCCCATAAATAATACATACAATATTTAAACAGAAGCCAAATTCAAAGAAACGATTTGATTTACCTATATCTCAATCCTTTGTAATTCTTTAACAACAGAAGTTGGAATAACCCTATCTCTTTTGCAAACTAGGGTTTCTATTTCTCTACTTTATGTACCTTTGAATGTTGGCCATTTAAGAAACACTTAATGATTTCGTTTGAATGTTGGCCATTTAAGAAACACTTAATGATTTCGTGTGAAATTTCATCGAGTCGTCTTCAATTTGAATCGCGTACCTAATTGTCACCAAATTAGAAGATTCGCTGAAGGAAGGCGACAATGACAAAGAATAAGGTACGATGCTAAAGAGGATATATGACACGCGTGGACTTCAAAAGTAGCACCTCAAAGCAATGGTCGGTGGCACCGACATTGCTAAATAAGAGTTCGTAAATTTGTCGGATGCAACTTTAGGCCTATTCCAACACATGATTTGTGCATGTGAAGTTATGGTGCTAGGAGCTTAAGTAATGAAATCTATGCAATTTGGACACCAAGTCCTAACTACACACAAATTTGCTTTAAAACCTAACAAAATTAACATAATTATATATTTACTAATTTTCAACTTGGTTGTGCATAATAAATTGTACAATGTGTTTAGTTGGTTGTACTCATTTTTTTGTCTTTTTCTTTAATCTTTAACTTTTTTTCTTTTAACCCAAAAATTTTACATATTTATAATTTAGTCCCAACTTTTATTTTACTTTTGGTTCTCTGTATTTTTCATATTTTATAAAACTTTTCGTTTTATTTTTATGAGTTAACACACCGCAACGTATGTGTGATTCAACGTTTTTACGCTTATTTTTTCCATGTTTAACGGCCCTATCGCAAGGCGCTGGTCCTTGACCGATTTACTTATCGTTTGGTTTTTTCGTTTTTTATTTCTTTTTTAATACGAGCTTTTTCGGTGTTGGGCGTCTGTGACGATGGTGTGTCATTGGTTCTACTTGGTATGGTTAATTTTACGTCCCCGCTATAACGCGGGGGGCTTAATACTAGTTTAGTTCTAAACATAACAAGAAAAAAGTTCTAAACATAACAAGAAAAACTCAATGAGTTGTAAACATAAATAGATGAACATAATGTGGTTCTAAACATAAGAAAATGAACTTAGTTTGGTCCAAAACATAACAAGATAAACTTAATTAAGTTCTAAGTAAACAAACTACATTAAAAAAAAGTTGCAAACAGGTGAAACTTCAGTTGCACGAGGTGATACACAAGACCTGCATCAATAATATAAAAGATTAATATGGCAACATCAGTTGACTTTAGTTATCACACAACATTGCTCTCGCAGCACCTGTAATCATGTCATAAGGTTGGTTTAATTTATGCTGATGGAATGCGTTATTTTTCATGATCATATGTAATATACATATACTGATTTACATATGAATATACGTGTAGTGTAAGTACCTCAGTCAAGGTGGCTTTTGGGGAACCACTTAACAAATAGTTTTTCACTTCAGTAGACATAACAACTCTCATGTGTTGGTGCCACAACAAACACAAAATCTTTGGAAGAATCTTCAAACTCCTCAAGTTAGCAAGCGGGGAAGGTTGATGCGCGATTAGTTCCACAGATGAATTCAGAAACTGTAGAAAATTCTATTCAAGAAAGCCATATATATATATACAGGGACAAAAATAAAGAAGAAAAATTCATGACTAATAGGCTAACTGTTGCCTATATAAAGACCAATATACCTTAATGATTTCCATGCTCAGTGATAGAATAAAGATGATGTTGTTAGAGATGAAAACTCCCCTGTTGGTGTGAGTATAATGTGATCATAACCACAAGTCCTACTCAAAAGTGAGATGTTTGAGAGTCTCATGAGAGTTTGAAAGAATAAGAGGGAATCCAGCATTCTTGTTAATCAAAGATGCATTGTTCCCACACAAACATGTGATGTTCACTCGTTGGACAGCGAGGGAGAATGCATAGTTCGCTATCGTTTGGGCAACAAGCTGGACATCCTTTCCACGAAGATAAAGCTTAAAAGAAGACAAGTGGACTTGATTATTGCGACGAGACATGACATGGGTAACAAAGTCAGAGAACTTGTCAATAGTAGAGAAATCCTCACTTGAGAAACTGAGATGGGGAATTGAAGTCCACATAAACCTCCATCTTGATGACAAAACACTAGTTCCAATAGCATCTTTTAAACCTACAAAAGATAGGATTTTTAAAGATAAGATCATCTTGCAAGCCACTTAGTCTGTCATCCATTCTCATTCTATCAAGTCCAGAATCCATTCATTCTTTTTGGTTCCAAAACCTGAACTGAAACTTTGTATAGCTCTTCATGATCCATAGAAATGATAACGAATTCACAGTGGATAAATCCTATTATTATTCCTCCCTTTGAATCCAAGAAAAACAAAACCCATCAAGATCTAAACTATCATCACATTTTAACCAACTTTCAAGTTTATAACTTTTAACCAATCAAATCTACTAGCTTCACTTTACTAGATAATAAAAGAGGATCCTTTTCCAATTCCAGGCATAATCAAAGAAACAAAAAGTAACCCAAATGGATAATTCATCTCCTACTTGCTTTGAACAGATGTATGAGGATTATTAAGAGAAGGGCTAATGTTCTGTTCGAACAATCTGAGTATATAAACAAAGAATTAGTAGGTCAATCGATTACATGATGTCAAACAGTAGCAAACAAAGAATTAGGGTTACTTGCAAAAAAAATACCTTTTTTTTTCCTGCGGGAAATTTCAATTTGAAATGGAGAGTTCGTAGCTTTTATAAAAGCTCGGATTGGGGGTTTTGGAAGGTGTATGTATACCTTTTTTTTAACGAAAATTACCAAAATAATCAATTAACCAAATCGAATTAATAAAATAACTGGTCAAAATTAAAGTTTCTAAACAAAAACAACCAATCGGAGCCCGCCACATGTCATCCCTCGCTGACGTGGCAATGGATTCTCGCCTAGAAAAACGTGCCTGGCGAGATTATGGCATAATCCCTCACCCACGTATACCCCTTTTTGATTATGAGAATCACTCACCTATAATCACGAAAAGTAGTTTTATATCCGTCCATTGGTCGGGTATTTTAACGTTATTTTACGTCAATATATTGAATTGCATTCTTAAAAGAACAATTGATGTTTAAGAGCAAAGTACAATTATACTTATCATAAGCTTTTAATAGCTTTCATTGATATTAACAATAAGGTACACAACTCTAAAAATACACAAAAAAGACAAAAGTTAAAAAAAATTTATTGAACTAAAAGATGAAACAATTACTCATTGAAGGACAACCCTTGTGAATATGTGAAGGTGATGCCATTTCAAACAACTTTACACTAAACAACCACTTATGTTAGAAGTCTTGATACTATCTCCAACACTATTATGAGAAAAGGAAGTTAAACCATCACCTTTAACCTACAAAACAAAATTTGATGTACAATAATACAATTTCTAAGTTTTATAAATGTTAATGTTGACAACATAGACATGTTTAAGAAACATTTTTTAGATAACCTTTAAATTTTCTAATCGAATAGTGACATGCTAAAATAATAACAACAATAATAAATGGTGATGATGATGGTATTATAATAATAAAACAAACACTAACATCACTAATAATAATAATACGCGAGGAAAATGCACTTCACATAAACTACCATATTAATACTAACATTGCTATAAATGTTTATTAATTATAAAAGATACATTACGCTTATAGTATCATTGATATTAATGTTTAGAATTATTACCGCCGACTCTAGATACATCTTATATTATTTTAAAAGAATTAGTTTAAATAAAAAGAAAAGTGGGTTTGTAATTAGTTTAAATAAAAAGAAAAGTGGGTTTGTTTAAATAAAAATGAAAGTGTACAGAGACATGGTCTATTTTCATATCTCAAATTGAACCAAGAACCAAATTTAAGTTTAAGCATTAGTTTAAATAACAAAGTGGGTCTGTTTCTCCCCAAAAGGGGAAAAAGAGAGTGCCAGAGACAAAGACAGGGGCGATTGAAATTAGTTAGGTGCCACCGCTAGCAACCGGAGTGATTGATGAAGGTCGACTATCGGTTGGCTCAATCGGTAGTGGATGTGACCATTACTCAGCAATTACCACCCTGTTGCGCATCAAGCTTCAATAACCATTAAATCGACCCAAACATGACCATTACTCTCCGATATACCATTTCACAACTTCAGAATCTCCAGAGATTTGTTAAGGTTCCATCGTCGGCCTGTTACGATTAGGGGTAAACATATTCTGTACTGATTGCATGTCGAATAATAGTCCAGATCTAGGAGGTATGACGATTCGATGGTGTCGATCAAAAGCGCTGGATACGACGGTCACATGAGGCAGCCAAGGCCGCAAGAGGCGTCAGGCAACAGTGGTTACAGACAATAACTCTCAAGATAAGTTTCTGTGCCATCCATCTCTTCTGCAAATGAATGTCATGCAACATATATTTGAATACAAAGACAAATGTACAATTTGTAAGCAACATCCTTACATACCTTTTAGGAGCGTCTAAACGTTTTTAGAGGCCTAAAACGAAGATGAAATAGGAGGCCTTTTAAAACTTTATCTTAAAAAACTATCATGTTTTGAAGCATAAGCAATAGTTGATTCATGATTCTTAAATCAGTTAATTCAAAGCAAATCCTAATTGATTCAATCATTTTATATTCTAATAAAGTATAACAAGTAAAATGCTAAAATAAATAAACAATTAGCAATGTGCATATCAAATAAAAAGAAGCATATACAAAACTAAAACAAATTTAGAACAATTATCAATTAACAACCTGTCCCTATGACCAAGAATTAAAGAAAAACATTAGCAATACATTAAGCAATTTATCTTATTTAGGGACAGAATCAATTAATCAGAGAACCCGTTTAGCCAAGCTTTGGTCATCGTTCCCATTTCAACTTCAGATTTGATGAGGGCCATTTTTGAGTGAGGTATAAGGAGGAGTGAAAAACTGGTTGATTAGGATGGTAAGATCTCACAATCAAGAGCCTAAAAAGCTCTGATACCAATTGCAGGATCGGGTTTTGTCACTTAACACTTGTAATTCTCTCAAACTCACTTATAATATCACTCAAACAAGATGAAGCAATGCCTTTAACAAGAGTTGATAATAATATAATAAGTAATCAAAGGAACAAGCAGGAGTATTTTCAAGGTACTTGTATATATTACTTCTCAACTCAAGATTACAAGACACTTACAAGCATAGAACATGAGTTACAATGAGAAACTATATATACTAGATCCTACAGCCGGTTATACTTGATACCAGCTGGAAACCTACGACTAAAGCATATACTACAATGCTAAAGTTAAGGTATCTTAGATAATGTATTATCTAAGATATGGTAGTCATGACATGTCCATGACTTACCTTTTGTCACCAACTAAAGATGACAACTGTACTTAACATAAAAGGTAAACAGTAGATTAAAGTATGGTCAACTACATGGCTTTTGAGAAAACGCCACGCAGTATCTCAGAGATTTGCAGCGGACTGTCAGACAGACCATACTTATGTCTACTGGATAATAGAAGTGTCTTCCGAAGGTTAACTGGCTTCGGAAGAACAAGTTCTTCCGAAGCCACTTATACTTCGGAAGATGCTTCTATGCTTCCGAGGCTTTAAGGACTCCTTTATACTTCGGAAGTTGACTTTAGAACTTTGTCTTCAAGTCTTGATTCTTCGGAAGTAACTTCTTTATCTTCGGAAGTTGGAGTTTTCCTTCGGAAGTGTATTTTACACTTAGACTTCGGAAGAGCTCCTTCTTCCTTCGGAAGTCCCACACTTGGCTTCGGAAGTTCTTTGTATGCAGTACTCAAAATCTTCTAAGTGACATGGTTTTGGTTGCAACAGCCTCTCTAGATCCAACAAAGTACCTAATCGTGAGTCCGTTACTACACTAGATGTCCAGATAAAATCGAAGTTTAAAAGCTTCTTAATTGCAACGGAATCAAAGAAGCAAATCGTGACTCCACCGGATGAAATTAGAGAAGCAAATGAACGTTGGGGGGGGGGGTTCTCATTCGTGATTCCAGTGAAGAAATTGAAGTTTTGAGTGGCTCGGTTCGTTTGGGGCAAGCAAAATCATAAGCGAATCATAGGTGCGCGGTTGTTCATCTTAACTATTTGGCTTTGTTCTTCTCTTCCTTTCAACTCCCCCCACTCCAACCCCCCAATCAGGATTTCACCAATAGCTACAACCTACCGACCTAGGTTTCTTTTTTTCTTTCATTCATTCTGTTTTTTTTTTTAATTTAGTTTATTTTAGGCTTAGATCGAAAATAAGCTATACAATAAATTTATTTTTTGGTGGCCTATTAGAATGAGTGGGCCTAAAGCTCTAGCTTATTTTTTTAAGCTGTTGAGACGCCCCATTACCTTTACATGCTTGATACATTGTCGTGTTAATGTTGTCTTCCATGTCCATTGTGGCTACTAAGCAGAACATGAGGAAAATAAAAGGCATGGCAGCTTTAAATGGGCAACAAAAGGTGGCTATGAGCGATTTTTGGGGACTACGTGTGCCATCCGAGAGATTGTTTTGACAGTAACTGCCCCTAACATCTCCTTCTAGAAGGATTCCAGGCTAATTTAAAAGGCAAGGATCAAATCTTGCCATCGTTTGAACGACTCCTACTTTCCCGCATACGGATGACAAAACGTGGGCATGTGCAGACCAGGTTAAGAAACTGTCGATTTTTTCAATAACCGTCGACTTTTTACGGTCGGAATCCACCGGTTTAGACTTTCGACGGTCATGATTGTTTAAAAAAACGGTTATGGAGACCGGGAGTAATATATTATATAATAACCACCCCCCTCAAAAAAAAATTAAAAAAGAAATTTAATCAAAAAAGTCCGAGATTTTTAATGATTTATTATTTTTTAAATACTTAAAAGTTCAATTTAATTTAATTTAACCCTATATAATACTATGTTTACCCTTAAAAAATTTATGAAATCTTACATTCTTCTCAACATTCTTCTTAAAATTATAATAGTTAGTATAATCGAGTCATAATTTTATTTATGATACGGACTTGACATATGTCATTTTTTTATTTTTAAAGAGATGACATTTTGGTTATTGTGTCAAATACGTCAATCATTGTGTCTTATACGTTAGGTCATTGCGTCAAGTGTGTCATTATGTCAAATATTTACCATCGTTTTTTATATGTATTCATCATTGTGTTTTTACGTTTTTATAATGTTGTTTCGTATTATTTTTGTCATTGTTTTTTGATATATTATATGAATTTATTGTTATTTTATTACAATGTTTTTCAATTATAAGTACACAATGATTTTATTTCACCACTATGTTTTCAAAACCCATTATTTTAGAAAAATAAAATAGTGTTAAGGAAGACACAATGACGAGCCGACAAAACACAAGTGAGACATTTTGTCAATGTGTTTCATGTTTTATATAATTTTGTGTTAGTTTTTATTGTTTTTTAATATATTGATAAAGTAGTTTTTTTATTTATTAATATATAATTTTGTCAATGTGTTTCATGTTTTATATAAGATGTACGGTTAAAATTTCTTACAATGCTTTTTTATTAGAATCTCTTTTTTATTTTAACAGTTATCATAAAATATAACTAAAGTCTCAAAATACGATGATCGTATAAGAATAATAATATTAACTAGGTTTTGCCGCCGCGCGTTGTCGCGGCTATGCGAGTTTTAACGTAACCCTAAACCAAAATCAAAATGAATGTTTAAAACCATAAAATCAGCAAAATACACAAAGTAAAACACATCAAAACCCCAAATCTAAAATAAAAAAAACCGACGAAGACCAAAGCCCCAAAAAAAGCAAACAAAAGGAAAACCCAAACCTTATAGCGAGGATAGTTAGGGTATCGATAACGAAAGAAAGAAAGTAGGAACCCGGAGAAAGCAACGCCAACGAACATAATCGAAACACACATAAAAGAGACGTGTTCAGACACCAAAAACCCACAAAAAAAAACATCACTCTCAAACCTCGAACCCACACCCAAAACAAACTGTATAAAAATACAAAAAAGCCCACTACAAAAAAAATACCATCACCAACCAAATGTTTTAATTGTAATAGTAATATTTGTAACATCAAAATAATTGTAGCAATAATTTACTGTTTTTCAATAATATTAATACTTTAACTATAAAATCTTTTGTTGAACCAAACAAATATGTAGAGGAATTACTATATTTTAAAAGTAAAGGTCGGTAAAGCGGCCTTTACTCCCCTTTAACTTTACTTTTTTTTAAATTTCAACCCCAAATTTTTTAGAAACTTTGTAAAATATCACTTTTAACCCTTCGAGTTTATAAAGTTTTGGGTTACCCCTACACAATTTTTATTTAAAAAACTAGATTCTTACGTTCGTATTTTTATGTACGTTTTGGTATTTTTATTTAGAATTTTTTTTAATAATTTTTGCATGTTTTTTATCAATATTTTTAAATTAGGGTTGAATTAATCTAATAACTTGCAAAAATTTATTAAATAAATTTCTATTTTTATAAAATTTTGTTTTTACCTTTCTCATATTATATTAAGTTTATTATTGAAGTATTTTAATGTTTTTCAAATTCCGGATCCAATAAATTAATTTTTATTACCGATTTGTATATAAAGATACGTCAAAATACTAAAATTATGTTTTAATTATTTTAACATCGTAATTTATCGTGGGAACCTATTATTATTATTATAAAGTTATTTTATATTCTTCTTATTATTTATTTTGTCAAATATAACTACAATACATAATATTTAGAGTAAACTACAAATTTTATCCTTTAAGTATGTTTAAAATTATGGATCTTACCCTTAAACTTTCATAATTACACTGAGCATCCTTTATTTGAAAACTTATTACGCTTTATGTCCTTTCAACTAACAAAAGTTAAATTTCTGTTAGTTTTGTGTAAATGACCATTTTGTCCTTATTGCTTAAAGGACGAAATTTGTAATTTTTTACTACTCTTTTCTATCTTTATGTTTTCATTTTATTTACTTTTTTTAATACCCTTTTTTATTTTATAATATTAAATATTATTACTTAATTATTATTTTTGATATTTTTATAAAAGATACTTTTATTAATAGTTTTTTAATTTAATATATATATATATATATATATATATATATAAATTTTTGTTTATAAAACTATTTATCTACTTTTCTAATTGTACGAATACAAATTAGAGGGTTAAAAATAAATTTTTTTTCATGTTATATAATTTAGACTAGTAATCAGTATTATTTCACTGTTGCTTTTTTATTACCATTTTGGTTTAAAAAAATTTTAAAAATAGTTTGACTTATGGTATAAAGATTTTAATACCGTTTTGGTATAAAATTTTTAACTGTGCTAAATAGTTTGACTTATGGTATAAAGATTTTAATATCATTTTTGTAGAAAAATTTCAACTGTGATAAAGTTATGGTTTATATTATAAACCTATTACATTTAATAAAATTTATTTATTTTCATTTCTTTGACTAGAATTATTACTTTTATCATTTTAAAATTATTTTATTTTATATACTTACTTTTTATTTACTCTTATGTCATTTATTTGTGATTGACTTGTGTTTTTACTCCTTCAAAGATTGTTGATTATTTTTGCAAACACTATTTAACTTTTTTTAGAAACTTAATGTAGTCTCTTTTAATTTTTACAACCAAAACAATTTCAGATAACATTTTTTAGTTTGGAGTTATGATTTTGTGATATTATCTTTAAGTATGCTATCATTTTAACTAAAAATGAAATCTAAATGATTCATTTTTAATTCACACAAACTAAGAATTAAATATATTAAAAGTAAAAATTACACTAAAAAATCAAATAACACAAAAAAAGAATTAAACGGATGATTGTAGATGTTAATTTCTTGGTAAATTAAGGGCTCTAATTAGCATCTTTATATGTCGAGTCATCTTAATGGATCAAAATGAGTACTATAAACGTGATTAAAAAATATTATCACATCGATATGTCATTTAGGGTTTTAAAAAAAATTAAAGATAAATGAGATGAATAATACATTATGATGGAGTTTTTTAGATATAGCGGTTAGAAATCTATATGTTTAAAAATGACTTTATATTAAATAAAACTATTTAATTAGAGTTAAAATAGTTTAACAAATATTAGTGGAATTTTATGTGTTACATAATATATATATATATATATATATATATATATATATATATATATATATATATATATATGTGTGTGTGTGTGTGTGTGTGTGTGTGTATATATATATATATATATATATATATATATATATATATATATATATATATATATATGTATATATATAAAAAAAGATAAATTAAATAATATATATTATATTAAATAAATAAGCTAAATACTCAATTAATAAAAATAATAAAAGAAAAAAATGAATAGAATTGAAGAATAAAAAGAAACTTTAACACTTACAAAAATAATCATTTATGAATAAAATGACAATAATACCCTTGACTTAAGCAGAATTATTTAACCTCAGTTAGTAAAAAGGACGTATTACGTAAAAACTTTTTATAAAAAGGACATTGAGTGAAAGTCATTTTTCGAAAGGACTCATTCCATAATTTGCATCAAACATAAAGGATGAAATTTGTAATTTAGTTTAATATTTAATTAAAAATTCAGATAAACGTAAAAATAAAATTAAAAGTCAGTAAGTTATTATACTACCTTTGATCCTCTCGAAATGTGTAGTAATATTTCGTAACCAGTTTTTAGAGAGAGAAAAATTGGGTTTTAGAGAGAGAAAGGAAGTGGAGGGTTAATTTAGCAACGTAAGTGGTGGTGCAATGGTAGAGGTTTTGCTTTTTAGAGGGGAGGTCCTGGGTTTAAACTCAAGCATGGTATAATTTAATGTAATTTAGTAGTAAGAGTAGGATAGATTTGCCGTTAAAAAAAACATGGTGGCGTAATGGCGGTTTTAATCGACTGGGCCTTAAGGATTTGTTAATTTTTTTAACGTCAAAAATTCCTTAAATAAAGAAGAAGCGGTTGATAGAAAGATTCCAAGAAAACCGCAATATTACACCGGAATTTTTGTGGTGATGTGACAGCGGCCGAGCGGGCACTGCACACAAGTGTGTGTATAAATATTCTTTGTTTCCTATCGTGATGTGATTCATTCACTATTAGGTTTGTGTTAGTTGTTTTTCTTCTTTTTCTTGATTCTTGGTGTCTTGTATCTTTACATAGGTTGAACTTCATTGGAATGTTTCAGCGATTAGACATGAAGAAATCATAGTTTGGTTTTGAAACAACAGGTATACATACAATTCTACAATTGGGTATTTGTTATTCTATGTATTGTAACTTATATATATCTCACAGGCTACCCCACCTGTTGTTCGACTTTCAATGCGACACCACCGCCACCAGCATTGCCATTGAGATCACCATCGACCATCGTCACATATTGTTGTTTGAACTCAGTCACAGGTAGTCAGGTACGCATCGTCAACGTCGCCACTTGAAGTCGATTGCCTCTTGGTCCTCTTTTTGATAGTTTTGTTTTGTAGTTTGGTTGCTTTGTGTTGATTCACTAGAAGTTTGTTAAGGTTTTGAATGGCGTAAGGGACTGAGGTATATTTACTAATTTTGTAGGTTGAGAGATGGATGAGAGTGATGGTAGCACAAGATTCCACAACTAATGTTGATCTGGAGGAATAGGGAGCTATCACATCCCCCGGATTTCGTCGATGATCATTATATCTGAAAGTCGGAAAACTTGATCCAAAGATTTTGTGTGATTGACTTATTATCCTATTATAATATTACTTTAGAGAGACCCTTGATCTAAGATATGAAAGCAGTAATATCAACATACCAGCAATGTGTCAAGAGGCCTACCTTTGGGGAATGGTGAAGATAGATAATGATTAACAAAAAGCAAAGAATTGCTATATGTCTTCAATGAAGTCATCTGCAAAAACAAGGCCATCATAACAGTTAAGGAAACATGCACTAGACGTCTTGGAAGCAAGAGAGCAGGATGTCAAGGAAATACCCTTAGATTCTGCAAATCTAGATGCTAAGGTGCTTGTAAGATCACATATCCATAGGGATATTGAACAAAAATTAGTAGATTTTCTGGGAAAAGGATGTCGAACTTTGCATGGAAACATGAGGATGTACACCTTTGAATGGAAACATGAGATGCTGACCCTCATGCATGGATGCATCCTCATGATTCCATAGAATTCAAATGGAACCCTTTGATCAAGTGAATACCGCGTTCATAACCCAGACAGGTATATACTGTTATATTGTCACGCCTTATGGTCTTAAAAGTGCAAGTTTTACCTTCCATAGATTGGTGAATATGATGTTCAAAGACAAACTAGGGGACACAATAGAAGTGTACATATATAGATGACATGGTGGTCAAATCGAAGGAAGCCAAGGATCTCAAGAAGCCTTTGATATTTTAGACAAATACCAATTGATAACTGCTTTTAAAGATGAAAAGTGACATGTTTTAACTATGGCGAGATTGAACATTTCAAGACAAAATGCCCAAAGTTAAAACAAGTTGGTAGAGTGGTGTGAAACCAGACATAGGAAAAAAGAACGCACGAGCATTCGTCTTGAATACTCGTGAGGCAGCAGGAATGGCATCCGAGAGAGCCCTGGAATTCTTAGCCACGAGTGGGAACACCACACCCCTGTCCCGATGAAAAATCTTTGGGTACTACTATCCATTGTCTCTACTTTTCTTGGTCAAACATAGAAGTTAGGGTACACTTGAGCATCTCCGGGTAAAACAGAAAAAAACGAAGGAAAATAAAAAAATATGATGTAACGTTGATGTGACAACTTGGAGAACTTGGGAAACTCAGGACGACTCCCTCTCCTGTGATAGAAGTGGTAATTTAAATAAAATTGACGTGATGGGTTTTAATTCAACATTACACCATGTATGGAAAGAGTAGATGGACCGATGGCCGGTGGTGGTTGTCGGCTATGATGGCAAGTGGTGGTTCAAGATCGAAAGTGGGTGGTTTCGCATGTTGTACTAGAAGTGGAGACGGAAGGGGAGGGGTGGGTATGTGGGTTTATTTATCACAGATTGAGATTATAGTTGCAATATGAATCTAGCACAAGGACCATCCGCACAATTAACTCTATTCTCTTTAATAAGGAACCCATCTAGAAGTTTTTTGAAGCCCTATGCCAACAAACTCCTGAAAGATTTGATAAACCTAAATGCCTTATCATTGTTACAATCCTAGATAGCCGCCTTATTCTTATGCATGGAAAACAAATATAATTTTGAGTCTGCTTCTAAGTTTGACAGCCTCTAGAAACCATCTTCTTTTAGCTTTTAGCTTTGGTCTGTATAGTTAAAGACGAGGTATTCACAGTGAAATCATTAAAAGTATGTGAGTATGTTTGGTATATTATATAGAATGGTTTTAAGTGGTTGTGATTGAATGAGAGAGAAAATGTTATTGTGAATTTGTATATTTGAAGAATCACTGTTTAATTTTTATAATTTTTTTTAATATTTTTAAAATGGTTATGAGTGGATGAGAGAGAAAAAATTAATGATAAGGGTATAAAAAGTATTATTTAATTGAAAAGAAGAGAGAAAATATAGTGATTTTTAGTGTAATTATATGGATAAATATAAGAAACAAACAGTGAATGTTTTAAATTAGTTTGGTAAAATTTACCTTCAAAAGGAGAATACCTCGTCTTTAATCACCATGGGGAGTTGATCCGGATTCCATTTGCATGTACATCGTTTATTCGTCCTTTCATAAAAAATAACTTATTTAGGTTTAAATTTTTGAAAATAAAATAGAATAAATTCTAAAAATCATAAAAGAGTTATAATAAGTGATTTTTACTATTGAACCTAACTGGTTCTGGTTCTTACCTGTAGAGAGTGGAACAAATCCCTACCTAAGAAAAACCATTAGTTCTAAAACAGGTACTGTCTTAAACCATCCGATTCCAAAACATAATCGTATCGGTCAAAAACCGCTCCAACTGGGAAAAACTAGTCAAAGAACTAAACAAAAACCAGGCAACCAACCGAACCAGAACCAGAACCAGTTTCAACTCAAATTGGTTTGACTAAAAACTGGTACCTAGATTTAACCAGAACCAGAAAAGAACTGATTTGTACCCCTCTAAATGGGAGTACCGCAATTTGCAAAACCAAAATTTCAAATATATTAGGTTGGGTAGAGCAAAGCCATTTATACATGGTTAACAGGTGTAAACAAACCATTTAGGCTGAACCAAATCATATATTTTAATATAAGAGCGCATTTAATACAAAACTAAATTTAAGTAGAGAACTACAAGAACCACTTATATGTAGTCTTTGATGGGCGAGAATGAAATGGTTCTTATGTAATATATGTAGTATATGCAGTTTCTCACAGTTACATGCTTAAAATAAGTTCTATATCAAACTTAAATGTGTTTATATAATACCAATACTAGCAGCATAAATAAATGAAAATTTTGTATTGAAATTATATACATCAAGTGTACCTTACCTGTTACAACTAGCTCAACAACAACTTGCTCAAGCTACTCTAAACAAAATCAATCAAATCATACCAGCTTTAGAACTGCCCCATTGTCGTCTTCGCGCCCTTCTTTTCCTACCATCATTTTTGGCCTTAACTTTCTCCTTCAAATCCCTCTCACCGCGCCTTTTATACATTTTAAAAGTTATATTCCTCTCAGCAGCCATCTGTCTCACCTTCTCTGTAATCTCAGCAGCAATCTGTCTGTTGTACAGTTTTCTCAACCCCTTCATAAGCTTCGCGAACGTATCTGGTTGTGGCATCACACCAGCATCCATCATGTCCAGACAGTAAGAACAAGCATCCTTCACATGCCCTTTTGAAAAAAGCGCGTGAATCCATATTGTCCAAGCGTATACATTAAGCTCACACCCCTTGTTGATAATACAACTCCATACATCTTTACTTAACTCGATCTTATCACCTCTTAATAAAGAATTCAACAGATCCTTCAAAAGCCCATACTGAGGAGTGGAGAAAAGACCTCTTTCAACCATTTCTTTGAAGTAGTCACAAGCTTCAATTAGACATTCTTGATCGATAAGTCCATGAATCATAGTCACAAAATTGTCGAGCCCTGGGCTAAGCCCACTTGCTTCCATCTGGTTCCAGACTCGAACCCCTTCTTTAACCTCTCCTAACTTAAACGCTAACCGAATAATAGTATTGTAAATGTTAAGATCAGGATAACAACCAGCCTTCTGCATTTCGTTTACAAGTTCAAGACATTCTTCTAACTCGTCTTTCTTTTCATGAGAGTTTAAAATATGTAAGTACGTTGTTTGATTTGGAGCATGCCCCCTTTGTATCATGTGGTCCAAAAGCTCGTAACCTTTTTGGGTTTTTCCCCGTTTGCAAAACCCGCTTATCAATGTAGTGTAAGTAACAACATCAGCCTCACAGCCATGTTTCTCCATGTCCATGAAAACCTGCATCGCGGTTTCCATTTTCTCTTGACCACAAAGTGCTTGAATCAAAATGGTGAAAGAAGTCGCGTTTGGATCACAACCTTTTTTCCTCATTTCTTGTAAAAGATCAAAAGCATCCACCATCTTCCCCGCCTGAGCATACCCGTTAAGCAAATTGTTATAGACAACAATGTCAGGGTCAAAACCGGCATTTTTCATCTGTACCAATACAAATTTGGCCTCCATTAGTTTACCTTCTTTACACCAACCGTATAGCAACGAGGTGAAATGCTTGATTGTTGGTGGAAACCGAACTCTCATGTCTTCAAAAAGTGAAGCGGCTTCTTTAACGCTGCCATTTTTACATAATGCATCTAACAAGCACCCAAACACATACTCATCTGGCTCACACCCATAGTTAGGCATTGCATCGAGCACCTCGACTGCCTTCTTAACCATTCTAGCAGAGGCAAACCTTCTGATTAACACAACAAACACCTGTGGGGTTATAAGTTGCGGGTTCTCTCTCCTCATTTCTTCAATAAGAGCCCACACCGCACCAAATTGCCTCATTTTCCCCAAACTTTTGATCATAGCTTTGTATACATCATGGCTGTGACTATAACCAGGTTGTTTGGATGCCCAAGCAAAGAACCTGTATCCCAAATTCCCCGCATCCCCACAACGGTTCAACACACGTTCGGTTAACCCTGAGCGGACCACCACACCAGATCCTTGTAAAGCAAGTTCTAATTTTGGAACCCTTGAGTGAAACTTCCTTAGAATCCTATATATCTTCTCAACATCAGCTGAAAATTCATCATAGGGTTGATCACGAGGCGTGTCTCCAGGCTCGTTATCAAGGCGAATGAGCCCTAACCATCGCGTATCCTTCTCAGGAGAAAGACTGGTTTTTGATGTTGAAGCAAATGAGCCCTAACCATGAATTCGTATTGTTATTAATGTGCGATTTAACTTAGCATATACCTTGGTTTTTTTAAATGAATATGTGCATTTCTTACCTCTAACCTTCTTCTTTGAATTCCAGTTAGGGGTCCATTCACAGATGCATCTATGCCACACTGTTACACATAAACACCAAATCTAAATTTCCAATATTGCATCAGAAACAAAAAGCTACAATCCCATATTATCTTAATAATGACTTAATGCACACTTTACTTTAAAATCTTCATCGTTTAAACCGCGATTAACATCATCGCCCAGAGTCCCAGCTCCAAAGAAAGAATCTGCATCATCCAAATCACTCAGATTCAACAATATTCGCCTTCAAAAGCTTAACATTAGTTTAAAACAGCGCGTTAATGAAAAATGTTCAAAAAGAACAAAACCCAGAAATGAGAAACCCTAATCCCAAACAATCACACTATCAATCCAAGAACCCTTACCCCAACTGAATCATGAATACCCAATTTACAAAACATGCATAACAAGAGGAGATGTAACCTGATGGGAGTGAACTTTGATTTCGATCAATGGGTGTTGATCTTGATGATAACGAATAGGAGTTAGAAGGTGTGATTTTTGGAGGATAAGAAGAGGAGAATGAAACTTTATTACAACGAGCTGCAAATATTCTTCTCATCTTCTCGATGATATCTCCGGTGATGTGACGAAAAAAAAGTGGTGTTGATGGTGGTAGCTCAGTGTAGATGAGGGGGTGGAACCGGCGGTGAGGGTCAAGTTTGGGGGTGGTGATGTTTATATATATCCTTAGATTTTTTTAAATTTTAAAACTCTAATCAAGTTTTAGTTTTTATAACGTTTTGAGTTTGTTTATTTTATTCGTTTAATTAAACATACGGAACAAAGTGTGTATTTAATTATAATTAATACTTCTATCACTGCGACCCGCACACTAAGATCTGAACGATGTGAACTTAGAGTAGCAATTGCCTATAATCAACGAATTACGTTTGATTAGACATTAGATGGAGTGGATATCTTAACCGCGTAATTTCTAGGATCAATACAAATCGTTAATTAAAAAATATCATTGCACCGTAATCGTTAATGATCGTAAGCCGATATCAAATCAAAAAATGTTGAATTACTTTACAATTTAGTTAATGTTCTTTAGTAATAATTCTTTTTCAAAAATAAAAAACCAAACTCCAAATTTATTTTTATTTTTTGACAAAACCTTAACATGGGTCGCGTATAATTTCTTTTGTATTTTTGACACGACCGTGTCAGCTTACTGAAAAATTTTTACTTTTTACAATTCACCTCTAGTTGTAGTTTCTAATTAAAATCATCATCTTCTTTAATCATAACCAACCAAAATAACCATGCTAAAATGTTTTTGGTATTAATATTTGAATTTTCTAACGGTTTTGATCCATGATATTAACTCTGTTAGTTTTTTAGTTAAGTTAGATGATATTTTAATCATCTTCTATTTAAGGGACTTCTATGTATTGCTTAATACTTAAAAGGTTATTTATTTAATTAACTTAAAATAATAAATAAAAATATATATTTCATACCAAAAACAGATTATTCGTCTTGATTCTCAGTTTCTTTTATGCATTTTGTATTTTGTTTATTAATATTTTATAAATACAAAATACTTGTTGGATGAAATACACAAACAATTCTACGCATGTTTATGTCGTTCCTTATATAGTTATATACTTAATGTTTATTTGCAGAACAAAGATACTTCTATGTTCTTGATATAAATTAACGATTATTATTTAATAGATAAAGTTTAAAGATACTAGTTTAGATATTAAGTCACGTTTTCAGGAGGTTGAACCTTTTGCATCATCTCGAAGGTTTTTAATTCTTTTTGTATCAAATAAATATTTTTATTTTAGTTTATATATTTATTTTATTTTGTTATTTGAAGCTAATTAAATAAACAAACATTTAATAATTAAGCAATACCTAAAAGTCCCTAAAATATAAAATGATTGAAATATCATCTAACTTAACTGAAAAACTAACAGAGTTGATATCATAGACCAAAACTGTTATAAATTTCAAACCGTAATAACCAAAAGAATTAAAAAGATTTCATTTTAAACTAAAACGGTTAAATACACCAAACCCTAGGGACCAAAATGGTAATTTGCTCTAAATATTTATACTAAAAGTATTAGGATTATAAAAAAGGTTAGGCCATACATACTCTTATTTATTACTTGTCATACTTCCCATTCAAAACAAAGTTTCAAAACTTAGTAATATTTTACCCGAATTTTTTTTATCATTTTTTTTATTTTTAGATGAAAAAAGTTCATTTTCTCTTATTTTTTTTCAAAAATACTTTATATAAAAATATAACAATATAAAAACATACTTAAAAAAATATTAAAATAATCTATAAAAATTAATATAAACATTCTAAATTAAAAAAAAACTGTCAATAAAAAATAAAAGTATTGTTTAGAATTGAAAATAGACCTAAATGAATCGAATCTAATCGTTTAAACTGATTTATTCGGTTCGTTTACCAATTAAACATAATAAAGCATTTAATATTCGGTTTATACAGATCACCCAATCGAATCCGCAAAGATCTTATGTAATTGCTAACCGATTTGAAATGAGAATTCATCATTTGATTCAGTATTTTTTGTTACCGATAAAATTTTGTTTTGGGTTATTTCTTATTTTTGGGTTTTTGGAGCATTCATATGTAATAAACATTAAAAGGCAAAAAAAAGAAATAAACTAGAAGAAATAATAAATAGATAGAACTTTGAAGTTTTTATTTAACATATTATGGGGTGATATGATAAAAAACAAAAATATAAAAGAAAAAATTAACTATATGGAAAAGTTAAGGGGAGTATATAAAAAGTAAAAATAGTTTGGAGAAAAATAAAAATGTGGATGAAAAATGACTATTAAACCGTATTTATTTGTAGGAGAGGATTTTTTGCAACGGTAACAAGATTCTTCACACAATTACGATCTTCATAGATCGATCAACGGTAGCATACAATCCTTACAGATAACGATGACCGGAGACGTTCCGATCATCAATCCACAGAACAGACTCTTTAACTACAATCACACATTTACAATCTTCAACGACTAATTTACGACGGTAGCATAATAATCTCACCGGAAAATGATCACCGGCGACAGTTCCGATCAATCCACAAATGAGGCTCCTTCTACAAAACCTACAACTACAGAAGACGTTTCTAGAACGCCGGTGGCACGCGGTGGCCGGAGTCCGATCTCGCCGCCGTCCGGTGGTGGTTTCCGGCGACGCAGAGGAGGAGACTCGAACGACGCCGTTCCGGTATTATGATATTATTCATTAACTTATTGTGCACTTGTAAGGAGTTATTGGTGAACTGAACTGATCTAAAATGTTGTTGATTGATTGATTGATGAAGTTATTGCTTATTAATAATACAGGTGATTAAGAGAAGAAGATTGTATCTGGGAGATGGTGAAGGGTCAATTACAAGGGTGCATCAAGGTTCTTTGATGTTAACTGCTATTGTTGATGAAGATGGAGGAGTGTTAGAGTTGGTGACGCCCCAAAAGAAGCTGTTAGACTCGATTGATGTTGTGGAGAAGGCGGTGATGGTGGAATTGGATCGGTTGCAGAGAACCCCGTCTGCTAGAAAGGCGGAGAGGGAGAAGAAAGTGAGGGCTCTGATGTTGATGCGGTGATTCGGTGTAATGAGGATGATTCAGCAGGTATGTTTGATTGATTATCCATCATCTACTGATGATATAAGTCCTAGTTGTTTACTACTTTTCTTTAAAGGTTTAGTTTGGTTTTGGTATAAATGGTGGTGCTTGAATTGGTAGAATGTATGTATAAAACAGTTTGTTACTTTTTGGTTATGAATAGGTTTTTCTTAATGTCTGTTTCATAATGTGAAGTTTTGTAGCAATCTGTGAGATTCATGGTCACCCACATCCTCTCTCATTGCTCAAGGGATTACAATTAATGACGAATGCATTATGTGGTAACAGTTATCTTATGAGAATCAAATCAAACCAAATGCATCATGTATAATCTTATAAAAGTTGTTAATATCTAAATTCTTCTACATATTGTACTTAATTCAAGAGCAACTCCTAACCTAAGCTTTAGTTTCGAAGCAAAATTCAATAGCAACTTCTAACCTTGATTGCTTTTGAGTAGAATCTCTCCCTTTAATTGTCGGTGTCAAATCTTTCGCCCTCTTCGAGAGCATGGGCTTGCAGCAGAGGGCTGGTTTCTGTTTGGGTTGATGATGTTCTCATATAATGAACACTACCCTCTTCTTTGGCTTTTCCCCATAACACAGCATAGAATCCTAACGATATTATTATGCCTCCAGCAACACTACAATGAAATTTGTCACCAACAAGTTATACACACACATACAAATAATTTTAGTTTCTAATGTCAAATTCAAGTAAGAGGAAAGACCTTCCAGGATGGAGAGAATCACCAAGGAATATGACACCCATCACTACTGCAATCACTATTGAGAATGGCTTGAACATGGCTACATAGACCGGCCCTTTCAATCGCAGAGCCCATACTTGAATCAGACCGCTAAGAAATCCAGTAGAGATGCCCTATTTAAGATATTTTAGTGTTAGAATGCAACGTGTATTCATGCAAATTTTGTTTCAAGTTTCTTACCATGTAGATTATAGAAGCCAACATCATATCAGGTTTTAACTTCCAAGCATCTAAATCTCTCACCATAATTAGCCCTGCAAATGCAGCTACAATCAACCCACTTAATCCAAACACAAAAACAACCATTAGTTCCACTGGATACTGCATCATGATTTGTGCCTGCAGTGTCACTGAAACTACTTAAATTCCCTAAGTATATGCCAGTATTTGAGAACGTTGAACCAAAGAATATGCAATATTTGTACCTGGGAAACCAAAACAAATGAAAGTAGAAAATTCTGACTTGCAAGCAAAATTCCACCAATAATCCAATGTAAGCTTGATGAATCTGCTGATAAGGTGACCGATGTACCATCATACAGGGTCGCTACAAGGGCACCCGATATTGAAACTACTGTTCCAACAATTTTTGCTTGACTGGTATAGCTTCTAAAGTTCAATTTTTCCATCCTGACAAAACAAAAATAAAAAATAAAAAAGATACTTGATATTGGACCAGACTTGAAGACAAACATGATGTCAATAGTCAAATTTTCTTCTTTTGCAAATCTATTTGTTCTCTTGAAACAAGCAAGTCGATAAGCTAGAGTACAAATTTGTATGAGTACCTGAAGATGAATGCAAGTATGAAGGTGAAAGCAGGTGCCAGATTGCTCATGACTGAGGAAAGTGTTGGAGAACTGTATTTGATACCGACATATCCAAATATTTGAGAAAAGTACCTGGTATTCACAGCATGTTAATCGTTATTTATTGATTGGGAAGCTAATAGTATGAATGGAGCACAAAGCCAGGGATGTAATTTCTAACCCTTTATCAAACGAACATACTTTTACAAAAAAACTTCAATCATGTTCTTCCAAAGTAAAAAAGAAACAAAAAAAACTTCCAATCCTAGATATATTGTTACAAAGTAGTTAAAAGAAGCAATGACGTGGGTTCAATTTAAAATCAATAAAATCCAGTTCAAAATTAGACAAATCTGGTTTGATAGATTTTATTACATTCAACAATTGCAATTGTAGAGTGATTCATAAGTACCAAGAATACATAACCCCCCCTCTCCCTGGGCGCACAGGGGATCATCATGCACCAATTTTTACCCCAATAACAGTTCCTGGAGTTGGAGGAAATTGTTGAACTTGAGGGACACTATGAGACCTTTCATCCGGTCCAACATGGGTAATGGGGTTGGAACTTTTCTTTGGTTTGACAACCTGCATGGCTGCATCTGTCAGGTCCCTTTGTTCAAAAGGCTAGTACTATAATCTGTTATGATGGTTCTATTTTGTTCTATGCCATAGTCAACACAATGACTAAAGAAAACGGGTGTAAGTGGCTGGAGGTTAGATCTTTCAATAAGTCCCCTTGAGTCCACTCAAGAACTACTTGACTAACTAGCGACATGGAGATTTGAAAGACTGGCGGAGGGCACATTTCTAGTCGTAACTACCGCTTGAACGGAACATGTCTTCAAGCCTCACACGATTTCCTTTATGATGACCAGTTCATTCTAAAAGAAGCTAGGATCTTCTAAGAATTAGAGGGTTCCAACATTGAAGAACAATTTACCAGTAGCAGTCACAGGTGATTGATTCAAGATTCATAGCTAACATAAGTGTGACTTTTCTGTGTTTTTGTGTAGCTGTCTTCTCTGTTACTAAAACGCATTTCCAATTTGAACAAAAAGCAGTACATTTTGATCAAAGCCACTCCTTTTAATTCCTTGAAATTGAGGGCAAAATTACAGACTTCTTACTAGTGTATTTGTATTGCCTAAAAAAGATTAGGGTTCCATCTAACCCTAGACACTCATACAACATCCTCCATCCCAGACGAATTGAAAAAGGTCAAAATAGAAAAATTCAACAAATTCTAGAGTTGGTAAGTGGTAACCCTAAGTTCGAAGGTAAATTACCCAATCAAACTAAGAAGAAAAAGCTTAACAACAATCGATAGCTTCAGCACCGGGGTATCCGATCTTCTGCAAAAAAAGAATTGAAACAGCAAGTTAAATTCGAATTCAATCATACGAAATCATGAAGCGATTAGAATAATAATTGCCTGCGTACGATGAATGCACAAGGTATGAGGAAGATGAAGCCGACGATGAAGACGTAAGTGGTGAAAACGTATGAATTGATCCCTTGAGAAGTGGCTGATTTGAATAGTGTATTTCCGCCTACTATAATGCACTCGATCATCACCATTGCTGCAAATGGCAGAACATCTCTGTAGCAGATTCTGGTTGTAGAACCCATTGATCTGTGTGTTCCTTCGATCTCTGCTACTGAACAAGATGAGATTTGAAAGATAGAGTTGTGTCATTATCACATAGTAGATGATTTGAACCAACCAAACAGTCACAATCAGAGTAGGTAAGGATCCCATGCTGCTATTAATTTATATATGACAAATTGCTATTATGTCATCTTGATTTTAACACTGAGAAATTCCAAGGGTGGGAGGTGGGTACCCGCTGTGAGTGCACGACAACACCCTACACTGTGCGGTAACATCGTCACCGGTCCCTCCACGTCGTATTTTTTGGGTGCAGCACGAGATACTCACGTTGTGAACTATTATATGTGTTTGGTATAGTGGTGTAGTGTAGCATGGTGTGGTAGCATCGTCGTTGCCAAAGTTGTGGTGTAGTGTGATGTGGTGTGATATAGCAAAATATGATTGGTGGGTATATAGCGTGGTGTATATGATGTGTGCACCCCTCCTAGCTTAACGGTGGATGGAGCACTCTCGTCACATACATCACATTAAATCATAAACCAATCCATTAAATTTATCAGGTCACTCTACATCACACACTCAAAATTGGTGGCAACGGTGTTACCACATCATGTCATACTACACCATTACACCACACACGGATGTAGGGGTCAATACCACATGGTGCGAACATGCCATGAAAAAGGAATTTTGCGGCGTGGAATGGAGTGGCGACGGTGGTGCCAGGTGGCACCGAGAATCACCATGGCCTCAAGGCGTGTATGCCTCCTTCACCATAAGCACATGCCATACAAGGATTTGAGATACAAATACATTCTTCGCCCTTCACACAATGATAAAAAAGCTATTGGATGTGTTATTGAGCTTTTGCTTTGTAAGGTTTGGTGAGTGGCTAGATCACTTCGTGATTTGATGTACCTGGCCTTAACCTATGTTTTGTGAAGAATGTTGTTTCACACGACTTGAACTCATAACATGAATGTCACAAAACAACAACATTACCAGTTGCTTAAAAAATCATCCCGTAATAAAAAATTCTAATTCTTTTTAAGCAATCAATGACTTTCTTTGGGGTTTTGAAAACCGATAGTTAACAGATAGGCTTAATGTTCAATAAATTGAACTTTCATGTCATCACATCCTAAAAGCCATTAATGGTCCGCACTAGTATGTGATCATACAACATGAATACAATACTCTTTTAAAAAATAGACTTGTATTCTTGTCTTTAGACCCCTAGGCATAAATGTAGTTAGATCAATATTGTTACATAAATGGAAGTTTATTGTTGATTGGTCTTTAGTTTGGTATAGAGCTTAGTTAGTGACTAACGAAAATAGTCTAGTGACCGTCCGTATAGTTCTTATCTTAGCAGTATATCTCCATTTCATACTTATCAACTGGATGACAAAAATGCTTTTCCTCATGATGCACTTCACGCTACAACAAATATGTATTAACCTTTTAGGTTTTATGGACTCCCCTCATCCAAACTGTATATGGCCTTCATAATTCTTTATATGACCCGATAAATAGGTTTTTTGTGTTTGATACTTGTGGTTCTCCACCTATATGAAAACTATTGGCTAACGATCGTTTCAACTCTTCATCATATGATTTTATTTTTGCTAAATGTAACTCGCATTGTTTTTATAAGGCTCTTTTAATAACTTAATACGTTGCATTGTCACTTCTCTTAGTTTAAGCTTGCCATGTGGCTTTCTAAGTTACTTTTTAAGGACTAGTGCTACTCGTAGGAATGAAGAAATGTTTCTACCTCAAGCATGTCATTATATAGGCACTTTAGATCATGTAAAAATGTATAAGTATAAGCCAACCACTACCCTTGCTGACACTATCTCTAAATTGTCTTACGACTTGTAACTGTGGACTACTTGTGATGCCGAATTATTAATGGTGCATTAGTATTTAAAGTTCACTAGACTAAAATCTCGCATGCAATTCAACATGTTTGTCTTGTATTTGCATGATCGACAAAAACCTCACTTTAATACTCTTAAAATACATTTATGTTATATTAAAAGGATTGTAGATTACGAGATACAATTATATGTATAATCTCCTTCCCATCTCATCTTGTATTCAAATGTTGATTATATAGGTTTTCAGACACCTATTGATCAATCTCTTTGTATGGTGCGTTCTTAGAACATAATTTGTTACATCACTCTCTTAAGCATCAAGTTATCGCCTCACACTCCAGTGTTGAGGCTGCTTACTATGGAGATCTACTATTATTTTTAGGACATGTTAGATACAAGATTCTACGTATTGAGCATTATTGTTATTTGTTTTGTGCCTCTAGTGTCTACTTTGACATTCACTAGACACTATCCATGTACAACATCAACATATCAAACATAATGACATAAATGTTCAAATTGTTGGGAAAAATTGTGACAAGTTAGCTTAATGTTCTTCATTTCATCAACCTCCTAATGTGACGACATGTTCACAAGAGTTTGTTGTCATAAACGGTTTTTAATTTTAGCTTTAGTTTGACTCTCCATCTTATGTCATTTCAAACCACATGTACGAAAGGAGCATTGTATATAGTTCAAGGTTCAGCCCACAAGTATTGAGCATTAGATTTAATTGTTGTCTTAATGTGATTAATTTAAGTAGTTTCGTTCATATCATATGTTCTTTCTAAAAACAATGTCTTGTTAATTCAGATATGATAACAAATTTTTTTTCGAACATATTTTTTTACAACTATCTAGTTTTTTCAATTTTCTGTTTTAGTTAAATATTATCAACTTTATTGGTATTTAAATATTATCAAATGTCATTTAATGTGGACAATATCCTTATCTGCCAATCTATTCAATGCTCGAGTTCGCCCGCTAGTCATCGGAGTTTTGAAATTGGTTAAATCTTTCGACCACCACACCATCAATGGGAGAGATTCAATAACCATCTAGTTTTATAAACATTAATTTTAATATAACACCAATGATCTTAATTACAAGTGGTTAAGGCAACGTACTCAAGATATTTCATCAAAATGAAAAAGGCTTGCGTTCAAGTCCCACACGTGACCAAAATAAGAGGTTACAATTCGGGTCAGTGAGTTTTTAAACCTAGGGTGAGTTTTCTCCTAAATGTGATATTAGGTTCAAGACCGATGATGACAAATTGATTTACGAATTTTCCTTCATAAACATGTTTAGAAAAGCTTAAAGTTGTATTCGAGTAATGAATATGATCGGAACATACATGTATAAAATCTATGTTGTTTTGCGAGGTCTGGTTCGCTTAGCTGTTTAGGGCTACCGAAGGTTATTATTTGGAGCCACTGCGAACATCATTTGAACTTTAAAAGGGAACCCATTTTAACCAACCCTCACGCGACGTGGTCTCCCACCGATCCACATACTGTAAGTGCTCTTCTGTCTCCCCATCGTGTAGTTAAGAACCCTTGTAATTACATGTAATCCATTGATCTTGAAGGCAAATGTGTGTTCAGAAGCTTCAGTTGCGTTTAGGACAATGGATGGGTGATTAACATCTGTAAAAGGCTCTGTGTATAGAGGATGAAACCCTAATAGGTTTGGGACTTGGTGTCATTCATGAAATTTTGTTTGATTTGTCTTTTTTCAGGTCAATTTAGCTTTGTTGTTTGCTGATTTATGTCTAGAACTAGGTTTGATGGAGTAAGTGGAAGTTCTAGATCATTGGTGTAGTGTTTACAGCTTGTTATCACATTGGATAAATGCAAGATTAGCAAGTTTGATAGGGAGATTATGTGAGAAGATGACACTTGTTATTGCAAACAATTAAACAGATATTAGGAGATGTGATATGAGTTTTGAGATTGAATGGGACTGAATTGTTCACTATTTTGAAGAAATGTTGCTGTCACTTGTTCTTTCTTTTGGAAATATGTTCCTTGACTTGTGAGTTAGGTTGGCATCTAGGGTACAAAACTGAGTACCAAAATGTTTCTTTTGGCATATTTTTGTTGCATAGAAGTATTTAGGATGGTTGCTTTCTTTCATACTTCCAAAGAGAAGTTTTTTGATAAACATGATGGATCCATTTGTTAAGGGTGAAGTTTGATATCCAAAAACTATAAATGAAATGTTTTTTCAACTCCCTTTATTTATTCATTTGTTTGTTTTTTGGCTAATGTATCTGTTATCGAAGTAGTTGGTTTGTATTCAAGTTATTGTATTCACACCAAATTGTTACAGCCCATGGATGACGTATTCGAATGTTGAAACTTGAATCTTCCGCTAATTTCATTGGCACAACTTATCAGTTTAGTCCCTTTAACTTTCCCTAATTGAACATTGATTAAGTTCTTCAATTTGATGTGATCCCTATTTTATGTCTATTTATCTTAGCAGACTGTATAATCTGTTAACCTCTTTTTGTCTCTTGTTTCTTTATCATTCTTCCTATGTTATTTTTATATTATGGTTTTAGAATTAGTTTTTTTTCATTAATAGCTCTTTTTTACTTCATTACTTGCTCGTTAAACCACCAAATTCGTCCTCTTTTTTCTACCTTATTTGAACTTACTCTTTTGTCACCCTTGAGGCGTGTATTGTTACTTATCCCACAATTCTGTTTACACCCTTACTTATTGTAACACAGTGGCTGACATGGATGTCTACTACTAAAAGCCTATGTGCCATTTTTACACTAATTCCATGTATGACATTGCTATTGATGTATGCTAGCCAACAAATTTTTCAAACATTGTATATTTGTATTGTTGTTTTATCGTACCTTCTTGGTTGCTATGTGTTGGCTGTTGAGCATCCTACCTTAAACTTACGGTTTCTATTAAAATCCTTTTTCTGTATCTCATTTTAGTGAGGAACCGGAAGACTAATTGAAGTGCTTGTGCCATCAGCAAGTGGGTCACATGCTCATCCAATTACGGTATTTTTCTACTGTTCTTTAAGTTTTTTAGTTGTTATTGCTACATTCTGGCACTGAACCTATGGGTGCAGTAGGCTGGATTTTCAATTCGAGAATGCTGCCAACTTGAAGTTTTTTTAATATAGTGCAAGACAGCAAGAGTATGTTCTAAATTTAGAAATACAATTTGGTATTCCATAATAAGCCTTTTGAGGTCAAAGTTGTTCATATGCTATAGCATTTATTGTTGATAAAACCCTTTTTACATCTCATCATATGATATTTACATTGAATCTTATGAATTGTCGGTTGTGACACATGCAATATACCTAGATTTCCTTTGAAATTGACATCTCATTTCTTACGTATAACTAGTATGTCAGTAATTCCGATATAATCATTTATCTGCGTGGACGAATATGCTTAAGCTTTGGAGTTTTGGAACCTCGAGTCCTTTACTCCTTTTTATGTTTATGTGTAAATCACTTTTTTTTATCTTCTGTATTTTTCTCTAAAGTGGGGCATCATTCTTTACAGAAACTACACACTTCTTCCTTTAGCTTTGTCACAAACCAAATTCAGCAATAGAATGCATACTAGAGCGATATCTATCAAAGCAGAAATGGCATCTTCAGAGCATAACCCGAAGCCGGAATCAGATATCCGTGTTTTTGTTAGGAAAAAGAGATCGAGAAAGCCTCAAGTTATTGCAGAAAATATTGTAAAAGTAGAGCCTCAAGACCAGAAATTAGAGGGCCTACCTGACATTGAAGAATTTGCATACAAGAAGCCCAATATTAACTTACCTCAGAAAAAAATTAAACCCATTTTGAATGGTAATGATCAAAATGAGGTTAAACCACCATCTGATTGGGTCAAAGTTCTAGAAGGAATTCGTGAAATGAGATCTTTAGAAAATGCTCCAGTAGACTCTATGGGATGTGAGAAAGCTGGTAATTCTCTTCCTCCTAAAGAACGCAGATTTGCTGTCTTGATATCTTCACTTTTGTCAAGCCAAACCAAAGATAATGTCACCCATGGAGCCATACAACGTCTCCTTGACAAAAATCTTCTTAAACCGGAGACAATCGACAATGCTGATGAATCAACCTTAAAAGAGTTAATTTACCCGGTTGGATTTTACACAAGAAAAGCCTCCAACATGAAGAAAATCGCAAAAATATCCCTGTCAAACTACGATGGAGATATTCCTAACACTCTTGAGGCATTGCTGTCACTTCCAGGTAGAGCTGACAAAATGAGTAGAGATGGGCGGGTTGGGTAATGGGCCAAAACATGTCATCTTTGTACCAGTCAGCATGGGTCAGGTCAGATTGTCTTTTAACCCGTCTTTTATAGCAAAATTTTCTGATTAAATATGTTTCGACTTGTTAAGAGGTATAACCATAACTGACCTGACCCCTATATAGAATATATGTGTGTGTGTATATAATTAAATTATGAGTAAAAATTTATACTATCTACTTCTAGGTATTGGTCCGAAGATGGCTCATCTGGTGATGAATGTAGCATGGAACAATGTTCAAGGGATATGCGTAGATACTCATGTGCACCGTATTTGTAACCGTCTTGGTTGGGTCCCACAGACCAAAACACCAGAGGCGACAAGAGAGGCGTTGCAAATGTGGCTTCCTAAAGAAGAATGGGTCCCGATCAATCCTCTTTTGGTGGGTTTTGGACAAACGATATGTACCCCTCTCCGACCTTCTTGCAGTTTATGTAGTGTTAGGGGGCTCTGCCCATCTGCATTTCGAGAGGCTACACCCAAGAAAACATCACGCATGAAAACAGAACGTAGTGAATCGTGACATTTGTTACATCATATAAGTTTTTGTAGAGTGCTTTTGTTAAACCATTATATGTGCAGTGGTCTAGCTCGTTTTAGTATAGCTCCCCGAGCGGCCTATTAACTAGTTGGCCTGAGGTTTTTGGTCTTGGTGATAACAGGGTCTAAACTCGTTGCTGAACTCATACGTGCATTCAGCTTTTAAGTAAGAACACTAAATATTATTGTACTTGTATGTTCATTAACTAGGGTCGAAATCACTGTTGTAGTTTACTCATATGTTGTCCTTGATGAGTTGATGTCAGATACTTTTCGCATAGGTGGCAAAAACAGGCTCGGGTTAAAACGAGTCCCACATCACGTGTTAATTTGGGCATGTTAGACTCATTGGGTCAAACACTATTTTTATCTTTCAATTATTAGTTAAACATATGTAAAGGGAAAATGATGGTGTTTATTGGAGAAGTTCATCATCCCCTTTGCGGGTCAGCTCTGCAAGCTGTGCTTGCTTCGATGGAGCACATCAACTATTTGGTTAAATGTCAAAACTCAAAACCAATACGATCAACATTGAGCCAAGATCATAGTGATCCAATGTCGAGTTCTGGATCCTTCGGTTGGATGTGGATGTTTATTTTTGTTTACACTCGCGGACAAAGAACTTGACTAACCAGTTGGAGTGCAATATGTATTGTCTCTATATTAAAGATGAATGACTAAAATACTACATATGATAGTCTTTAGTCAAGAAGCAAAAGTGGGTGAATTTGGATCAAGAAGTTTTCTTGGTGGCGGTTCAGGCGGGGATGGTGGTGGTGCAAGTTACATACGAGACCTAGAATGTTTTCTTATGGCGATGGTAAGTGGTGATTTTTTTTGTTAACCGTGGTGGTTGCGAGTGGACCTATGAGAAATGGATGGTGGCAATGTGGATGACTTGAAACAAGTTATGAGGGTAATGTTTTGGTGTTTACCGTCGATAAGATAATGAGGCCTACATCAGAAGAGATTGTGAACGTGTTAGAGAGTGCAATGATGGTTGATCCACCGCCACCTCACTCAGCTAACCCGGAAAAACTTTCCAGGGTGACAAACGAAACTTGATTAGACTCCGATAGCTCTTTAGGAGCTTCATGACCGCAAAGAGCTAACACGTTTAAATGAAGTATTTGTTTCTTTCTTGTTTATATTCAAGGCTAAGATAGCCTGGTATGGGTTCTAAAATCTCTTAATGATTACATGGATACGACGCCTCCTATCGCATTGACGAGTGCATGAATTTTCTAGAAACATGTTCTAGGGTTTAAAAAATGAAATAAGCCATTAAAAAGAAGATAGGTAATGAGATCCAAATTCGTCATCGTTGCATCATGAGATGTGTCGTTTTAATCCCAAAAAGGTATGAATATTTGTCAACATTACTTAGTATATATATTTATGTTGTATCTCCAGGTCACTTTACACGAAGTTTGTCCCAACCAAGCTACAAGCGGCATATATTTTCATCATAAGTCTCCCAAGACCTCAGTTTACGTTTTTGCGGTCCGGACTCCGTGTTGGTCCACCACCGTTTCACTTGCGAGGGGATGTCAACATTACTTATATCTATGTTGTAATTTACTTATTCTTCATGTACTTAAGTGTAAATGTTGTATCTATAGGTCTCTACTCTATTTGAGACAGATAAACAATTTATCCTCTAATAATATTGATGATTCATGTATCATGCAGCTTTAAGGAAATGAAATACGTAGTGATTATTTCATAGGTTTTTTTGAAAACGATTTTAAAAAGGAAATATAACAAAAAAAAAATTGTTTTAACATTTCTTAAGTATTGTTTCCACTACATACTCCTTATTAACTAATCATTATATTTACTAATAATCATTAGCCTAACTAGTTAAGATGATATACTTAAAATATGTAAATATGACCGAGTTCAAGTCTCTGAGCAAAAATGCTCAGGGTTGAGTTGGAGTTTTTTTTCCAGTCATGGGTTTTTTTCCTGAGGGGGTTAGGATTGCGAATTAGAAAATACATTTATCCTCTGAAAAAATCGTACATAATCACTGTTTAGAACAAATTCTACACACCAATAATCATTTAAATTTTATAAATCTCTTACTCAACTTCACAAGTAACCATCATAGACCAATCATACCACTATAAAAACGTCACACTATTGGTCATATAATGAGTGCAACATGCCACCACCTCTAAATCAGGTGCACAAGTATAGCATAGAGGTTTACAAACTGCATTTTTTTAAAACTTGTTTGGTTTTTAAACCAGACCGGTCTTTTGTTATGTGATCAAACAATTTATATTTCAAACTGGCTTGTCTAAATAAATAGTCAAACATCTCAAACTTTTTAAAAATAACTATTATAATTTTACCTATTTAATCAATTTTTTTTATTTGAAGCAGTTTTAAAACCGGATTTGGATGTCGGGCTACCAAAATAATATACAAACCGCTGATTAAAATTAGACTGAAACCGGTTGGCTAAACTCGATTTCCTTAAACCGGACCGGTTTTTTTACGAACTAGTTTTTTTTACCTCTACTCCTCTAGGCTCTAGTATAGCAATAGCAAAATCAACCTAATGAGCAATGAGGCCCATTCTTACATGGGCCTCCCATCCAATCTTGTAGGCCCAAGATCCATCTTTTCTCACTTCGCTATAACAGTATAACCTCTTTAACTAGGGTTTCGTCGGAGCACCATCACAGGCAGCGGTAAGAAGACGAATCACTTGTATTTCGCCGGAGTAATTTTGCAGGTTCTTACATTCTCCATTTCACATCTATAAAGGTCATCTCTTTATCAGATGTATGTTCACGACCATCTGTTAATTTGTTCGCTCTGTAATTGACCAATGTGCTCCAGATCCGCGAAATATATGCGTAAAATGATTGTGAACGTGCAAAATTGAGTAAATTTGGAATTAACTAGACGTGTATTCAATAATTTGTGGTTTGATTTCCATGGATGTGATCTGTGCATATGAGAGTTCTGTATTTGCTTTCATATGCTACTTTTTGATGATGATACTAACAGTGGTGTTACAGGGGAGTATTTGATTTTGGGCTTGATGTATTTAACGTCAAAGTAGTGTAGTTATTTTAGCTTTGTTAATGGTTGATCATCCTCAATCCTGTTTTCAGTAAAATAACATGGTTTTAGACTTTTAAGTGCATTTGCTGGTGCTATTTAGTGTAGTTAAAAACTAGAGATTCTTTTGTGTTTTAACTTGATTTGGGTGTCAAGAAGTAAGCTCTGATTAAAATCATTATTGGGTTTAGTACACAGGAGCGAAAAATGGCGTATGCTGCAATGAAGCCGACAAAGCCTGGGCTGGAAGAGCCTCAAGAACAGATTCACAAGATTAGAATCACTCTCTCCTCCAAGAATGTTAAGAACCTTGAAAAAGGTATTATTGTTTTAACTACAGTTTTAATAACTTTTTTTACAATTGGATGTTTTTGACATCTGTTCTGGTTATGCCTGTTTACTTTAACTACATATGTCAAATTGGTAATTGTTGTAAACTTTAATGCTTTAGTTTTGTTTATTTGTTATTTTGCGTACTAATGTAACCTCCTGTTAACATTATGCTTTAAGTAATTGGTGACATGACACTTAATCAATGTGTATAAGGTGATGTCATATTTCAGTTTTATTCTTGTACTATAACCACCAACGATGGCAATCTAGCAAACATTGAACTGGGAAATGTGTTTTGTGATTGTTTATTTATGTTAAAATGTTGATTGCTATATTTGAATGGATGGCAAGATGATACTTTCAACGTAAATACATTGTAGGTCGTTCTTCTTTGATGTCGATCATTATGTGTACGCTCAAGGTTATTGTTTTCAGAGATTTAATGATTTACGTTATTTGTATTAAATTACAGTATGTTCGGATTTGATTCGTGGTGCTAAAGACAAGAGACTAAGAGTCAAAGGACCCGTTAGAATGCCAACCAAGGTTCTTCACATCACAACAAGGAAGTCTCCTTGTGGTGAAGGTATTTAACATTTTAACTTTTATCCCTTGTAGATGACAACCAGATTGGAGCTATTCTTTCTTTAACTTGTAAAGGCTGTGTGCCTGTATCTATGCTAATGGACAAAGTTATATTAGTGGGATAACTAATATTTCTTGCATGTTGCATCGTTTATTTGGTTTTGTAGGAACAAACACATGGGACAGATTTGAGCTTCGTGTCCACAAGCGGGTTATTGATCTTTTCAGCTCACCAGATGTTGTGAAGCAAATCACTTCAATCACCATTGAACCTGGTGTGGAGGTTGAAGTCACCATTGCTGACCCTTAGACTGTTCTCTTTTTAGCTTTTGCTCGGTGCTATGGTCTTGTGATAGCTTTTGCTCGGCGCTATGGTCTTGGGTGATAGTTTTTTTTTTATTTAAGCCAACAATTACAATTTTGGGGACCTGCAATTGACATGGAGTAAAAACAGACTTTCATTTATGTTCAATAACTTGAATCTGTTTTCTATTAGTCCATTCTCAGTTTCATTGGTTGCTATAATTGCTTGGAGAATTTATGCAGGAAAATTACGTTTTTACTTGATGATGCACCAAGTCTAGGTGAAGATTCCTTTAGTTTTTCATTTTTTTAAGAGTAAATTGCAATTTTCATACCTGTGTTTTGGAGGTATTAACAGGATCAGCCCCATCTTAACAGTTTGCATACCTGAGTTTACGAATGCTAACATTTTACGTACCTCCGTCCAATTTTCGTTAAACAACCGTTAAATCTCCCCCACGTGCTCCTCACGTGAGGGGCAAAACTGTCAATTCACCCAATTTCTTAATCTTTTAAGAGTAAATTGCAAATTTCATACCTGTGTTTTAGAAGTGTTAACAGGATCAGCCACAACTTAAAAGTTTGCATACCTGAGTTTACGAATGCTAACACTTTACGTACCTCCGTCCAATTTTCGTTAAACAACTGTTAAATCTCCCCCACGTGCTCCTCACGTGAGGGGCAAAACTATCAATTCACCCAATTTATTAATCTTCCACCGTCGGTAGGGTTCCGACGTCTTTATGTCGTTTGTGTTTCGTTAGTTTCCATATTCTGATCTTAGTGTCCTGATGAGATGTGAACATTTTTCCGTTATAAAACGTGAGACATTTGACGAAACCTGATGAGGAATCGTTGACGGTGAAAGTGTCGATGAGGGAGAACGACGTCGTGTCGAATACATGGATGCGGTCGCCGGAGGCGGCGTAGAGGCGGTGGTTGTTGACGGAGAGGTGGTTGATGTGGGTGACGGGGTAGGGTTTGAGGGCGGTGAGGCAGCGGTGGGAGACAGTGAGTTTGAGAGTTTCCGGCGAGAGGTTTTGGAGGGAGGGGATGGAAGGTAGGGTTTGGAGAGAGAGGTGTTGTAAAGGCTGCTCACGGTGAATTGATAGTTTTGCCCCTCACGTGAGGAGCACGCAGGGGAGATTTAACGCTTGTTTAACGAAAATTGGACGGAGGTACGTAAAGTGTTAGCATTCGTAAACTCAGGTATGCAAAGTATTAAGCTGTGACTGATCCTGTTAACACCCCTAAAACACATGTATGAAATTTGCAATTTACTCTTAAAAGATTAATAAATTGGGTGAATTGACAGTTTTGCCCCTCACGTGGGGGGAGATTTAACGGTTTTTTAACGGTTTTTTGACGGAGGTACGTAAAGTGTTAGCATTCGTAAACTCAGGTATGCAAACTGTTAAGTTGGGGCTGATCCTGTTAGCACCCCCAAAACACAGGTATGAAAATTGCAATTTACTCTTTTTTAAAAAAAAAACTTCTTTTCTGAAACTTCTTATGTTTGATAACTGAACAGAACATGATACTTACCCAAATCTAAAGATTTAAGATAACTGTTGCATATCTTAAGATGTAGCTGTATGTGGTGCTATTTTCTACTAATTAATATATGAGATGACATTGAAAATAATTTCTGGATTCATCGTTGTTTAGTGGATTTAATTATTTTTTAACTTCTTTAGTCATATTTTGTACTTCATGTTAAAATCCCATGAATATTTCATAACTATGACGTATGTCGTATGCCGTATGCACATGAGCATTTACTTTGAGTTACAAATTGTGATCAAGTATTAGTAGTTTAGTACTCATCCATGGTCTCTGAACTGAGACATCTACATAAATCCGCATGCATTTATAAAGTCGGTGAACCTTTTTCATTCGTTTTTTTTGTGAAAGGTCACTTGTTCATCATCCCTCATAAACAAGAATTTACTGTCACATATGATTCATAATCAAATGGATCTAAACGTCATTATGGTGCTTTAAGATATTTTTTGTTTATATGACGAAGATGACAATGCTAAAGGTAAGTTTGGTATAAGTCACACTTGCTGCATCACCTCAACTTCAAATCAAAAACACAATTTCATAGCCTATCAGGAAAATCTTGAAAACCCATCATTAGAAAGAAACCACAACCAATTACTTGGTAAGACAAGAATAACATTAATAAAGCACGAGAAAGTATAAATAAAGCTAAAATACAAATTTAACTTCATATTTCGAATCACAAACATAAAAATCATCTAAACTTATTCAAGGTTTTAATTTTTTACAGTTTATTTTGTTTTCTTTTACAATTTATAAAATCTGATACTTTATAAAAGTTCAAATATGTTGTTTTGACATTTATTTTTATCAACATTCTGACATTTTAAACGGTATCGTTTTTTTATATAAAGTTCTAAATATTATAAACGGTCCAGGGTTTGCTACAGTTTCATTTTTCTATATAAAATTTCGAATGTTATCAAGGATATCATGTTTTCGTTTTATTATATAAAGTCATGTATATTATCAATGCCTACTTTAACATGTAGATTGTGATGTTTCGATTTAAGTTTTCCTCACTATTTTAAGCCTTGGATGAGCATTTTGTTGATTTATTAGATTAAAAATTTTAATCTCACATCAATATAAAATTATATTTAAACTTTATATAAATATGTTCTAAATGCATTCCAAACTAGCATTTCATAAATTTTTATTAATTTATTTTCCATCACGCTTTATATACAACCCAAATTTCTAAGCAACAAATCATTTCAGAGACTTGTTAATTAATATATTTGTGTAATATAATGTAATACATATTATCTAACATGCAACTATTGAAGCTCGAGTCGTCAAATACACATTGCTACCTTCATGTTGCGCTTCCTTGCAACTTAAGGAGGAGGAAATCAAATAATCACACAGGAGCAAAAAACAAGAAATGTGTTGGTAAATAAAACATAAAATATCAAGAAAAAAAGAAAAAAACCACAAAAACTTTAACACTAACAATGATGACAGACCAAAAGCCATGGCAACTGTTGGATCTAAAGCCATAACGACGGCGGCAAGAGACGTCACAACAAAACTATGCTGACAAGAGCTACAACTATGATGAAAAGAATTATGACCATGATGACATGGCAATTGCGGAAATACAAAAATGAATAAAACCTAATCTATGCATTTGTATACACGTCCCTAGGGCCATGGGCGGCCCTAAGGGTGGGTGGGGTGGGCGACCGCCCAGTGCCCAATCTTCTCAATGACCCGAAATTTAAAAAACAATTATATTTAATATGTATGTATATATAATTTTTAAAACAACTATAGACTATTAACAAATTAATTAACAATTCCAATGGCAATTTAATTATCTTCATCTATTGAAACTTAGGGTCCGTTAACATTTTAATTAGTTTAGTCGATCCACTATTATTTATTCAATCTAAACTTAATTCAAAAACGTTAGGAGAGTCTTACGATTCGATTAAATTAGTAAATTAGATTATTTTGTTACAATACTTTTGTTTATTGATGAAACAACTATTGTCGTATTATAGATTATTCACATACGAGTTATTAATATTATATTATAGAGGCCCATTTTTTCTACTCGCCCAGGCCTTAAAATTATTCGACCACTCTCGGAACCGGCCATGCCTAAGGCATAACAAGAATAATAAAAGAAAGAAATTTGTTAAATAATGAGGATGGCAAGGGAAGATAACAAAAGGCTAACAACCAATCAAGATCTAACGGTAAAAACCAAACGTTATAGAGAGATAGAAAGAGGGAGATAGGAAGTATTAGAAGTATGCAAGAGCTATAAGGATAATTGGTTCAATTGGCGCATTAGACGATACATGGGGGCCAATGGCTTTAAATGGTGACTCTCTTTCTGCTCTACTACTTTAGATGTCAAATTGTTGCCATTGTTCATTCTTGAATTCTTCCACCCAAGAGTTTTAACAAGAACAATGATAACCTTATATCATGTAACGGAAGACTTGATCAAATGGACATTGCTTCAGTACCCTTGATACGAAATTAACATGTTAGCGAATTTAAGTTGTATTCAAGGATGCAACGGTGATGAGGAGGTCTGACCCGCACGACGGTCTATGCCCTTCAACTCCTGAAGAGACTGCCTTGTGCCAAGGCTCAAAGATCCTGAAATCCTGATTTACGATCTTGCTGGTGAAATATACTGGAGAAAGGATAATGGCTAGTCTAGCAGCAGCATATCCAAATCTGGTAAGAAATGAGACTCTATTGGGACCATACGACATTGAATTTTTCCAGAATCATTCATCAATATGGTAAAGATAATTACAATGAATCCTAAATGATATATTAACTTAGATGATGCCCATAAAAGTTTTTGGTTGATTTCTCAGTATTCAATTGATGGTGATCAGACTTACTTTTAAATTGGTGGACTTACTACATTTATCAAGGAAAATCATCATTAAATGTGTATTTCAGTACTTGTGCTGTCAAAATAGAATAATGTAATATGGTGTCAAATGGTTTACCAGTATGAAAGAAAAGCACATCATCATCAAATTTTGGCTCTGGTGTCATTCTCTCTTATCATTTCCCTGCAACTTGGTAAGCCCAGACTGGGTAGATTTGTGTGTTCTTGTTCCTCGTCCATCATCATCCGTGTCGTCGTCATCATCATCATCATTTCTTTCCATTCTAATTTGTTTACACAGTTCCTCTGAACCTTGCAAAACCTCAGCTGTTTTATCCTTTCCTTTGTGTTTTCGCTCAGCATTTGTTGGTTCAAACTTTGAAGAAACATGCACATCAATTCCTTTCAGTGGTGATGTTAGAGGATATTTACTCCTATGGCTTACAACATATGATGTGGGGTTATCCCTGGGTCTTTTGACTCTTCCTGAACTATAAAGCGACTCAAATCGGTTTACCACTCGCGTCCTTTTCTGCTTTCTCCTTTTAGCTTGCATTGGCCTCTTACCCTCAGCTTTATCCAGCTTCTTATCTTGTGTCTTTTCCTCTGAAGTACTACTAGAAGTAGTACTGCTACTTGAACTGCTTCTCTCCTCATCTTTATTTTCACCTTCGGTATTTGATGTTGACTCGGTTTGTCCTCTTGTTCGAAATGGATTAATTTTGAATCTCCGCGCCATTTTCTTTAACCGCAGAATCTTCAAATAATAGTTTAGTATGTATTTAAGACGGTGTTGATTTCAATGCGGCTGGAAAAGAAGCTTCCTGCAAAATTCCACAAATCATAACAAGTTAAAGATCAGCAAATCCATTTCAATGCAGCCTATGTTTGTTTCGCCCCTCTCTCTTTGAAAAACAGAAAGAGTATGAGTTTCACTCGTGTAACCATTCAAATTTCAAAGTACCATTTATTTTCACATTAGAACAACAACATTAATGTTCAAATAAACCAAAAAAAGAGCTTGAAGAGACAAAAACATAATGGCCGTATCAAGTTGCAGAACACTGATCTAATGTATATGTGGGAAACGAAGTAGAAGAAAATAATGTTTAATGAAATTAAATTCTCTTGTAATGGACATTCACAGAAAGATAACCCAAATAAGAATGCTCGGGTCAAAATCTGAAAAATGATAACCAAAGTAGAATCTCAACTCACATAGATAACTAAAATGAACATGTGAACACTCAATAGAAGTTGAATAACTTGAACAATATGAATATGATACTACCAAAAGATTTCAAGTTATAATGTCCAAAGGAAACTAAAGAACACAGTTATGATCAGTGACGAAAAACACAGATAAGAAAGCTTAATGGAGTGCAATTTATTCAAAAACATCTTAATAAACAACTAATAAATTCCAATTAGAACAGATAATTAGAAGCTACTGGTTCCTGATATTGAAGATCCCTAAAAGAGTGCCCAGGTAGCACAAATGTATGAAAGAAAGCACAGAAGCAAACAGAAGTCTGGGCGATTTCAATGCAAACAAATCTCAAACAAAAGAATTAAGATCTTATTATAACAAACCCTAATCGTCAATCCCAGCACGATTCAACCAATTGTAATCAAAATGCCAAAAACCCTAGAAAATATACAGAAATTGCTAAATGCTAAACCCTAAAAAACACAATGACAAGAAGAGTGCCATTGGTTAAAGAACAAATGAATTGAAGATTTACCTTTCCATATTATCAATAAATATAGATCAAATTCGCAATTTACATCATCATTAGAGAGAGTTTCTATCGAAGTGTGAAGTTTCTCATCGTCAATTGTTATAGGAAGTATGAAATGGGGATCAAAACAACTATGACACAAATATTTAAGATCTCTATCCCTAAATCAAAATTGAATCGATCATACAGAACAGATTATCAACTCGTCCTATGCTAGTAATAATAAACAGAGTACGCTTGATTGAACAAGATGTAATCAAGATTTAGAAAACACTGAACAAGATACAGTAATATCAAAACCCTAATCAAACGATTACCTATAGATGATTACGAGGAGTTGAAGATCAATGAGAGTATACTGTAGTCTGTTACATGCAAAATAGGGAATTCATTATTATTATTTTTGTGTGTATTAATTTTATGAGGATCCAAATATTTGCATAAGATTCAGATAATTAAAACGATTTGAAGGAGCATATTTGAGAATATTTGCTTTCTCATAAATGCAATAAAAAATAACTTGATTAAATGGGAAATGGATTACTTTATTGGATTGTTGTAAATAAAAGTAGGTAATTTTATTTATGTTTCGACAAATATCAAAGGGTTAGGATATACACACCCCAAGCTATTACTTGTCATACTTTCCTTTTTCAGAAAACAATTTTAAAACTTGTCATACTTTCCTTTTTCAGAAAACAATTTTAAAACTTGTCATATTTTATCATGTAAAAAAATTTAGTTTTATAAAAAAGGTTTTTTTTCCTTTCTAAATAAGTTTCAAAAACACATTTTATATAACAATATAAAAATATATTTAAAATTAAAAAAAATAATATAAAAAAATAATATAACAATTTCTGAAGGTAAAACTAAACTTTTAAGAATATCTTTTAGAATTGGAAATAGTCCTAAACGAACCTAATTCAATCGATTAAACTGTTTAAACCGATTTATTCGATTCGTTTATCGGATTAAACTTGCTAAACCAGTTATTATTCGTTTTATACAGATAAGCGAACTGAATAAGAAAGATTTTGTGTAACCGTTTACCGAAGTGAAAACCAAGTTTATGATTTGATTCGATTTTTATAGTTACGGATACAATTCGATTTCGGTTATTTTTTGTTTTTGGCTTTTTTTGATCACTCATAACCTTTACAAATAAAAAGAATAAAAGATAAAAAAATATAAATACTAAAAGTAATAATAAATAGACAAAACACAAAAAATATAGTTTAGCATATTAATCCGTGATATGGTAAACAAAAAAAACATAAAAGCAAAAATTAACTATTTTTACAAGTAAAAAAATTGTATATAACAAGTAAAAATAGTTTAAAATAAGGTATATATAGCATCACTCATATCTAAATATGATTAGTGCTAGAATCATTTGAGAACTTATAAACAACTTAAGAGAACTAATATCAATAATTCACATTTTTCAAGAACTCTTTTTGTGATTCCCTTACAAAAATCAACCGAATACAACTCTAAACTACAGTCAAAAACACAAGAGCAAGAATATAACGGCTCAAATAACTAACTTGTGCAAGTCTGGGTTAACCCTCTGATTCCCTTACAATGTACTATGTTAACGAATACAAACTATATATACTATATGGGTCATTCGTATTAGAGTTGTGTTTCAAACCCATGGCTTATGGAAAGTGATTAAACTGCAACTGGTGGGGTAGTTCCAAGCTAGAAGAAGAAAAGCACTTTCAAATCATATTTGTTTCAATTGCTTGCAAATGGCTTAATATGAAAATGCAAAAGCAATATGGGATGCAATAAAACAACGATATGTGGGTGAAGATAGGGTTAAAAAGGAAGCTCTTCAAACTCTAACGATCAAATTTGAAGCTTTAAGGATGAAAGACTTTGACTCGATCCATGATCTTGTTGGGAGACTATTCGGTTTAAGCACAAAATTTGCCTCATCCTGGAAAACCGAATGAAGAGCATAAGTTGGTGCTGAAACTTATAATTTGCATGCTAAGGCGTTTTATAAATACTATGGCATCAATGAACTAACTAGTGATGAATATAGAAACTCTTAAGTTTGAAGAGTTTGTTTGAAGCCATTGTTATTAATCGATATATTCATAACATCTCATGCGTGTTGCATGTTTCTTTCAAATACTCAAAAAACACATAGAAGCACACACATTATGGTTATTTGGATGGTCAGAACATCATAACAAATAAATTTTGGTTGAGTTGACTTGTCAAATCTTTTTAGTTTACATGTATGAGTCGTTATGAATATCTTGATTAATTAATTTAGTTTCTTTCTTAAAAAACATTTTGTAATAATAATAATAATAATAATAATAATAATAATAATAATAATAATAATAATAATAATAATAATAATAATAATAATAATAATAATAATAATAATAATAATAATAATAATGATAATAATAATAATAATGATAATGATAATAATAATAATAATGATAATAATAATAATAATAATAATAATAATAATAATAATAATAATAATAATAATAATAATAATAATAATACTAATCATAATACTAATAATAATAGTAATAACAATAATAATAAAAGTAATAATAATAGTAATAATAATAGTAATAATAATAGTAATAATAATAGTAATAATAACAGTAATAATAACAGTAATAATAACAGTAATAATAACAGTAATAATAATGGTAATAATAATGATAATAATAATAGTAATAATAATAGTAATAATAATAGTAATAATAATAATAATAATAATAATAATAATAATAATAATAATAATAATAATAATAATAATAATAATAATAATAATAATAATAATAATAATAATATTGTTGGCTGTTGATTTAGTACCGGGATCATTGGGTCTAAAAACTCAAAAGCTTATGTCTTGATCGGATATCACCGTTGATGGGGCTAAAGTGCTAAACCTATGGGCTGTTTGGTAATTTCTAAATGATTAAGTGATTAACCAATAAGAGGTCTGAATCATTAAGTGCTGAATTATTAAAATGTCTGAACCATTAAGAGCTAGTATATCGTTTAACAATTCAAAGACAAACGTCTGATCAATTCAGATAAGATGTTTTAACCATTCAACATTAGACCTATTAACAATTCAACATTAGTATAATGCTTAACCATTTAGAGGCAAATGTCTGAATCATTTAGATATGTGCTCGTGAAACAAACAGTCTGAACCATTAAATGATGAATTATTCAAACATCTGAACCATTAAAAAGCTGATTAAAATACTACCAAACAACCCTTTAATGGAACCATAAATGGTGTTAGAATCAAGACTTGACAGGTCATAACATATACTCAATAAGTCACTTTTCAGTTGAGATAAATTGTTTTTGCGATCCAAGGAGGTAGATGTCAAAATACAATAATAAACACAAATTAAACTATAACAAACTTGTATCAGCGCAATTTGAAAGATCTAATATCAATAAATGTTGAAAATTTAGACATAAAAAGAATAACCAAGTTATTATCTTATCGGTATGACAAGATATACACATGATACAGAGTCTATGATCTCAAAATATATAGACTTAACACTAACGAAAACAAGGTGAAATCCTTAAAAATTATGAACAAGATGAAAACGATCACAAGATTATCAAGACTTATGATCCTCTCTCAAAAATGGTTGAAACTCATTAAATATACTAGCTTTAGTAAACACGTGTATTACACGTGTTAAATAAATAAAATATCAAATAAAACAAAAATTAATAATTATAAAATGATAAACTAATACATGATATGATTGAAATTGTGTATGAGTAATAACTATAAATAATAAAATAATAATATGAAATTTTTATTTATATTTTGTTTTTTTCAAAGATAAATTAAACATTTTGTTTTAAAATAATGTTTTAAAAAATTTTCATTTTTTAAAATTTCCTTACTATAACTCCCTATCTTAATTATTTTTGTTTTATAAAAAATTTACTTAATTTTTATTAAAAATATTACGAAAAATAGTTTATTTTTCTAAAAAAATATTTTTATAAAAAACTATCTATATAGAAATAACATTAATAAAAAGTTCCATTTCTTAATTTATTAAAAACCTAATTATAATATAAAACTAAATAAATAATATTATTAGTAATTAATGTGGTTATTTAATAGTATAGAAAAAAAACAAGAAAAGTTTGATGAGAATAAATGTGATACCGACACGTGTCACACTCGTTTACCCTTTTATTAGAGTATCAATATATGAATTATGGACCCTTCCAAGCATACTCCAATATGATATAACCCTTTAAAATAAGTTGCCCCACTAGCTCCAGTACAGTCCAATCCAAGCCCAAAATATATGAAAAAGACTACAGACACACAAAAATAGTTAAAACACTTCTCCAAAATATATATATTTAATTTAACCTCTACATGAAACACACAATAAAGCAAAATTTAAAGTAATCAACAACACAATGCAATATGTTTTACAATGAATGGGTGATTGACATTTAAGTGCAGCAAAACACATCCACGTGAAGGTGTTGTGTTGAAAGATATAAACCTTACTCAAGAGGACCGGGTGATGGTAAAGCCATTTGCAAAAGTGTCGAGTTAACATATCCGAATGGCCCGGGAAATATTGTTCAAGATCAGCCAACGTTTTATTCTTGATTAGTTATTTGTATATACGATAAAGTTGTGATATACTAATTCAAGTGGTGGTGTTGGTTCTAGTGGTAAGAGGTGTGTCCCGCAACCAAAAGATTATAGGTTCTAGCATTTCTCGAAAAATTATAAGTGTTGTTGTTAAGAAAAAAGTTATTCGGGTACAAGACGAGAGCATGAAGTACTAAGTGTGTATTTCATCAATGTATAATAATGGTACTGAAATCCATCTATACTAATTAAATAAACTTTTAGGGACACATGACATAAATCTACACATCTAAAATCAAATTGTCTTTTCTTTCTCTGCTAATAAATAATTACGTTAACTACCAATCATATAAATTTATTCTAGTTTCGTATTAAAATAATTTTAATAAATTAAGAAACAAATCTTTCTATAATTACAATTTATAAATGATTAACTCTTAATAATATAAGAAAATTTCTCTAAAACGTCAAAAAAATTTAAAATATTAAGTATTTTAAAACATGTGTTTTAAAAAAATATTTTTATGAAGCAAAAAAAATTAAACTTCAAAGTAATAATTAGAAAATTTAAAAAATGACGTTTTTTTCAAAAACGTTTTATTTTAAAACAATTTGTTTAGGAAACAACTTTAAAAAAATTAAAAAGAATTTTTTTTTCACTAATATCTTCATTTTATTATTTAAAGTCCTAACTCATATATAATTTTAATGATATGTTATCTTAGATAACTTGAGCTTGTAAACCAATTATTTCAAGCATGTAGATACATTCCTCAAAGCCCTTTTGAAACTACGTCCATAGGTACAAGTATATTTACGACAAGTTGATTGTTACCAACCATGGTTGTCTCAGGACTTCATGTGTATTTACAACTTCCCTTCAGCATATACATATACAAAATGCCATACACAATCATGATTTCGTAACAAACAATTCAATTTAAATAGGATTTAGACCCGAACGCGCATTGCGCGCTTTAACGACGAATTAGCTAAGGCTCAGACAAACGCACGTATTCTGAATACTACGTCTCGATCATTATAGACGAAATGTGACCGTTTAACAGAACAACATCACATCCTTAACCCATAATCTAGGACAGGAGCAGCCATCCGCTGCAATTCCAAAGTAAAAACACACAAAACCAGATGTGAAACAAAAAAAACTCTCAGATGCAGATCATCTTCAAACCAACAATTTAACATGACCATAATAAACCCAAGAATACATACAAACAAATTAGCATGGTCAATATAGTAACAACACCAACACAGACCATCGAATACACTCAATTAGGAGTGCTCGGAGACTTTGAAAGAAGACCTTGTTATGGCTGCACCCTAGACAAATGCCACACTCAAACAACGGAAACCTAAACTTCCTTTGCATCACAATCTTAACCAAATCCTGGAAAATCAGGCAATCAATCATGGTTTGCATCTCAACGTTTAAAAAGCAAGGCAAAAAAAAAAAAAGGTTTGCATCTCAAATGAGTCCACACCCATCGATGATGATATAGAAAGCAAACATCAAAAAGTCATGAAAGCCATGAAATAACACGAGGGTTCAGTGTTTGTGCCTTTCAGCTCTCGGATACGGGGCATATCGAGCAAAATCGACAACAGACAAGCATAGGCACAACACCTGCTAGAGTACATCACCAACAGAGGGTCTGAGCGCAGAAAGCAAAAAGATCTCACATATGTGTTTAAAAAGACCACCTGCCACCAAAAAATGGGCTCAGAGCTTTAAAGGCAATCAACGACTCTAAACATAGCCAATAGGCCTGCATGTCAAATAAGTGAAGCACCACTAAGGTATAGGAGGGTCGCAATACCGGAAAACAGGTAGCCAAGAGGCAAACTCTCTCACACAGCAACAACCCCCCAAACCCTCGAAAGTAGGGTCGAACACGCTGGGAACCAACCATGAAGAGAGAGACGAGCGACGGGACCGCAGTTGCCAAGGGAGCACGCTGCTGGCAACACCCTCTGACAACACCACAAAGCCACCACCACAACCGTGTATCTCTCTCTATCTCTCTGAAACTTATTCTAGTGAAAAAAACAACGGCAGGGTGGCGATGGCCAAGAGAAAACACCGAGATAAATTGGTTTCATGGTCGAGGTCAGGCTGTGAAAAAACCTGAGAAATTCAAATATATATAACTAGTTAATAAACTTTTATAACAAGTCACAAAACTTTATTATCAACTAAATTACTAAAATCACACACTATTATAGTCCCATTTATTAAAATTTAAGCTACACTACACTTTTTACAAATAATCTTTTCAACCCCAAAGGATCGAAACAGTTCATTTCTACTCCTAATTATACAATATACTAAAAACAGAACTATCAACTACGTATTCTTAAAATCTTTTTAAATCACATGAATAAAAATCGGTATAGATTACCTGGGCCTAACAGAAAGCCCAACCTAGTTGGCCCAAAGTTACAAACCCTACCTGTTATCATCTCCATATAAATCCTCAACATCACCACTCTAGGGTTTCACAGCCTTCAAATCTCCCACTTTCATCCGGTGTATACCCAATCAACAAGCAAAAACCATGGCTGAGAGAGGCGGAGAACGCGGTGGTTTCGGACGTGGGTTCGGCGGCAGAGGCGGCCGCGGCGGCGACCGCGGCAGAGGCCGCCGCCGCGCCGGCCGCCGCGACGCCGACGAGGAGAAATGGGTCCCCGTCACGAAGCTCGGCCGTCTCGTGAAAGACGGCAAGATCACCAAACTCGAAGAAATCTACCTTCACTCACTCCCCGTGAAGGAGTACCAAATCGTCGATCAGATCCTACCATCGTTGAAAGACGAGGTGATGAAGATCATGCCTGTGCAGAAACAGACACGTGCGGGACAACGCACACGATTCAAGGCGTTTGTGGTCGTTGGTGATGGCAATGGGCATGTGGGATTGGGGGTGAAGTGTGCGAAAGAAGTGGCTACTGCGATTAGGGGTGCGATTATTCTGGCGAAACTGTCGGTGATTCCGGTGAGGAGGGGGTATTGGGGGAATAAGATCGGGAAGGTGCACACGGTGCCGACGAAGGTCACTGGTAAGTGTGGTTCGGTGACGGTGAGGTTGGTTCCGGCGCCTCGTGGTGCGGGGATTGTGGCTGCTAGGGTTCCGAAGAAGGTGCTGCAGTTTGCTGGGATTGATGATGTCTTTACTTCTTCTCGTGGGTCGACTAAGACTCTTGGGAACTTTGTGAAGGTTTGATTTTTTTTTTGCTTTTTTGATTTACTAATTTGGTAATTGTTAATGTGATGTGTAGTTGTATAGATTGTGTTCGTTGTTGATAACTGTATATTCCTGTTGTTAGATGGTTGTTGTTGGTTTGATCTGTATGCAGGATGTTGAAATTGGGTTTTTTATGCTTTTTGGTGTATTTACCTTTTTATGGATGCAAAACTTCTTAATGATCTTTGTTTAACATTTTTGGGTAAAAGAGCGTTTTTGTTTTTGCTGTTTGTAAATTCTGTTTTGTTTTATGATTATTTGTCTATAAGTTTAGCAGTTTAGAGTATTGATTAATCTGCTATATGGTGTATGAGTTTAGATTGAAGGTGCTATTTTAATCTAAAATTGCTGTTTTTGTATTATTTGGTATGTTTTGTTGAATGGAGGGATTTTAATGGGAGAAGTTTTCAAAGTTGGTTTTAAGTCAAACATTTTGGACAGTAATCAATTTGGTTTTTTTAATATTTAGAATGAACTTATTGTAGTTGTGTATTGGTTTAATCTCCTATGTGTTGCATGAGTTCAAGATTTGTTGATGTTATTTTAATTTGAAATTGTGGTTATTTTTTATTTGGACTGATTTTCTTGATTGAAGGGAACTTTATTGGCGAAATTAGATAATTTGTCTTTATTTTTGTGGAATGAACTCTTTTAAATTGCATATTGTGTTACTTGCAAGTACTGTACGTTAGTATATGTTGTCACTTGATTTTGTTTGATGATTAAATCGTCTAAACCCTTTGCAAACTAAAGTATTGATTAATTTGCTTTGTGGTGCATGAGTTTAAGATTTGCAGATGCTATTTAACTTTGATATTGTGGTGGTTTTGTCATTTGGTTTGTTTTCTCTTGAGTAAAAAGAACTTCATTGAAGATGTTGTGAAAGTTTTGTTTTTTTACCAAGTTTTATGGACACTAATCAAATTGCTTCTGTACTTCTATGGAAAGAACTCTGTAATTGTTTATTCTGTTACTAGTGTGGCTTGTCGCTTTGTTTATAATTTTTGGATTTATCATTTGAATCAATATCCCATTTGGCAGGCTACTTTTGACTGTCTGCTGAAGACCTATGGATTCCTTACTCCTGACTTCTGGAGGGAGACAAGATTCAGCAGGTCTCCATTCCAAGAGTATACTGATCTGCTTGCAAAGCCCACCACAAAGGCCATCACTTATGTTGAAGATGCTGATATTCCTGCTTGAATATCATCTGGTCCTTTGAAAGAGAGTATGCTATGTCTTTAGGACATTTTGATATAGATTACCCGTTGTTTTGAAATGTTTAATTTTCTGCATGATACTTTCTTTGTCATTTGACATGAGACATGTTCATCTTTTATTTTATGGTTGTTTTTTTTAGATTTTTTTGTTTTGCTGAAACTGTTCAATTGCTTTTTAATCCAGTTCTGCCTGATAATGTTTTAAACTATGCATTTCTTTGTTCAGTGACATTGTGACACATTAATCTTTGGTTTGTCTACCACTCTTTATCACCCCCTTGCAGTATTGTCCAAGAACAAAACCTCATTCTGACATTATAGAATCCCAAATTAAAGTATAAACTAAAATCTTGGACTACTCAAGAAATGACACTGGTCTTGCTGATGAGAATTTAGTTGTGCTGAAGGTTGTAGACTCAGGTATGTGTTGGTTGAATCGATGGTATGGTGAATGAGTTTGATTATATCAGAAAACTTCTGCTACACAATCATGAAGGTGAAACGATATTGGAATTTGATTAAGCTTAGTGTTGCTAAATATGAGAAGTTGAAGTTGTTACAAAAAATCGACTATTAAGCAAATACATAGCAATGTTGTGCCGACTAGGAGAAGACCTGCTTTTGTAGTTCTATTCCAAGGTGTTGTTACAATGTGACTAGGTGTTTTGTGTGTTCTATTCCAATGGAGGTCATCAGTATGCATCAATTGAAATGCCCAAAGGGTGAAACATACCCTTCTCGCATTCCTGTCGGGGAGTTAATCCCACATTCGGTATGGATACAAAGGGGCGGTGTTTCTACACTTAGAGCTCAGTTTTTAAGACGAAGGCTGAGATTTTACCATGACTGCAATTTTAAAGAGACGCGAAAGCGAAAGCCTATAGAGTCCTTCCATCATGATTTCTTCTCTGAACTCTCTAGTTCTTTGAAATTTCTCTAAATTAGAAAACATGAGATAGTGTTCCCACCTCACAAGAAAACCTCATTGCCACCAGAACCCCATCCCAAGCCATAATATAATGAGACGGTCCACCTAAGGTTCTGTTTGGTTCACAGAATTTTTGGTATTAAAATTAAGGGGTTGTTTCGAAGTCTATTAATGAAATTTATTAAGAGGCTATCTCTGAATGGTTAAGCATCCACACAACGCTGAATAGAATTTCTTACCATTTTACCCCTCAAAATTAAAACACAAGTTTTTAACTATCGACCTCCCCACCCATCACCATTTTACCACCGTCGGCAGACTGCACCCGCACCGCCACTTTGCCGGACAATCGTCGCTGCCCAGCTGCAGCCTCGTTGCCACCCCGCCGCACCATCCTCCCACCCAGGTTTGATTTCTCTCGATTTTGTTGTTTGATTTCTTGGTTTTCGTTGTTTGAGGTTGGCGTCACCGGAGCTGGAGAAATTGATGCTGCACAATGGTGGATACTTGGCTCAAAGCACTAATTTGTTGCTTCTGCAGTTCCTTCACTTAAAAAGTTTTCAATTATGGAAGGTGTTAAGGTTCCTGGTGAATTAATTTTTGAAGATGGACATATATTGCTTAATTTGGGAAGGGAAGCTGTAAAAATCAAAGTAACTAACAATGGAGATAGACCCATACATGTGGAAAACAAAATCTGTCACTCTTGTAAGGATTGGAGGTAATCAAGTTATGAGAGGAGGTAATGGAATTGCAGATACATTTTATTCACCATAAAATATTTTGGACGGGCAAAATAGTCATTCTAAGCAGGTATTCATAGATTCAACCAAACAGTAGTTACTGCTTTAGCACTTGTTTAAAGTCTCTTAACAAGTCAGACCTCTTACTGGTTCATATTTTGCCAAACAACCCCTAAGATTGAAAAATTTTCCATCCAAATTCTATTTGGTTGGGCACCAGATAAAATTAAAACTAAAATTTTGTTTTCATATTCACTTATCCATGGAATTTTTAACAATTCAATGAAATGTTCAAAATTTCATTTCAATTCCACGAAAAACATTTGCCAAGTAAACACCTTATTAATTTTAATAAGATTTCATTCCAATTTCATTTTTATTTTCAATTCCTTTAGAACACATTTGACAAACCAAACAACCTCTAAGGTTATAGATTATTTCTTGGATTTGCTAATCCCCTCTATTTTGAACCAAAAACTTCTATTGGTATTCATCCATCCTTTCGGTTATCATTTTCACGTCAATCCAGGGCATCAAATTTTAGTTCTTGATCCAGTCTACGACTGTAGAAGGTAATTAAACCTTCATTCATTTCCTCTTAAATCTTAATTGTTTCTAGTATAAATCTGCATTTCAGATTGGTTCCTTAGGAATTGTTCATCCATCATCCTCTAACCCCACATTTGATTTTTCATTTATTTGTCTACAACGATTTCATCAAATTAGGGCTCAATATTAAGTTTGATTCAAAAACCCTTGCTATAGAAGCCTTAGCATGTTTGCTAATAGCAAGAGCATCAAAAAGGTGGTTTCCTAACATTTTTTTGAGCACATGGTATGTAATCTATACTAATAAATCAAAATTTATATAAGCGACATGTCAGTTTCTATAAGCTACTAGAATAAAAGTTAACTATTTAATGACACAATAAATGCTAATGATTATATATATACTTTATATACATTAAAAATATATTTCTTTTTATCTAAAAAACATAATTTTTTAAAACCAAAAGGTTTTACAATATGAAGTTGTTTTTAGTACAAAGAACTTTTAACAAATAAAATTATTAAAAAAAAGTATTTTTAAAAAAAGTTGGAATATTAATTTTTTTTAAAGTAAATGTTTTATACATATGGAAGTTTGAAAAAATATTATTATTGTTTTATTACCTAAAGTAGTTAATTATAAGTTAATTATGTAACACACGGTTTTCTAAACTAGTGGATTATAAATCAAGATATTGTTAAAGTGATCGTGAATTCGTGATTATGTGCATACAAATATACATAAGGGTATAAATTGTGTATGCATAAGCGCACAAAAGTGCATGTTCTGTCCTTTGGTGATTGTGAGATTCATAATTTCATACTTTGAGAAACTAGGGGCATGAATCATGCAGGTTAAGTGGAGACTGTTATTGAGGCTGATTACTGTAGTAACTAGTAACAGTAAGTGTACGTAGGGTGAATGGTGAGGGTGTTGGTCATAACAATATGATCACAACAAGATGTATCATGAGGTGTATCGCATTGGGATTGTAAGCGACTTAAGCAATATTGAAGGGTGCGCTCCTAGGTCCTAAGGCGCAACTCAATGCTGCCTTGTCGCCGCGCTACAAAAGCCTTATTTCAGGCGATCAGACGCATTTTCAGGCCATGCTCCGGCAGAAAAACGTCTTAACATGTCTGAAACAATTACACTAGCCCTAGACAAGTCTGGAATCAACTTAAAACAGCCTAAACTAGCACAAAACAAGCTTAAAACATGTTTAAAACCACTAATGATATTTTAATATTATGTGCATCACTTAAAAAAGTTCTCGTTTTTTAAGCGCCCTTGCTCTTAGGGCTAAGGCTCACCCTTTACGCCTTGAGTGCGCCTTGCTCCAACGCTAATTACGCCAAAATATCATCGTCAAGTCCCAAGCTGAATCCTAGACCCTACAAGTCCGCAACTTTGTTCACAATAATCCAAATGAATGTTTTCAGAACCGGATCGGATGTCAAACTGGACGCCTTACGGGTTTGGTGGTCGGACAGGATTTAAGAACCGGATAACGTCATAATTATATATAGTATATTATATATATGGTTATACATATAATTCAATATAAGTAATTTATGTGTGTATTTTATAGTTATATATAAAACTTAACAATAATCTTATGTCCAACATACTAACTTATTGTTCAACCCCTTGTTTTTACCCATTAAAATCCAAAAAAAAAAATCAAAATCTGGTCCGACCACCGGTTCGGGAGGAACCGGCTAGTCCAACCACTCCAAAACGAACTGCCCTGAACCGCTTTGGCCCACCCTCCGGTTCCTGGTTGGACCGGTTCGACCGGCCGGTCCGATCGGTCTCAAAATCATTGATCCAAACTTTAAACCTCATGTGAACTGTCTTTTTGTTTCTTTTTTCACAACTTATAGTGGTTTGTTATTTTTACTTTTGTTTCTTTTAGAAATTTCACCTTGTGTAGCATGTTGAAACTATTAGGTTCTGGTGTTGTTGAATCTTGTGTTAGAACTTAAGATAGATCCTTCTATTCTCTTTTCCAATCTAGTTACAGTCAGATAGTTGATAACTCATAACAGTCATCAGTATTTTATTTCTTTATGATATACAATAATCTTCTTGATTAATAACCCTTAACAATACTTCAAAAGTAAATGTATCTTATCCTTTTTAATCCAATTGTTGCACACTCTAACAAAAGATATCATGTAAAAACAGATGCAAGATCCTATACGCTGTCGTCTTCAGCGAGTTCATCACTTCTAGACGTGCCAAACCTTGACATCGTCCAACACCGGCCCGCAAAAATGACCATAGTCGTTTAACTTCGTGTGGTAAAACGCGCTGTAAAAAGTGAGTCTTGTCCTAGTTGAAGTAGCTTTAAACTTAAGGGTTGCAGGCATAAAACCACCCTTTCCAGTAGACTCATACCTCACTTTCACTGTTTCTTTACCCGCAAAAGCCTCAACCATCATCGACCCGTGGCAATTGTTCTTCGCATCTCCAATGGTGAATGATAGGCTGTAGACTTTGTTGGGCACTGTACGGATGATTTGCGCGATTGCAGTTTCTCTCCCGCCTACCAACTCTATGGCTGCAAGGCCCGTTGGCACCGAGAAGTGTTTGGAGTCGATGTATTTCGCTGGTTTGAGTGACTCAACGATCCACCCGGGGAGTGGGGATACTACGTCGTGGATTTTGGGCAGCAGGAGGACTCCGGTTGAGAAGTTTTTGAACACGTGAGGACCGATCTCAAAACCGCCATTTTTCACCAAGTTTCCTACATGTTAGAATAAAACAAGTTCTTAAGAAAGTTGTAGATATTAGATAACAATCAATGTGTATAATTAATATCTTGTGATGGTGTTTTACCTTGGGTGTATCTTAGAGGAATCATCTCTTTAATGGCAATTGCATCCAAAAGAGGTCCACAAGCAGGGTCCTCTTGAACCCCAGGGTTATGAAAAGTGACCTTTACACTAGTTGAAGTAGCCATGAAAGCAAAAGCATAAGTGTCTCCTCCATCACTGCTATACAAAGTTTGAATGGGGAGGTCACTTGATTGGTTGGAGGCCGAGACACGTAGGACCTCGTCTTGCGCGCAAGTCCTAGTGGCGGAAAACGAGAGGGAGTACACTGTACCCTCCTTCACGTTGATAGTTTGGGATATGGAGGCTTCGTTACCTAGCCTTGCTGCGTGGGCCCCACGTGGGATCGCAAAGTAGAACCCACCTGGCTGGGGCCCACCACAGACGTACTCTACCATTCCTGATATTTCCCATTTGGGTAACGAGTACTTCCCTATGATTACGGTTTTCTTGAGGTTTGACGGATTTGGCCCTTGCTCGAAGTTCCCATTCGCAAGAAACCCTATTACAAAAAAGGTAAAACATCATAAGAACATTGTACAACACATGAATCATAGTGTTTGTTTTTTAATAGCAAATAAATGTTACTTTTACAAAAATGACATGTAGTACACAAGATTGTAAAAAAAATGTGGGCCCGCATCTCAAACAGTCAAATCTAACATATTAAAACCAGTCTAATTAGACATTGAGCCCCTTACCATCAAGATATGGAGTTCTTGCACGAGCCCGGCCCCGTCCCCTACCCGCTGCTTGAGAACATAATATCGTAGAGAAGAGAACACAAAGAAAGACGACACATCGAGAAAAGCACACCATTTTATAGGTTAATTAGGTAAACTATAGCTACTCGTTAAAAATCGACCAAATTGTAGGTTTGAATCCTAGTGACACACAAGTAGAAAGATGATACTACGAAGGCTATTTATGCAACATTATAGGAAACATCGAGGAAATCATAGCATGTTAAAACAGCACCAAATAAGGCGATAAATGTGTTGTATAGTTTGCTTTTGGACCCACAAAGGCCGTGATTTGCTCTCACTCAAGTTTATTAGATTCCTTGTGTATGCACGATCATTTCTATTATTACTTTTTTTTAGTCTTCTTGATGATTGAAAAACGGGGATCACATTGCAAGTTTCAAAATTTGTAATACTTTTATGTTTATTTCACGTGATAATAATTGGATCTGTTCATGAAGATAAGTAGACACATAAAATATGCTTTGAGGATATTGATTTTTAGTTTGGACGGTGCAATGTGTTTCGGGTCTAAAGCAAAACTGAAATCAAAACTGAAATTTGAACGTTTTACATAACAATTTATAAATGGTGAACACAAACCCCCTAAACTCTATTCTCAAATCCACTGATTGTGGATTTTATAAGACTTGAACTCGCAACAAGTTGATAGGGATAAACATCAGGTGTCACTAGATCTGATGAATTAAAGTGAAAAAGTATATTTGAGGATTAACTAATAAATTTGCAGTATGAGGAGTGGTTAAGAGCATTTTCATCATAGTGGCGGAGCTTGAACACTCCTGTATGGGGGGCGGAGACGAAATTAATTTTTTTAAGGGGCAAACTCAATATTTATATAAAAATTTACACTAGCAGACAAAAAAATTACGCTATCGAACTAAAATTTAACACTAGCGAAGAAAAAAAGCACCCCCCGCCCCAACTATCCTCCCTTAATACTTATCCCCCATCCGCCATTTCTATTTTAATAAAAATCATTAAAATTACTGTTCTAAAGAGTTATTATTGACGAGCTACAGCAATTGCGCCGATTAACGCAACTAAAAGAATTATTGAAATGAATTCAAACGGAAGAAAAAAATCTGTTGATAAATGAATACCAATTTGTTGACTATTACTTATCAGATCTTGCTCTACAATCTGGTTTGCTTTTGTAGTCCAAATAATCCCGTACCATGACGTATCTGAAATAGTAGTAATTAGTGAAACAAAAAGACTTGTACAGACCACGGAAGTTACTCCATCTCCCACGGTCCAAAGATGGAAATCTTTGGAATATTCTGAACCATTTATGAACATCACAGCAAAAATGATTAAAACATTTATGGCTCCTACGTAAATAAGGAGCTGCGCAGCAGCTACAAAATGGGAGTTCGATAGAATATAGAATAACGATATACAAACAAAAACCAATCCCAATGAAAAGGCAGAATAAATGGGATTGGCAAGTAATACTACTCCCAGAATTTTAACGTCATTTTATTCTCATTCCCTACACCATTCTTATAATTTTAAGGAAAAACAATCTTATCTTTTAAATATAAGGGTTAACTATTTATACTCATATCTTTTCTTTAATATATATAACTGATGGACGTGAGAGAAAAAAAAGAAAAATAATAACAAAAATAAATAAGTATTACTTTAATTGATATAAAGAAAGATGTAAGGATGAAATGCAGAAGGTTTTACAAAAATATAGATAGATTTTAAAAATAGTTTTTTTTTGGTAAATTACAAGGATAAGAATGTGAATGAAATGTGAAAGCACTAATATGAAGATGTATAGTGTGAAGAATTAACTAAAAATATATTTTAAAAGAACATTATAATTATTAATTTGAAACTTTTAAGCGGGGCAGCCTATGACTTTAATGTTATTTTAGTAATATTTTGGTTTGAATTATTTGTTAGAACAGGAAATAACAAATTAGAAACTAAGGGGACAATTAAGCAATTTAAATACGTTAAGTCATAAAAAGTGTAGTTGTTATAATCGACATACGTAAGTGTAAAGATTAGCTCGTTTCTATTTGAAGAGACAGCTAAAAAGAAACTTAATTATTGATTAGTTGTAAAATCTTTATTTAAGGTCCTAATATATAGACAAACCCATTTTATATATCGACACCTTCTATACGTCTCGCCCCTATACTTCTTGCCCCTCTACGTCTCGTATGACATCATACGCGGCGTATGGAGTCGAAGACACTGAAAACAAGGAAAATTCAAGGGGAGGGGGGGGCTGTTAGAGGGATATACGTCCCATATAGCCATATACGACCTCTTTAGCAAACTTTGGCACTAAATACGAGGAAAATTCAGGGGGTTGTCAGAGGGTTATAAGTCCCGTATAGGTTTATACGACTCACCTATACGTATAAGACGTGTATGGTATTATACGACTCGTATAGAAATTTAAGGTGTTAACTTAAAATTTTGGAGTGTCTAAATATCTTAACCCTTATTTATTTATTTATATAATAGGTTAGTGATCTGTGTACAATAAGATACAAAATATCAAATAAAAAAGATGTTCTTAATATGTTGAAATTTACAAGTTGAATAAAAAGTACAACATGAAGACAAAAATATGTTAGAAAAATGATCTCACTTTATTTAAAATGTTAAAAAGTATGGTGATATTTTACTAATAAGGAAAATTTTTTTATTTAATTTTATGTAATAGTCATGTACAAAAACCGTTTCTAAAATCATTGATTTAAATAGTTTGAATTGAAAGAGATTGTCGAATTCAGAAAGTTTGACATGTTCTTTTATTTTAGTATTAAAGAGTTGAATATTCAAATCATTAGTTAAATTTGGTAATATGATCTTTTAATTTTGAAATTTGAAATTGTTAAACAAATATGAAAAAACTGACATGATTGAATTCTAAATAATATTGAATTATTGAAATAAGAGTTATTTTAAAATTAGATCAAGTAAGTTTAAGATTGAGATTGATTGTGGTTATAACATGTGGATGGACTAATTAAGGGCATGTAATATAATAGGTTACTCATTTATTAGACTAGACGAGTGATCAACTTAAAATTCTTACCATGTGTGGAATAAAGGATTGTAAAAGTATGGATTTTATAAATTGAAGGGTTGATTTTTTCATAGTCTATAAATTGGCACAATTGTTTTTTTAATAGTTCTTTCTAAAAGAGAAAAACTGAGTACAACAAATAACGGATTAGAGTTTCATCCATGCATTTTATTCACTTTTAATATGCAACCTTATTTTTCTTGGGTCACATGGTCCTTTTCAGTTTTTGTCACAAGTTTTATTGCTAGGCGCATTAGATTTTTTTTAGTAAGTTTTACTTTGTTTTGCTGGGAGTCGTCCAAATTTTTCCTTAGCTTCCCCCAAATTAATATTTCTTACTTTCTCACTCACATCTTCAACCAATGAGTATTGGTGAATATTACCCGGTCCGGGGTTCTTTTTGGTCACTGGATCCGGAGGGTGGTGTTCCCGTCTGGAGAAAAAAAACCACCAGATGCCACATCTTCCTACTCGTTTTTTCCCGTAACCACTCCATCTCACCTTATACCCAACTAATAAGGAACTTAATGATGTGCTATCAACTAATAAGGAACTTAATGATGTGTTAAAAAGGCCTGTCTTTCAAATCCACAATTCATAAAACAAAGTTTGAACCTAAATGGAAGTATATGATCTAAATTATTTTGCAATCAATCACAAGAAAAACTACAGGATGGATCAAGTTCTTTTAAGGGGTACAATACAATACTTGATTCTGGTCTTGTAAGGAATTTAAAGTTTAACATTTCAAGATACATTATTGAATTAGAGTTAGAAGGTAAATGTTAACAATACAACTTTTAACAAACTAATAATGTATACAAATTTGTCAACCTTTTACTTCACATGAGCATGAGCTTAGAGCTAGGTGAGGATTTCAACAACACTGCGAAAATAATTTCAGTTTTCATGAAGGTCTATTCTATTGTTTGCAACAATTGTAGCAGGTGAAGCTCAACAAAAGAGATATGTCTATTTAACAAGGTCCGACCCACAGGCCTTTTCAGTTACTCATGAGTCATGAGCCAGCCCAAACACCCGAGTTACATTTTGTTTAGCTCGGGATAGGGGTGTGCATTAGTTGAATTGGAGCGTATACAAACTATGACATGGTCCATTTTTTATCAAAACCGACCCGTTATTCATATATGGTCATGGTCATAGGATTTGTAAAACCCGTGTTATAATAATATATTATAACACCACTACAACAACAACAACAATAATAATATACTATAATACTTTATTATTATTATTATTATTAGAGTTAATTTCAATTTTGCTCTTTAAGGTTTGACTAAAGTAATTATTTTATTTCAAAGATTAAAAACATCATTTTACCTTCAAAAGTTTCATAAGTTGTTTCAATTTAAATCCAAAAGTTTCATTAGTTGTTTCAACTTCATCCAAGATGATGAAAATTTTGAAGTGAAATGGAAACAACATATGAAACTTTTGGAGGTAAATTGATGTTTTTAATATTTTGGAGGAAAATAGTTACTTTAGACAAACCTTAGGGAGCAAAATTGAAATTAACTCTTATTATTATTATCATAACACCCTAGATAATCCATTTGCTTCAAACAACGGCATTTGAAAAGTCTTTATGCGACTCCCTTCGACGACGACATCTGGAAAGTCACAACCTGTCCCTACCGACAACAACAATCAAAAGTCGGAACCCATTCCTGCAAAAAAAAAAAAAACATCAGCATCGTGTTCGTTAGTTTCTTGCACACGTCATGTTTAGGTTCTTTAGTTTTTGGTTGAGGGGGGGCTTGTTTTAGTTCAAAATTGTTGTTGTTGCTTCCAAAAGATTTAGGAACAAGTAATAGGTTATAATGATGGTTCAACTGCTCGCTTAGACGCTAATGCTAAAGTATGAGATAAGTAGTTGACAACAAGATAATAAGTAGTTGAAATAAGGGGTTTTAGAGTTTTTGGTTCCTTATTTAAGCAATAGTGATTTCCTTTATGAAGTGTGTTATGGTTTTTGCAGTCAATAATATTGTTTTGTTCCTGTGTTATTCTCAAATTACAAGCCCGGGCATCGCCTAGTTTCACCTTCCGCGCGCCCATGAGCGATCTCCTTCACTAATTCATGAAATTCACGAGGTGGTTCATGTGTTATTCTCGACATGCAACCCAAGTGAATTAACTGTTGGTAAGAATCAAGTAGCATTAAGAAAAAAGCAAATCAAGTTAGAATGCATAAGTCTTTCTTAAAATAGCTGATAATTTTTTGAATTTAAATCGGGTTTGAGTTACGATGTTTTCTCACCTACGGTAGATTTCCTCCTGATGTAGTCTCAGGTTCGAGACTAATAGAGATAAACTGATGTACGATCTTCCATTCAGAGTAACGGAAATGATCGACTAACCGATGACTCATCAGTGATCTAATTCGCCGTTTCAAGAAAAAAACCCAAAAAGTGTTTGCATCGCGGAGTGGAAACTCCTTGTATATATATTATAGTTAACTAAAAAAAATAAGGACATAAAAGAGGACATAAAAAAGCGATAACAGTTTTTATTAATCATTATTTACATCATTGTGAAGATCTAAACATCCCAAAAGCACCACTCAACGTCCCCATCCAACGTCATCATAATTCATACATCCAAACCATCATACTTCCAACTTTTCGCCCTTCGTCTCTTCGGTTTGAACCTTCAACCTTCAAGGAGACGTAAAAACATCAATCGGTTCCGACCACTTCTCACACCCACAACCATTGCCCCGATCCACCACCGACTCAAACGTACCTTTAACTTTACGCAAACACTTATGGTACCGAATTCGCCACAACACCGCCTCTTTGTCGAGCGCCTCAGCCGACTGACGGTGAGCGATTTGGAGTTTAGTGGTGATCGGGCCGAGGTTCTGGGATTCCGGAGACGTCGACAGAGACGACATAAAGTGAGGTTTTGGTTTAGACATAGAATTTTGTGTAACGTGTATGAATGAATGAATGTTGAAATGTGAGTGGTGTATTTATATGTAAGTTGAGTGGTGGGTTTCTGTGGGCTTTGTGATTGGGTGGTGAGTGCAAATGGTTTTGTTGTTTTACTAAAAATTGTGGGTGTTTTGAAAAGCGAAAAGAGGTTTGATATGGATGTGGGCTTTGGTTATATCTTCATAGAGATGTGTAGTTGCCTTCAAATACAATATAGGGTTTTTCTAAATACACCTTAGTCTATCTTCTATTTACACCCTAGTCTATATATTAATTATGTTTGACCATAAACAAACCAATTAAAGTTATTATTTTATAATTAAAACTGAAATCTAGAACTTGAAGTTGACAAAAAAAGTAAATGTTACATTAATCAAGATACGTGTATCAAAAACCAATAATTTAACACAAAATGATTAAGAGTTTTTTTTAAAAGACTTTTTGTGAAAAACAATTTATCAGATGGGTGTTAAATATTTACCAAAGTTATGTTGATTAATTAATTTATTTTGTATTTTTAACTAGAATATTTTGCAACCAAATAAGAAGCTTAATGAGAGAAAGAACCGACATTTTATAAAATGAAAACATAAAAATGGTTCCAAGTAATGTACACCAAAGCTGGTGATAAGCATCAAAATGCATATATATTTAGTAAAATTAGTTTGCGGATTTCAACATGAGAACATATATTTGCTAATAAAATTGTTGTAAACTATAGTTATATTAATAAATAAAAAGTATATAATAATATAAGTTTTATATGTATACTTTATTAGCTCATATATAATTAAGGTTTTTTTTTTATGCAGTGAGAACTTAATTTTAAAAAAAACTTAAAAAGTTTTCAATAACTCCTTATAAGTAAAAAGAAAAAGAAAAAGAAAATCTACGGCAATCTAGTTTGGCACATAATTTTTTTAATAATAATCAAGGGGGTTATATTTCTTAAGTAATAGTTGATTACAATTTGAAAAAAATAAAAAATTAATGAGCAGGTAGTGGATTTTTAATACTTGAGTTAATGAGTTAATAAATGACTGAAGTGTAATAAATAGTTATAAAGTAAAATAATAAATGACTATAAAATAGGATGTTAGTAGACTAGGGTGCAAAGAGCAACACCCTACAATATAACCAGATATGATATTTATTCTAAAGTACACATATATTAATCTTACTACTTTAATAAAAGGATAATTAGGTTTGTCACATGTCATTTTTTAAACACATTTAATTATCATGTCATCTTGACATTTAATAATAAATATTTTTCCCGTCTAAAAGAATTAAATCTACTATTTTTGTATTAAATTTTTAAATACACATTTTGTTTCCAAAGTTAACGGGATATAAATTAAAAACCTTTCATTTTAAACTAAAAAACACATGTCTCTTACTTTTCTTTCTACCAAACTCTATTGGTTAATTTTTAAAATTATCTTCTTATCAAATCTTTACTTTTTGAAAGACAAAATAAGTCATAATTTTAAAATAAATATTTACTTTAAGATTGGTACCACTTAAAAGCATACCAATTATAATATTTTTTCTATAGAAACTACTATTAGTAAAAATAAAGAATTGGTTTTAGAAATTAAAATAAAATATTATTAAAAAAAGTATTTAAATTAGATATCAATATTGTCAATTCTCTTTTATTTCATTACCGTCTCTTTTTCTTTTTTCTTTTTTTATTTGTTACCATCCACAAAATCATTATTTTCCAAAATTTAAGATGTTTTTAACTAATTTTTGAAACATGTTCTTATTTTGTTAGAAATATTTTATTTTATTTTATAAGTGGTTTCTTTAATTTATTAGATAACGTTTTTTTTTTGTTTTCTTTTTATCCAGATTTATAATAATAATTTTTATTAAGGTATAACTTTTTAATCAAGTCTATCTTCCTACTCTAATAAAAGAGTATCTTGAGATGACACGTGTCAACACCACAATTATCCTCACAAAATTTTTTTCGCATCTCTCTCCTATTAAATAATTACCTTAATTATTAATTATATTATTTAAATTTTTTAGATTTAATAAATTAAGAAAGAGAGCTATTTATTAATGTTATTTCTAAATAAATACTTTTTATAAAATAATACATTTTTTTAAAGCATATAACTTTTCTAAAAATAAGAAATATTTTAAAATTGGTATTTTTAAAAAGTCAATTTTTTAAAACCAAAAATAATTAAATTTATGAGTTATAATAAGGAAAATTTTAACAATGACATTTTTATACGATTTGTTTTAAAACAAAATATATTTTTTTGAAAAAAAATTAAAAACAAATCTTTAAAAAGTTGATATCATTATTTTATTACCTATAGTCATTTCTCATACATAATTCCGTCATATCATATCTTATAATATTATTTTATAATTAATAAATTTTATTATATCAATACTTTATTTATTCAATTTGTGTAACACACGGCTTTACTAAAGCTAATATATAGTATATAACTAGCATTTTAACACGTCGCGTGTTACCGCGACACCGTAATTGCATGATAATGTATAAATTACAATCGACCCGATTCGTTTTCGAACTATATTTACGCCAATATGTAGAGTGAGTCGAATTTATACCGTTGAATGAAAACGTATTACATTAGACCCGACTTTATTCCAAACAAAACATATGTTGAAACATTTATATTTGACTCATGTCTGAATGAAGTTTACGTCGAAACATAGAGTAAACAAAAACATATTATATTTGATGCGACGCGTTCCCAAACAAAACTTACGTCGAAACGTTTAAATTTGAACAAAATTTACATCAAAACGTAGGCGTTTGTCGAAAAATAGTTAAGTCGAGTCACATCTGATTAGGTCCTAACGATGATGGACTCGAATTTATATTTTACAGGAGTAAATCCTGAACTTTACAAACTTAAGGAGGGTGAAAGTGATATTTCTCAAAATTTTACAAAAAGTTTAGGGGTAAAAAGTACCAAATAAAAAACGTTGAGAGGGTTTTTTGGCCGATGGCATATGCCACTGACCTTTGTAAATGTGTATATATACAATTATGGCTTTTTAAGAGGAAATTACCAAAATAAACATTTGACCAAATTAAATTACCAATATAAAATCATTGAAAACTAATTTTGCAAACAAAACAACCTATTAAAACGAGCCACGTGTCCATTCCTCGCCACGTGGGCGAGGAAAATCCGTAAACACTCGCATAAAATGTGACTGGGCGAGGGATTATAATCCCTCGCTGACGTGACGAACTTTCAGTGGTTCCTCGCTGACATGACCCATTCTTCGCTGACTGGGCGAGGAATCAGGGGTTTCCTTGTTCATAATTACCAAAATACCACTCCTAAAGCTTTAATTTTTGATTTTTTTAAGATACAAAAATTTTAAAAAAAGTATTTACCAAAAATTAAAAAATCGTTAGCTTTATTAAAAAAATCATTTATTGTTTTTTAAACACTTATATTTGTTATTTAATGTGGTTTTCCCCTATATAATACAAGTTTTCCTTTTAACAAACTTATCAAATTTTAAATTTTTTCTTTATTTATTTTACTAGTTTAAAAATATGTTTTTAACACGAGTTGAATTAAAATATTAAATTAATATTTAATATTTAAAAAATTTTAAAAATATTTTTTAGATGATATGATTCGGATTACGTATACTCAACTCTTATAAGTAAAAACAATACTTTTTAATCTTTCATTTTTCAAAACCTTAAAAAGTTGCATTTATTTAAACAGAAGTTTTAAATATTAAAATAAACTTTAAATAAATGTAATTTTTTTTTGATAATTTTCCCTTTTTTAAATAGCAAGAGTTTTGGTGTGCATATAAGTTTAATGTTTGAAAAAAAAAAGTAATTTGAGCTACTCGTGGGATATTTGAGTTTGATTCGAACCCAAACTAAATGAGTTGGAGAATAGTTTTAAAAAATTATGTTTATATCTAATAAAAGAATAACCAATAGGGACTGCATCGCTCATTGATGTGTCATCATTTTTTTAAGAATCTCTCTTTTAATCAACAATCATATTACTTGTAATAATATTAAAGAAATTAAAATGTTATATTTTTAGATATTATATAACAATAATATTAAAAGTAATGATTTTCTTTTAAATTAATTACAATTATGTGATGATTTTTAAATCTTACCCTGTAATATATGAGTTTTTAATCTATTTTAATAAATATACAAACTAAATAAATGAGTCGGGTCTAATATTATAAAAGTGCTTGCATGTTAAACTCAAGAATCTCATTTAGTGTTTGAAATAAGTGAAGTTTGGCCTTTTAAGTTTAATGAGTTAAGCTCGAAGGTAATCGTGTGTGGGCTCGATTGACTTGATTATTGGATTAAAGTGTAAAGAGTTGTATGGCAAAACATTAGAATCCTAATAATGTTGGAATGTTAAAAATGAGTTTGTAAAGTCGATCTACCATGGTTTTTTTTTAAAAATCAGCTATTACAAAAATTACAAAGTGTTTGTTTTATTTTATACCAGTCAAGAAAGAGGTTTTTGGAGTCATGGCCTACCTACTTGGGGCTCATTTGTCCGAACATTCGTATGCAAGACAACACTAAGCTAAGAACACTTTAACGCAAGTTTCTATTGACTTTAACGTACGAAAGCCCGTCGCTCATAGGAAAATATCTATCCTCAAGGTCAACAATTTGTTAAACTTTTAAATATATATGGTTCTTTTGCTAAAAACGGTGTGATAGTTAATTTTACGAGTTCAATACTAATAACATGAAGTAGCAGCTTTTAAATGCTATAACATTCTATCGATCGAATCCGGACCACAGTCAGGGCAATACTCGAGCTTTACATATGAGTTTGGTACACCTTTTGCATATTTTAAGGTTATATGCGATCTAAGCGGAATGTGTTTGTGAATCCTTATAGTAAACACATGGTAAATCTCCAATATCCAAGAAATACAAGAAACAATATGTGGTTTTGAGATCCCTAGCAAGTGCTTTGAACAAATTGTTTGTGATTTTAATGCCTTCAGGTCATTATACTGTAATTGAGTTTATTTAAGATCAAAATGAGAAATTAGACTGCATATTGATATGAGTTGAAAGGTGTAGAGTGCGCGTTTATTCAAAAATGTTTTAATTTTTGGACCCAAAGAACTCGGTAGTTTGAGGAGGTCTAACCCCTTAGACCAAAAGGGGTCCTCAGGGGTAATGTCCCACGGTGGAATGTGAGGCAGCGCCTTGATGGGCTCCAGAGTCCAAGGGCAAAGCCTCTAGTTAAACCGTACTCTCAGTTATCGTAAAATAATTATTATGCTTTATAGATGCTTCATTCCAAATGCATTTGAAATGCATAAATGGTGAAAATTGCATAAATTTAATGATAATAATGAACTCATAAATCAATAGTAAGTTACTACTATTTATCAGTAAAAATTATATTAAAATATAAGTTTGACATTCATAAGTCAAGAGATGAACATGTGATTCCAATTTGAATGTTTATTAATTAAGTTAATATGGTGTTTAGTGGTTAGTAGGTTTTTCTTTAAGCAACAATTTTTTTACTCTTATATACCACATGACATTATATTTACAAAAATCTAAACTCATATCATTTTTTGATGAAAAATTACCAATACAACTGCACTAAAAGACTATACGTAATGGTTACTAGGCATGTAGTGTATATAATCAAGTGTAATATACCGATATACATGGTGATAGGCATGCCTATTTATGGTTGAGCTTAACTTAAAATAGATTAAGTATCATTAATGACTAGTTGGTTATGCTCTGTTCCGGCAGCTCAATTTTAAGTAAAATTTATGTTTGAAAATTTAAATACATAAATTTATATAAAGAAACAGAAGTATATGGTGGTGACGTTATTCACTACCCATGCAATTTAATATATCATGTAAAGTGAATAAAAGAAAGTTAAACATCAAAATTTACAAGAGATATATGATTGCTATGAGATAAAAACTGATAATGAAATGCTATGAGGTGACATAAGTAAAGTGATTTTGAAAACTTTGATCCATAAAATGAAACAAACGATCGAATTGAAACATCACTAAAGACAAAACGCCGGTCAAAAATAAATTAAAGAGAAAACAATCGGCAACTAGGGGAAACAAACGGCATAAGGAGGGTCGTCCCATGGTTTTGAATTTTATCAACCACCTTCAACAATATTTATTGATTTTATGGTTTAAATCAGGGTGGTTTAACTGTTTTAAGTGTTTAGAACGAACTCAAACTTTGAGAGTTTTTTTTTTAATTTTCTGTGTTCATTGATTTAATTTATATTTGACATGAAACTTAATTTTATTCCTTTTTAATCATAACTTCTCTTCATATTTGTGAATTATTGCTAAAGAAGCAAGAAACAATACAATTCTAAGCCATCCTATAAGCTAAAAATAAGAAATTAAAAGCAAGAAACAAAAATGGATGGTATATCACTTAGGTACAACGATAACAAGTTGGATCTGAGCGACACAAGATAGAAATTCGCTAGCAATATCTAAACCTTGCATATGAATCTGTGAGAAAATCAACATAAACTAATAAAAATAAGTATGTTAATAAATACAAATGTAAAAAAATAAAGTTGATTATAATAAATCTAAAAGTAATTACTTTATATGTTTTATTGATAACATAAACATAAAAGAAAAGTTGCTAATTGGTTTGATGGGAAATGAGATAAAAAAAAGATGATATCATTCAATTTATAAAAAAGACCCTTTTGCTTGTTTGCACATATTGGTATCACTTCAAAGAAATATAGGAATCAAATAGGTTTTAATGGTAGGCTTAAAAAACTGAAGTGGGCTTGACTTTGTGGGCCCTTTCGTTCAAGAAAACAAACCTTTAAAGTTTAAATCCTTGTACAATGGAAATAAAAAAATGGTTGTTGTGGGATTCGAACACAAATTTAAACAAGCGACATCTTACAACTAAACCATAATCTCATATAAGACCGCAAACGAACTGAATAAACACAGAGAACTGAATAAATACGAACAAGGCGTTGTTCTTGTTCATTCATTAAGGAAATAAATTGTTCATGAACTGTTTACAAACGTTTATCGAACGAGATTTTTTGTTCGTGATCGTTTATTAAGGAAATAAAATTTTCATGAACAGTTCCGAACACTTACCAAACTTAAAAGAATGCAAACGAAAGCAAGCGAACACACACAAATAATTATGAACATTAACGAAAGTTCCTAAAACACCATCATATATTGATTTTATAATTAAAATCACAAACATTACGTGATATCCACCAAAGATAAATAAGTACTTAACATGATTAAATAAACAAAACTTTTAAACGAACGTAGACAAACACATTATCGAACGTTCATGAACATAAATAAACAAACGCTGCCTTTTTTCAATTTTCTTGATCATGTTCATTCATTTATTAAACGAACAAACATAAATGAACTTCCCGCCAAACGGTTCACTAACTATTCGTTAAACGTCTGTTCGTTTATAGCCCTAACCTCATATGTATAAAATAAGAAAGGTTTTTTTAATATACATATTATATATAACTTTTTTTGGCCCCTAATATTTGAAAGCCTCGAGTCTTAGCATATGTTTTAACAAACTTGGGCCGGCCCTGGTTTAAACTCTTATATACCTAGGGGTCACAAGCACATATACATGGTATACACCCGTATACACAAGGGCTATAAGCCTATAAGCTCTTCTAATTGTCGAGGTTGAAATTTTATAGGGTATTGTTTAGTGGTGTGCGATATTTCTTGGGTTTTTTTATCATGTAATCTTTATTAGCATTGCTAATGATAACAAAGTTACGTATAATTTCAGGTAAGTACCTCAAATGGAAAGGTTGATCAAGATTGAGGCTCGGGATAGATCATTAAACATCATTTTGTAAATATACATTGATGATATAATGTTATACACACTTTTTCTGGAAAATCTTTATAATGGACTGTAAGGTATACTAATTTGATGTTTAGAAAGTTCGGTTAACATGCTCAAACTTTTGTTATTTTAAAAGTTGACATCTACTTTCATGTAAAATAATCTTTTTAAGTCCAATAAATGATGGGTATTGCAAGTTACAACTAGTCACGTAGAAACTCTATCCAGATCTTAATATGACTTTATATAGAGTCTTGATAGAGTTTCATGATATTTATATGAAACATGGTCAAAGACGAAAGGTAAGGTAGAGGACAGTGGTAAATACCAAGTACATATCACATATTTATATAATGCGTTGTTTTGGTAATAAGATTATTTTTATATACATGTCACGCTAGTCATATGAGAGTTATGATTCATGCAGGTATAAGAGTTAAAAGATTGTGGTACATTAGGCAAGGGCAATGGAGTCATACTCACTCATAATCTGCTTATGTATATAAATTGCTCTTACATGATGATGTAATGACTTCTACACTACACTGGACGTATAAGACACATGCATATTAGTGGTCTTAAATTGATCAAAGAAAAAAAAAAGAGAATAAGTGAAAGAAATATGGAGATACAATTATCTATATAATTAATCATAGATGTATAGATTAACGACATCATATGATGTGTGGTGGGTCATATCTCCATAAATGATTGTATACACGCCTAAAGCATTATTTAGCTGCAAAAGATTAATGACACACATCTATGACAAGTGTGAAGTAGTATCTATCAATAACACATGTTAACAAGAAGTGACGGTAACTGCTTCTCTGCTTCTTTACCTAATTGGAAGTAAGTGAGTTTACCCTAACTATGTAGTGAGATGAAGACAAGAAAAAAACAAGATCATAATAAGGATTTAAAGAGCTTAATTGTTTAGGTGAAAGATAAATACTAAATCACACGACTGTGATGCAACGGTAATTATGATTAAATTGCGTTAAAAGAAAGTGTCACTTGAGTGAATACCATGATTCACTAGAGGGACAAGAAAGTGTCACTTAAATAAATATTTTCATGCCATTCTACCACTTCAAATGAATGCTTTCATGCAATTGTATTAACCTTGCTTATGACATCTTAATATTTCAATTTTCATATATTGGTTATGTACATCAAATGTTTTCAACATGTATAACAAACAAAAACAAGATAACAAAGACATTACATATGAATTATGCATTATGATAGATTTTTGCTTACATTTAAGTATTTAACTACTTGCCTCCTGCATTTTGCTAAACAATACTCTATATAACTGTCCAAAAATCATCTCCTCCAGTTAAACAATTTGCTTATATAACCTTTTATTGTTAGGCATTAAATCTATATATCTTTCTTCTTATTAATTTCTGGAGAAACAAAATTTTCCATTATGGGGATCTAGCTGTATATATACTGACATTACCAATATATTCAAGTTAACTACTACTTTGCTGATATCTGCAGGAAAATAATCATATGATTAGCAACTTCATTAGTTTTGGATCAAATGGTTTATCTTAAGTGATTGATACGGGTTTTATCCACACCAAACTAAAGCGTATTAGAGTGTCATATAAAGGGCGGATTTAAATCCGTTATTAAATAAAAGTATAGTTTTTCTTAATCAATTACTTTTAAGAACTAAATAACTTGTTGATTAAAGAGATAAGTACCTGATAAATGAAGGGATCAGTTCTTCCTCCTGCTCCTGACCTTCTCACTTCCTCTTTCTTAAGCAACCTGAGATTTTTAAGCACCAATCATATACAACAAAACTAATACATTTTAATAACATAAAAAAGAAAAATATTAAGAAAAATAAAAGCAACAAAAGGGTGTGTTTGAACTTTGAACAGGAGTCAGGTAATCTAACAGTCAACAAGAGAGGATGTGTAACTGACGACTGGATATGAAGCCACGTGGCGCTGACAGATGTATGCCACGTGGCGTACATTTTTACATGTGAAGAGGGAGATTATGCTTTACATTCGTAAGGCTTTGCTGGTGTCGGGGCTGTCGCCGAGCAACTGACGTATCCTCACCTCAGAAGCGCATCCGTTATGAGCCAGCACCTTCAATATGGCTTCAGATCGGCGCAGTAGATGAGCCGAGCTGACCACAGGCGACGGCTTGTTCTTCTGAGCCAACGGCTTCCCTCTCTTCCTCTTCGACTTACAGCTTTCAGAGGTGGATGCCAAGCTGCTGGAGCCACCTGACAAACACGACGAGCCTTCGGTCGATAGCGACGAGCTACAGGATGCAGCGACAAACTTCTGTTCAGTGCTGGAGACTCTACGACAATCCGAAATACGTAGCGTCTTTGATCTGCTCTTTCTCACCACCTACAAACAAATTCAATGTAGATCGGTTGAAAGTTGAAACTCTGAAATCGAATCCATCAACATGAAATCGCATGGATCAGTAGGAGATTGTATCAATCAACAGGAAATCGAATGGATCAATAGGAAATTGTATCAATTAACAGGAAATCGCATGGATCAATAGGAGATTTTATCGAACTATTGATGAATAGAGCTGCTTGTTTGCTCTGGATTGTTGTACTCGAATGCTGATGGATGATAAAAGTGTACAACAATTCATCAGAAGGATGAGAATATCTGTAGAAAGTATGTCGATATTTGAAAATGCTTGAAAATGAAGTGAGATCGTGCACTATCAGAGAAGTAATTATGCACGTTCAAGCGTATATGAGTTTGCAAAACATAATTGAGAAGAAACCTAACGAGTTATAAATTACTGAAGCAAGCAATTCGCACAGAAACAGAGATTTACAAATGAGCAATAATTCAGAATACAGGTTTCGTATATCCAATAGAAATCGATCTAGAGCGAAATTCATCAAAAACGATTTGAAATTGAACATGAAATCAAATCAGAATACTAAATTCATCGGAACAGAGCCTCAAAACGATAGAATCAAATCCACAAAGTGTAAACGATTACCTTAAGCTTCATCTCACGTTCAGAACGAGCAAAAGCGTTAGCAATCATATGGAGACGACGTCCATGAGCTTCATCAGACGAAATCTCATCGCTACTCACAGTAGACGAAGCAGACGACCGTGAAAACGATCTGTTCAACAGCACACTCTCACAGCGATCAACATTGCACTTATCTGCGATTTCCTCAACGCTAAACACATCCATAAACATCAAAAAACACTCAATCAAGCTACAAAACAGCGTAAAATCGAACTAAAACGATGATGAATTCAATGGAGTTACCTTGGAGAGGAGGAAAGCAGGAGAAGAGCTGAAGCAGCTATGTGTTCGGTTGAATTTGGATACAGTGATTCCATAGTGTCTCACTTATGAGATTTTCAAATCAATAACAACAGGCGGGAGTATAAACAGTTTGAATTTATGGAAGATCTGGAGTTTGATCCGATTTTCTGTTTCGAAACCACTTTGATTGTTGTTTGAACATCCCCTGTTCAAGCAAACATGGTTACAAATAGAAATAGTGTTTAATGACATAAATTTTATTTTCTAGAAAAATCATTTTTTTAAAAAAAAGGGAAATGCTATGTAAACATATTTCTAAATCTATATAATTTTTTTATGTTAAAATCATTTTTTTTACTCTTTTGCAATTTTCTTTTGACATTTCTATTTTATACTAGTATTTAACCGCACGTGTTGCGGTGGGATGTAAAACCATGTAAAATAGTATCAATGTCTCACCCTCACTAGCGACCATCAAAACCAGAAAAGCTCGTAAAACAAAAGAAAATAAAACCGGACGAAAATAGACGTAAAAACTTTAAACCATGCATGTGCGTTGCGCATGTTAATGTGTATAATTTAGAACAAACTGCATTACATAACACGGTCGTGAAACATAAAAAAAATATATGTAAAAATGTTAATCCGCATACGCATTTGTCTGTATGTTAACTCGCAAATTTTAGACCGAAACATAAAATAAAAAATTTATAGAAGATGAAAAGTATATTAGACCAAAGTTGAAAAAAAAATGTATTAATGTTAAATATAAGATATGAAAACTATAGGGTTCAAAATGAAAAAAACAAAAAAAACACACAAAGTGAGGTACAATATATGGTACAAATCATAATACATAACTAAGTTGATAATTAGTATTATATGATAATTATTATTCTAATTAATATGTTTGGTCGGTGGTTTGGGTGGTTTTTTTTTCTTTTTTAAGGGTTTGTTTAGGGTGTAGGTTCAATGTGTGTTTTGATTAGTTCGTTTATATGGTTTGTGTTTTGATTAGTTTGTTTATATGGTTTGTGTTTTGATTAGTTTGTTTAGGGTTTGTGTTGGCTTTCTTTCGCTATCAATACCCTGACGATTCTCGCTATTAAGGTTTGAGTTTTCATTTTGTTTCTCTTTTCGGGGCTTTGATTTTCGTTGGTTTCTACTTTGGACTGTGTCGCCTTCTTGCTGCTTTAATTTCCGTCTGTTTTGTGTATGGTGTTGGACTTTGATTTAATTTTTGGGTTTTGCATGTTATAGTGTGTTATGGATTTAAGGTTTTGGTATGTTTTACTTTATGTATTTTGCTGATTTTGTGATTTTGAACTTGCATTGTTATTTTGATTTAGGGTTACGTTAAAACACGTATAGTCGCGACAACGCGAGGCGTCAAAACCTAGTTAGTATTATATAGCATTCATTTTCGCGCGTTGTTGCGGCCCCGTTTTTCCTAAAATTTATATCATAATGTAATCACGTCTTGAGAAATTTAACAGTAATTTGGGAAATTTTTAAAAAAATATATTGGTGCGAATAAAATTAAAATATTATATTTAATTGGGGTAAATTTTGGATAGTATCTATATTGAAACATAAATAAAAATATACACGTTATAATAGTGTATTAGTGTATTTTGATTTTTTGAAAAACGTTATGCTTTAAAAGCAAAGAGAAAAACCAACTTTAGAAACTTACAATTCATGCGCTTAACATCAAATTTAATTAAAAATAAATTAAATGAATGGTTATCTAATATAAAAACACAAAGTCTGCATAAATATATCAAGCCACACAATCAAAAATACTAAATCTAATAAGTCATGTTCCCACTCTAATTTATGTATTGAAATTGATTGGATTTATGACATTAAAATTGATTGGATTTATGGCAATAGGACTCCTGGTATGATGACCGTTTCCATTTATTAACATTTAAAAACCATGAGGGTACCACGGTCAGAAGCATGAACTTGTATAAAAGGAGTAGAAATGATAAAAGTTTCATGACAAAGTTAAATTTAAGCATGAACCTCTTGATATAATTTAGATCAAATTATAAAATTACACTAAGTTTATGTATTATATAATAGTAAAGATAAAAATATATTTTTTTTCCTAAATGTTAGTTAAAAGGATGGTACAATTAATACAATAAAATTATTATAGTTTATTTAAATATAATTTAACCACTAGTTCTTTTAAGCTCGACTAATTGTTTGCGATTATGAATCAAACTTTGTTTGGGACTACATCCTCTCTTTAAGATGTTAAAAGTGTATTCACACTAAAGCGGAATTTTACCATAACTATTTAGAGCTACCTATCAGATATTCAACAAAAAGGTATATTGGTAATATTATAAATTTTCTTTGGACTTGTAAAATGCCATATTTTCTAAATTATAGTGATATATTATGCATTGCAAGCTTTTATTTAAAAAAATTATATCATACTTGCTTAGGTGATGATAAATAGATTTCCCTTGTATTTTGCCTACATTGTTAAAAAAATAATTATCTTTCAATGTATGAAACTAGGTGTATGTTTTAAAAAAAAATATAATATTTTTTATACTAAAGGACGTACGCTCTCTTGGTATCAAAAGTGTTAGAAGTTAGAACGTTGTCTCTTTCACGTGGTTGATGACTTAAAAACCATCTCCAATAGAGTTGAGTTTCGGTGTTTTTAAAAAAAAAGAAGGTGATGTGAAGAAAAAAAAAGGGTGGAGTTACTATCTTTCGAGCAAATTCCGAACGAACATCGATCGTTATGAAAAACTATCTCTGAGTATACTATTTCTGAACCGGGTCCAGGCTTACATTTGTGTAGGATCAAGAACCAACAAGTTCTCACGATAACCACTCCAACCCTGATGATATGCACGCAGATCACCATGTCTCCTCCATCCTCAAAAAATGCATAGCTTTGTTACACTCATGTGCAACTTCAATCCACAAACTCCAACAAATTCACGCCTTTTCAATCAAAAATGGTGTCCCCATCAACAATCCAGACATGGGTAAGCATCTTCTCTTCACTATCGTCTCCCTCAATGCACCAATGTCATACGCCCACAAAATCTTTAACCAAATCGACAACCCCAACATCTTCACATGGAACACGATGATCAGAGGCTATGCTGAGAGCGAAAACCCCAAACCTGCGATGGGTATTCACCGTAACATGCGATTGTTAGCCGTTGAGCCCGATACGCATACATACCCCTTTCTTTTAAAGGCCATTGCGAAGCTAATTGATGTTAGAGAGGGTGAGGAGGTGCATTCGGTGGTTGTTAGAAATGGGTTTGGGTCGTTGGTGTTTGTGCAGAATGGTTTGGTTCATATGTATGCTGCCTGTGGGCGTGCTGAGAGTGCACACAAGGTGTTTGATGAAATGTCTGAGAGGAATCTTGTTACGTGGAATTCGGTGATTAATGGGTTTTTGTTGAATGGGAGGCCGAATGAGACGTTGGTGCTTTATAGGGAGATGGTTGAGGAGGGGATGGAGCCGGATGGGTTTACGGTAGTTAGCTTGCTCACTGCATGCGCTGAGCTTGGTGCGGCGGCGTTAGGGAAGAGGGTTCATTCGTATATGTTTAAAGTTGGATTGGATGTGAATTTGCATGCTGCTAACGCGCTTTTGGATCTTTATGCGAAGACGGGGAACATTGGTGAAGCACAAAAGGTTTTTAGTGAGATGGAGGAGAATAGTGTGGTGTCGTGGACTGCGCTCATTGTGGGTTTGGCTATGAATGGATTTGGTGTCGAGGCGATCAATCTTTTCAAAGAGATGGAAAGAAAACGGTTAACACCTAGTGAAATCACTTTTGTAGGGGTACTTTATGCTTGTAGTCACTGTGGAATGGTGGATGAAGGGTTTACTTATTTGAAACGGATGAAAGAAGAATTCGGCATTGAGCCTAGAATAGAACATCATGGATGTATGGTTGATTTGTTGGGGAGATCGGGCCTCGTACAACAAGCTTATAATTACATTATCAACATGCCGTTGCAACCAAATGCAGTGATATGGAGAACATTACTGGGAGCGTGCACGATACATAAGCATTCAGATTTAGCAGAAGTTGCAAGAGCCCAACTGATACAATTAGAACCTAAACATAGTGGAGACTACGTGTTGTTATCAAACCTCTATGCTTCTGAAAGACGTTGGTTGGATGTATCAAAAGTGAGAAAAACAATGCTAGAACAAGGGATACAAAAATCTCCTGGTCATAGCCTAGTTGAGTTAGGAAATCAAGTCTACCAGTTCACCATGGGAGATACATCACATCCACAAAGTGAAGATATATATCTGAAACTGATGGAGATCACAAAGTCATTGAGATTAGAAGGTTATGTACCTCATGTTGCAAACGTGCTTGCAGATATAGAAGAAGAGGAAAAGGAAACTGCTTTATCGTTTCATAGTGAGAAGATTGCAATTGCGTTTATGCTCATTAACGCACCTGCTGGGGCCCCTATAACAGTCGTGAAGAACTTGAGGGTATGCGCGGATTGTCATCTTGCAATAAAATTAATATCAAAGGTTTATAAACGAGAAATTGTGGTGAGAGATCGAAGTCGGTTTCATCATTTTAAGGATGGGTCTTGTACCTGTAAAGATTACTGGTAAGTAGAATGCATGAAACCCTTCAAGAAGTTGGTTAAGTAGATCAAGCGTCAGACCTGTGTTACAAGTCTCATAGTTCATGGGTGCTAACAACTATTAAAGTGCACAGCCGTTTGTGAAGATTAAAAAAACACCAAATGAAAGAGAAAAGATGAATGTTGAATATGCACTGGTTTGATGATTTTTTGACAATTAGAGTCACAACACATCAAGGTTCCTTTGATTGTTCATAACCAATTATCGACTGTGTACTTTGATTGTGAAAGAAGGCAATTGCAGACAGCTTCAAATTTGTTGGAATTGTAAAGTGAGCTGTTTGACCATTTGATTATTTTGGAAGTATATGCAAGATATTAGAAGCTGCTATGACATCTTAACATCGGTTGCTGCTGCTGCAATGACAACTGGTAAATTTTGTATGTGTTTTTCCCATCCAACACTTATACATGTGTCATGTTGTGATGCTCACTTGCTCCAAAATCATATTATCACAAGTAGATCCAGTTAGGGAATCTTAGAAATATGATCAGATTTGTTCATGTTAAATTATGGTAATCTTTATACAATGGGCTGCATTTTGAGGACCCATGACATGTTTATTTCCTTAGTTATTTTGATTTCCTTCTTGTGCTTGAGGTACAGGATTCAAAGTGAAACTACCAACTAAGGTGAATACAGTCATATGACAATATTACTGTTTTTTTTGGATCTTCAATCAAACACCATAAAAACATCAAGTTCTAGAATCTAGAGGTAATGAACTTACAGACACCGTGAGTTAAGGTGGCCGGGCTGTTTATATATGCCTCAAGTGATATGATAGATCGTAGAAGGTGTTCTAGTTTCATGCTCTCTCACATTCATCTTCATTTGCATCTTAACTATTATATTGAGGTTCTGAAATGGTTCATATTGCGGATTCAAGAAAGGCGTCTTGTGGGTCTCATGGATGACATTGAGTGAGACCATCTGATTTCAAGGGTTGAATAAGGCTGTATAAAATCTTCCATGTTTTTGACATTTAGATCTATCATACATGTTATGGTTGGACCAGATTTGATGATTCTTATGCTTATGGGGTGTGTAATACCTCGTGAGGAGGGTCGTGAGAAGTTCACGTAGGTGTCGTGACGGTGAAACACCGTGCCGCCCTACTGGTGGCGTGACCGTGACGAGGCCATCGTTGGTTTGCTCACGAGCATGGTGGAGATGAAACTAGCCTATGGTACAATTTTCCAAGAAAAGAGCTATTTGGCTCAATCAAAAAGATACTTATAATACGATGATCACACTCACTAAAGTATTACACATGTATGGTAAGAGTGATTATTTGTAAAATAATTATTGTTTCAACCTGACAACTTACATTCTGGGTTATGATTTTTAGTGAAAAATGAGTTGTTGCAAGCAAACTACGACAAAAGTGACAACCCTATCATGCTTTAAAAATCAAAATAAAAGCAATGATACATTTTCCTAAAATTCATTTTAAAATACTTCAAGTCTATCTTAAACTCACATAATATCATATTTTATTATGAAAAATTAAAATGTTAAGCTATAAATGAATAACATTTGATGTATAAGTGATATATAGAAGTAAAAGTGTATAAATACCATATTACAAATTATAGTTTATGAATAGATAGGTATGATATTTTAATATTTTAATTAAATATACTTAATATCAATTATTAATCAAAAACATATAATAATATAAAATTATAAATAAAAATTGTTTGTCCGTCTAAAATCATTAAACTTTCATTAGACGTTCCAATTCTATATAATAGTTTGATAAATGTTTATATAATTTTAAAATTAAATGATGCAAATGAAACAATGAAGATGATCTGGTGGTTAGTAACTATCAGTGATCCAGTTAACCGTAAAAAAAAGTATTCTAAATGGATAAATTAATTATAAGTAATTCTAATGAAACAATTAAGTATTAACAACTAGGTTAGTTGTTGAAAAAAATTATTTCCTACTAAAACTCTTTTCAATCTAAAGTTCTAAACTGCATTTGAAGTTTCAACTGTGAAGGGAGTTGTCGTTTTTCCTCTTTCAACAATCAAAGCCCTAAACCCTCACAGCACCATAAAACCACTCAATGGCTTGCAATGGCACAGGATGCCAATCAGGTTGCTACAACAACACCACCATCGATCAACATCAAAAATCATCACCGGAGAACAACTTATCAGCTGACGCCAACGGCGATGATAATCACCGCCGCCACCGGACGACATGCTACAAGTGTAAAGCAGTCGAAGCCACCGTCTTCACCGGCGGAGACGGTGGTGGCAGATTCTGTGCCGATTGCTTCCGGAGTAACCTTTATGGGAAGTTTAAGCTTGCTGTCACCTCCAATGCGATGATTTCGCCCACTGATAAAGTCCTTGTGGCATTCTCCGGTGGTACTTCATCTAGGTTAGTTTTTTTATTTATTGATAAACTGTCTGTTAAACTTGATCTGTTTGTGTAATATCTTTTTTTTGCTTTGAAACGAATTTATTGATGATATATATTATATGTGATGTTGTTTTATGGCAAAGTTCTGATGCTTTTGATGTGTTATGGAAGGGAATTAGGCATTTTCCACTGCTGACTTGAATTTGGTATGTAGATGGCATTGATGTAATGCAGTTAGAGTGGTAAACATATTGAATTTGGGGACACTTCTTTTTCTAAAGTTAAGATGGATTTCACTGCACTGTCATATATAATTAGCAAATATCTATTTTGGACTGTTAGGACTACGATGATGCTAGGACTTATGAGTTACACATGTTTAAATTGGCACGTTGTGGACAACTATGAAATTGTGTTCACTGTGTGTCTCGCAGCTTATGTAATTAATTAAGTGAATCAATAAAGTACCCATTTTTCTGAGTGTGTTAGACCTTAATTTTAGCTCAATTTCACCCATATAGGTGCGAGATATTCGAATATTTGGTTGGGTGTCTGTTTTTACTCGTATTCCTACTTTTACTCGCCTACATCGTAAATATATTCATTCTATGCACGCATAATAATAGATACGTGAATCTACACACCAATAATAATATACTTCCGTGAATCTAGACACAAATCAACAATCCATACACGAATCTATACGTGATATGGTGTTGTGTATTACATTAGTTGAAGTCATTATTGATGGGAAAAAGTTTGATGCATGAGTAAACAGTGATGCGTGACTCCTAGTCAAGTATCTTGTGGCTAAATGAGTGATTTCTTATGGTATGACTATATATGTATAAGTGTATAACACACCAAGAAAATGTTTATTTTTTGTAATATCCTCCTTAACTAGTTACTATTATTGTGTAAATGGGCAACAGGTAAGTAGTTAACAGTGTTTATACATATGATTACCTGTTTTTACAGCTATTGAAAACTTCTAGGATGATTTGGAGAATGATTGACATGTATCTTGCCAATTGTCGAGTAAAACTTGCGTACCTTGATGATAAGGAATCATAATGATAACAAGTTAAAAACTGTAATTCTATTCGTATGTCAAATCCTGTATTCCTATTTAATGCAAGTTACTTAAATACCCAGAGTTAAGGATTAGTTTTATCAATCTGATTTCACTTAATCCTCTAACATTTGGCTAAGTGTTTTGTCACCAATTTGAGCTTTATATACATATGACTTTGCCTCTGAATCACCTTGAGTTTCCCCCTGAGGTTGATGCGAGGAAAATATTTTGCCGAAAACTCACAAAAAAATCATTAAAATGGGTGAAGACTGAAGGGGTATGTATACTTAAAATACTGAACTTCTGAAAGGGTCATTGACAACCATTACACATATGGAACAACATACCTGATACAGGATTGCTACATTCAACTAGCAAACCATCAATCAATGAGTTAACATTAATGCTAAGAGCCTAATATTAACTAACCAGCAACCACTATTGTTCGATGATCATTGACATAACATTGATTAAAAAACCATCAAAATATTAAGCAAATAAGCCTAAAATTTAAAGAGGGGGAAAAGGCAAAGTAGAGGTGGAAATTAAGAGGAGATGTTATTGTTTACTGTTAAATGTTTTGTTTCTGTTTTTGTACTATATATTACCTGGAAGCTGAAATCACGGCTGTAAAAATCACTAGGCGCTAGTCAGGCGGTGGGGTACTGACTAGAGATTAATCGGGATTACTAGAGATTAATCAGATTGGAATTTTATAAGTAATTTTCAATTATATATATATACACATTTTTATATGTAATTATATAAATTTGTTCAGATTTATATATATACACACACGTTTTACCAAAATTTACACACATTTGACTACAGTTTTCAAGGTTTGACCGGAATTATTAACATTTGGCCGGCCAAAATGTGACCGGAATCCGACTGCCGCTTAGGGGCCAATCAGGACCGACTAGGTCCGATTTTGACTGACTATGAGCGATTACTGATTTTAACCACCGATCACTTGAAATCGCCAAGGTCACGGCCGACTAGCGATTAATCAACGATTAATCGGACGACGAGGCCGATTTGACAACACTGGCAGGAACTATTGGGATCCCATCTTTAAATAAAGGCTTCAAGGAAAATATACTTTATTAAGGCCAAAACTATGTACATTAAAACTCTCCTAAAACCCTTCGTATCAATATTTTGTTTTCTCAGAAAATTTGCTTTGCAGGGTGGCTCTTCAGTTTGTTTCTGAGATGCAACTCAAAGCCCAGAAAAATTATGATGCAACTGCAAATAGAGAGAGATCTTTACCAGTTTTTGGTGTTGGAGTTGCTTTCATTGACGAGAGTGAAATTCATCCAGTCACTTCTGCTGATTTTGACAAAGCAGTTGAAGACATTAAACAAATCGTCTTTAATTTACGACCACCAATAAAAGAATTACATGTGGCTCCTATCAGTCAAGTCTATTCAACAAAAACCAGTGATGGAAAACAGATGTTAAATAATTTAATGAACACGGTTGGTGATGCCACCGGAAAAGCAGATCTTTTGGTACATCTACGTATGTTGTCCTTGCAAAAGGTTTGATTTTATTATAAGTATCTCTTAATTGACGAGCGGGTATAAGCAATGTTTAGCATTTATTTGTTTTGTTCTATCTATTATGCAGATTGCTATTCAAAACGGTTACACCAAAGTTGTGTTAGGTTCATGCACATCAAGAATAGCTTGCCATGTACTTGCTGCAACAGTTAAGGTTTGTCTCTTCTTGGTCACTTTTCAAAACGTTATAGTTGCAGATATTAATTATAGTTTACCTGTTCTTTTTCTTTTTATAAAAAATTGCAGGGACAAGGGTACTCATTAGCAGCAGATATACAATATGCTGATGCAAGGTGGGAAGTCCCGGTAGTACTTCCCCTACGTGATTGCCCATTGCAAGAACTCAATACTCTTTGCAGCCTTGACAGGTTGGTACATTATTCATGCCTCAAACCATTTACAGAAGTAATATTGTTTATTTTAGTTGGACTAATTATGTATTAGCATAGCAGTTTAAAAACTGTGGAGATTTTCAATGAAACTTGTGCTGGCATCAACGGTCTGGTCTCGTCATTTGTGAAAATCTTACAGGTAAATAGCAAGTTACCATGAAATCTATTATTTCAAACTAAAATTTAAGTGTTCAGGTAATCCACAAACTTCTCATGTTCCTTATTTTTTGCAATTCAGGAAGAAAATCCTTCTCGAGAGTGTACAATTGTAAGAACTGCAGGGAAGCTTACCCCATTCCCATTTAATAGGATTCCAGAAGCAAATGTAGATGACGCTGATATGGTATCTCAACGCCGTCAAAAGAAGTTTAATATAAAGCCTATTGAATCTCTTCCCCCAGAGTCATTTTGTCCGATTTGCAACAGCCCGATGAGCTGTTATAGTAATCCAGAACCAAGGCCTGAACTTTTTCGGGCTGCATGCTGTCCTAGTTGCCAATATCAAATAGTTCCAGATGAAGCGTCATCTATGGATCAGTTTTATTCTTTTTTACCAGAAGCTATGATTGCACGAGCTAAAAACGGGAACCAAAAATGGATAAGGTAAGACCCATTTAGAAATAATGCTGATTTTTTCATACAAGTTAAGTTTTAATCACAACATATTAAGTTATCAAGAATGTTTTTCAGGGAGAAGATACAAGATTGTCTGCTTTTAGATGATGATGAAGAAGTTTGAGTCTCCCATCATAATTCTTTACTCTCAAAAGATCATCCAAGTGCACACTCTGGTAATTTAATTTGTTTGCTGCAGATTATAGTATGCATTTGATTGGAAGATTGCAGCAACCAAGAGTTGCTACTAAAGAGACTTGATACGATGTTAACATCACACAGCAATTTCATGTTTGATGAGAAGTAGAATTAAGCTAAAGAACCGGCTTTTTGCCTGATTTTGTTTTGACTTGTCAAAATTGTCATTAGATCCTACACAATTTCTTTTCACCAAAAAAGTGTCAAACTTGTATGGAGATATAGGAATGTTACATAAACAGGTTAAATTTGATACTGCATTACAAAATTATTGCATGTGTCGCAAGCAGCTGAAGGCGAGCCAGAACCACGCCACTTATAAAATTTAGGCGAGCCAGAACCACACCACTTATAAAATTTAGCCGATCTCTGTGTATGCTGATAACAAGATTGTTAGCAAGATAGGTGGTGCCTAAATGGCTGCCCCATAAAGTGAGTGAGCACTTGAAGGTAATGGAACATCTTTAATATGTGAACCAACATAAGGACTGTTTGGTAATTTCTGAATAATGAGTGTTGAGGTCTGACTCATTAAAAGCTAGTATATCGTTTAACTATCCAAAGACAATTGTCTGACCAATTCAGATAAGAGGTTTTAACTATTTGGCATTAGACCTTTTTTAACCATTTAATATTAGAATAATGTTTAACCTTTCAGAGGTAAATGTCTTAACCATTTAGACATTTGTTCGTGAAACAAACAGTTTGAACTATTAAGTGTTGAACCATTCAGACATTTAAACCATTAAGAGTCTGATTCAGATGTTGTCAAACAATCCAATTGTTGTGTATGACAAAATATATGGTGGTGTGATGGTTTGAGATGTTAGCTATTGTTGATGGTTACTATTCCCAAAGAGAGGTTTTGGGTTTAGTTATTGGAACAAAAGAACATGCCACCACCTTCTTTTTCACATCAAAAGCAAAACCCCACCTTCCTTTTTCCCATTCCTAAAATAAATATATTTTATATAAAGAATAAAATTTTAATATATTGTTTTAAATGATTACATAATTTTATTTATAACTGTAATGATTTACGTAATCATACTTTTGACTAGATGTTTTATTTAGATGTAACATCTTTTACACTGATGTGTCCACAAAAGTCTATGGAGCACACCATGTAAAATTATGGTTTATTTTTTTTTAAAAAATATATACAATGGAATCAAATTATAGTAGAAAAAACTAATTAGTGGTTAATGGGTTTCGTATAAATTATATGTTCTTGTCAAAAATATTAGTCGGTTAGAAAGATTTAAGTGAAACCTATTTAAATTTTTCTAAATTTGTAATTTCTAAATAGAATGTGTTAATGAGAACCATAGTTTCTCATACCCCAACTTTGGAACTTTATAATATTTCAATACATTTTCTTTAACAATTGTCCATATGCATAATTAGTTTTATAATATGATAAAAATCAAATATTAATAAATTTAAGTTGCATCTGACTTGATAGAATTTTGTATTGTTAAAAAGCTAATACCAAAAAAAGAAGAAAATATAGACATGTTTCACTCTACACTATCAAATAATTCTACACCACTTATATAACATTGTAGTGTGTGAACCCGCGTTTTGTCGTATGTTTTTAAGATTTATAACACTTAATTTTGATTACTTATACATGAGTATTCAATCCGTAGATATGGATAAAAATTATATTGGCAACTTTGTTTTGGAAAAAAACCATATCGAACCGTTGATATAATTTAGCATATCATAACGACAAATTTAGATTTTACAAACCTTTATATTTTTATGATTATAAGAGAAAAACAATATAAGATTCAAAACCTTTAATCAGTTTTGAGAGCTATATATTTTTAGTTTCATGACTTGTATATTATACTATTACAATAGACACCCGCGCTTCGCCGTGGTTTCATTTTAAATGTAAATATGAATGTCGCAATGATGAATTTTGGAATTATCATGATTTTAGCGAGTTCAATGATATAAGCGCTCGGATTCTCGTGGATATCTGCACATGCGTCTTTATTATATCATCATGATAGTATTACTTAACATATGGTATTTAATAAGTCGTGAATATCAATTAAAACAATTACGTTAATAGTATTTGAATAAAACTTATCATAAAATGTAAAACATTGTATCATGATTAATGATATTTTATCATTAGATTGTTACAGATACAAAAACATAACAAAAACACAGTATTAAATTTTAACACAATATTATTGTTATTGTTATTAATCTTTTAATAAAAATAATCATTACTATTAATATCATTATATTTTTTCATTATTATATTTTTAATCATATTAAATAATAAGTCATTTACTAACAAATTTAATATATACTAATTACCAAGTTAGTTATGCATCATGGGTTGTACAGTATGCTTAGTTGGGTTGTACCCACCTTTTGTCTTTTTTTTTTCTTTTTTAATCTTTAACTTTTTTTTATTTTAACCAAATACTTTTACATATTTTACAATTTAATCTCAATATTTTTCTACTTTCAACTTTGGTGTCTTATACTTTTATATTTTTACAAATTTTTCCTTTTACGTTTCGGTATAAAATTTACGAGTTAACACATCGCAGCTTGTTTAGTCATAAATTCTAAAGTTATCAACTACCCAAAATATCCCTAGAAAATGTAACTATTAATTAGTTATTATAAATATGAGTTGTATACTTAATTATTTAAATAGTATTTAGTTATAAAAATATAAATAGTATATATAAATTAAATGTCATTTTAAAGTATTAATAAATAACTCAATATTTAATGTATTGATTTAATATGTATCATATTATTAAATAATGTATTAATAATGCATATTAAATAGTTTATTAATTAAAAGAGTTTATTAAATAGGGTAAAAATAAAACTATTGCATAGGACACTTGTACTCTATGTTTGAAATGTTGTATTAGGTGTCTTACAATTAAAGTAAATTACTATCTTGTCCTCCTAAAATGTATTATATAGTAGTATAGATATAGATAAAAAGTGCATGGTATTGTATGATATTTTTGTTAGTATACAAACATTTCATATAAAAAGTAACCATAAAAAATAAGAGAAACTTCCGTTTCTAATATAAAAAAACATTCATGGCCAATGATTCTTAACTCAAGTTAAGGTGAGGTATCTCAAGACTTTAATAAAATAGTTGGAGATTCTAGGATCAAGTCTCACTTGAGACAAAAAATAAATGGAAAGGTTCCAAGTTAAGTCAGATGGTTTTCTCATCTATGATGGGTTTTCTTCTGATTGTGATATCAAGTTCGAGTTATAATTCCGTAATTAAGTAATGAAAATAATCAGATGACCAATTACTCGTCAGTGATATTTAGCCTTAAAAAAACAATAACAATAAACATTCATGATTCATGACATAAACATTCCCTCCATCAATCAATCAACTTCCTAAACTTCATTCAATTCTGGTCAATTTTTAGCTGACATCATCATTCGTTACATGTGAATTTCACAACCTCCAAATATCACTCAAATTTACACACACATGCGAGTTATCATAATTTTTTATTTCCTATGTAGTTAAATTATATTAAAATTACAGTTGGTGTTTTTAACAATTAAAAGCATTCACAGTGTGTTCTTTATTTTTATACATATAATTATATTAAAAATTAATATTTTTTCTCTTTTATTTTTAATTAAATAACATTTTTTATATCCTTATCATTACTTTTTTCTCACGTATCCACTCAACCACATTCAAAGATATTAAAAAAATTATAGGAATTCAAAAGTGATTTTTCAAATATAACAATCAACAATAACATTTTCTTTCTCTTTCACTCACAAACATTCCATATAATATACCAAACACACTCACATATTTTTAAGGATTCAAATGTTAATGCTCTAAGTAATACTAATGATGCCATTCTCCCCCTCTTCTATGTCCACGTGTGGTTTATCTCCCGCGTTTTTATGATGCTAATCTCAAACAAGCATAAAATCGATGGCCATAACATTAAAATAAGAGTATCCTTACTATGAACATTTACATCTACCCAATATTCTTTCGTAACCTGATAATGGCCTTTAGTTTAACGATATCCACATGTATATAATGGTGTCTCTTTCCAAGAGGTTGAACGTTCGAGTCCTGTTGTAAACAATGTTGTAAAATTATGGGTGGACTTGATTGCTCTTACAAAATGAAAGAAAAATCAAGAATTATTAATTAAAAAAGATTTTGTAACAAGTACATAATACAAATCTTCAATAAGATCATATACATGCTCTATATGTGATTAAGTCAGAGTTTGTTTAATAATCTTATATTAAGCCATTAAAAGCTCTGGCTAAACAGGAAACAACCTCTTAATGACTTCATACGTTTACAAAACTTATCTATTAAAAAGCATTATAAATCATTAATTGACGTTCTTTCAATGAAACAAACACATTTTACATCTAACTAATCCAAACATAACCTTTAATAAAATTATTATATTAAAAACCTACCAAACAGTTTATTAAAAAATAAACCAAAGGAAGTAAAAAAAATGAGAAAAGAAAGAAAATTAAAAGGGCGGCATGGTCGGTGCCCTGGTCACCGGATCTTTGCCTCAAATTCAACTTTTTTTCTTCTTCCCATAATCATCCCACGTATATACCCCCTTTCAATCGCCTTCAATCGCCATTTATGCATACATACTCAACACCTTCAAGCTTTTCATCACTTCAATTCTTCTAAAAAGTTGCAGAAGAAAAAGAAAACAAGAAACATCAAATAAACAACCCATAAAAAAAACCCAATAATTAAACCTTCTTTTTAGTACTCTTTCGTCTTTCTCTCTCCACAATATACTTTACTTTGCCAGCTCCGTTTTCGTCTCCTAAACCCCAGTTCATATCATCATCATACACCTTTTGGAGCCACAGGCAATCGAGATCTGAACCCAGGTGTGTTTTTTTGTTGATCCTGTAGTTATTTGATTGATTTTGCATCTGTTTGTCAGTTCTTGTGTGCGTCTATCGTGTTTTTGAGCTTAATTTTGTGATTTGAACTTAATTTGTGTTAGTTTGGATCATAATTTGGTGATATGGGACTTGAATTGACGGTTTGTGGACTTGTTTGACGATCTTTTAGACATGAATTTTGGTCTGAAATTGGGGAATTGGGATTTTTTGATTTCTGATTGATGTAATTGGTTGGATCTGTTGATGGAATGATGGGTGCTAGAGTAAGAGGATCATGTTATTGGGTATTAAGTTGTATGTTTCGAAGTCATTTTTTTTTTTGCTTCGGATGGGTGCTGTATGGTGTTAACTATGCTATGGGCTCCTTCATCTTGGGGGATAACTTTTGAAATAGTCAAATAGGAACTTCTTGCAGAGCATATTTTTGGCTGAAAGCTTGCGGATAACAAGAGTGACACATAAATTGATCATATTTTTGGGACAATCAACTATTCCATAGATTTAGTAGATTGTTAAATGTGCCCCATGTAAATAGAAGCTGCAAGAGGGGTTTGAAAAGTTCAGGAAATGATGAGCTATTCTGATAGAAAGATTACATGAATATTGATTTGTATAATTTGTGTGACACCTTAGGCAAATCCCATATCGTTTTGTTTTGTTCTATCCACAACAGAGATGCTGTGTCATAAGGAATGCTCCGCCTCAAATGTTACCAACGCGTTTTGGGTGCATCGGCTATGCATATAGGAGAACTTCATAGTTAAGCATGCCTAGGTGGGAGCAATCCTAGGGTGGGTGACATCCTAGGATCTTTTCACTCGGGGAACCAAAACAAATACGTGAGCTCCTTGTGGGCAAAGTTGATAATATTAGTTGGTATCTTTATATTTCTCTCTAAGTAAGTGTGTCAATTGAACAATAAACTGCTCATTTAGAAACAAATTATTGTTTCAGAATAACATAGTATCAAGATTCTAGCTCACATGTCTTCATGTAATTTAGAAGTACAGGTACTATAGTCCTTTGAACCTCTCACATGCTTTTCTTTATCCTTTATGACTATTTTACTAAAGTTAGCAATTTCAGATGAGAATCTCTGCTGTTATATTTCTTAGATATGCTCATGGTGACAGATTTGTGTGAATTCCTGTTTGCTGATGCAATTTTTAGAATTTTTTTTAGAATAATCATTAAAAGACATGAATTTTTACATCATTTGCAGTGATTTACAATAATAATTGGATCACAGGCCTCTATACTTGTTCAACCAAAATACAAGTTTAGAACATTACAACATGTCTGGCTCTGCAAAAACTCTGGAACCAGCATTTCAAGGAGTCGGTCAGAGAGTGTATCCTTGCTGAATTTCTTACTTGTAATCTATTAAAATTCTGTTCACACGCAATTATTGTAGTTTATTTCTAGGGCATTTGGTGTATTGGACTTTCACTTAACACCTTGTAGAGGAACCGAAATATGGAGAATCGAAAACTTTCAGCCAGTAGCATTGCCCAAATCTAATTATGGTAGATTCTACTCTGGTGATTCATACATTGTATTGCAGGTGCTAATGATGCTAAACACTGTTCTTAGTTTCCCCATATCTCCATTTAAATAAAATAGTTTGAATTCACACATTTTAATGCATTTGTAGACTACTTCTGGTAAGGGAGGTCAATACTTCTATGACATACATTTTTGGTTGGGAAAAGATACTAGCCAGGTAGAACTAATGTTTATTTTTTTCTTTGTGAAATTCATGTATGAAATTTTGCTTAAGTGGTCTTGTTTCATGACATAAATCAGGATGAAGCTGGAACTGCTGCAATAAAAACAGTTGAACTTGATGCAATTCTTGGTGGGCGTGCAGTTCAATATAGGGAACCTCAGGGGCATGAATCTGATAAGTTTTTGTCTTACTTTAAACCTTGTATTATACCACTTGAGGGAGGTGTTGCATCTGGGTTTAAGGAAACCGAAGAAGCAGAATTTCAAACAAGATTGTACACATGCAAAGGAAAACGAGCTGTCAAGTTGAAGCAGGTCTGTGAGCCCATCCAGCACAAACATATAACTGTTAGTGTGTGTGTATATATGTGAAAATAATCTTGTGTTCTTTATTCAGGTCCCCTTTTCTCGATCCACATTGAATCATGATGATGTTTTTATCTTGGATACTAAAGATAAGATCTTTCAATTCAATGGGGCAAACTCGAGTATACAAGAAAGGGCTAAAGCGTTGGAAGTTATTCAGTTTTTAAAGGATAAATATCATGAGGGGACATGTGATGTTGCAATTGTTGGTAAGACATGTGTCATATATATTTAGTTTAATCATTCAATTTATTGGATGTTTTCACTCCATATTCACATCAATATATAGTTTTACATGTTTCAAGTTTGTTGCATTTATCATTTTTATAAAAAATATTAGATGATGGGAAACTGCAAGCGGAGGGGGATTCTGGTGAATTTTGGGTGATTTTTGGTGGCTTTGCTCCTATTGGCAAAAAGGTTGTAAGTGAAGATGATATAGTTCCAGAGAAGACTCCCCCAAAACTTTATTGGTATAATTTCACTTATGTTTTCCCTTTTATGTATATGCATGTGGATGAACCTTGTAAAATACATGTAGAATGATTATGATGCTAACCTGTAATTATGTTTTTTGCAGCATTGCTGAAGGTCAGGTTAAGGATGTAGATGGTGAACTTTCAAAATCTTTACTGGAAAACAACAAATGCTATCTGTTGGATTGTGGTTCAGAGGTGTTTGTTTGGGTTGGCCGAGTGACACAAGTGGAAGATAGAAAAGCTGTTATGCAGGCTGCTGAGGTAGGCCATGGGCTGGTCAAGCTGTTTTGGTAACCGGCCAAAACTGGCTAGGTTGGGTCAATCTGCACAATTTTTTCCCCTCATTTTGTAATAGTTAATTTGTAAGTTATGATTTAAAAACATTATTTTTACTACAATAATCTAAATCTGAGAGATGTTAAGCAAAGGAAAAAAAAAGTAATATAAATCTGGGAACAAAACAATTTAGTAGGTTTTATGCATTGAAAATAGACTTTGGGCGACTTTCAATCTGTTCACCTTTTACCTATGATTTGAGCCATTTGCCATAAACCACAAACCAAAGCAACCTGTTTATAAGTAAATGCGTTGAGACCGCCAGCTTTAATCAGTTATTTATTCTCACCTGTGAACATCTATAGGAGTTCATTGCCAGCCAAAATCGGCCCAAGTCAACTCGTGTGACTCGGCTTATTCAAGGTTATGAAACACATTCGTTTAAGTCAAACTTTGAGTCATGGCCATCTGGTTCAGCACCTTCTGCTCCTGAGGAGGGCAGAGGAAAAGTAGCAGGTAATTGTTTTTGCATTGTTATATTAAATGCTACTGAAATATTTTCAAGGAAGTGTGCGAGTTATCTTGCTTGTTTTTATGTTGTTAGCTCTATTGAAGCAACAAGGTGTTGGTCTCAAAGGGCTTGCAAAAAGTTCTACTGCTACTGAGGAAATCCCACCTTTGCTTGAAGAAAATGGAAAAACCGAGGTTTGATCATGGACAATTTATGTTGCCCCTTTTTTGGTAAGCAGGTTTTTATTTATTCTTTTCGGGTGTGTTTTAGGTGTGGCGGATTAATGGCAGTGCTAAAACACCAGTACCAAAGGAGGACATTGGTAAATTTTACAGTGGAGATTGCTACATTATTCTTTACACCTACCATTCTAATGAAAAGAAAGAAGATTACTACCTGTGTTATTGGATTGGTAAAGATAGCATCAAGGTACCACACACCACGCTTGATTTATTTTTTTGTCTTAAAATTTTCATCCATGTGTGTTATCTATCTTTGTGATAACATGACATATTTTGCAACATCAGGAGGACCAAGACATGGCTGCTCAGGTTGCTACAACAATGTTCAACTCACTAAAAGGAAGAGCGGTTCAGGTGGTGTATTGATCATAATTCATATTATTCTTCTTTTTTCATAAATTTTAGTTTAATTGTTGCAGTGATGATACTGAAATGTATATTAAAAACTTACTATCTTTCTTCTTTAGGGTCGTGTATATCAAGGGAAGGAACCACCACAGTTTGTTGCTATTTTCCAGCCAATGGTTGTGTTGAAGGTACTTCCCTCGTATTTGTAGTTTTTGAATTATACTTGTGGTCTTAGATTCAAAGGTAATGAAAATGACAATTATTGGGATTTAGGGTGGATTGAGCTCTGGTTACAAGAACTACATTGCAGACAAAGGATTGAATGATGAAACCTATACCTCAGAGGGTGTAGCCCTCATTCAGATTTCGGGTACTTCAGTGCATAATAATAAAGCCATTCAAGTCGAAGCGGTATGAACCACTTTCAAATTTGTATTTCTAATTATTTATAGGAATGATATTTTGTGTGGCTTCTATTTTGTTCTTATGTGTTATAATTCACTTATGGTAGTGTAACTATTAGATTCTAATTTTAAGTTCTACATATTACTACTTAACTTGTTGGATGATGATTTTAAAAAGATTTAATTTAATCAAGGCTTATTACAAGTGTAATTATAATCTATTTCAGGTGGCAACCTCATTAAATTCTTACGATTGCTTTCTTCTCCAATCTGGTTCATCGTTATTCACCTGGCATGGGAATCAAAGTACCGTTGAGCAGCACAACATTGCTGCTAAAATTGCTGAATTTTTGAAGGTTTGATTATAATTTATAAGCAATCTTTTTAGGCCAAAATTGCATGGTAATCTAATTATTATTTATGGTCCTCGTTTATTTTTTTTTCAAAAATTTTTCAGCCTGGTGCCAACGTGAAGTTTGCCAAAGAAGGAACAGAGAACTCAACTTTCTGGTTTCCACTTGGAGGGAAACAAGCTTACACCAGTATAAAAGCAGCACAAGAAACCAGCAGAGATCCTCACTTGTTTGCGTTCTCATTCAATAAAGGTTTCAAATTATTATTTATCTATTTTCATATTTTAGATTCAGTATCTACTAAAATAGATTATTGTTATTTCTCGATTATAAACTCTGACTAAATTTTCTTTGTGCTGCTCCGTTGTGGATTCATAGGGAAATTTGAGGTTGGTTCTCCATGTATATGCATAGTTACCGTAAATACTTAATTATATATATGTGCGGTGAAAGATTGTTAAGTTATGTTTCTTATATGGCAGATTGAGGAAATATACAATTTTGCACAAGATGATCTGTTGACCGAGGACATTTTGATATTAGATACACGTGCTGAGGTGTTTGTTTGGGTTGGCCAGTCTGTAGACGCCAAGGAAAAGCAAAGTGCCTTTGAAATTGGACAGGTACGTGTTTAACACAGTTTGTATCGTTGTATTGCAAGCTTGTTTTTGTTGTTTAACAAGTTTTTAATGATACTTTTATCAGAAATATATAGAGTTGGCAACATCTCTAGATGGGCTATCTCCATGTGTGCCTTTATACAGAGTTACGGAGGGAAATGAACCTAACTTCTTTACAACATTTTTCTCATGGGATCCTGCAAAAGCCAATGTATGTGCTTTCTTATTTTTTAAAAGTAGTTGTCTTCTAATATGGGTTGATCTTATGAATTTGCAAGGGGTAGTGAAACGGCGGGCTAGGTAGATTTGGTTACGATTCAAATGGGTTAGTCCGGGTAGGGTCGGATTGACTTGCACACATTTTTTGTCAATATTAAGTTGTTTATGAACAGTTAATGCGTTAAATATGTTTACAAAAATAGATAGTTACTAGAATCATCTTAATTTTTAAAGAATGTGATCTAAGAGGTGGTATGCATTAAAAAATGCTCTTTGTCTGACTTTCAACCTGTTTATCTTTAAAAAAGTGGTCGGAGGTTGTATGCATTGATAGGTAAATGAGTCGAGAATCAAGATTGCCACGTCCATTCTTTGATCAAAAACTTTATAATATCCCCCTCAACAATCAGTACTTGCCATTGTAAATAAAGCTAAATATTTTGTAGCCATTTTACTATCATGTTTAAGATGTTACTTATACTTTATCTATAGATCTTATTTTTATTGATATTTAAATATTGATTCGTACGTCCCTTTCCCTTTAAATGTGATCAGGTTCAAGGGAACTCATTCCAAAAGAAGGTGTTACTACTATTCGGGTTCGGGGGAGGGGGCAATTCTGCAGAGGTAAAATGAATCCTAGTTCATGCTTACCTATCAAAAATTTCTTGCTTTTTTTTGTTTAAGATTTCTGACTTTTTAACAGAGTCAAGATAGGTCAAACGGAAACCAGGGTGGGCCCACTCAAAGAGCTTCAGCCTTGGCGGCCTTGAACTCTGCTTTCAAATCATCACCAACCCCTAAATCTTCAGCTTCTCCAAAAGCACCGGGTCGGGGTTCACAGAGAGCAGCTGCAGTTGCTGCTTTATCTTCTGTTCTCACTGCTGAAAAAAAGGGACCGTCTGATGCTTCTCCAGCTCGGCCCATTAGAAGCCCACAGTCTGAAAGTGTCTCACCTGGTACTCATCGTCTCTTGTGATTCCGCATAATGTTAACTTAGTTAAAAGAATCAAAACTAACGTTTCCACTCTGCAGCCACAGCCAAAAGTGAAGAACCTTCTAATAGTTTGGATAGTAATAACGGCTCAGAAGTTACCACCGAGACATCTGACCCGGTTCAAGAGGCCAATGGGGAAGGTTCAGCACCAAAGTCAACAACAGAAGAAAATGAATGCGAGAGCGTAGACAGTCAAAGCACTTTCAGTTATGAACAACTCAGGGCTAAATCCGAGAACCCAGTTAAAGGAATCGACTTTAAGAGAAGAGAGGTTTTATTCCTTTCTTTTTTTTTAATAATAATTTCATTAGCCGAATAATATTCAGTTGTGGCTTTGCATAATAATGTTTTTCTTGACGGTTCTTTAGGCTTATCTATCTGCTGAAGAATTCGAGTCAGTACTCGGGATGACAAAAGAGGCATTCTACAAAATACCAAAGTGGAAGCAAGACATGATGAAGAAGAAAGTTGATCTGTTCTAGGAATTGAAACTCGGGCCAAGATAAGATTTATTCTTTCAATTCGTAGTTTTTTCTTGTGTTTGTGCTTTTGTTGATTATAGGATGCCTCGAGTAAAGAGTGATTTTTTTGCCTCTCTTTTGCTGCTGCTGCTGATTCTCTTCTGAATGTTTCTTTCAATCAAGTTGTATGTGATGTATCTGGATTTGAGTTTGTTTGTGATATTTATTGTTCAAAGACTGTAAATGGTGATGTGATTGTATTTGGAAACTCAGATATTAAGGGTTAAAAGAGTATGTTTGTTTTTTGACTTTCAGTTTATTGATTCAAGTTCATAAGGGAATGTACCTAGGCTAATCACTTGTATTACCTACTGATCATCCCTAAGCTTTGTTGAATGTGCCTAAGCCCTGCGGATCACGCACATGTCATCTTGGGGTTTGCTCGAAAGCGCTCGATGTCATCGTGTCAACAGAACCAGTTATGTGTTATGTTCGGAAAGTGATTCCGAGCATAGTGATGTAGGTGGTGTTGCTTGAAGCTTAAAGGTAAAGTTAGACCTAAAGAAGACATACCTAGATTGTACTAATTGATATAACTAAACTTGTTTTATTTTTATTTTCATGTTAACAATTTAGTTCATAGATATTCAATTTTATCAAAAGCGTCATCTAGAAAAAAGCACGAAATGTAAAGGAAAAATAATATAATATGCCAAAGAAAAGAATTATTCTTTCTTTACATAAGAACCAAAGTATAACATATTTTTATTCTTTACTTTCTTTAGGTATGAACTATGATTCTATGAACACCTACTAAATATCATGTGTATTGTATAATCTCCATCAATCACAAAGGTACTTACTAGTTTCTCTTTTAAGCAATTTTAAACTTTAGTATTGTGTAAATACATAAATACATGTACATATTGCTTTAACTGTCTTTTATACATGGTTGTAAAAATCACAGATAGAAGGTATCGAACTATCATATTTAAAAGAGAGAGATAAGAATTACTATGGAGTTGCAGGAGATACATGAAGAGATTCAACACGAACATCCACTCATTCTCGAGGATTTGCAATCAATGTATGTAGGCTACGAAGAAGATGATGATGATTTTGATGACGGCGATTTGATTGCAACACAAAACTTCAAGCGCACATGTGACATGTGTGGCTTGGGAATCGATTGGTACCACCGTTATTACTACAAGTGTAGCGAGTCATCATGTAACTACTCGCTTCACAAATTCTGTGCAAAGAGGCCCACAACCTTTCGATTTCCGGCCCACCCTATCCATGATCTTCACCTCAAAAAAGGTTCAGATTCTTGGAGTTGTCATGCTTGTTTCACAAAACATCAACATGGTATATGCTATCAATGTTCTACATGCAATTACGAAATAGATCTAGGTTGTGTTACTTTTGTGGATCAAACTACGATCCATCATCCCGGCCACCCACACACATTAATCTCTCCTACAGTTGACGCCTCTTTGAGCAAGTGTTTTGCGTGTGGGAAGAAACATGAAGGCGTCTTCTATCATTGTATCACTTGTTTTAACTTCTCGATCAACGTCAATTGTGTTACACTTCCATTCAAGTTTTCACTTCAAAATCTTCATACTCACATGCTCACTCTTTCACTTTCTTTTTTGGTTCTACCGGATCATAGCAAATGCAGGATTTGTCGAATGAATATTAGCGACAAGCTTTGGATGTATAAATGCAGTAAATGTCGGTATTATGTCCACCTAGATTGCGCAACTTCAAGGGGCGAGCCTTTCATGTCCATCTTCTCCCGCGGTAAAACCTCATACACACATTGGCTCGTAGTTTCTTAACAACGTAGAAAGCTTATGACTTGATAATTGCAACTTTTATCTCAGGCATGGGCAAAACCAATTCAAATTTTGAAGTTGTTGATTATCCTGACCTTCTACACTACCCGCTCGACGAATTTTACAACATCTTACCACATCAGATTCTTAGAGCAAAGGATCATCAAAACTTTGATCAAGTTAGATACAACGGCGAGTTCTACACGCATTCCAGTCATGAACACCCATTACGGCTGATCAATACAACCAACATGAGTACTTTAGGAATTCAACCGGTGTGTCTTCATGACCCAATCAAGAGGATTAAGCTACTATGCAATGGGTGTGTAAGACCAATTACAACACCACCATTTTACATGTGCGAGCAACTAGCGCGCACTTGCGATTTTTATCTCCATGAGTGGTGCACCAGGCTACCCATCGAGTTAGAAAACCATCCGAGCCATCCGAAACACACACTCAAACTCCTTTACCATCTACCTAGGGAACTGGGTTATGCAGGGTTCGAGTGCAATATTTGCAGATTACGTTGCAATGGGTTTGCATACGCCTGTTCCACATGTGATTATCGAGTTGATGTGAATTGCGGATTGATACCTGAAACAATTACTCATGAAGCACACCCAAATCACTTACTTTCAGTTACAGATCCATCATCAATCCAATCTAGAAGCACTAGAATCGCATGTGATGCATGTGATATCATCATCAACACAAGTGAGATTTGTTACAAGTGTATTTCTTGTGACTTCTACTTGGATACCCGGTGCGCACTGCATTTGCCCAAGACAATTACTCACAAGTACGACAAGCACCCCCTAAAACTAAGTTACTCCCCAATCGAAAGCCACAAGAGTCAATATTTCTGTGAAGTTTGCGAGGAGGATCTTGATCCCGAAATGTGGTTCTATCATTGCTCAGAATGTAGCCAGTCGATACATTCTGCTTGCGCGCCGTTAATACTCAAGTCTGAACAAGGTGTTAATCCTATCCGTGAAGAAGGTGTGCATTCTATTCATATGGAAGGTGTTTATATGTTTCTTAATATGAAGTTTGGGCGTTCTTTACGTCTTGTACAAGAGGCACATCTTTTCGCATTTCATGCGGGGACTAAAAGTGATGGGTGTTGTAACATTTGTAACCGCGAAATGCAGTCTACACTAATCTTTAGGTGCTTGGAGTGTGACCATGCTTATCATGTCAGTTGTGCAGAGGAAGTCGTGACATGGTCGGACTATTCAGATTCAGAACTTGAAGCTTTTTTAAAAAGACTTCCGAAACTTGAAAAGAAGATCGAGCATCAAACAACAGATATAGCGTTAACATTCTATCCGAGTGGAGTTAAGAGACCTGTTACTGGACACTGGAAAGCTGTCAACGAAGGAGTAGTCGAACATCTGTAAATGTAACTATTACTTTTGTCATGTGTCCCTTTGTTCGAGTGACTTATTGTAGCATTGCAAATGCTTATGTTTGAAACAAGATTTAGGTTTTTTTCATTAACGAGACTTAAAACAGTTAACTCAAAACATATCAAAAGTTCAACAAATAGTAAAGCAGGAAATAACAACAAGAAACAGTTAGAGATATTCATTCGTAATACTCGATAACATTTTCTTTTTATGCCATATTAACAATATTATTCGAAAACTCGTTCAATGTTCATTCGATTTGCGCTGTCAACATAGCATAACAAATTTTATACTTGCTAATGCACAATCAAAATCAGATAGATATTAACAAACAACAAAACATAGCTCTTAAGAATGATTCTTTTGTAAATACACATGTGTAATGTATATATCGTTATTCAGGTATAAGTTCACATATGATTTTCTATTCTCTATCGAACAAAATCGTAAGGTTTAGACAAGTAAAACACACATCTATTACTATTTACATGAAACTTTTTGACATAACTAATCAGTCATAAACGTATAACACACTCAGAAAAAACAACAGTGTTTCGTATTTTGTCTAATTTTCGTAGTATAGTAAAGAGATTAATTCACAATAAAGTTACACATATGACGTTCATAACTAAACTCTTTTTACTATAACTATATCCTAAGTAGAAATATACTGAGTTCAGGCCCTCCACTCCCATCCGGGTTCATCATATAAAACGCCTCCGAGTCACGAGTCCCCACAACTCGTTCAAACCTCGCTCTCATATACAGAAGCTCCCCCTCGCCGGCTTTTTTCTGGCCATCCTCCACCACCGGAATTACTCCGGCACCGACTGATATCGTGTTCACCGTCCTCAGCACATACCAATCCGACTCTGAACACCCACGCGACACTGCGTACCCGCACTTCCTCCCATTGCAATACATACTCCATCGCGGCTCGTGAAACAGCTTCGTGCTAGCATGTGGTCGGTACTGCTTCTCACACTCGAGCGCGATCCGAACTAACCCCGTCGACATTTCTTTAACCAGAGCCGCGGTCGACATCGCGAGCTCCACGATCAACAACGGCTCCGACCGGGGGTCGTACTGCACGGCGAAACTAACAAGCCCCCTCCGGTTACCTATTACGATAATTGTAATTGAAATGTAAATAGAAAGTAGTTAGTGTAAAGAAATGTTTTTTTTTTCGAATCAGTGTTGTTTTGCAAAGAATGATGGTTTTTTGTGTAATTTGAAAAAGTTTTGACATATAACTGTTCTGCTAGTTTGACTACGTGGCAGTCTGTCTAGCAGACGCTTGCAGAACTATCTGCCACGTAGGCGACTTTCGCTAGTCAAACCAGCAAAACACTCATCATTCAAAACAAACTCTTTCAAGTTCACACTTCACACCCCAAAAACCATTACCATTTGCAAAACAACACTAATTCAAAATATTCTTAATGTAAATATGGTTATATTATATACAACCATCATTTATTATAACCCTAATCACATACAAAACTATCACATAAATCACATTTTGGTGTTTTACTTTACCGAATAATGTTCCGGTGACTTTCCGGCTTGGCGACGGCATTAGCGACAGCTGAGTCGGTAAGGCGAGCCAGCGGCACGAGGGTATTACGTTGAGAATCGAACGGAAAAAAGTTGTGAAGAAATGAGGGCTGCAGCCTATTGTAGACCCTTTTCCGACAAACGTGTTGTCACCGGAGATGGGGTCGGTTGTGAAGGAGGTTGAAGAGGTGTAGTTTGATGGGATGATCGCGGTGGTGCTGTCGCAGCTGGTGGTTCGTTGTAGCGGTTGAAGACGGTGGTTCATGGTTGAATGATGGTGGTTGATCGGAGGTGATGATGGTGAATGTTTGTAGTGTGGTGGTGGTGGGATGGTGGATTTATAGGTGGTGGAGGTCAACGTTTTGTGATTTGGTTTGTTTTTTATTTGGGTTTATTTTTATGAAATTTGTTGTTGCAATGACATCTACCTCTTTTGCTATGTTCTAGTTTGATAGTTTAATATATGGTGTATCTTCTCTACTGAAGCAAAATAAATTTTTATATAATTTTTCTCATATCGTTTTGTCAAGTGTATGTATATAAAGTTTTAAATAGTTATTTAGTGATGATATTAAATGTTAATTATATTATTTATATACTTTCGAAATTATAAACTTTGATAAACTATAATCATGTTTCTTTTTATTAAAAAATGTAATTTTCTTAAAAACAAAGTTTTATGAAATATGAAGTTTTTTAAATACAAAAAACTTTAAAAATTAACATTATTTGAAAAGCAATAGTTTTTAAAAAAATCTAAGTGTTTAAAAAACATTTTTTAAAGCAAAAGTTTTTGTGAATACGAAAGTTTGAAAAAATATTGTTATTGTGTTATCTTAGTATTTTTATTATTTCATTATTTCTAATCTAATTAATGTGATAGTTATGTCATAGGTTGTGTTAGTGTGTATGGAGTCGATCCCATCAAACTCGTCTTTCCCCCCGAGCCGAAGCTGATGGTGATGGGTGATGTTTATGGGCGGCTTCTTTGGCAACTTCCCTGACCTAACCCCTACACACACATACGCATGGCTTCTTTGGCGAGCCTCACCCGCACTCCTTCCTCGAGCCGTTGTTGAGCCTATGGGACGGTGTTTCCGAGCGGGGATTTCTACCAACTCAACTTTTCTTATATTAACTAATTAAGAATTTAATTTGTTATAGTTGCTATTATGTTATTATTGTTGTAATTGACGTTATTAAATTAAATTTTGTTGTTGTTGATGAAGCTATTTTGTTGTTGTAATTGTATATGTTGCTTATGTTGTTGTTAAAGTTGTTATATCAACTTTTTACTGTTGTTACTAATATTATATTACAATGTGTAATAATTATATATAACACGACGACACATATGTACATCTAAACACACATGCCCAAACACAAACACTAATTTCAATTACTCGTTTTTTTTTTTGGGAACTTTCATTATAACTTCAGTACAGTTTAATTGACAATACTCTAGCTCAATTGTTTGAGAGATGAATTCCACCTAGTTCCAATAAGTGCATATGTCTAGGTTAAATAAGTGCATATGTCTAGTGATAGAAAAAGATAATTATATCCATAGATTGATCCTCATCTACCCAAAATCATTGAACTCCCAAGTCAAAATTCTATCACTAATATTTGAGGTGATACTAATTTATATATAAAACAATTAGATATACTTTCACGTCCTTTAACTTTACGTAGACATCACGACACCCATTTCACCTCCTTTCACACCATGCCATTCACAAAAATTGGTATCATCCTTTTTCACGCTTATTAATTTAATTTATAAATAAATACTAAACTATTATGTGCATAAGGATTTTTTTACGATCGTTAAAGTTCTAATGTGCTAGACCATTAACGCTCCTTTAACACCACACCGGTTCTAACTACCTTGGAAAGGTGTTATAGTAACAAAATATAGTCAGCAACATTACTAAATGTGACCCAAATTATTGTTATTTTTATGTATTTGCAAATATAGAAGAAAGCCACGTAAGGGATACACTTATATATAAGAGTATTTAGAAAATTTTATAATTTATAAATGAAATTTAAAGTAACATCATTTTCAAATATTATATTTGGATAAATGGGAATGATATGCATTATTGAAATTATAATAAATCGAAGGCGGTTCCAAACTGCTATGATATTAAACGACCAATCAATTTTGGTCGCCTAACAACGTCCACGTGGAATTTATTACAACCGCTACTTTACGTTAATCTTGGTTTTGCTTATGTCTTTTGTCTATATTACATTTTAATTTGTTATCCATAATCAAATAATTTAACACAGATTAATCTGAACCAGACAAAATTACGTTGAACTATTTCTAATAAAATATTAATTGTTTGTTTATGTGATGGTTACGTCTAAATTAAAATTTGTTTATTTAAGAGAGAGGGGCCGGTTTAATGAGTATAAAACATATTAAAAGTAGGTTAAAATGGAGTTAAATATTGACTAAATTAAACATGAGTTGAATGGATTAATCAAGGTTGCCTTCACCATTGACATTTCCATGACGTTCCTACTATATATTTCATTGGAAATGAAATAATATGATATATATCAAGAATTTAAGAGAAGATTATGTATTTATTGCTTTTTGTCACACTATCATGTATATAAAATTACTGATGGCATGTTATCATTTTAGTTGATTTAGAATGTAATGTGAAAAAATCAAACTAGTGAATCGCAATCAATTTAGCCAACAAAATGAATCTATAATCAAACAGAATAAATATTTTGTCATCAAGTTTATTGTGGAGCTTAAGGACTGTTTGGCAGCCTCTTAATAGTTTAGATGTCTGAATGGTTCAGCACTTAATGATTCATACTGTTTGTTTCCCGAGTAAATGTCTGAATGGTTCAGACATTTGCCTCTAAATGGTTAAGCATTATACTAATGCTGAATGGTTAAGAGGTCAAATGTTGAATGGTTAAGACCTCTTATCTGAATTGGTCAGACTTTTGCTTTTGAATAGTTAAGCGATATACTAGCTCTTAATTATTCAGACTTCTTAATGGTTCAGCACTTAATGGTTCAGACCTTTTATTGGTTCAGCATTTAATCATTCAGAAGTTGGCAAACAGCGCCTTAGTTTGTTAGGCCATTCACATCATGTTATTCATTTATATTCTTATGATTACATTATAAAATGATTATTTTTTCTCCCTCATTCTCTATTAAATAATATTTTTTATATATTTATTATTAGTTGTTTACTCTCCTACACTCATAACCACTTTTAAAAATATTAAAAAATTTATAGATGTGAACAATGCTTTTATCAAATATACATATGAATAGTAACATTGTCACTCTCCTCCACTCATAATTACTTACAACCATCTCTTATAATATAAGGAACCTACTGTGAATGCTCTGAGTGTCTGTGTTACGTGACACCGTTGAAAAAGTAATCTAACATGTAACGTTTACAATCGAAAACAAGTGAGAGCGTATATTTTAAGGATGACACCCACAAGAAATTTGGCTACCGTTACTTAGCTCAAAGGACTCCTTATCTAGTTAATTACTTGTTTATGTTACAAGGTGGTTGCGTGAATGATCTATGATCCAAGATTTATTTTGTTTGTTATGCGTATTTGATTCTATTGAAGCTAATCAAATCTTTTAATTACGATGTAAATCATCAAAATCATTGAATTTAGGTAACATAATGAGTACTTATTAATTCATTTACTACTCAAATAAGTCGTAGTAGTTTTATTTATAAGATTGTATTAAAGCTTAAGGGGAAGAGCTAAACCAATTGATCGAAAATCCAAGTAAGCTATCACATCGATTTTCCTTTGTTAGAACCAGAAGCTCGGGTTATAGTCTCGGTTGGGCTTCCACTAAATTAAGTGGTCACCATGGTGTCGCCACTAGGCAGATGCAAAATCCAAGCATGAAAAACAATACAAAACCAAGCCACCAACAAGACTGTTATGACATTGCATTATATGATTAGACAAATGTTTTTTTATTAGATGTACAACGAGTCAATGATAAAATCGTAACTGAAGAAGACAATAACTGAAAAGAGATAAACTTCTTCTTCGGTGTATTATACAGCGCGCAGAAAGGGATAAAACCCTGAAAAATGAAGACGATGAAGAATATGAGAGAAAGTGACTAGGGTTCTAGGAATTTAGCCAAAGATGTAATGAAGAAAGCGATATTAAATACTGATTCCCTTCTCAAATGGATCGTAACGGGTTATTACATTCCGTGTGCTATTTTAGAGAGAAAACAAGTGTCACGTGAGAACTCTTGCTTGCTTTTGTATAACTTTAGCCCAAGTAGCACATCGTTTTTAGTCTGTTAACTCAAATCTAAAGCCCAATTAACTGGATGTGTGAGGCAAAAAGCCTAGAGGTGAATCCAGCTCATTAATCTAACTTAAAAAACAAACAAATAAATTAAAATTAAATAAAACAAACATGTGTGTAGCCATTTATATTTGATGGGTAGTCTCGGCTACTTGTGGCAGCCGTTGATGAAAAAAAAAACAGAAGCAAGAATGAGTATTGTAATAACAGTCTTGATAGTTTCCAACCGACAGACCTATACAAGATCAAGGCATAATCATTGCCGATTTTTCCAATTTATATTTTTGTTTTTAAAAGAATAGAGTAAAACACTTATTTCGCATAAAAGTAACAAAATCTTTACACACCCTTTGAATTACATGTTAAGGCTAAGTGAACAACCAAATAATATCTTTATTATAGTTATTATTATTCAAACAGCTTTTAAATACGTTACAGCATGTTACCTATAAATTTTGAACTCTTGACGGAACAAAAAGACAAGAGACATTAGCGTGCATTACCATCACAACCATTCATTTGTGGCATATCTATAATTTCTTAAGCAAAAAGTTTAAAAGTAATTACATGTGTAAATTGTAATTAGGATACCCAATTACCCAATAACCCACGTCCCCCTCGTGGCCAAACGGGCCATACAGAAGATGCAATTACAGCCGTTGATTAAGCTGACTTTGTCTTCATCGTGCACTGATATCACGTTCACGACCCCACACATTTGAATTCAAAAGCCCCTATAACGGTCTTCTCTGCAACTTAATTGAAAATTCCAAAATCCCATGTTTCTTTAACCCCAAACTCAACCCTCAATCACTATAATCCCATCAGACCGTTACCTGAAAACCCAATTTCTTTAGGGTATTCTTTTATGAAAGATTGAAAGATTGAAAGATTCAGAGATCAGTTTCAGATTGTGAGAATCTATGGAGGTGATCGCATCAAGAGCAGGGGATGATCTCAATCTTGCTTCAAGAAAAGCCCAAGAAGCAGGTAAAATCTCACTTTTTTCCATCAATTTCATCTCAACAAGCAATTCAACGTTCTTGATCATGAAATTCGTTCAACTTTCTTGATTCTTGCAGCTTTGAGGAGGTTTCAAGCTGCTGAATGGCTTGAGAGTATCGTTGGATCGTTGGGGATACCGAAACAGCCTTCGGAGAAGCAGTTTATTTCTTGCTTGAGAAATGGGTTGATTCTTTGTCATGCGATTAATGAGATTGAACCTGGGTCTGTCCCAAAGGTACAAGTTATAGAACTGATTGTGCAATTAGGTATGCAGGGGTTTGTGGTTTACCTGATTCTTGATTAGTGATGTGGTTGTGGTTGATTTTTGTTTGTGAAGGTTGTCGAGATTAGTCGGTTTCCTTCGCAATCCCTCACTTGGGATTCTCAGCCTTTGCCTGCTTATCAGTTCTTTGAGAATGTTAGGAACTTTTTGAAAGCAGTAGAAGGGTTAAGGCTTCCTGTATTTGAAGCTTCAGTTTTTGAAAGGGTATATATGTTTTAACAAGTTCAATACAATTGATTTCACAATGTGTTTTTTAAGTTTTTTGATCTGTTATGAAATTAATTATATTATATGACTGTGTTTTAGGATAATATGGTGGCGGGTTCGTCTGCGAAGATTGTCGATTGTGTTTTGGGGCTCAAAGAGTACAATGACAGGAAACAAAGGAGAAAAGGGAATGAATCTTTTAAGCATGATTTCAGATCTCCTTTGGTTATGCAATCAAATGGTAGGAACCCTAGATCAGCAATGTGTTTAAACCTCAACAAGCAGTGGGATTCGTCTGCAAACGTCGAAAATCAGCCACCGTCTCAAAATGATTCTCATAAACTTGAAGGTTTACAGATTTTTCACTTTATTGTATCTATATGAAAATATGGCTTTGTGTCCAAATGCATAATTGTTGTTTTTCAGTAAGTTCACATGAATCTTGGATGATTGAAATGATTAGATTGTCACTTTGATTCTTTTTTGGTGTCTTGTAGATTTGATTGTGAAGGCCTTAGCTGATTGTATGACTGATGCAAAAGAGAACTTTGATGGTACCTTGTTGTCCTCTATTCGTAATGGGAATGCGGTAACTATTGCTATCTTTGCATTCATTTTTGTATAAATTTCTGTTAGTCAAAACCGAAAAGTTTATAGATTATAACTGAATAATTGTAAAACAGGATTCTGTCAAGTTGCTTAGTAAGATGATTTCAAGGACCTTGGAGGAACAACTTCAATACAAGTCCCCTGTGGTATAGTATAATATTTGGTTATTTATTATTACAAAATGATTCAGATTAGGTCTTCTGTTAGTAATTTTAGTTCATTTAAACACAAGATTAACATATTTATCTTTTTCTTGTATATCAGTTGAATCCTATTTCCAATGATCTATCAACAGAAGAAAGTAGATCAATTACATGTTCAGCAACTTCATCATCACCAGATTCAACTACAACTGAAAATGTCAAAGTATGTGGATGTGTTTCTTTTATATAAATCATTTGCAATTGTAGCAACAGTAAGCTCTTATTAGTTTGAATTTACTCAGAGATTGTTTGAAACTTGTTGCAGTATCGCCAAACTGGTGATAGCAACCTCTTGCAGGTGGTTGAAGTACAAGAAACAAAGCTACTGGTATGCTTTCTTTTTGTTATTCTCAACACTAAAAAGCCACTGCCTCATTGTCACTTATAACTCCATCTTGCAGAACTTAAAGGAACTATTGTCGAGTACAAAGGCGGAATTCGGAGACTTGCAGAGCCAATTCCAAAGTGATCTAAAACGAATGGGTATGGGCCAAAATACCTTTCAATATTCAAAATCTCTTTTATTTAAAAATAATAAGAATTTGTCAAAAGGCTGACTTTTGTATATGGATTTTCAGAGAGTCAAATAGAGGAATTAACCACTGCTGCCCAGGGTTATCATAAGGTGGTTCAAGAAAACAGGAATTTATACAATATGGTTCAGGATCTAAAAGGTATAATCTTGTATGTTATTAATGTTATCAAAATGGAGATAATGTTAGTAGTTATTATACCTTAAAACTCTACATATTTCAGGAAATATTCGAGTATACTGCAGGATCAGACCTGCATTTAGGTCTGACACGAAAAATGTGATCGATTTTATCGGGGAAGATGGCTCTTTAGTTGTTATGGATCCTTCAAAACCGAATAAAGATGGAAAAAAATTGTTCCAATTCAACCGTGTCTTTGGTCCAACTGCCACTCAAGGTGAATGACCACTTTGTGTTATTGTATTCAAATTACAAGTTCATATGGGCTCGCTAAATATTAACATTTTGAGTCTTTATCAGAGGAGGTATTCGCGGACACCCAACCACTTATAAGATCAGTTATGGACGGTTACAACGTGTGCATTTTTGCATATGGGCAGACAGGATCAGGGAAAACACATACAATGGTGAGATAATACCACCTCTGCCCTTTTTGGAATAAAATTTGTGGTTCTAATTTAGTTTTGGCTGATGTTATGTTTTATTTTGTAGTGTGGCCCTACTGGTGCATCAAGAAAAGAAATGGGCATCAACTATTTAGCTCTCAATGATCTCTTTGATCTATCAAACAAAAGAAAAGATGTTCTGAAATATGAGATTTTTGTACAAATGGTGGAAATATACAACGAACAAGTGAGAGATCTGTTGACCAATGATCCTACATCCACCAGCAAATTGGAGATCCGAAGCTGCACAAGTGAGAATGGTTTAAGCCTTCCTGATGCAACCATTCACTCGGTGAAGTCAACTGCTGATGTCCTAAACTTAATGAAAAGTGGTCAAGTGAACCGCGCCGTGAGTTCAACAGCTCTGAATCACCAAAGTAGCCGGTCTCACAGGTCCTCCGACTACAAACATTTCTTTAAGTTTTAACTTTGCAATGGGCTGGTTGGGTAACGGGTCAAAACAGATAATTTGAATTTAACGAGTTGTGATGTATTTTATTTCAGCATATTGACGGTGCATGTGCATGGAAAGGATGTAAACGGAGGCACGATTAGAAGCTGTCTTCATTTGGTAGACTTAGCAGGAAGTGAAAGGGTGGATAAATCAGAAGTCACCGGTGAAGGGCTTAAAGAAGCTCAATATATAAACAAGTCACTTTCTTGTTTAGGAGATGTAATCACAGCTTTATCTCAGAAGAACTCATACATTCCATACAGAAACAGCAAACTTACACTACTACTTCAGAATTCTTTAGGTATATGATGGAAGAAATTTGGTTTCTTTTTCAATAGAATGTTGACTTTGATCAGTGGTTTATTTACATGAAATGTGCAGGTGGAAATGCAAAGACTTTGATGTTTGCTCATGTGAGTCCAGAAGGTGATTCTTTTGGGGAAACAGTTAGTACATTGAAGTTTGCTCAACGAGCTTCAACTGTCGAACTTGGTGCAGCTCGATTGAACAAGGAGAGCCGGGAGGTCATGGACCTTAAAGAACAGATTGAGAGCCTGAAAAAACAATTGGGAGAAAAAGAACCACAAAGTGCACAACAAGCCAACAAACTGGAACCAAGATCGCCATTGACTCGACCAAAAGCAGCAGCTGCAGCAGCAGAAAGAACTCCCAAGAGTCCAAGATCACCATTGGCGCGAACAATGGCTCCAAATTCTGCTTCGAAGAGCAGACAAGTGAAACCACTTGTGCTACCGAAAACACCTGAATCTCAAGTGTCAATCAGAAATGAAATCATATTTTCTTCTGAAATTAGAGCCAGCACTGCAAATGTGAAGTCATCACATATCAGGAAATCGCTTCGGACCATTGGGAAACTGATCAACGGCTCTGAAAAACGGTTGGTAGAACATAACAGAAACATAATCAAAGTCCCTTGTTTGAACTTATTACATAAAGTAACCAGTTTATATTGTCTTGTTCTTTGCAGGGTTCAACCGAAAACCAATGAAGTACAACAACCATCAACGCTAACGCCACCTGTTGCTGCTAGGCCAGCGCGACGACAGTCTTTAACCGGGGTCCAGCCACTGGACAGAACAAGAAGATCTTCACTTGGAGGAGTTGACCCTTGTAAGTCAAAGTTGGTTTGACATTTGACCGTCACTCGGCTATAAAACTTATCTGGCTTGTTTGTGACACGGGTTTATTCGGTTTGTTTAAGGTGTTGATGGAAACAGGAATGTGAGAACACCACCACCGGTCAGCGGTTCAAGCAAGACGAAGTGGATGTGAATGTGATCTTGAGTTTGACATGAGAGACAACCTTCATGGCTTTAACTCGAAGCGTATGGCATTGTTGAGCTACAATATTTGTTTAACAGGCTAGAAATGACCTTTAGATGCAATTTGATTGTATACATGTTATAATTCATTTGATTGATTTTCTAATTCGTGGATAAAATAATGGTTCTTAAATCTTAATGATAGTACAAAACCAATATTGACTCATTAATTACAATATCTCACCAATAACAGAAGAATCTCGTAGTTAAAGACCTTGTGATGATGCATGCTCTCACTTGATACACATTTACTACTCGTACTAAATACTCTTTTTTCGACGTATCTATTTCATGCTAGAGTTTGGTCATATAAGGAAACATCCATCCTGTTACACATGTGACTCTTATGAGAATTTAATTTCTTTTAAAAATACATAAAGGTTTATGGTGTTTTATACTTTTATTATAAGAATATTAGAAGTTCAATTAACTACTCATTTGGTTTTGTTGTAATATCAACGTAACTTTAGTTTTCATTTCTGCTTCACCTCACTTGGGTTTAATTGAAGCATTATTTTATTTCCTAAATGCTAATAATATTTATTATATTAACACTTTGTAACATCCATTAAATGTTTGGTTAAAAATAGTTGAATCTTCTCTTTAACTAGGACGTAGTGGCTTTAACGTCCTAATTTTGTCCACATCAGTAACTTTGGAGCCCCCTAGGAGTATCATTACGTCTAGTCTAATTGTTGGCTTAAAGTACGTCAATATGATCTACCATGTTTCCGGTATATTAGCATGTTTTTATTTTTATGTCACCACTATCTTCTAAGTTGATTGCCAATTCAGTTGTTGAATGCCGCTTGTCGTTGGTTTGCATAAATATCCTACCTTGTAAATATTGATGGTGCCATTACAAAATTTAGAGACAAACTTGTGCCTCATAATACTTTATAGATACAAGTATGTGTTAAAACAATTATCCCTTAAAATCACTTTAAAATCTATAAATAATAAATACCCACCCTCATCCTCACATAGAGATAGAAAGAGACGGTTCCCTTTAACGCAAAACCTACGTGACTTTCCTACCAAGCTTCTTCATCTTCCCCAAATTTTGACCCCAAAATCGCACACAAATCCTCTAAAAACCACAAATCAAACCCTAAACGAATCATCAATTCTTCAACAGACACCGTTAACCTACAAATCGACCCCAAAAAACTTCAAATCTGAACCATATGGCAGACGCATACTGCTCAGATTGCAAGAGGAGCACGGAGGTGGTGTTTGACCACTCCGCCGGAGACACCGTGTGCTCCGAGTGCGGACTCGTGCTTGAATCGCACTCGATCGATGAAACGTCCGAGTGGCGTACGTTCGCCAACGAGTCTGGGGATAACGATCCGGTCCGTGTCGGTGGTCCGACTAATGTGCTTCTTAACGATGGTGGTTTGTCGACGGTGATTTCGAAGCCTAACGGTGTTACTAGCGACTTTTTGTCGTCGTCGTTGGGGAGATGGCAGAACCGTGGGTCTAATCCCGATCGGTCGCTTATTATGGCTTTTAAAACGATTGCGACTATGTCTGACAGGTGAGGGCTGGTTTTGATTGAGATTTTGTTGGTTTTAGGGTTCTGATTTGGTTGTGAACAGTTGTGTAGTTTTGTAGGCCTTAGGGTTGTGGGGGAAGTTGTTATCGTGTAAACCCTAGGTTTGCCATATGCGTTATGCGTATTGGTTGAGTACTTGAGTTTGAATGTTATGAGATCGGAAGTTATGAAGCGTTAGGTTTTGTTGATGAGAGAGGTTAGCAGAGTACTGAGAATGTAAAACGTGAGAAGGGTGTTAAGGTTTGTGATTAAAGTCACCATTAGCATAATGTCATAAGGTTAAGATGATGAAGGTAAGGGATGTTTTGTAAAAGTTTTTCAGTGAAACATGAGGATATACGTGTAAGGATTGCTGTTTTCTTTGTGTAACTGCTATGGGAGGTCTGCAAGTCTGATCTTTTAAGATGATGGAAGTAATTTGCTGTCATTAATTGATGTTTGGAGGTGTTTGTTTGCATTCACATTATATGATTATGCTTTGAAGATGTGAGATACAGATGGTGAAGCTGCATTTTTTTGCATTTTTTCTATCTTGTGAACTCAAGAACACAGCCTGGCTATTTAATCAGTATTGGTGCAAAGTGCTGTACAGAGCCCTATTTTGATATCACACCCCCAGATTTCTTTCAAGTTGTTCATTTAGAAAAAGACATGCCTTTAGTAGAAGGGGGATCACAAATTCTCAATACCCACTGCTATGCTTATTTCGTTACGCGGGAAAGTGGAAAAATTTAGAGACTGATTCAAATGTCAAAATATAACCTGTTAAGGATTGTCTTATTTGATAAGAACAACAGCTTAAGAAGAACAACAGCTTCTTATTCAGCCTAATTAGGGGACTTGAATAAATAGGAACCATGTTAATTCCTATGAAGGTCCAGTTGATTATAAAGGCTTGACAAAATTTAGTTAATTAAAGGATTAGCAGCTTACTAATTAAAATTGAACGTAATAAATGATAAATGGTTATCAAAGTCTTTTATGTATAAGAATTGTGTTTTTTAATCTTAGCGTTGTGTTAAAAATGCTCTATATATTAGCCTGCCAGACATTAGTTCTTCTCATCATTTTCTGCTGAACAATTGACATAAACTCATGGCATAGGATGTGTCTGGTTGAGCCTATATTCTGGGCTTATTGGCTTATTGTAATTTTGAAAAGCCTATAAGCATATCCAAGTAATGGAGCTGAACATTAATTCACATATTGGGATGATAACTTGGGATGATAACTTAACTTCAAGCTAAGCACTTTTGATCTTAGTTCCAATAACTTGATTGATAATGCTCCATGTTTCAGGAACTTTGCCCTTCTATGAATTTTTGTCACTTAAACTGAATTAGTCCGTCATTTGACTTAAATATAGATTTTTGTTTTTTAGGTTTAACATGTTGAAGTTCTTGGATTTATCTTATCTATCTGACATCCTTGAGAATGTTGATATGTTTGAGTTTGACCAGTATTTGTTCAGTTCATTCTTTGAATAAAGATCATTATTTATAACGTAGAACTGTTCTTTGCTTTTACATTTTGAGTTTATTCTGATGCATTTAGTTTGTCATACAGGTTGGGCCTTGTTGCAACCATTAAGGTATGCTCTTATCGGTTCTATTATGTAAATGGAAATAATAATCAGTGGCAAAGTCTTGTTTTTATTACACTTTTAGAGTCATTCTTCATTTCATGATGTCCCCTATCCCCCTTGACTTGTATTCATTTGGGTGTCGTGGTTGGTCTTGTATTTTGACTTTATAGGATCGTGCTAATGAGATATTCAAGAAGGTTGAAGACCAGAAGTCAAGTAGGGGAAGAAACCAAGATGCCATCTTGGCAGCCTGTCTTTACATTGCTTGTCGTCAAGAAGACAAGCCACGCACTGTAAAGGGTATAAACAATCAACATTAGTTTATTAATTGGATGCTTGCTGGTCTTTGTTTGTATATGAACTAGATTTCCTTGAACCTTTGTTCAAATAGAAATCTGTTCTGTTGCCAATGGAGCCACTAAGAAGGAAATTGGGCGTGCAAAAGAATACATTGTGAAGCAACTAGAGCTTGAGATGGGTCAATCTGTGGAAATGGGGACTATACATGCTGGGGATTTTATGGTCTGTTATATATCTCTAGCTTGTTTAGCGGTTACCTCAAATAGTACCTGTATTGTGTTCATCTGATTAACCCTTAACTTTGAAATAATAGAGGCGCTTTTGTTCCAATCTTGGCATGACTAACCAGACCGTTAAGGCGGCCCAGGAATCAGTCCAGAAGTCTGAACAGTTTGATATAAGGTACTTTTGTTGTTTCTGTGTTAGAATATCTTCATGCCATTTATGAAGGGTTAAGTATTGGAAAATTGTAGTTACTTGTGGCTTTTGGTCTATGATGAACCTTATTTCTTTTCAGAGCCTACTTCCTTTCACGATATTAAGTCTGCTAACAGTTTCTCGGTGGACTCAAATATTTTCTTTTCTCTAAAATAATCTCAGTTTCTTTTTCTTTCCCTCAAACGGATCATTCGTAAAATATTGACTTCCCACAGACGCTGAGATTGTTACTTACCTATTACTTTGAGGAACAAGGAAAATTAAGAACTTACTTTCTTGGTTGAGTTAAAAGTTACAGTAGTATGTATTCTTGTATCAATAAAATTGATATTTAATCTTACAGTATGACCACGTTCTACCTGGTATTGGTCTAAATTGGAGAAATACCATCCCCGTATCACTTTTTATGTGACGGGTTGGTTTTAATGTACCTATATACTTGACAATTCACATTAATAGATCTCCCAAGTTTTTATTCTGTGATATGCATCTGTTTTGTTTTTTCAGGAGAAGTCCAATTTCTATAGCTGCAGCTGTTATTTACATAGTTACTCAACTTTCTGATGATAAGAAACCCCTCAAAGGTAAACGTGCTTCCACCTACTTTCTCCTCGAGGTGTTATGTATTATGATCGATCTATGCAATTTTCTATCAACATGAACATAAATAAGATCAAGTAAAGCTATCAAAATATTCTTTTAACTAATTCTGGGGCAACAAATGTTAACTTATGCAGATGTATCGCTAGCAACAGGTGTTGCAGAAGGAACGATAAGGAACTCCTACAAGGATCTATATCCTCATTTGTCAAAAATAATACCGACTTGGTACGCGCAGGAAGAGGATCTCAAGAACCTCTGCAGCCCCTGAATAATAACATCCTTTTTGGATGTCGTCACGTTAATACACATGAAAAGAAACCATGATGATACAGTTGAATTCTTGGTTCTTGTTTCATCTTTGATCTGGGTCTGAGTTGGATTCGGGTCTGGTTAGACTTGTTGCTGATGGAACTATACTTATTGTGTCAACTAAAGTCCATCAACAGATAATTTGAGTCGTGTCACCTCAGGCTTAAAACGAGCATGTATGCGTGTTTCTCATTTTGATGAATTTTGTTTAGTGTCATTGTGTCAAGACGTAAGCTTATGATACAAGTGTCAATTTCGTCGCTAATTTTTTTATGATATATGCATAATATATTCTCTATCAATCATAATTTCTATCGAAATCACTGTTGCTAAATGCAGTTATAAATTATTGTTATTTTATTACTTGACAGCAACACTTGACAACAACTTGTATTAGAAAGATAATAAAATCAAATCTGTTACTATCTAGTGATATGACCAACGAAGTCATCTAACTCTTTGCGCATAACACCACCTACTTCCACCGATCTCCGAACCGCATCACCTAGTTCCGCTGCCTTCTTTCTTACGAGACACCCTTCTTCCGATGCCATCAACCGTTTAACAGCTTCGGAAACCATTGATGCCACCACCTTTTCGTCTCGACGACTCCACTCACTTGCATATATCCCCGTCCCAAGCACCTCAGTGATCAATGCAGCGTTACGAGGTTGATCAGAATGCATGGGCCATGTAGCTATGGGTACCCCCATAGTGATCCCCTCCATACATGAGTTCCAACCACAGTGACTCAAGAAACCACCAGTAGACGGGTGCTTTAATATTTCAAGCTGTGGCGCCCAGCCTCTCATCACCACCCCAACCCCGCTCCTTTCCACCCTCTCTTCATAACCCTCCGGTAACTGCACCTTTCGGTCTTCATCTCCGTCAAATATGTCAGCCTTATCGGCTACCCGCACCACCCATATAAACTTCTGACCGCTTTCTTCCAACCCGATTGCAATCTCTTTCACCTCTTCATCCGTTAGTGTAACCGTGGTACCAAACGAGACATAAATCACTGAATCTGGCTCTTGTTTGTCAAGCCAGTTGAACAACTTGACCAACTCTGCACTGGAGTTCCTATGATCATCACCCATGGTAACCGGATTGAACGGGCCGATGGCCCAGTTCTTGGTCGTACCCGAGGTCACCTCTTCGCGTTTAAGCAACTCCAAGTACTTCTCTTCAAACACTTTGCTCGTGTCATACAGTGTCCCCGAGGAGCTGATCCCCTTGAACAATGAGTCTTCTGAAACGAGTAACTCAAGAAACTCACTACTGAAACACCCTTCTAACGTAGGGACTTTCGCCCTCAACGACTCCGTTTCATCGTCCAACTTCAACGTTTGCGACTCCTCCCAATGGTACCAAAAGGCAGTAAAAGCAGAACAGCTTTGAAACATGTAAACTTCAGCATTAGGGAACAAAACAAAGTCTTGCACAATAGAGCTCATCAAGTAATCATGAACGATCACGACACGCTTCATTTTGGTCGAGAGATCGGTTAACAGATTAAGAAACGGCTCGCGAAGGTGCATAATGGCTTTGAAAGAGGGCATAAGATGGTTGGGGAAGCGTATGGTGGCGTTGGGGCTAGGTGGATGGTTAGGGAACAAGGGTATCGGGAACTCGTGGAAGTGGATGTTGGGGGCCGAGAGAGGGTCCCACCCGTGGACCCGAAGCTTGGCTTGGCGGGTGTGACTGGCGGCACAGACGAAGTGGACGGGGAGACCGTAGGCGGAGATGAGGCGCGAGAGGTGGATGAGTTGGTTGAGATGGCCTTGTGCTATAAAAGGCACCATCACAACACATGTTTGTTGATTTTGATCCATTTGGTTTGTTAGTTGTGTGTGTAGTAATGTAGTGTTTGTGGTATATATAGATGTTAAGTGATTAAATTTATATGTAAGTTAGTTGATGATATCGAAGGGTGGATGTATGTAAGGAATCATTATTCTGCCGTATCCATACTTTTGGGTCGGGTTGGATCGTTAATTCTGAAAATGTTCTTCGTATATTTTCTCAAACTGTCTCTTTGATCAAGTAATTCTTAAAAAATATCCTCACCCAACAGAGTCGCCTCCGACCATAGAACAAGGTCGTTGGAACACAAGATGAGCGACTCGGATGAAGATACGTGTCTAGATAAGGTCGTTATAAAGGACATGTTCCCATTCGTATGAACACACTTACGGTCGTCCGAACTTTCTTAAATTCGTGCGAACAAACTTATGGTCGTTTGAACAAACTTACGGTCGTTTGAACCTTCGTAAGTTCGTCGAAGTTCAAAACGACCCTGTTTAGACACGTGACTTCTTCTAAACCACACATTTGTGAGTTCGAACAAACCTGTTTTGCGGTCAGTACGCCCGTGTTGGGGTGGGGATAATTCGGGGTATGAGCCGGTCAAAGGATCTTTTTAGAGAATAAGTTGGTAAAATGAACATTTTCAAAATTTTCCCATTAAATAAACAACTTTGTGTAATTTTCATCATTGAGTTTGGTTCTACGTGACTTTGATATTGTATCGGAGTTGATTTTATTATATTACACTTTTGTAAGTTATATAGATGGTGACGTACACATCATATATGGATTTTTAGCATACTTTATTAAAATGCGACATAAGATATTGGTGTGATTAACTCTACGTATTATAAATCTAGATTGATTATTTGAGTAGATTAAATAAATTGTACTTGTGGCTGTAATAAATTGTACTTGAGTAGCTTTAATCCTTAAAGAGCTTTTGAAATTACATGTATAGTCATTAATTGTTTTGAAATGTGTAACACAACATTTTCTAATTAGATGACCATTTGTTTATATGAGACGCAAACTAACGGACAGTTGATGTTCCGCTTGTAGTTCTAAAAATAATGGATGCCGATTTCACCATACAAATATACAATGTTACAGTGATGATGATCTATGTAATATATTATACGAGACGTGCTATCACAAACACTGAATTTTGTTTAAATATTGATCTTGAACTTTCAATATATACATCTTAGTCCTTGTAATTTCACTTTGACATATTTAACCCCTAAAATTTATATAATATTAGTATTACTCTTATGCGGTAGCTAACAATAGTCAATGCTCGTTTAGACTCCTCCTATATCAATTGACTTTTTTTAGTTGTTACCTGCCTGTTTAATAATAGTTAAAATATTAGTTTCAAATATTTTATTTTCATTTGCAAAATGGGTTGTTACGAAGGATATAAAATCCAAAAAGTTTCTGATATTTTTTTCTGCTTTATCTTGCTTTTGTTTATTTAACGATAATGATTAATATTTACACTTAAAATTTATTTCATATCTATGAATCTTTTATATTATGTAATTGTGTTAGGTTTTAGGCTATGAAAGTCTTAATTCATATAATTAAGAGTGAATTTCTGTTTTCCTTCTCGTGGTTTCTTCATATTTGTCATTTTCATCCAAAAAAGTTTTTTTTACATTTGGCTCCCCAAAGTTTGAAAAAGTTGTCATTTTCATCCAAAAACATGAATTCCATGATAAAATTTTTTATTAACAACACGTAAACATAAATTAGGATTTCGTTTTTATATATAAATTTACGTAAGTACCCTTTTAACAATGAATATTTAACATTTTAAAACAATGTAACTAAGATTTTTGGATGAAAATGACAACGTTTCCCAAACCTTGAGAAGTCAAATGCAAGAAAAAATATTTTTGGATGAAAATGACAAATGTAATCAAACCACAGGGAGGAAAATAACAATTCACTCTATAATTAAATTTACTTTCATGTATTTCCTTTATACATTTATTGAGTTTTTAATTTAGCATTTGACTCTCTTATATGAACCTATTATGGTAGTTTGACAATCAAAATGGATTGATGATTCTTACTTTTTGTATTATTTTCATGACTTTATAAAAAGACCCTTGCAGCAACACTATTTATTGAAAATAGTTGAAAATCCTTCTAAGCTTTATTAAAATAGTACAATCAAATTTTAATGTCGTTGGATTGAGTTAAATTGTTTGAGATAGTTTTATAATAGTTAGAAAATCCTTCTAAGCTTTATTAGGTATAATTTAGTTCTTATTAAAACTTATCACTATATTCTAATAAATATTTATCTATTTTGAGCCAAATCTCTATAATTTTATCCCAATACGAAGAGGCTTATGTGTTTGTCCCACAAAAATATACCCATTGAAATCCAAGCATAAAGACATTTCCGTAAGAGCAATACTTTTAATATAGTGATACTTTTTCCATAGAAATTATAAATGTATATTTATTTGGATATTACGATGATTTTAAGAGGAAAGAAGTTGTTCTTTGTCATAGCTTTATGTCTATAATTCAAGATTAATCGCTATCATGAAATTAATTTCCAGAAACTTATTTTAGTTTTACATTTTTTTATCATTTTAACAAATAAGAAATGATCACTCATGTTAACCTTAGGTAAATCATCAAGTTAAACCCCAAAATTTGATTGTGTTTTTTTTAGAAAGAATTACAATAAATTATATAATGGAGAAGAAAACCTAGTTAACATATAACGCACTCTAACGCCCATTAGAATAAACTAAGGGGTGTGTCATGTGTGTAAAGCGTAACTATAATATGATATATAGGATAAACCGATAAAGTCTATATATATTATTACCATATACTCGGATGGCTAGTATAATATTCTCCTGCAAGCTAAGGACGGGGAACGAGTGAATGACCTATAACTTGGAATGTACAAAGAGAAACCTTTGAGTTGTCAATTGCTTTGTAGACGTGTTAGGAAATTTCACACGAAGATTTTGATAGCTATATTTACTTTGACAAATGAAAGTTAACTTCTACTTGTCATTGTACCTTAAACAACCGAGAAAAGGCTTCTAAGTTGATGGAGATAAGTGATAAGTAACATACAGATATGTGCGTCACTAAAATTTGGTGTGTAATTAAGTGTTAAATGATAGGGTTAGATGCGACATGTGATGGCAGCTAGGTTTTCAACGTTGAGTGTTGTGGGCAACAACCAGGGTTCGGTTAGTAGCATATTGTTTCATATGCCAAGCACCAAAACCCTTTGCGAGTGTCAAATGAGATTGGAGGTTATTTTTTTTGTAAAAACAGTATCTGTACTTGTTAGTTTATGTGTAATGTATATACTTGATTATCAAGTGACACTAATTCATCATATATATTCAAAGAAACACGCTAGTAATAAATAGTAATCACTTGAACCAATAAAGCTTTTGACCTGAGTAATGGCTGTTTGATTGTGCTGACTGAGTAAGGGGCTGTTTGTTTGGTCTGACCCGGCTGACCCGGCTGACTCGGTCAGCCGGTCAGCCCGTTTGATACGACACGAAATCAGAGCTGACCGGGTCTTTTTGGTCTGACCCGGACCTGAATTTTAAACGTGCTGACCGGGTCCTTTTCGTCTGACCAAGACCGCGGTGATGCTGGAGGTGGTGGCGGTGATGCTGGAGGTGGTGGCGGTGATGCTGGAGGTGGTGGCGGTGATGCTGCAGGTGGTGGCGGTGATGCTGCAGGTGGTGGCGGTGATGCTGGAGGTGGTGGCGGTGATGCTGCAGGTGGTGGCGGTGATGCTGCAGGTGGTGGCGGTGATGCTAGAGGTGGTGGCGGTGATGCTGGTGGTGGTGGCAGTGATGCTGGTGGTGGTGGCGGTGATTTGCAGAGACGGTTTTTGAGTCAGTCAGATACCGAATCAAACAACCAAGTTTCAGTCAGACGCATACCCAGTCAGAACATCTTACTGGGTCAGCTTCTGACTCAGTCAGATCTTACTGAGTCAGTGTGATCAAACAGCCCCTAAATCAAACAGCCAAGTTTCAGTCAGATGCAGACTCAGTCAGAACTTCTTACTGGGTCAGCTTCTGACTCAGTCAGATCTTAGGGGCTGTTTGATCACACTGACTCAGTAAGATCTGACTGAGTCAGCAGCTGACCCAGTAAGATGTTCTGACTGGGTATGCGTCTGACTGAAACTTGGTTGTTTGATTTGGTATCTGACTGACTCAAAAACCGTCTCTACAAATCACCGCCACCACCACCAGCATCACTGCCACCACCACCAGCATCACCGCCACCACCTCCAGCATCACCGCCACCACCTCCAGCATCACCGCCCCCACCTGCAGCATCACCGCCACCACCTGCAGCATCACCGCCACCACCTGCAGCATCACCGCCACCACCTGCAGCATCACCGCCACCACCTGCAGCATCACCGCCACCACCTCCAGCATCACCGCCACCACCTCCAGCATCACCGCCACCACCTCCAGCATCACCGCGGTCTTGGTCAGACGAAAAGGACCCGGTCAGCACGTTTAAAATTCAGGTCCGGGTCAGACCAAAAAGACCCGGTCAGCTCTGATTTCGTGTCGTATCAAACGGGCTGACCGGCTGACCGGCTGACCGAGTCAGCCGGGTCAGACCAAACAAACAGCCCCTTAGTATCTGTCTGACTCTGCTGAATGATAAAAATAACCTTATTGCCCCGTTGTTCTAACGAGTTTGAATTTAACCGGTGTTATGTAATCAATAAAAATAGCCAAATTGAATGCAAGTACTACCGTGTTAAACAAGACATCTTTATTTTCAAAAACCATACAAAAACACACACTTATGTCATCACACACCCAAACATATACACAAAAACCCTAATCTTGAAACCACCCACAACCACCACCATGTTCCACCATCATCTTCTTCACAAAAATTCAAGAAAACACATCAAGTATGGTGGTCGATCGGTCGCGCAGGGGGAGGGAGAGGGAGGTGGTCGCGCAGGGGAAGTCGCGCAAGGGGATGGGGAGGTGGTCAATCGGTCGCGCAGGGGGAGGGAGAGGGCGGCGGAGGGAGGAGGGCGGCGGAGGGAGGGCGACAGAGGGAGGGCGACGAAGGGAGGAGGGCGGCGGAGGGAGGGCGACGAAGGGAGGAGGGCGGTGGAGGAAGGGCAGCGGGTGAAGAGGCTCGGGTGGAGGGGAGGACCGGGTCAGTGAAGTCCCAAAAAATGTCTGGGTCAGAAGTTAGGGACCGGGTCAGTCGGGAGGTTGGTAACATCAAACGCGCTGACCGGCTGACCGAGTCAGCCAGTCACCGGTCAGAAGCCGGGTCAGCCATTTCAAACAGCCCCTAAGATTTATTAGAAATCAATTCCACTACACGTATCTTTTGCAGTTTCGTACATTTACCTAATTGAGCGAAGCAAAGCGAAAATTGTTGCACGCCATTGTTATAACATCATGTTGTTGCCTATGAAAAGAGCGGAATGAATTTGTTTTTAACAACAAGAAACTGTCGATTGCCAGATTTATTAAGTAGATAAAGACTATTGGATTTATGTGAGTGGAAAATAGAAAAAATATGTTAGAATTTGATTGGAAAGATTGGTGTCTTTAAGGGTTTTTTTTAATGAAATTTGCTGTTAAAAGAAAAGTTAGATAGTCAAAAATTGTATTTAGTGCTTCGCTTATTATTATATGTTCATAAGGATTTGATTTGATTTCCTCTAATTCAATGATCTTGCACGTGAATATGTAGGGTGATTATCATAAAACATATCAAAGAAGATAATAAAATCAACTTTTAATATACATAGTTGGCAGTTGACTTTAAAGTTTAGATGTTTTTTTAACGAACAATTATTGTGTGTTTTATAATCAATCAAATGTACGCATTTTAAGCATGAGGCATGAACTAGTTCCAGCACGTCACTTTTTATTTTTGTTGATTACACAGAAAACTATCCGGAGTTACATAGTCATGTCTTGTGATTCTACTTATTACATAGTTAATTTGAAGTTTTACTTTTTATTATTATATAAAACAAAACTTCAGGACAAATTAGTAATTTTCTTATTATTTTAAAACTAATAAAAAGTCAAAGTATATTCTAGTTTCTCTTTATATATTTTTAATATTTGCCCATTATTTGCATTCGTCCTCATTCCTTCAATTCGACATTCAACAGTAGTTCCTCCTTGAAGCCATCAAGACCGCTAGTTACCTTCCGCATTCTCCTCGCCATGAATGCGCTCAACACAATCCACGTAGGGACCGTCCTATTGCCTCCCCGTTTCATTGCCTACAATGACTACAATAACTGCCGACCAACTCAAACGACCCTATATTATTCGCCACCTCATCTTTGTTCTTATATCTTTCTTTCACCGATCTTTATTGTTGGGTTAATTTTGATCGGGTCAAGTTACGGGTCACGAGTCTAATATTTGAGTCATGTTTTATTTAAAGTAGTTGTGTATTATAATAAATCTAAGATATGCAATTTTCTTATGGCTTCAAGTTAATTCTCATATCAATTTTAGAAGTTTTAATAAAATGTAAATCTACGCACTACCATAAAACCAAGGAACTTCACAAAAGTCAAAATTCAGTAACAGAACTTGTGTCCGGTAAAAATTTAGTAGAGAAACAATGTTTAAAAAAACATAGGGTAATTTTGTAAAATAGTAATTACGTTTTAAAAGGGTTCTAATTAAGTAATTCAAATTGAGAAAGTGTTGAGTTTTTATGCTTATATTAGATTATGAGTTTTAATATGTTTTTTAGTATGTTTTATTAGAAACTATGATTTTTCTTTTTTAATGCTAATGTGGAATGGTAGTGTGAATGTTTAGGTAATTGTTTTATTTTATAATATAATATATTAACATATTATTTTTATTATTTAATATAATAACATACTAGCGGATTAGACCCGCACTTTGCCGCGGTTTAATTTTGAACGTATGCGAGAACATCATAATTATAGTTTTATTGGGTTATTTTGGTTTTGATGATTCTAATAACATAGGCATGTCACAATGATAGTTGATATTTACATGTTTTGATGATTCGTTATTATATCATTATGGTACTATTAATGAATATATGGTATTTGATAAATATGGATATCAATTAAACCAAATCTTTTTAAAAGAAATTCTTATCGATTAAAACAAGTATGTTAAAGTAAAACTCTTATCAAACAAATGGCAAATATGAAAAAAATATAAAGAGAGAAGCAAGAATATGCCATGACTTTTTATATGATGTCTTAAAATAAAAAGAAAACTACTAATTTGTCCCAAGGTTTTATATTATATAGTAGTAATGATATCGAAAACTCCGACCCTTACATCTTCTCCTCCGTTACTTTCTTGACGTAAGAAAATTTGATGTCTACTTGGTTTTTATGGTTTAGTGATCCAATTTGAAGAAAATACGTACGCGTGACTAAAATCGAACACTTTTGAAACCTTATTACCACTCCATGATATATTCCCAAGATAATAACGACCTCGCAATTAGTGCATACCGTTATACAATTATTTTATTTTTTCTTCTAAACAACTAACTTTTACACACTAAATCTACTAAAAAATCTACACCAATGTTTACTCTAGTTAATTGCTATTGGGCTTGTTCGGTTTGGATGTTTAGAAAGCCTGTTTGGGTTCTCTTGTTCACCATGCCTAAAAACTTAATTTGTTATCTATATATAATCATGCTATGTATCGTAATCTTGCATATTGAATTAACAAAAGATCCCTAGTTGCAATATCTTGACGTAGGTTTTTCATGGAACCAAACCATGTTAAATTCTCATATTTGTGTGCTTTATATTTTCTTGATTATTTTGCGTGTTCGTTATCAATCATTTGTTTCACTTTGTAGCTTGATACCTAACAAGTGGTGTCAAAGCTTCAGGCTCGACATTAGTACTAACTGGATTCACAAAATGAATTAGAAAACTCTAGTTTGTTGAAGTTCTAGACTAGGGTTTTCTATTTAGCCGTCACTATCATTTGAAACTCTATAGCTGCTAGATTCTTCCTATTAGATCAAACTCTTTACCGGATGCACTCAGATCGTTACCTCCTGTAAGGATGAAACTTAAAGGCTGATCCAACCAAAGAGCTCTCAGCATGCACTAATGAAGTACAAGGAAGTTACTTCGGAAGATTTGATACAACTTAATGAATTATGCTAAGTATCAAATCATCTTAAGCCAAAAGACCATATCTTCTGAAGCCAAAGATGAAGTCTTCCGAAGTTTCAAAGACAAAGTCTTCCGAAGCCAAAGACTGATTTCTTCCGAAGACAGATAATACATGCTTTCTCTAATCACCTTTTCACAAAAGCTGAACCACTTTCCACCGCCATCTCTGAAGACTCACCAACTTAGACAAGTTGGTGAAAAGTCCATACTTTTGTTAACTGTAGATTAAAGTCTTTTGTCTGTAACTTTCTACTTTTGTAGTTTTATTCTTTTTGTAATATATTAGGATGTGAGCTAGGGCATGTCATAGTCACAAGTCAAAAGGCAATCTGCCTTTTGACTCTACATTAATCTTGTTGTCTAGATTAGTGTTTCCAGCTAGCTTTCCAAGTATGGCCGGCTGTAGGATGTAGTTTAAAACTATAACCAAATGGGTCATTTTGCTAGAGAGTGCAAGGCGCCAAGAACAAATGGTGGCCAAGCACAAATTAGACCAAACTACACTGATGGAGCTCCATAGACTGAGAAGCCCAAGCAACAAGATGCAATTGATGTTGAAGAAGGAAGATTTGATTGGAGCTTTCAAGTTGAAGATGCATCTCTAAACCAAGCACTAATGGCTGATCATGAAGAAGCCAAGGTATTGGAACATCTTTATACTCCTAAATGTATTGCTAAAGTAAATAGATATAGGTCCTATAACTTGAAAATGAGATCTAACCTTGAGTCCTTGAATATCTTAAAAGCTTATTTTAAAAGAGCTGAAAATAATTATAAACTTTAAATAGAAGATCTAGAGAAAACCATTTTAACTCTTAATCATGAGAACACAAACTACATGACTCAAATCAAAGATCTCATTAACAAGTTAACTGAATGCAAGGCTGAGCTTGTGATCAGCAAACCCAGGGCAGAAATATGTATTTTTGAAAAAGAGACCTTCAAGAACAATGTATCCTCATCATTGCATGCAAAGATTTGTTATCAAAAAAAACAGGGACTGGGATCTACTGAGATAAGTCCTCCACACACTCTACTATTTGTAAGATCTCCAAGATGTGAAACTTGTCAAGATGACCTTCCTTTCATATACGCCATCCAATAAGAGGACAAAGATGAATAAGAGATAGTGAAGTATGGATCTAAGGTAAGTGAAGAGGATCATCCTAAGAAGGGTCGCTATTCTCCCGAGGAGAGGAAAGATCCAGGGATGACCAAGTCTAAAAGGAAGAACTTGTCTAGAGCAACTAAGAGAAAGTCAAAGAAGGCTCAAGATATCAAGGCCGCCTGTAACTCTAAGTAGAAACAAGTTTTTATATCTGCTAGATTTGAAGTGGTGAAGACTAAAGACTCAACCATGAACTCTAGTACAAGGAGTCCTAGTTCATGTTCAACTCATCCCTGTGTAGAAAATAAGGCTAAGTCTAGGAAGGACCTCTTATTGTTTAGTGATCACAGATGACATCACAATATTCACTTGGGTCTTCTTCTTTAGAACTAAGGATGAGACTCCTGAGATCTTGAAGAACTTCATTCTGAAAATTAAGAATCAATGTGATCACAAGGTCAAAACCATAAGATGTGATCAACGAACTAAATTCAAGAACCAATTCCTTGATACATTTTGTGATGATAGAGGTATTACAAGATAATATAGTACCCCAAGACTTCTCAGCAAAATGGTGTTGCGGAGAGGAGAAACATGACACTTATTAAAGCTGCAAGAACCATGTTATCTGACTCTAAACCTCCCATCACCTTCTGAGAAGAGGCAGTTAACACTGCCTACTATGTGCAGAACAGAGTTTTATTAGTTAAGACTCATGGTAAGACTCCTTATGAGCTGTGGCACAAAAGGAGACCTTTCATTAGTTCCCTCAGATCATTTGGATGTCCTTGCACCATCATGAATACCAAAGACCAGGTAGCCAAATTTGCTGAGAAATCAGATGATGGACACTTCATTGGATACTCTTCTCAAGCTAAGGCTTATAGAGTATACAATCTTTGAACTAGAGTAGTTGAGGAGTCGACCAATATGACCTTAAATTAACACACTCCTAGTATGAAGGGTTCTGGTCCTGATTGGTTGTTTGATCTTGATTTAGTTACCAATTATCTTAACAAATCTTGTGAAGTTGTTTTTGGATCTACAAGTAATTTATCAATAGGAGATCCTGATCCAAGATTTGAGCTGAGAAGACCAAATAAGAAAACTATAAGGCCCCGTTCCCGGGACGCTTACAGTTGGTCATTCATCGCACATAAAACATATAATTACATTACATTAAGAAATCATTGCAGCGGAAACATTCAAAAATGACATCACGTTTCATTATAATTACTTTTGCCAAATTATACATCATTATCCGGTTACAAAATTCATGTTTGCATTACATCACAAAAGCTATATAATTGGATGCCATCCCAAAAGAGCCGAGTAGCCTCGCCGTGCCATCCTCAGCAATCATTTACCTGCCAACTGGAAAATGATATAAAAGTCAGCGTTGCTGAGTGAGTTCTAGTTTTATTATAAAACATACTTTACTTTCATATAAACCATTCATTACTTTAACGTGATCACACATCATACGTACGCATAGATAATATCATTATTATCTTCTTCATTCATTCATTCGATCGTTCGTTCATTCGTTCCTTTTTACTTAATTGCGCATCGGACATCATCCATACCAATACCATATGCTACACCCCAATTAGTCTCAGCTACCGGGCCGAAGTCAATAAATGAACAGCTAAACGTATGCCACGGTACTAGGGGTAACCGATCAGTCTTAGCTACTGGGCCGAAGTCAATAAATGAACAGCTAAACGTATGCCACAGTACTAATGATAACCGATCAGTCATAGCCACTGGGCCGAAGTCAGTAAATGAACAGCTAAACGTATGCCACAGTACTAAGGGTAAGCGGTAGAGGTTCCACATTAATGGTCAATCACAAAGAAGGACCCGGTATCCGATGCATGCAAGACGTGTCAACTCTTTCCACCTTACGTTACATAATACTTCATTTCATTCGTCATACTAAGTAAAGCCATAGGAAAGATAACCATACATCATAATAAGGAACATATCATATACATTCATCATCATCATACAGGGCAACATCATACATTCATAATATGCATAAACATGCAACATCATCATCATCATCATGCCCTACATGCACTCTAAGGCCATAACCATCCTCTTACATGCTCTTACGGGTTACCTTACGTCCAAACTTACATCTGCACCTTTCCCCGAAGGCCAGAAGTCAAACCACACATTCATTCGAGTGCAACCGCCCTATTCGGGCGTATGGACACCCTTCAGTCGCATGGCCTCCATGCGACTGAACATCATGTGACTGGACTCATGCGGATGGTCATCTATGCGAATGAACATCCAGTCGTGCGTATGGACCTTGTGCGAATGGGATTACTGCGAATGGGCACCTATGCGACTAACCTCATGCGAATGGACTCATGCGACTAAACATCCATGCGACTGAACCCTCAGTCGTACAACCCTCATGCGACTGGACTCCCAGTCGTGCGACTGAAGTCTTAGTCGTGCGATTGAACCCTCAATCGTGCGAATGAATCCCAATCGTGCGAATGACCTTCAATCGCCCTCATTCGGCCGTATGGCCTTCATTCGGTCGCCTAGCCCTAGCTGATGCAGAATGGAGTTCATCCCGAACCCAATCTGCCATTTTCGGCCTCCAAGCTCATCCAAACCCATTCTAAGCCTAAATTAACCCTCCTGGACCTTAGGAATGCATACCATAACACCATACAAGCACACACAAGCCCGAAATCATACTTAAAACGCATCAGACACATCACACCCAAATGGGTCAAACACACACACTTGTAAAAACGGGTTTTGAACATTTTCCAGCCCCAAAATCAGTTGAAAACAAGTAAAAGTGGGGTCCTAGAACTCACACAATCGAGCACAAAGACAAGAGCTTCGATTTGGCTTGCCACTCGACGGATTTGGACACTCGAATCACCCGAAACACCACTTTTCTCCTTTTTCTCATCTTTCTCTCTTCTCTTCCTTTCAAATCTGAAAATATGTGAAGTGTGGGGAGAGTGGGCTGCCCTCTCCCTACACATATCACCACATTACCCAACTTTTCTTCGTTGGCGAGTTTGGTCCCTCGACTTTGAACTTTATTTCTTTTCTTTCTTCGTCGGCTTCAAAATAATAAATTTCCGGTGTTACAAGTCCACCCCCCTTAAATAGGTTTCGTCCCCGAAACCTGTTATTCCTCGAACAAACGTGGATGATGCTGTATCATTTCTTCCTCAGTCTCCCACGTTGATTCGGATCCTTTCCTGTGCTTCCACTGTACACGCACAAGATGAACCACTTTATTCCTCAGCCTTTTCTCCTTTCGGTCAATGATCGCCACTGGTTGCTCCACATAATTGAGCCGTTCATCTACTTCGATATCTTCCAATGGGACAATCATATCTTCATCTGCTAAGCACTTCCTTAGATGAGATACATGGAATGTCGGGTGAATTCCACTTAACTCATCTGGCAACTCCAGTCTATAGGCCACCTCTCCTACTCGAGCAATGATTCGGAAAGGGCCTATATACCTTGGGCTCAACTTGCCCCGCTTTCGGAAGCGAATGATACCCTTCCAAGGTGAGACCTTCAACATAACTCGGTCACCCACCTGGAACTCAATCGGCCTGCGTCGTTTGTCAGCATACGACTTCTGTCTATCTTTGGCTGCCTTCATGAAGGCTTTAATCTTCTCAAGCTTCTCAGTCGTAGCCTCAATTACCTCGACGCTTCCTAATTCCTTCTGACCAATATCACCCCAACAAACGGGCGTTCTGCATCTCCTAGCGTATAGCATCTCATATGGGGGCATACCAATGCTGGCATGATAACTGTTGTTGTATGAGAATTCGGCTAACGGTAGGTGGTCATCCCAACTTCCACCAAAATCAATCACACATGCCCAAAGCATGTCTTCCAGCGTCTGAATGGTCCTTTCTGACTGACCATCAGTCTGGGGATGATAAACGGTGCTAATATGTAACCTCGTCCCCATAGCGTCGTGGAACTTCTTCCAGAATTTGGATGTAAACCGGGTGTCGCGATCCGACACAATAGACACCGGCACACCATGACGAGTCACAATCTCTTTGATGAACAGATCAGCCAACCTCTCAGATGAATATGTCTCGCGGATCGGTAGGAAGTGAGCACTCTTCGTCAAACGATCAACTATCACCCATATGGCATCATACCCTTTCGGGGTACGCGGCAGCTTTGTAATGAAATCCATGGTGATGTGCTCCCACTTCCATTCCGGTATATCCAAAGGTTGTATCTTCCCATATGGCTTTTGATGCTCGGCCTTCACCTGTAAGCAAGTAAGGCAGTTACTCACGTACTCCACCACGTCGCGCTTCATACCCGGCCACCAATAATCTTTCTTCATATCATAGTACATCTTCGTGGCACCAGGATGAATGGAGTACCGAGTCTTGTGAGCTTCATCCATTATCTTCACCCGTAGATCCCCAAAACGAGGAATCCACACACGATCAAATCGGGTTCTAACACCGAGCGTGTTTTCACCCAGTTCTCCAACCAGACCTCTCATTCTTTCAGAGTTAAGATGATCTTCTTTCAATGCCTCATCTTGAAACTCTTTAACCTGCTTCATCACATCGGAGGTCATGATCAACTGATAGGCTTTCACCCGAATCGGCTCGGGCCTCTCTTTTCGGCTAAGGGCATCAGCCACCACGTTGGCCTTGCCCAGATGGTAGTGGATCTCACAATCATAATCCTTTATAAGTTCCAACCACCGTCTCTGCCTCATGTTCAAATCCTTCTGCTCAAAGAAGTACTTCAGACTCTTGTGGTCAGTGAATATGGTGCACTTCGTCCCGTAGAGGTAGTGCCTCCAAATCTTTAATGCAAAGACCACGGCTGCTAGCTCCAAGTCATGAGTAGGATAATTGACCTCATGAACCTTCAACTGTCGGGATGCATAGGCTATAACCTTTCCTCTCTGCATTAACACGCACCCCAACCCCGAGTAAGAAGCATCAGAATAAACCACCAGATCTTCACTTCCATCGGGTAATGACAGAACAGGAGCTTGAGTCAACCTCGCCTTCAATTCTTCAAACGCCTTCTCTTGAGCTTGACCCCATACGAACTTCACCTCTTTTCGGGTCAGCTTAGTTAGTGGAGAAGCAGTCTTGGAGAAGTCTTGGATAAATCTTCTGTAGTAGCCCGCCAAACCCAAGAAACTGCGAATCTCGGATGGCGTCTTTGGTGACTTCCATTGCATAACCGCCTCCACTTTCGCCGGGTCCACCATAATCCCGTCAGGATTCACCACATGACCCAAGAACTGAACTTCGCGCAACCAGAACGCGCACTTGGAGAATTTAGCATACAACTTCTCCCTCCTCAACGTCTCAAGAACTTCCCGAATGTGACCGGCGTGCTCTGCTTCGCTCCTCAAATAAATCAGGATATCATCAATAAACACAATCACTGATTTATCCAACATAGGCCGACACACACGGTTCATCAAATCCATAAAAGCAGCTGACGCGTTGGTCAAGCCAAAGGACATGACAAGAAACTCGTAGTGACCATAGCGCGTACGGAAAGCTGTTTTAGGAATATCCTGCTCCTTTACCTTCAACTGATGGTAACCAGATCGGAGATCTATTCTCGAAAACCAACTGGCACCCTGCAGCTGATCGAACAGATCATCTATCCTCGGTAAGGGGTATCGGTTCTTCACTGTCAACTTGTTCAACTCGCGATAGTCGATGCACATCCTCATACTACCGTCCTTCTTCTTTACGAACAGGACCGAAGCACCCCAAGGAGAGATACTCGGTCTAATGAACCCCTTATCAAGCAGCTCTCGCAACTGCTCCATCAATTCTTTCATCTCGGTCGGAGCCAACCGATACGGTGCCTTGGCAACAGGTTGGGCACCCGGTATCAGATCAATCTGAAACTCGATCTCTCTGTCAGGTGGCACTCCTGATAAATCTTCTGGAAACACATCTGGAAAGTCACACACAACCGGTACATCGGCTAGTTGTGGTGTTGGCGTATCCACATCCTTTACATAGGCCAAGTAGGCACTACATCCACGCCTCATACACTTTCCCGCCACCGCCATCGAGATCACTTTCGGAATCGTAGTAACCCGATCTCCATAAACCGTCACTGAACCACCGTCAGGCGCCGACAACCGAATCATCTTCTTGCGACACACAATGTTCGCCTCGAAGTCCGCTAACCAATCCATCCCAAGAACCAAATCAAAACCACCTAAGGCCATCACGAACGGTCTAACCGGAAACTTATGACCCTCGAGCTCCACATCACAATTCTCTATCATCTCAGAAATCCTGGTAGACTTACCTATGGCAGTTTCTACATCAAAGGGCGCATCAACACGTCTACTACCAATAGGCAGCTTAGCACAGAAAGCAGCAGAAATAAAACTCCTACTAGCACCAGAATCAAATAACACGGAAGCTAAAGTTTGGTTCACCAGAAACGTACCGGACACAACGTCAGGGTCCGTCCTAGTCTCCTCCTGTGTCATGGTGAATGCCCTGGCGCTCGCCCTCGGTCCATCACCTCCCGTCCTCTTCGCCCCTGAACTCTCAGCCCTCGGCTTCTTACAATCCCTGCTCATATGACCAGTTTCCCCACAGTTAAAACATTTGCCCGACAGGCAATCCTTCTCCATATGCCCTGTCTTCCCACACTTGAAGCACACATTCAAACCCAGCCTGCATTCTCTCGTATGCTCCTTTCCACACTTACCACATCTCCTCAACCCTGCTCCCGGTGTGGCCACGCGGCGGTCATCCACCCGTGCCTTTTTGTTACCCGTCGAGGCCTCACCCCGACCAAACCTCTTCCCGTTCCTGCTTCGATCACCACCACCCTTCCTATTCGCTTCAACCACCACCGCTCCCCTCTCATCATAAAGTCTTCCGGCCAAATCGACCGCCGACCTAAACGTACTTGGCCGGGCGGCGATCATATGCCGGCGGACATCCACCGGTAAACCCTGAATGTACCTCTTGATCTTCCGAGAAAGAGGCGTCACCTGATCCGGCACCAACCGTGCCATCTCGTTGAACTTGGTAGTATATTGCTGGTGAGTCATGGATCCCGCCTCCAGCTGCAGGAACTCCCTCTCAATCTTATCCATTTCCCTGTGAGGACAGAACTCCTCAATTACCATCTTCTTCAGTTCAAGCCACCTCATTCTCCCGATTGCCCGATTACCCTCCGCTTGGACGATGTTGTCCCACCAGCATAGTGCCGAGTCCACGAAGGAGTGGGTGGCAAACTTGACTTTCTGATCTTCTCGGCACTCGCTGATGTCGAGAACAGCCTCCATTTCTCTCACCCATCGATGAACAGCGGCAGCATTACCATTACCGTCGAAAGTAGGGGGCTTGCATCTCATAAACACCCCGTAGTTGCAGCCTCGTGCCACCTCCCGCACAGGCTCCTCTTCCTCTTCCTCCTCATTATCGGAGAAAATAGTTTCAGGCTCCGGTTGCTCCCCCGAGGCCCGGTTTCTCTCCTTTCTTTCTCCCGCCTTCACAGCTTTGATGACTTCGGTCACCACAGACGGTAAGATTGTCTGCATGACCTTATGTACTTCCTCCACAACAGCCTCCTTTACTGAGGCCCTTAAGTTCGCGCTCTCATCCCCGGCTTCTGGATGAGGAGTCTCAGGTTCTGCAGGAACCTCTTTCTCAGCTCTAGGCCTTCCTCTTTTAGGGCGTGGTTCAGCAACAGGGCCATCACGGCCTCCACCCCTAGAAGCTCTAGAAGATCTACCACCAGCCATTCTCTATCACACTGAAAGATTCAAACACCAACATGGTCATTCAAGGAAACAACTCAGTTTATGTCAAGTATAGTAAGTCCCTAATTACAGTGGCCAGTTGTGATTAGCCACTTACTGTACTCTTCATACCCCAAGTATTACCTGTCCTGACTACATCAGTATTCAAATCTACATATAACACATAACATATACCATGCGCACATAAACCGGTTAACTTTAAGAAAATACCTGATGGCACGTAGCTACTCAGTTTGGCATCCCATTCCCTTTTCGTCCCATTTTCAGTTTAAGTTAAAGTTTATTTTGAAAATTTACCCATTTCACTTAAACTTTGGCTCTGATACCAACTTGTAAGGCTCCGTTCCCAGGACGCTTACAGTTGGTCATTCATCGCACATAAAACATATAATTACATTACATTAAGAAATCATTGCAGCGGAAACATTCAAAAATGACATCACGTTTCATTATAATTACTTTTGCCAAATAATACATCATTATCCGGTTACAAAATTCATGTTTGCATTACATCACAAAAGCTATATAATTGGATGTCATCCCAAAAGAGCCGAGTAGCCTCGCCGTGCCATCCTCAGCAATCATTTACCTGCCAACTGGAAAATGATATAAAAGTCAGCGTTGCTGAGTGAGTTCTAATTTTATTATAAAACATACTTTACTTTCATATAAACCATTCATTACTTTAACGTGATCACACATCATACGTACGCATAGATAATATCATTATTATCTTCTTCATTTATTCATTCGATCGTTCGTTCATTCGTTCCTTTTTACTTACTTGCGCATCGGACATCATCCATACCAATACCATATGCTACACCCCAATTAGTCTCAGCTACCGGGCCGAAGTCAATAAATGAACAGCTAAACGTATGCCACGGTACTAGGGGTAACCGATCAGTCTTAGCTACTGGGCCGAAGTCAATAAATGAACAGCTAAACGTATGCCACAGTACTAATGATAACCGATCAGTCATAGCCACTGGGCCGAAGTCAGTAAATGAACAGCTAAACGTATGCCACAGTACTAAGGGTAAGCGGTAGAGGTTCCACATTAATGGTCAATCACAAAGAAGCACCCGGTATCCGATGCATGCAAGACGTGTCATCTCTTTCCACCTTACGTTACATAATACTTCATTTCATTCGTCATACTAAGTAAAGCCATAGGAAAGATAACCATACATCATAATAAGGAACATATCATATACATTCATCATCATCATACAGGGCAACATCATACATTCATAATATGCATAAACATGCAACATCATCATCATCATCATGCCCTACATGCACTCTAAGGCCATAACCATCCTCTTACATGCTCTTACGGGTTACCTTACGTCCAAACTTACATCTGCACCTTTCCCCGAAGGCCAGAAGTCAAACTACACATTCATTCGAGTGCAACCGCCCCTATTCGGGCGTATGGACACCCTTCAGTCGCATGGCCTCCATGCGACTGAACATCATGCGACTGGACTCATGCGGATGGTCATCTATGCGAATGAACATCCAGTCGTGCGTATGGACCTTGTGCGAATGGGATTACTGCGAATGGGCACCTATGCGACTAACCTCATGCGAATGGACTCATGCGACTAAACATCCATGCGACTGAACCCTCAGTCGTACAACCCTCATGCGACTGGACTCCCAGTCGTGCGACTGAAGTCTTAGTCGTGCGATTGAACCCTCAATCGTGCGAATGAATCCCAATCGTGCGAATGACCTTCAATCGCCCTCATTCGGCCGTATGGCCTTCATTCGGTCGCCTAGCCCTAGCTGATGCAGAATGGAGTTCATCCCGAACCCAATCTGCCATTTTCGGCCTCCAAGCTCATCCAAACCCATTCTAAGCCTAAATTAACCCTCCTGGACCTTAGGAATGCATACCATAACACCATACAAGCACACACAAGCCCGAAATCATACTTAAAACGCATCATACACATCACACCCAAATGGGTCAAACACACACACTTGTAAAAACGGGTTTTGAACATTTTCCAGCCCCAAAATCAGTTGAAAACAAGTAAAAGTGGGGTCCTAGAACTCACACAATCGAGCACAAAGACAAGAGCTTCGATTTGGCTTGCCACTCGACGGATTTGGACACTCGAATCACCCGAAACACCACTTTTCTCCTTTTTCTCATCTTTCTCTCTTCTCTTCCTTTCAAATCTGAAAATATGTGAAGTGTGGGGAGAGTGGGCTGCCCTCTCCCTACACATATCACCACATTACCCAACTTTTCTTCGTTGGCGAGTTTGGTCCCTCGACTTTGAACTTTATTTCTTTTCTTTCTTCGTCGGCTTCAAAATAATAAATTTCCGGGTGTTACAAAAACTACTTCAGCTTCAGTGGTAACTAACCCCGCAGGTGGAAATCCTATTAGTACAACCATGACAAATTTAGCTGATATATCTGAGGTGCTTACAAATTCTAGCACAGAGGCACAAAACTCAAATGAAGGAGCTTCAATTGTAAGAGGAAATGGTGGTGGTGATAGTGATGAAAATTTCTTGATGTTGATAACCACAACATAGAAGACAACATTAAGGATGTCACAAAGTCATTGGATCAAGTCTCTCTTGATAAGTGTGTCGATGTGGTGGGTGACACTCTATTGCTAAATATGAATTTCACAAATTTAAATCTGACCAATCAACTTGTTGTGATATTTCAGCTGAGAATCCACAAGTCAAGTCCCACCACAAATATCATTGGAGATGTTGAGACAGGGGTCAGAACAAGACGACAAACCCATGACAAAAATGTTTGTCTATACACTTGTTTTTTTTCTCGTAGCCCAAGAAAGTTGATGAAGCTTTAAAGAATGAAAGTTGGGTTGAAGCAATGAAGGAGGAATTGCTTCAATTCAAAAGGCAAAAGGTTTGGAACCTATGTACTCTTCCTCATGGGAAGACTACGATAGGAACCAAGTAGGTTTTTAGGAACAATAAAGATGATAGAGGACTTGTTATCAAGAACAAGACCAGACTAGTTGTTCATGGATACACATAAGAAGAAGGGATTGACTACACTGATGTTTTTGCTCCAGTATCAAGACTTGAAGCTGTTAGTATATTTCTTGCTTTTACAACATCCAAGGATTTCAAGGTCTACCAACTTTATGTCAAGTGTGCTTTCTTATATGGGGTGATTGATGAGGAAATGTATGTCAAACAACCACCTAGTTTTGCAGACCCCAGGTCATATTGATTATGTCTGCAAGCTTGATAAATCTCCTTATAGATTGCAGCAAGCTCCAAGAAAGTGTGTGAGACATTATCTTAGTACCTATGTCAGCATGACTACGAGAGGGATGCTATTGAAGCAACACTCTTCATTAAAGGAACATGGAATGACTTGATGCTGGTTCAAGTTTATGTCGATGATATTATCTTTGGATCAACTAATCCAAAGCTCTTTAAAGACTTTGAGAAGCTGATGAAAAATAGATTTGAAATGAGTTCAATGGGGGAACTCAATTTCTTTTTAAGAATTCAAGTGAAGCAAGTTGACAATGGCATCTTCATAAATCAGTCAAAGCATGTACAAGACATACTCACCAGATTCAACTTGACTGAATGTAAGGTTGCAAAGACACCCGTAGCAAGAAATCATTCCTTAGGACCTGATCTTGAGGGGGAGTGTGTAGATGAAAATCTCTACAGGGCTATGATTGGGTCTCTCATGTACCTCATAACCAGCAGGCCTGATATCATGTTTGCCATATATATTTATGCAAGATATCAAGCCAACCCCAAGATGTCACACCTAATTTCTATCAAGAGAATTTTTAGATATCTCAAAGGTGCTTCAAAACTAGGCCTTTGGTATACAAAGAATTCTGACTTTAATCAATATGCTCATAAAGATAGTGACTATGGTGGTTGCAATATGACTGCAAAGTCTACATCTGGGGGATGTCAATTCCTCGGTGGAAGGATAGTCTCTTGGAAATGCAAGAAGCAATCCTTTGTGTCTGCATCAACTACGGAAGCTGAATACATTGCAGCTGCAAGCTGCTATGCTCAAGTGCATTGGATTCAGAATCAGATGTTGGACTATGTATTCAACTTTAAAAAGACTCCTATCCATATAGACAACAACAGTACTATCTCTATTACAGAGAATCATGTGCATCACTTAAGGACAAAGCACATCAACATCAAGTATCATTTGATTAGAGATAATTTTGAAAAGGCATTAACAAAACTAGTCAAAGTTAACACAAATAAATAATATGCTGATCTGTTCATAAAATCTTTTGATGAGCAGATATTTAAGTATCTTGTATCAGTATTGGGATAATTAACTTTGAGTTGATATTCTTAAACTAAACTCAAGATTATTTTTAAATGTGTGTGTCTTAAGTTGTCTATATCATCACATATATATAAGCCCGGTTTAGTTGGAAGAAATCTTTTTCAAAATGACATTCCTTAGAATCCTAAAAATTTAAGATATATTTTCTCTTGGAAGATATTAACTTGTCTTCGGAAGAACATTATGTCTTCAAATACAATAACTACTTATAAGACATTTACCTTCAGAAGAAATTCTAATATATCATCCGAAGCTTAAATATGTTTCTATGTATTTATATGTCTCGGAAGCATTGCTCTCTTATGAATGAAACTTCTTAAATTTAATCTCTTCCAACACCAAATATATCTCTGAAGTAAGAATACTCTAAGTATCTTTCTTCCGAAGCAAATTTTTATAAAGCCAAGAAATATCTTCCGAAGACAAATTTGGGGACAGTTGTATGGTTGAGTTATATGGTCCTACATCCCTAATCCGAAGTAGGATTGGTATCTTCGATTATGTTGTTAATAACTAACTATTATTCTATTTGGTTCCGACTTATTCTCGTAGGTGACACATAATTGCTTAGTCAACCCTAAAGAATCGAGTGTTAGTTGTTAAAAATATGTAGAAGAAGACCTCTAATTGTAAAGAGTGAAGACTGCGCAATCCACGAAAATCTTGAGAGTTAGTTACTTTAGTTCGGGTATAAATAGAGGCTTGGCGACCGATGTAGGACATATATTACACACTCACTACTCTGTGTGTAAAACTTAGAATCGATTAGCAATAGCTCTCGAGTTGTAATTTTGTTATAATGAATAAGAAGAACAAGAGGCAATGGGCGATTAGTCACCTCCCCAAGTTTTATGTCAAAGATCTCTCAGGGATCAAGGGCTTTCCTCGTAAACAACTGTGTCATTTTTTTGTTTCTTATATTATATCCTTTTCATAAATTATAAGAAAGTAATTTGATTACAAATTATATTTATTAATTTTTGATTACAAATTATGTTTATTAATTTTTGGCAAAAAGATATATGATATTTAAAAAAACTTTTAGGTATATATGATATGTTAAAGTTTTATAAGAATACATATGAAATTCTTCCTAAAAATTAAGAAAGTAATACTTATAAAGAAATTCTTTAGGATGGATCATTTTCAAACATCATGACAGATTTATAAAGATCTAAAGTCCTTTTGAAAAAGGTCTTTTTGGGTAGTAAAAATATGGTGGAGACTATATATAAGAGAGCTAGGTTGCTATATATTTTAATGAAGTTTAATTATTATAACACTAGGTCTTTATCCACCGCGCGCTACGGCGGCTTTATACGCGACGTGATAAAATATAAATTACAATCGATCCGATTTATTTTCATACTAAATTTACGTTAAAATATAGAGTAGCTCAAATTTATACCATTGAATGAAAACGTATTATATTTGACCCGACTCTTTTTCAAATAAAATTATGTCGAAACGTAGACCAATTCAAAACGTAAATTAAAAACACAGGCAGTGATGCCGTATGCAACATCATAAAGTATAAATTGCAATCGACTTGTTACGTTTCCGAACTAAACTTATGTAAAAACGTACAACAACTTGGTTTTTTATCGTGCACGAACTTGAATTATACCATTACGTACATAAATAAGAATGAAAGAAATTAATTTTTTATTTTTTTGTAAAAATGTACATTAGTTAAATCCGAAAATTTAGAAATTTAAGGAGGTTAAAATGATATTTTTTAAGAAGTTGAGAGGTCTAAGCATCAAAAATAAAAGTCGAGGGGGTGGAATGGCCGGTGGCAAAAGCCACCGACCTTCCCAAATGTGTATTATAGTAATTGTTATTCCCGTGCGTTTTATCCATCTCCTTAATCTAAGCACATAGGGTTGGGAAGGAATTGTTTGTTTATTACTTACTTATAATTGATCCACAATCTTGTCCGTTGTGTTATAAAGGTGTCGAAATAGCAAACCATCTATTCATTTCAAGTTACTATGGTATATATGGTTATATGACAAATAGTGGCACAATGGTGCGGTATTCCCTTAATTTTTGCTTTTTCTGTTAGTGATCTTTTGCAGTTTTGTACATTTACCTATAACATCATGTTGTTGCCTATGAAAAGAGCGGAATGAATTCGTTTTTAACAACAAAAAACCGTCGATTGCCAGATTTATTAAGTAGATAAAGAATATTGGATTTGTGTGAGTGAAAAATAGAAAAAAATATGTTAGAATATTGGTGTAAATTTTATTGTCTTTGAATTTTTTGTATATGGATAACCTCTGTTAGCTCCTTGCTAAGGTAGTAGGGTTTTTTTAATGAAATTTGTTGTTAAAAGAAAAGTTAACTAGTCAAAGATTGTATATAATGCTTCTCTTATTATTCTATGTTTAGAGGGATTTGATTTGATTTCTTCTAAGTCAATGATCTTGCACGTGAAATGTAAGATGATTATAAGAAGATAATTAAATCAACTTTTAATATACATAGCTGACTTTAGAGTTTAGATGTTTTTTTAAGGAACGGTTATTGTGTGTTTTATAATTAATCAAATGTACGCATTTTAAGCATGAGGCAGAACTAGCTCTAGCAACTCACTTTTTATTTTTGTTGATTACACAAAAAACTATCCGGAGTTACATAGTCATGTATTGTGATTCTACTTATTACATAGTTAATTTGAAGTTTTACTTTTTTATTATTATATAAAACAAAACTTTAGGACAAATTAGTAATTTCCTTATTATTTTAAAACTAATAAAAAGTCACGGTATATTCTAGCTTCTCTTTATATTTTTTCGTATTTGCCCATTATTTGCATTAGTCCCCATTCCTTTAATCCGACATTCAACAGTAGTTCCTCGTTGAAGCCATCAAGAGCGCTAGTTACCTTCCGCATTCTTTTCGCCATGAATGCGCTCAACACAATCCGTGCAGGGACCGTCCTATTGCCTCCCCGTTTCATTGCCTTCAATGGCTACAATAACCGCCGACCAACTCAAACGACCCTATATCATTCGCCACCTCATCTTTGTTCTTATATCTTTCTTTCACCGATCTTTATTGTTGGGTTAATCTTGATTGGGTCAAGTTACGGGTCACGAGTCTAGTATTTGAGTCATGTTTTATTTAAAGTATGCAGCAAGTTTTAATTCTGAAAGAGTCTTGATAGTGGAGTAGTGGGTGTTAGTGGGTCTATTTTATAGAAGCGCTAAGTCACTAACCTATGTTGGCATGTTCTCTTAGTCTATTTATATGTATGTATTGCAAGTAATGAAAATGTATGAGTTTGTGAGTATGATCTTGGGCCTTAAACCAACATTTATGACAACAGGTTTGATTCATCGAAATTTATTTATTTTGATTTTTTTTTGTTTTATGCAAACCGAACCCACCTATTATGCAATTAATGGTGATTCAATCCGACCACCACCACAGACGGTGTTGGGTTTCAAGATGTACACGACCCTAAATTTGCACCAAACAAGGAGAAATCAAACCATAGTCTTAAAAATCATGAGATCAAATTCATATCAGGAAGCATAATGGGGGATAAAGTTAGCTATAAATGTCGTAAATCTTTATTGAAATGTGGAAGTATTCGACATTCACTGAACAAGATGAGGATGATGTTAACGGAGTTTTGAGTGGGGAAAATGAGATGGTTTTTCGAAGCGAAATAGTAAAAGCTCCGCGGGTTGCGGCGGGGGCGTAAAACCGTTCAAGTAACACCAATGTCATACCACCGTTATCGACCACAAACACCAAAAAATGTCGTATTAAAAGGAAATAAAAACGGAAGTCTTTGCAATTCGATTGATTTTCAAGTTGACGTAAAAACGTTGGATTATGCATGTGAAACGTAAAACATTAAAAACAATAACAAAGCCGATCTAGAACTCGCACGTTGCGTCGCGACCATTAAATGGGAAAAAATAATCCTAACAACGTTGAACTATACGCCCACGTTACAATGTATTAATCTCAAATTTTATACCGAAAGATAAATTGAAAATTTTGTAAAAGATGAAAAGTATAAGGGATTAAAGTTGAAAATGAAAAGTTGTAGAGGTTAAATTGGAAAAAGATGTAAAAATATTAGGTTTTAAAAAAATTTTAAAAAGAGAAAAGATAAACAAAAACATGTACAATTTTTAAAGCTTATTGTACAACCTAATGCATCACTAAATTGAAAATTAGTAATATTTAAACGAGGATATTACAGAAGTAAATGAATTTTCTTTGGGTGATATCGTGTGGGCCAACTCGGGGAAGCATGATCCTGCAGCTTGGTCCACCATAATTATTATTAAAAAAATACATGCTCCTCAACAGGTTCTTGGATTCACTGGCGGAACATCATGGGGGGGTTTGGGGCCGCCGCCCCACTTATTTCTTCGTTTGTAGTGTTAAATTTTAGCCCGATAGTGTAAATTTTTTACCCGGTAGTGTAAATTTTTATATAAATATCGAGTTCGCCCCCTGTAAAAAATTAATTTCACCCCACCCCCCCTTACGAAAGAGTTCAAGCTCCGCCACTGCTTGGATTTCATGTTGATGGTGCTTGTTGTGTCATGTTCATTAGATACTCATGAAATGGTACACAAAGGGTGATTTTAGTTAAATATTTAACATGGAATTGTGCAGATAGTGTTACTTGGGTGAGAAACCTACTAACTCAAGATTTTTATTGTTTTAAACCGGTTTCAATGGTTTGGCAGGGGCAACATTGATATTTCACCACTCTTTAGAAGCCGAAGTTTAAGGCGCTTGTTTGACACTTAGTCACTTCATATATTTTAATGTACTTAAAATTACATATTTTGATACGAAAAAAATAATATGAGAATAAAACTAACAATGATCTGAATTTTCAAGAGCACGGTTCATTAGTTTTAAGTAATAGTGTTATCTCGTGCTACACGACAAGTTGGGTTTTTTACGTGGTTGTGATGGTTAAACAATTAAAATTATCAATCCGAAAGTGTTGAACAAAACAAACAGCAGAGTGCAAATGTTTTAAAGGTTTTCCTTATCTAAACTATTCTTAATACTTGTAGGATCCGTTTTTGTCACTAAACACTTTGTTTTTCTCTCAAACTCACTTGAAACAAACTCGGTTTAGATGATGATGCAGAATCCTTTCTAAGAGTTGATTATAATATACTAAGTAACAAAGAACACAAGGAAATAATTTTCAAGGTACTTATATATATTAATTCTCAACTCAAAGTATTACAAGACTCTTACAAGCATATTACATGAGTTACAATGAGAAACTATATATACTAGATCCTACAGCTGGATATACTTTGATACCAGCTGCAAATCTATGACTAAAGCATATACTATAATGCTAAAGTTAAGGTATCTTAGATAAAGTATTATCTAAGATAAGATAGTCATGACATGTCCATGACTTACATTTTGTCACCAACTAAAGTTGGTAACTGTACTAACTGATACAAGGTAAACAGTGGAATAAAGTATGGTCAACTACATGGGCATGGGAAAGCGCCATGTAGTATCTTAGAGACTTGTAGCGGAGTGTCAAAAGGGTCATACTTGTGTCCACTGGTTCATAGTAGTGTCTTCCGACGGTTAATTGGCTTCGAAAGAACTTGTTCTTTCGAAGCCACTTATACTTCGAAAGATGCTACTTCTTCCGAGGCTTGAGGACTTCTTCGTATCTTCATACTTCGGAAGTTGATGTCTTGATTTCTTCTAAGTCTTGATGTCACACCCCGATGGATGGCTGAATCTTCGTGGCGGACGAATGTGAAATGATTGTTCATAGCACATGAAACTAAATAAGTTGAAATAATATTAAATATCATTTTCATTGAAAATTACAAGATAATTAAATCATTACAATACAAACAAGACATAAACAACAACATAAGATTTTCAATTAAACTAAATCCAAGTCCTATATGAGCACAAAGAGATCCTCAAGTATCAAACCTGAAACATATTAAAAATAAAGGGTCAACATAATGTTGGTGAGATTTCTTTAGTTTTCTTACATACATATATAAAAGATGGCAATTCATGTTATAAGTTAGTGAACAAAGTAACTAGGGATGTATGACAGATGTAATAATCAAACCTTGACAGTTTACAAGATTACACGTTTACAAGTTTATACGATTAGCTAAGTGTACTTAGATTAACCAAGCAGGCTTGTCAGGCCCATAGATTTATGACGTCGCCAAGCTAGCAATAGTTAATGATTGTACATATAATAGTCAATACATGGTAATTACTAAGATCAACTAACCACAACATACGAGTGAATTGCCTAGTGTTTACAAGAATCAAACGAGTTTACAAGTGCAATGGTTATAAGGTAATATGTCTCACCCCAAAGTGTAAAAATATGCAAAAGGGGTATAGAAATACTCACTTTATATATATAAGGTGGTAATAAGAATTTAAACGAGGCTCCAACGATTTCTTTTACAAGTTACCTAAACGTATTGATTCTAAGATTAAGTTCAATAATAAGATTAACAATTAGACGTGAACTAGGGTTTCAATTGGAATTTGGGGGTTTAAATAATTAAATAAAATAATGAACCAATTATGTTTTGGTTCAATAAAGATGGTATGAACCAATTAGGAATAAGTATGATAGTGAATGATTCAATAATTTAATTTATTGAATTAATAAAGATTAAATATGATGTGTGAAAAGAAATAATTAATTTGATAATTAATTTTTTAAAATTTGATAAAGGTAATTAATTGAATATTTATTTTAAATAACCTTAAAATTATCTAAGATCATTTTATAAAGTTTTGTGCTTTTAAATGATTCTTATAAAGATTTTGTAATATCAAAACCTTAAAATAAGAATAAAGTATAATAGGAAATTATATTGTTTTATAAGTTTTAAGAATTTAAATAAAAGTTTAAAGAATAAATTTATTAACATATTAAATGATTAGATGAATAATTAATTATTTAAGTAATTAAAATAACTATTTAAATAATTATTTATTTAACATATAGATTGTTGGATCATAAGAGGCTGTTGCAACCAAAACAATATCACTTAGAAGATTTTGAGTACTACATGCAAAGGACTTCCGAAGCCAAGTGTGGGACTTCCGAAGGAAGAAAGAGTTCTTCCGAAGTCTAAGTGTAAAATACACTTCCAAAGGAGAACTCCAACTTCCGAAGGTAAAGAAGCTACTTCCGAAGGTTCAAGACTTGAAGACAAAGTTCTGAAGTCAACTTCCGAAGAATAAAGAAGTCCTTAAAGCCTCGGAAGCATAGAAGCATCTTCCGAAGTATAAGTGGCTTCGGAAAAACTTGTTCTTCCGAAGCCAGTTAACCTTCGGAAGACACTTCTATTATCCAGTAGACATAAGTATGGTCTGTCTGACAGTCCGCTGCAAATCTCTGATATACTGCATGGCGTTTTCTCAAAAGCCATGTAGTTGACCATACTTTAATCTACTGTTTACCTTTTCATGATAAGTACAGTTGCCATCTTTAGTTGGTGACAAAAGGTAAGTCATGGACATGTCATGACTACCATATCTTAGATAATACTTTATCTAAGATACCTTAACTATAGCATTGTAGTATATGCTTTAGTCTTAGGTTTCCAGCTGGTATCAAGTATAACCGGCTGTAGGATTTAGTATATATAGTTTCTCATTGTAACTCTTGTTGTATGCTTGTAAGTGTCTTGTAATCTTGAGTTGAGAAGTAATATATACAAGTGCCTTGAAAATATTTCTGCTTGTTGCTTTGATTACTTATTATATTACTATCAACTCTTGTCAAAGACATTGCTTCATCTTGTTTGAGTGACTATTATAAGTGAGTTTGAGAGAAAAACAAGTGTTAAGTGACAAAACCCGATCCTGCAATTGGTATCAGAGCTTTTTAGGCTCTTGATTGTAAGATCTTACCATCCCAATCAACCAAGTTTTTCACTCCTCCTTATACCTCACTCAAAAATGGCCCTCAACAAATCTGAAGTCGAAATGGGAACGATGACCAAAGCTCCTATCATCGATCCTGAAAACTTCAGGTCCTGGAGCAGAAGAATGGAAGGCTTCATCAGATACCAGGATAGCAAGATGTGGCAGTCCATCGTGAATGGCCCGTACAAGCCAAAAGTTGCTGGTGGAAATGGTGCCATGATCGAAAAGGATGTCGAAGACTATTCCGATGAAGATAGGAAGAGGCTCGACATTGACAGCAATGCTATGACTGTTCTCATGACTGCAATCCCAAACTCCATCATGGTGGGGTTTGAGCATTGCAAGTCAGCCAAAGAACTCTTTGATGCACTTGCTCAGATGTACTCGAGCTCTAATGATTCAAAGAAGGACTCACTGAAGCAGCAGTTCGAGAACTTCACCTATGTTGCTGGAGAAACTTTTAGCCAGCAATACTTCAGGTATATGGATCTTATCTCTTCCCTCCAATCTGTGGGAATCACTCAAGAACTAAGAGACCTTACCAGAAAGTTCATGAGTGCTCTACCCAATGAGTGGACTTTCTACTGTGTCTCCATTAAGAGAACAGAGAATTTAAACACTCTCACCATGACCGAACTCTATGGGATCCTAGATGGATACCGTTTGGAAATGGAAAGCAAGAAGGGTCACCAAGCAAGTAGACCCTTGAGTCTTCCTGCTAGCAACGCTTTAATGGTTGCTGAAGGCTCAGGTATCCCACAGTCTCAGCAGTACCTGTCATACACCCAGCAGCCATCTTGTTCATCTGGGCCTTACATCACATTCCCTGAGACTCCAAGGTCTCATCAAGCTCAGCAAAGCTCCTTTCAGGAGGGCTGTGCGTTTGTTTCAGGGAGTGGACACTCCAATGATCATCAGTTCTGCTTTGATGATCTTGAGTGCTTTAGTCCAGATGACATAGAGTATGTGGACATTGTCCAGCAAATGGCTCTCCTTACCTACAGAGCGAAGAAGTTCTTTAAGAGAACTGGAAGGCAATTCCCTCAAAACCCAATCACTAGCAAGTTTGGGTTTGACAAAAGCAAGGCTAAGTGTTACAACTGTAACCAGCTTGGCCACTTTGCAAGGGAATGCAAGGCTCCCAAGTCCAACCCGGGAACCTCACAGGCCTCCACACATCCTTCTACACCAAAGCCCAATGGGAAGTCAACTGAAACTGCAGCTATGGCTCAAGAAGTTGACTGGAGCTTTATGGTTCAAGATGTGACTCCTGCTCAAGCACTCATGGCAGGAACAGATGAAAATAAGGGACATCCATATGACAAGAATAACAACATTTGGATAGTAGATAGTGGATGCTCCAGGCACATGACAGGAAACAGATCTCTCCTTCAACAATTTCAACATTATGATGGAGGTCCTGTCCAGTTTGGAGGTGAGGCCGGAGGATATATTTCTGGCAGAGGAAGTATATCCAACGGAAAACTAAAAGTTGACAAAGTTAATTTTGTCAAACAGCTTGAGCACAACCTGTTAAGTGTTTCTCAGTTTTATGATCAAAAGCATCAAATGCTTTTCACAGAACATGAGTGCATCATCCTCAAACCTGGGATGACAATTCCTCAGGAATTGGTGCTTCTTAGATCTCCCAGGAGAGGGGATATATACAAGCTTGATATGAACAATGCTTCCCCAATGGGAGAAGTATCATGCTTTCTTTCCAAAGCTGATAGTGATGAGTCAACACTGTGGCATAAACGAATGTGTCATGTCAATTTTAAGACAATGAATAAATTGGCTAAAAATAACTTGGTACATGGTTTGCCTAAAAAGGAATTTTTCTGCAAACATAACTGTGTTGCTTGCCTGAAAGGGAAACAACACAGGTCTTCTCATAAATCCAAAGTTGTTAACTCTATCACTACTCCATTACACTTATTGCACATGGATCTATTTGGTCCCACAAGTATAATGAGCATTGGAAGGAAATCATATTGCCTTGTGATAGTTGATGATTTTACTAGATTTACATGGGTATTCTTTTTAAGAACTAAAGATGAAACTGCTGAAACTTTAAAATCTTTTATTCTTAAAATAGAAAATCAAGTTGATCACAAGGTTAAAATAATCAGAAGTGATCAAGGGACTGAGTTTAAGAACTTTGTTCTTGACTCATTCTGTAACTCAAAAGGGATTGCCAGACAATACAGTGCTCCTAGAACTCCTCAACAAAATGGTGTTGCTGAGAGGAGAAATAGGACACTTATTGAGGCTGCTCGGACTATGTTAGCTGATTCAAAGCTGCCTCTAACATTCTGGGCAGAGGCAGTCAGCACTGCATGCTATGTGCAGAACAGAGTTCTTGTAGTAAAGCCACATGGAAAGACCCCTTATGAGCTATGGAACAAGAGGCCACCGTTCATTGGCTTTCTAAGGTCCTTTGGCAGCAGGTGTACCATACTTAACACAAAAGACAATTTAGCAAAATTTGCTGAAAAGTCAGATGATGCCATCTTTGTTGGATATTCCTCCCACTCTAAAGCTTACAGGGTTTATAACATTAAAAACCAACAATTTGAGGAATCCTCCAACATTGTAGTTAATGAGCACACTCCTTGTGTTAGGGGGAATGGACCTGATCATATTTTTGACTTAGAATTGTTTCCAAACTATTCTAAACCATCTTGTGAGAATGTTTCAGCTGGAACAGGTGCTCAATACAATTCTGATGAAGATCAACTGTTTGAGCTTCCCAGACCTGCTCCAAGTTCTCCAAGAACAACAACAAATCAAGTTCCCACTATTGAAAGATCTGACAGTATAACCATTTCAAGAAATAGTGGAACTTCTACAAGGGATTCACCTGATGATCTTCAAGTCTCCTCAGGTGATCCTACACAACACCAAGCTGATGGAAGCAGCATTTTGAAGGAACAGGCAACTGTTAATGATGCTTCACAGTAAAGAAATGATGATGTTTCTCTTTCATTCAATCAGTCCTCATTGAATGAGATTGAAACAGCAGCTGGACCAAGTATTCAAGCTCCAGAGCAAAATATGTCCAACTTGGACCTATCTTTGCAGCTGGAGGTGATTCCAAGACTTAGAATTCACAATACTCATCCAGCTGAAAACATCATAGGGGAAGTCTCTGAGGGTGTGAGAACAAGGGGACAAACTCACAATGGGAATGTCTGCCTGTACTCATGCTTCTTATCCCAAATGGAACCCAAGAAGGTGGAAGATGCCTTAAAGGATAGTAGCTGGGTTGAATCAATGCAAGAGGAGCTGCTTCAATTCAAAAGACAGAAGGTTTGGAACCTATGTCCGCTACCATCTGGTCAAGTACCTATAGGCACCAAATGGGTTTTCAGAAATAAAAGAGATGACAGAGGCTTGATTATCAAGAACAAGGCAAGACTAGTGGTTCAAGGATACACTCAAGAGGAAGGAATTGATTATACTGATGTCTTTGCACCTGTTGCAAGACTTGAGGCAGTTAGGATCTTCCTTGCTTATGCTGCATCCAAGAATTTCACTGTCTACCAGCTTGATGTCAAGTGTGCCTTTCTATATGGGGATATAGATAGGGAAGTCTATGTATGCCAGCCTCCAGGATTTGAAGACCCACAGCATCCAAACTATGTGTGCAAATTGGATAAAGCTCTATATGGGCTGCACCAAGCACCTAGGCTGTGGTATGAGACATTGTCTCAATTTCTTCTGAAGAACGGCTACACTAGAGGAACCATTGACAAGACTCTCTTTATCAGAAAGTCTGGGAAAGACATTTTGCTAGTTCAAGTCTATGTCGATGACATCATATTTGGTTCTTCAAATGACCAAATGTGCAAAGACTTTGAGAGCATTATGAAGAAGAAGTTTGAAATGAGTTCTATGGGAAAAATGGACTTTTTCCTTGGAATTCAGGTAAAGCAACTGAAGGAAGGGTTTTTCATCAATCAATCTAAGTATGTCAATGACATCTTAGAGAGATTCGATATGAAGGATTGTAAAGCAGCAAAGACACCCATACCCAGAAACCATGATTTATGCCCTGACTCTGAGGGGGAGGATACTGATCAACATCAGTATAGAGCAATCATTGGTTCTCTGATGTATCTTACAGCAAGTAGACCTGATATCATGTTTGCAACTTGCATTTGTGCAAGATATCAGGCTGCTCCGAAGGTGTCTCACCTAATTGCTGTCAAGAGAATCCTCAGATACCTCAAAGGAGCACCTAAGTTAGGTCTCTGGTATCCAAAAAATAGTGATTTTAATCTCTATGGATACTCTGACAGTGATTATGGTGGCTGCAACATCAACAAGAAATCAACATCAGGAGGATGTCAATTTCTTGGTGGAAGGATCATCTCATGGCAATGCAAAAAGCAATCCTGTGTCTCTACATCAACTGCTGAAGCTGAATACATTGCTGCTGCAAGTTGCTGTGCTCAGCTGCTGTGGATTCAAAACCAGATGATTGACTATGGATTCAACTTCATGAGCACTCCTATCCACATTGACAACAACAGTGCTATATCCATCACAGAAAATCCAGTAAAGCACTCAAAGACAAAGCATATTGACATCAGGTATCATTTCATTAGAGATATTCATGAGAAAAATCTTATCAAACTAGTCAAAGTCAATTCAAATGAACAATATGCTGATCTGTTCACCAAAGCATTTGATGAACAAAGATTTAAGTATCTTATTACAGCTATTGGGATGATAAACATTGACTAGTTAATCTCATTTGAAAACCTTTTCAATATGTAAAGTCTTATGTCAATACAATCTAAGCCCTGTTACAAAAGATCCTCTCTTATTTAACTAAGTATAAGTTCTTCCGAAGAGAAACTTGCCTTCGGAAGATATCTAGCATAACTTCCGAAGCAAATTTCTCATAGGATAATTTTCTCCTCGGAAGTATACTAAGTCTCGGAAGAAGCAATTGAGGTAATCTCAGATCTACTTCCGAAGCACTTAATACTTTCCACTTGAAAGCAACATGTATCTTCGGAAGCAATTTATTTACCTTCGGAAATACATTTGCCTTCGGAAGAACTTTACCTTCGGAAATACCTTATACTCGGAAGAAGGATTTTACTGTGTAACGGAAATCTTTTGGGCCCCACTCTGTAAAAAGTAAAGATTTTGTTAATGATGTCGGATTATTTAAATGGCTTAACCTTACCGCCCCTGTCACATCATCCTCTGAACCCTCACATCATCTTATCCAAACCACCCTTTAAACCGCCATTTCACCCATTTAAATACTTCCGGTTAATCACTTACACTCTTTTTACCAAATTCACTGCCCTAAAAGCTTTCTTCTTCACCAATTTACCTCTCTCTCAAGAACTTTTCCTCTGCTACCTTTCAAAATGGCTCTAAACCCTCAGCACAACCAAGTCGCACTCCTTGACTCCTCAAGGGATGCTGACTTCTCTGATATTATCTCTTTCTTAGCCCAATCTTCATATTACACAGCACTGACTGTAAACCCTACCATTTACACCAACCAAATGTCCGAATTCTGGGCAAATAGTCGGGTTGAAACCCTAAATGGGGTTCGTGCTATCAGGTCAAGTGTATGTGGCCAAGAGTTGATCGTTACTGAACAAATCATCAGGGAGCATCTTGAGCTCCATGATGAAGGCGCACCGACGGAATTCCCCAAGTCTGAGTTAGATAACTCTTATCTCCAAATGGGATACGGTGGAGATGTAAGCAGGTCTACAGTCTACAAATTCAACTTCTCCTACAAGTGGAAGTTCCTGCTACATGTGGTTCTCCACTGCCTATCTAACAAATCAGGGGGATGGGATCAAATTCCCTATGAACTCGGGTGCCTAGTTCATGGGTTGGTACAAGGCTTGCGCTTCAACTACTCCAGGTTTGTGCTGACTAACCTCATAGGAAATCTGCAAAGGGACACATTCTTTATGTATCCCAGATTTCTACAGCACATAATCAACTGCGAGCTAGATCAGAGTAAGCTTGTCTGTGCAGCTACTCTATCTGCTCCTCAAATGAGGCCAACTATCTTCAAAGTTTTGAAGAGAGTGTCTACCAACTACACTGGAAGGGATACCGCACTACTTCCAGGTATGATTGAGCCAATGGCTCCTGGTGACATCCCTGTTATCCCCACAGGTGATGAACCCACACCAGCAACAACCCTCACCATTCCAAATCTACCTTCTCCACCAATAAAAGTCACCTATCAGAGACGAACCAAACGAACCCTTGTTCAATCTACTCTGATTGAACAAGCCCCTCCTCTTCAAACCAAAAAGGCTAGAGTGGAACAAGGGGCTCCCACTCAGCCAGAGGTCCCCCAATCCTTCACTATTGACCTCAATATGGGTCTTGAGTCTCCTCAGTCTCAGACCCATGAGCCCATAACCCCAGCTGATAGCCCTCAGGGTGAGTCTCTATACTCCCCTGAGCAGCCACCAAGGGACAGCTCAATGCCTTTTGACATTGATCAAAGTCCCGGGTCTTTAGGTCTTCATTCCTTCTCTTTTACTGACCTATTGACCGGAGCTGGTGAAGAGACTATGTCTCTCCAAGGCAATGAAGTTGATCCACAACACCCCATTAAGGATCAACAGAGCCTAGAGAAACCTCTTGTCTCTAGCCCACACCAGCAAAGCCCTACTGAGGTGAGTCCCACTGATGTGGAGGGGACTCATGTAGATTCAGCTGCCACTACTGAAGGAGCCTCATTGGATCCTCAGGACAGTGGTAACAATAGTCAGACTGAATCTACGGCAACCATGCCCTATGATGCCTCTGAAAGAGACATCATTGTGCAAGGGAAACCAGGGTGCCAAGAAACCACATCTGGTGGTGAGGATGAACATACTAGGTATGTTACCTCATCTCCCCGTGATTCTTCCAAAGAAGATGAGGGAAGACTGCAACTCACAATAAGAGACCTACTTTCTAAAGTCTCAAACCTTGAATCAAAGGTTAAGACTTTAGAGGATAGGTCTGCCACTCAGCAACTTGAGATTGAAAGTCTCAAGGTAAAACTAGCTGAGAAACAGATTGAGAGATCTGTTAGGCATGTACCCATTCAAGTCTCCTTGGCCTCTTCCTCTAGCTCATCTACCTCTCAAGATGATGCTACCAAAAAGGGGGAGAATGTTGAGGAACTAAGTCAAAGACAAGATTCCATCAGTCAAGCTCTCACTTCTTTGAGCTCAAAACAACAAACCGCCATCTTCCCTGAGCCTCCTCCAGTTGTGATTCAAGTGGATCAAAGGATGCTTCAGGATCTAAATAGGATCTTCAACAAGTTCCTTTTAGAGTCCCTCATTGATCAACCAAGTCCAGATATGTCTGTGATATACTTTGGAGCTCAAAAGCTTCAAAGGTTGAATGCACCTCCTACCACTGTTGAGGAAGTTGGTCAACCTAAGGCCCAAGTGGAACCTGAGATTGATTTCGAAGGGGAAACTAGGACTGATGGCCCAGCAACTGAAATAGTTGGGACAGAAGGTGTGTTTTCACAGGCTTCCGAAGCACAATTTGAAGCCTCGGAAGAACCAACTCAAACTTCCGAAGCTGAAATTGCTGCTGCGGAAGGACTGTTCTCTCTTTCCGATGATCTAATAGTCACAGATGCAATTCTGGAACTTGCATCTGAGGTTAATAGGGAGGATTTTCTCAGCCAACCACTAGCCATTACATCTGCATTGACCTCAGCTCCTACCTCCACCATCCAACCTGAGTCTTCTACCCAAGAACCACCAAAGTCTAGCACTTCCGAAGACATTAAAGGTAAAAGGAAGATGACTTCGGAAGAGCTTCTGGAAGAAGAAAGGCTGGAGAAACTTAAAAGGAAAGGAAGACTGCCAACTGGGAAACTGTTAGCTGCAAGTTCAAAAGCAGCTACAGCCAACCAAGAGGCAATCAACAATAGAAGAAGGGTGGAGGTAATTGATAGACTTGTCAGTCTAGGGGCTGCCTCGGAAGATGTACTCCTGCTACCATTAGAGGAGCTGATAGAGCTAGAAAAGGCAACCTTGCTGCAAAAACAGCAAAAAGAAGAAGCTGCAAGGTTGGCCTTGGAAGAAGAAAGGCTGAGAAAAGAAAGAGAAGCTGATCTGCAGCTCAGGAGAGAAAGGATCACTTTCCTACTCTCCAGAGGATTCTCTCAAGATGAGTTATCTCCACACAACAGTGACACGATCTTGTGGCTCTTTAACAAAGAGCAAGATCAAATTGAGAAGGAGAGAAAGAGAGCTGCAAGGGAGAAGCTGGTAGTAAAGAAGAAGAAGGAAGAAGAGGCTGGACTGTCTGCCGCCAAGAAGATAGGTGACAAAGCTTGGATGAAGAACTATCTTAAAGCTCACGGCTTCTCTGGCAGGCAAGTGGGTCCAATGTCTGAAAAGACTCTGCAACGACATGTCAGTGACATCAAGGCTGACATTCGTGCAGGGAAAAGAAAGGAGATGTATAGAAGGGGCCAGGGGATGACCTTCAAAGCCACCTCTCAGCCAAATATCCAAACCCAACATCAACCTGAACCAATACCCTTTCCCTTCCCAATCAAAACTGAACCTGAACCTTTCACCCCTGAACCTACACCTTCCCATCTACCAACTCCCTCACCTCAACCACCTAAACTACCCATCATCCAACCTAAAGCCTTACCCAGAACCCAACCTCCTAAACCTACCCAACAACCAATCAAACCATCTTCTCAGCCTTCTAAACATCTCTCAATGGAGGAATTCAAGGAGATCAAAACCAAGCTCATCAACTGCACTACTCTGAGCGACATCTCTTGTGAGGAGGATACAGTCAACCTGACTTATGTTGATGGATCCTCAAGTTCCCTCACAAGAGATGAGTTTCTTGATCTACCAAGAGGAACTTTGGACCAAGCCGCAAGACTCTTTGGCCTCAATTCAGATACATTAAATGAGGAAGAAAAGAGGCTGAGGAGAAGGCTGGTGACTCTGCTGGACACAAAGAAAGGAGACAGGGTACCAAGACAATCTCTTGTACCCAGAAAGAAGATAGTCCAGTGGAGGTTCGAAGACTCTTCTCACAACTTTGTTGTTGAGAGAGAGAATGGTGAGATTAACAGGCTGAATGCCTCATCTCTGCTACACTTAAGCAGATTCGATATTGCTGAGTTAGCAGAGAAACCATTCTCCAACCCCTCAAACTCCGAAGTAGCTGCTCACATCAGAAATCATCTAGGCAGCCTTCACATGGCCGAGCTCACTGCAAGAAGCAAGGTTGAAGAGGAGTCAAAACTGAGAGAGGAGGAGCAAAGGAAAGGATCAGCAACCAAAGGCAAAGCCTTTCTTCAAATGGTTGAAGGTCCTGAACTTGAGTCCATAGTTAGATGGGAGTATGACTACAACTCCCGTCAACTAACTCTCTTCAGGGGGTCACAACAAAGGGTACACGTCATTCAAAGTGATAGACTGGATCTCCTATCCACGAATGACTTGTACAAGCTTCTCAGCACCACTTCCGGGAAGAACAGAGAGACAGACAAATATCTTCTATCCCTGGTGCTGAAAACTTTGAGAAGTAGAGATAAGTGAAGTTTTGGTAGCATCAGCCTAGGGGGAGTTTGTTGGATCATAAGAGGCTGTTGCAACCAAAACAATATCACTTAGAAGATTTTGAGTACTACATGCAAAGGACTTCCGAAGCCAAGTGTGGGACTTCCGAAGGAAGAAAGAGTTCTTCCGAAGTCTAAGTGTAAAATACACTTCCAAAGGAGAACTCCAACTTCCGAAGGTAAAGAAGCTACTTCCGAAGGTTCAAGACTTGAAGACAAAGTTCTGAAGTCAACTTCCGAAGAATAAAGAAGTCCTTAAAGCCTCGGAAGCATAGAAGCATCTTCCGAAGTATAAGTGGCTTCGGAAAAACTTGTTCTTCCGAAGCCAGTTAACCTTCGGAAGACACTTCTATTATCCAGTAGACATAAGTATGGTCTGTCTGACAGTCCGCTGCAAATCTCTGATATACTGCATGGCGTTTTCTCAAAAGCCATGTAGTTGACCATACTTTAATCTACTGTTTACCTTTTCATGATAAGTACAGTTGCCATCTTTAGTTGGTGACAAAAGGTAAGTCATGGACATGTCATGACTACCATATCTTAGATAATACTTTATCTAAGATACCTTAACTATAGCATTGTAGTATATGCTTTAGTCTTAGGTTTCCAGCTGGTATCAAGTATAACCGGCTGTAGGATTTAGTATATATAGTTTCTCATTGTAACTCTTGTTGTATGCTTGTAAGTGTCTTGTAATCTTGAGTTGAGAAGTAATATATACAAGTGCCTTGAAAATATTTCTGCTTGTTGCTTTGATTACTTATTATATTACTATCAACTCTTGTCAAAGACATTGCTTCATCTTGTTTGAGTGACTATTATAAGTGAGTTTGAGAGAAAAACAAGTGTTAAGTGACAAAACCCGATCCTGCATAGATTTATAATGTTTTAAAATAATCTATATTTGAACCATAATAGGTTTATAATATTTAAATTACATAAAATAATTAATAATATTTTTATAATCCTTGTTATCCTTAAATAAGTAATTAAATTTAAAATCATAAATTTTTAATACCTTAAAAATTAATTTAATAATATCTTAAATGTTTTAGTTAACAAATTAACTTTTTATTTGATTTAATAACATGTTAGTATAATTTATGGAGTTTAAAATATACAAAAATGGCTTAAAAAAAATAAATGCCGGAGGCCGGGTTCGAACCCGAGATCTCCTGCATTCAAGGGTGAAGTTGTAACCGGTTGGGCTAAAGCCCAGATATGTTAAATAGTCCCTTTGAAACTTTGAAAACATAAACTACTTATTTCCCCCAAATCCTCACGAACCCTAATTCGATTTGGTTTAAATTGAACTCCAAATGATTAATGTTAAGGAATGGAATGTTAGGGCATTAATTCCCCTGATAAAATCGAGTATAATGATGTGTGAAACTTACGTGATTATGTTCAGATTGATGAAGATGTTGATAAGGATAGTCGCGACTGAGTTGAAGTCTATTCGATATGCAAACGAGGTTGATAACCAAATTAAACTTGTATGAAGCTTCTAATGGTGATGATAAGTAAAAGCCCTCACTCAATTTTTGTTTAAAGTGTTCAGAAAAGGTGTTCGAGTGATGAGTTGATTTTGGGTGCTTTGAGTATGATATGATTATAATTACACGATGTTAACAGAAATGGTTGATATGTCTGAATTCGTAATCATCTCATGAACGTTTTTGTTCAATTAATTCGGTTAATTGTATTACTGATTGAGGCATAACGGCTCGATACTTGAATGTGATGTTCGGTTTCTAGTTTGAATGTTCTTAAGATCACTTAAAATCGAATTAAAACATGGAAGTAGGTTCGAGTCAAGGTCGCAAAGGGTTAGAACAGTTTAATTGTATTTGATTCGATGTTTTGTTAAGTTTTGGTGGTCGCCGGAGGCGTGGCCGGAGTTTGGCCGAAGGGTGCACGACGGGGAAAGGGGGTTGGTTTGGGTTTTAGACAAAGTTACACATATGGTCCCTGGAGTTTTGATAGTTTATTATTTTATGCCAAACTTTAACCTATTTGTTATTTAAGTTCCACAATTTACATTTATAACCCAAACTCAATATAGCCCTACTTTAATATTTTAAATAATTTGTTTACTTTATTTTATAAAATCTTTATAATTTTTTTTAAAAGTTTATAAGAAATTTAAATTTAATTCTAATTGTGCCATTAAAACTCATAAATGACACTAAACCTCATAAATTACTAAAACTTTATTTCATAAATAATAAAATTATTTTAAATGGTTTAAATGATTTAAGAAGTCAAAATAAATAAATAACATATTTTTTTTAAGATTAAGCTACACTTCTAATATGATTCATTAAGTAAAATGAACTTCTTTTGCATGAAAGATTAAAATGGATACGAGTTTTGGATTTATAATTCGAATTTGGGCGGATGTTACACTTGAACTTCGGAAGAGACAAGACTTTGTCTTCAGAAGCTGGAGTCTTCCTTCAGAAGATGATCTTCAGAAGTTCTGTCTTTGGCTTCGGAAGAACTCCATTTGCCTTCGGAAGTTCTGCACTTAGCTTCGAGAGACCTTTACAAGTTGTACCAAAATTGTCTAAGTGTTTTGGTTTTGGTTGCACTAGCCTTTCTAGATCCAACAAACTCTCCCTAGGCTGATGCTACCAAAACCTCACTTATACCTGCTTTTCAAAACCTTCAGCACCAGGGACAGAAGATGCTTATCTGTTTTTTTGTTCTTCCCTGAAGTGGTGCTGAGAAGTTTGTACAAGTAATTAGTGGATAGAAGATCCAGTCGATCACTCTGAATGACATGCACCCTTTGTTGTGCCCCCCGAAGAGAATTAGTTGACGGGAGTTGTGTCATACTTCCATCTAACTATGGATTCAAGTTCAGGACCTTCAACCATTTGAAGAAAGACTTTGCTTTCGGTTGTTGATCCCTTCCTTTTCTCCTCCTCTCTCAGTCTCAGCTCTTCTTCAATCTTGGTCCTAGCAATTAGCTCGGCCAGATGAAGACTGCTCAGAGCTATCTCAAAGTTAGAGGGGTTGGAGAATGGCTTCTCTGCTAACTCAGCAATGTCGAATCTGCTTAAGTGTAGCAGAGATGAGGCATTTAGCATGTTTAGCTCTCCATTCTCTCTCTCAACAACAAAGTTGTAAGAAGAGTCTTCAAACCTCCACTGGATAATCTTCTTTCTAGGCACAAGGGGCTGACTTGGCACTTTGTCCCCTTTCTTTGTATCCAGCAGAGTCACCAGCCTTCTTCTTAGCTTCTTCTCTTCTTCATTTAGTGAATCCTAGTTGAGGCCAAAGAGAGTAGCGGCTTGGTCTAGTGTTCCTCTAGGCAGATCAAGGAATTGATCTCTAGTGATGGAACATGAGGAGCCATCAACATAAGTCAGCTTGACTGATCCCTCCACATAAGAGATGTCGCTCAAGGTTGTACATTTAATGAGTTCGTCTTGATCTCCTTAAACTCCTCTAAGGAGAGATGTTTGGAAGGCTGAGGGGATGGTTTGGGTGGTTGTTGGGTAGGTAGTGGTGTTTGGGTTCTGGGAAGTGTTTTGGGTTTGAGGATGGGTAGTTTAGGTGGTTGTGGTGAGGAGGCAGGTATGGACGATGGTGTAGGTTCAGGGGTGTAAGGCTTAGAGGTTGGTTTAGTTCTAATAGGAAATGGGAAAGGGATTGGTTCAGGTTATGGTTGAGGTTGAGGTTGGGGTTGAGGTATTGGTTTGAAGGTCATCCCCTGTCCCCTTCTATACATCTCTTTCCTCTTCCCTGAGTGAATGTCAGCCTTGATATCACTAACATGTCGCTGTAGGGTCTTCTCAGATATTGGACCCACCTGCCTACCAAAGAAGCCATGAGCCCGACAATAATCCTTCATCCAGGCTTTATCACCTATCTTTCTGGCAGTAGCGAGTCCTGCTTCTTCCTCCTCCTTCTTCTTTCCTTTGCAGCTTTCTTTCTCTCTTTCTCTATTTGATCTTGCTTTTTATTGAAAAGCCACAAGATCGTATCATTTTTGTGAGGAAATAATTCCTCTAGAGAGAAACCCCCGGAGCTTAGGAAAGTTACCTTTCACTCTTTAGCTGCTGATCAGCCTCTCTTTTCTTTCTCTCCCTCTCTTCCTCCAAGACCAACCTTGTTGCTTCTTCTTTATGCTGAATCTGCAGCAGAGTTGCCTTCTCTAACTCAATTAGCTCCTTTAATTGTAGCAGAAGCACATCTTCATTAACAGCTTCAAGCTTGACAAGCCAGTCAATGACCTCCACCCTTTTCTTGTTATTGATAGCCTACTGGTTGGCTGCAGCTGCTTTGCTACTTGCAGCTAGCAACTTCCCAGTTGGGAGTCTACCTTTCCTTTCAAGCTTCTCCAACCTTTCTTCCTCCAGAGTTCTTCCTCAGTCATATTCCTCTTCCCTTTGGTGTCTTTGGAAGTGCTAGACTTTGAAGGTTCTTGCGTAAAGGTTTCAGGTTGAGTGGTGGTGATGGGAGCAGGAGTTAGTGATGATGTTTGAGCAAGGGGTTGGGTGAGAAAATCCTCCCCATTGACCTTAGATGCTAGTTCTAGGATTGCATCTATGACAACTAGATCATCGGATAGAGAAAATAGTCCTTCCGCAGCTTCAATCTCAGCTTCGGAAGTTTGAAATGGTTCTTCCGAGGCTTTGGCTTCTGCTTTAGAAGTCTGTGGGAATGCACTCTCTATCCCAACTATTTCAATTTATGGGCCATCAGTCCTCATATCCCCTTCGAAATCAATCTCAAGTTCAACTTGGACCTTAGGTTGACCAACTTCTTGGACAGTGGTAGAGGGTGCATTTAACCTCTGAAGCTCTTGAGCTCCAAACTATATCACAGACATATCAGACTTGGCTGTTCAATGGAAGATTCCATCAGAAACTTAGAAAAGAACCTGTTGAGATCTTGAGCATCCTTTGGTCCATTTGAATGACAATCGAAGGTGGCTCAGGAAAAATTGAAGCTTGTTGAGAAGGGTATCTTGAAGTCAAAGTAGAAAGAGCTTGAATCTGTGGTTTCTCATGTCTTTGTCCCTGGACACTCTCTCCCTTTTTGGTAGCATCCTGAGAGCTTGATGAGCTAGAGGAAGAGGTCAATGAGACCTGAATAGGTACATGCCTAACAGACCTCTCCATCTGTTTCTCAACTAGTTTGGCCTTGAGATTTTCAATCTCAAGTTGCTGAGTGGCAAAACTATCCTCTAAAGTCCTAACCTTAGATTCAAGGTTTGAGACTTTAGAAAGTAGGTCTTGAATGGTAAGTTGCAGACTTCCCTCATCTTTCTTTGAAAAATCATGGGGAGATGAGGTAACATACCTAGTATGTTCATCCTCACCACCAGATGTGGTTTCTTGGCACCCTGGTTTCCTTTGCCTAATGATGTCTCTTTCAGAGTTATCAAATGGCATGGTTGTCGTAGATTCATCAGTAATGTTACCACTGTCCTGAAGGTCCATTGAGGCTCCTTCAGTAGTGGTAGCTGAATCTACATGAGTCCCATCCACATCAGTATGTTCATCCTCACCACCAGATGGGGGCTAGAGATAAGAGATCTCTCTAGGCTCTTTTGATCCTTTAGAGAGTGTTGTGGATCAAGTTCATTGCTCTGAAAAGACATTATCTCCTCATTAGTTCCTATCAATAGGTCAGTGAAGGATATAGAGGTTAAGCCTAATGACCCGGGACCTTGATCAATGTCTATTGGCATTGAGCCTATGGTGGGGCTGTCCCTTTTTGGCTGCTTAGGGGAGTATACAGACTCACCCTGAGGGTTTACAGCTTGGGTTTCGGGCTCATGGGATTGAGACTAAGGAGACTCAATACCCATATTAAGGTCAAAAGTGAAGGATGGTGAGACCTCAGACTGAGTGGGAGCCCATGTTTCCACTCTAGTCTTTTTGGATTGAACATGAGAAGCTTGTTTAATCAGAGTAGATTGAACAAGGGTTCATTTGGGGCGTCTCCGATAGGTGATTGTGAAGGGGTGAGAAGGTAAATTTGGCAAAGTAAGGGTAGTTGCTGGTGTGGGTTCATCACTTATGGGGTTAACAGGGATGTCACTAGGAGCCATTGGCTCAATCATATCTGAAAGAAGCTCAGTGTGTCTTCTAGTGTAGTTGGTGGACACTCACTTCAAGACTTTGAAGATGGTCGGCCTCATTTGAGGAACTAGTAGAACAGCTGCACAGATAAGCTGACTCTGGTCCAGCTCACAGTTGATAAGATGCTGAATGAACCTAGGATACATATAGAATGTGTCCCTTTAGAGGTTTCCCATAAGGTTGAGTAGCATAAATCTTGAGTAATTGAAGCGGAGGGTTTTCACCAACCCATGAACTAGGCATCCTAGTCCATATGGGATTTGATCCCAACCCCAGACTTATTAGACAAGCAGTGGAGAACAACGTGAAGCAGGAACTTCCAGTTGTATGAGAAGTTAAGCTTGTAAATAGTAGACCTGCTCACATCTCCACCATATCCCATTTGGTTATATGTATCATCTAGATCTGACTTGGGGAATTCAGTAGGAGCGCCTTCATCGTGAAGCTCTAGATGATCCCTGATGAGTTGTTCTGATATGATCAACTCCTGGCCATAAATGTTCGACCTTATTACCATAACTCCATTTAGGGTTTCAATCTGACCGTTGCCCCAAAATTCAGCCATATGGTTTGAGTAAACGGTGGGGTTAACAGTCAAAGCGGTGTAATAGGTAGATTGGGTGAGAAAGGAGATGATATATGAGAAGTAAGCATACTTGGATGAATCAAGGAGTGCGACCTGGTTGTGCTGAGGGTTAAGTGCCATTATGGGAAAAGTTGTAGAGAAATGAGTTTGAATTTGGGTAAATTGGAGACGAATGAAGCTTTTGGGCAGTAAATTTGGTAAAAAAAGATCAAAGTGATAAGTCGGGGTTATTTAAATAAGTGAAATGGTAGTTTTGAGGGTTGGATAAGGTGAAAAGATGTTTTGGTGTATGATGTGAGAAGGGCGGTAAGGTTAAGTCCATTTAAATGATCTGACATCATTAACAAAGTCTTTGCCTTTTACAGAGTGGGGCCCAAAAGATTTCCGTTACACAGTAAAGTCTCTCTTCCGAGTATAAGACATTTCCGACGGTAATCTTATTCCGAAGGCAATTTTACTTCCGAAGGTAAATTTCTTACCTCCGAGAGTAAAAGTGCTTTCCGAATAATATAAGCTTTGGAAGTAGATCTGATATGTAATCAATCGCTTCTTCCGAAACTAAAAACTCTTTTGAGAAGAAAGGAATATTGCTTCGGAAGATATATATAAAACATCTTTCGAGGGTTAATTCCTCGTCGGAAGAATCTATACTTAGTGAAATTTCAGAGAAATGCCTTTTGTAACAAGGCTTAGATTGTTTTGACATAAGACTTTACACATTTTAAAAAGATTTTCAAATGAGATAGACTAATCATTGTTTATCATCCCAATAGCTGTAATGAGATATTTAAATCTTTATTCATCAAAGGCTTTAGTGAACAAATCAACATATTGTTCATTTGAGTCAACTTTGATTAGCTTAATCAGATTTTTCTCATGAATATCTCTAATGAAATGTACCTAATATCAATGTGCTTTGTCTTGGAGTGCTTCATCGGATTTTCAGTAATGGAGATAACACTATTGTTGTCAATGTGGATAGGAGTACTCATGAAGTTGAATCTGTAGTCTATCATCTGGTTCTGAATCCACAGTAGCTGAGCACAACAACTAGCAGCAACAATGTATTCATCTTCAACAGTAGATGTTGAAATGCATGATTGCTTCTTGCATTGCCATGAGATGATCCTTCCACCAAGAAATTGACATCCACCTGATGTTGATTTCTTGTTGATATTGCAGCCACCATAGTCACTATCAGAATAGCCGTAGAGATTGAAATTGCTATTCCTTAGATACCAGAGACCCAGTTTAGGTGCTCCTTTGAGGTATCTGAGGATTATTTTGGCAACAACTAGGTGAGACACCTTTGGAGCAGCCTGATATCTTGCAGAGATGCATGTTGCAAACATGATATCAGGTCTACTTGCTATGAGATATATCAGAGAACCAATGATTACCCTATACTGATATTGATCAATATCCTCCCCCTTAGAGTCAGGACAAAGATTGTGGTTTCTGGATATAGGTGTCTTGACTGGCTTACAATCTTTCATATCAATTCTTTCTAAAATCTCGTTTACATATTTTGATTGATTGATAAAGAACCCTTCCTTCATCTGCTTCACCTGAATTCCAAGGAAAAAGTCTATTTTTCCCATGGACCTCATCTCAAACTTCTTCTTCATGATGCTCTCAAAGTTTTTACACATTTGGTCATTTGAGGAACTAAATATGATGTCATCAACATAGACTTGAACGAGCAAAATGTCTTTCTCGGACTTCCTTATGAATAGAGTCTTGTCAATGGTACCTCTAGTGTAACCATTCTTCAGGAAAAACTGAGACAATGTCTCATACCACAGCCTAGGTGTCTGGTGCAGCCCATATAGAGCTTTATCCAGTTTGCACACATAGTCGGTGTGCTGTGGGTCTTCAAATCCGAGAGGCTGGCACACACAGACTTCCCTATCTATATCCCCACATAGAAAGACACACTTGACATCAAGCTGATAGACAGTAAAATTCTTGGATGCTTGACGCAACATAACAAGAACGCTTAAAGTGATCTCAAAATGTAATAGATTAAAATTCATAAGACATAGGAGATTCACTTCATCATTCATATTTTAAAGTGTGTCACTTCATATACTTATTAAAAGAAAATAAAAAGACCACTTACCTGAACACTATTTTGTTTTCCTAGTGAAACAGAGTTAATGCTATCGTACAAGTCAAAAATTCAGGGTTAATATTGTGGGTCACTTCAACTTCTAGATAAATCCCCTTTAAGTTTTAGTTGTTTTGAACAAAATCAACACTCTTTTGTAAAATCTTTCCATCCTGTAAATAATAAACAATTTGATAATCACATGTGTTCTTATGGTTGTTTCATATTTCAGGAACACTTTTTTAGAATTCTTCCTTGTAGTGTTATAAGCTCTGCAAGAGGCTTTGCATAGAACTTGGAATTAGAAAACTCAAGCATCTATACATACTACAAACATAAAATGCAAAAAAAAAAAAAAAAAAAAAAAAAAAAAAAAAGTTCATAAGAGAAATAAGGATTTAAAAAACAAGAAACGATGATAATACACATAAACACAAACCTATTTGATGTAAGTTTGAGGACTGTTGTTGTAGGTCAAATTATTGGTACTTGAGACCCATAGCAGTTTTCAACTACTCTTTTATATTTTTCCTTCTCTTAACCAAATTTTTAAGTAGCTACAAAAGGTAACAGTAAATAAATTACCTATTATCTAAACACTAAGCCATTAGAATCATACAAAAATATAGTTACAATTAAATTTTTACTTGAGTTATCAATTATATTTGTTTAACGTAGGTAGAACTCCAGTTGCTTTTAAATAAAGTAAGCGGGAACTAAACAATCATCAGATCTGTCTATTGTTGTAAAGCGTATATTATACTCCGTATAGACATAAATAAATACCAAGCCACGTGCATACGCATGTCCTTTTTTGCTATTTTGTTTCCTTTGGTAAATAAAAATTGTTTGGTATCATGGATTTCTTAGCAGGGAATGCATGCAATAAGAGATATTCAACTATTAGGTGTTGTTTGTTTTTTCTGCAGGAAAACGTCTGCAGTCTGCTGACCACATCTTCAGACATCTGCAGCAGAAGAGGTGGACCAAACGTTTGCAGTCTGCAAGAAAAAGAGTGTTTGTTTTTAACATCTGCAATGTTATTATTATTATTATTATTATTATTATTATTATTATTATTATTATTATTATTATTATTATTATTATTATTATTATTATTATTATTATTATTATTATTATTATTATTATTATTATTATTTTATTATTATTATTATTATTATTATTATTATTATTATTATTATTATTATTATTATTATTATTATTATTATTATTATTATTATTATTATTATTACCAAACCCACCCCACCCTTCCCAATTTCACTCTTTCTTCCATCATCTTCATTCATCATCTTCATCCAGCATCTTCATCCATCATCTACGTCCATCATCTACATCCATCATCTTCATCCATCATCTTCATCCATCATCTTCGTCTTCATCCACTGTCACGAGGGGGCTGTTGTGAGGGGGCCGAAGGGGGGCTGAAAGGGGGTCGAAGGAGCTGCTGTGAGGGCGGTCGAAGGTGGCTCAAAGGGGGGTCGAAGGAGCTGCTGCGAGGGTGGCTCGAAGGGGGGAAGAATGGGTTGTTGCGAGGGTGGCTCGAAGGGGGGTCGAAGGGGGGAAGAAGGGGGGTCGAAGGGGGGCCGAAGGGGGGAAGAAGGGGGGTCGAAGGGGGGCCGAGGGGGGGTCGAAGGGGGTAGGCTGCGGAGGGGAGGGCGGTGGCAGTGCGGCGACGGTTGGGGGAGGTGGAGGCGGTGGTGACCAGTGAGAGGAGAGGAGTATAAGAAGTTTGAAGAGGTTAGAAGATCTCAGAAGACATAGGTTCACATCTTCTCCATGCAGACCTCAGGAAGACGTTTTTTAATGAAACAAAAAACAAACACTCTGCGCACTCAAAACCTCTTCCCGCGTCTGCATGCGCGCAGATGAAGAGGTGGGGAAGATGTTTTGGTAAAAAACAAACACCACCTTAGTGCTCTAGCACGCTGAATTCAAATATAAATAAATAAATACATGTGTATCAAAGCTTAGAGTAACTGCACTTAGGAGAGGAGCTGTTTGACAGCTTCTTAATCATTGAATGGTTCAACACTTAATGGTTTAGACTGTTTGTTTCACGAGCAAATGTCCAAATGGTTCAGACATTTGCCTCCGAATGGTTAAACATTATACTAATACTAAATGGTTAAGACCTCTTATCTGAATTGGTCAGACATTTGCATTTGAATAGTTAAATTATATAATAGCTCTTAATGGTTCAGACCTCTTAATGATTCGACACTTAATGATTCAGACATCTTATTGGTTCAGCACTTAATCATTCAGAAGTTGTCAAACAGCCATTTCTGTGTTTAACTATATATTTAGAAAGCAATTCCAGGAAGAGAATACAGAAAAGGTCTATGGGTTTACCAAACAGTTATGGTGTTTTCAAGTGGGTAATGGGTCAAACATTGAACATAATCATTAAACATATACTACAATAGTAAATGTTGAAACTAAAGCTTACCCAATTATAAATACAAGAGTTGAAGGCGACGATCGACTGCATCAAAAGCTACATGACACACAATGTAACAATTGAGATAACACAAACTACATACGAAGATGAAACAATGCATTAGCAACTTCACAAAGGATATGGTTACGGTTAAAACTATGAAGAACATGTCCTTTTTTGTTTATAAACATCAGAAAATGCAAAAAGGTTTGACTGGGTTTCGGGTCGGGTCCAACCCAATATCAAAAGGGGGAAATGGTTGTTAAAAAACGGATTTAAACTGAGTTTGAACCGTGTCGGGTTGGGGTGTGAAGGAGAAACCTGGTTTGAACCCTACGGGTTGAATCAGGTTGAAACCAGGGTGGGTTGTCATATGGGGTTATTGTCCGGGATTTAATGTGCACCTCTAGTTTAAGCTATGTTTATCAACCCTTATTTATATGTTAATAATAATAATTTTGGCTTTTTGGTGTTCAGTTTTTGGTGGAGCAACTAATCTTCAGTAGCTCCACAAGTTATTAGTTACTAGCGGATTAGACCCGCGCTTCGTCGCGGTACGGTTTTAATGTATATGAGAATGTCATAGTAATAGTTTTTGGGGTTATAAAAGTTGAAAGATGTAATCTGATAATTTATACGTTAGTACTAATCACCCAAAAAAATATTGCGTACGAAACATTGATAAAAAGGTGTAATAGGAAAAAAAACTATTAAAAATAAATAACTCGAAACAGATAAGAAAAATAACAAATACATAAATTGTGATTTTATTATAATTAACAATCTTTATTATAAATTGGTTAAAAGAAATTTTGACAAAACTCGGATACTCATATAAAACTTAATAAAAGTTCAACTGATTATATGTAAATTTAACATAACTCGAATTCTTAAGTATAAAATTTTAAAAAAAAATAGGTGAATAAATGTAAATTTAACCTAACTCGAAGGCTTATGTCTAAAATTTTAAAAAAAAGTTCTAGTTATTAAATATAAATTTGACATAACTTGAAGGCTTAAGTATAAAAATTTAAATGAAACAAAATGAGTAGTATTAATTTAAAATATAAAGAGAGAAAGTGTTGTATTTAATTTCAGAAAATCCTTAAACGTTTAAAAGTAAAATTATAAAAAAACAACAAAATAGTTTGTTTTATTAATTTTAAGAAAAAAAATTATTGTGGTGATAGTGAGAAAAACTTTACCTTCACTACTTATAATCTTTTCTATTTGTTATATATAGTGATATGTCGGGTGTTATCGAGTCTTTTTTCGACCTGCGTTAGACACAAATATATTTGGGTATTATTATTATTCTTATTCATATTCTTATTATTATTATTATTATTATTATTATTATTATTATTATTATTATTATTATTATTATTATTATTATTATTATTATATTATATTATATTATTATTATTATTATTATTATTATTATTATTATTATTATTATTATTATTATTATTATTATTATTATTATAAATATTTCGTAGTTGTATACTTAAGTGTTTAAATTAAAAAAACTTAAATCAAATAGCATTAAGTTATAATAATATAAATAATAAAGGTATATATTTTAACATTAATTTAAAGCATTATAAATAAGATAGTATTAAAATAAATATATATTAAAGAATGTATTAATTAGGACAAATTTATTAAATATAAGAAAATTAGAAACTATTATATTACAAGTATGTCATCCTCATATGTTTTATATTATAGCATAGATAAAATAGATATAGATTGTTATTATAATCATTAGTATATAAATATTTGATAATAGTATTCAAATTAGCTACTACTTATTTATAAATTTTATTATTATTATTATTATTATTATTATTATTATTATTATTATTATTATTATTATTATTATTATTATTATTATTATTATTATTATTATTATTATTATTATTATTGTTATTATTATTATTATTATTATTACTATTTTAAAAGTATTAGTACTTATATAGTTAAGTATTCATATAAGATAACACTTATTAATATATTTAAATATTAATTTAAACTATTATAGATAATAAAATATATAATATAATGAATTAAATAATCTCATAATTTAAATAATGTATTAATAATATAAATTAATTAATTAATGCATTGATTAGAAGAAGTTTAATAAATGAGAGGCAAAATTGGAATAATTGCATATAATACTTGTACCTAATTCTTAATAAATTGTCTTAGTGTCTTAATTTTTTTGTGAAATTACATTTGTGTCCCACTTTATGCATTATATAGTAGTATAGATATAGATTAGTTAGAGTTAATTGTTATTTTCGTTCTTAAGTTTTGGTCTGTTTTGTTTTTCTATCAAATTTTCTTTTTTCTTCTCGGTCACTGAATTTTTAATTTTTTTATTTGATCCATATTTTTAACTTAGTTACTCGTGTTTGTTAAGTTATGGGCATTTAAATCATTATACATATGAAAACTTAGATTAAAAGATTTGTATAATGACTTAATTGTCTTTAAATTAACAAACACATATAACTAAGTTAATAAAATGGATGCAGATGACAACCTCTTAAAAAGTTAGGGATCCAAAATAGAAAAAAATGGATGAAAATGATAAAACGAAAAAAAAAATTGAGGATGAAAATAACAGTTAATCTTATTAGTTACTACCGCAAGTACCAACCGATAGAAACGGTCAACACTTATATGGACTTGGAGAGGCCCATGGGCTGTATGTATTATCAAGCCCAAATTCCAGTGGTAAAGGATTGTAGTTGGGCTCCAAGTTAATGATTGAATGTGAATCAAGCCCAAATTCTAGAGATAAAGGATTCTAGTTGGGCCTCCAAGTTAATGATTGAATGTGAATCAAGCCCAAATCTAGAGATAAAGGATCTAGTTGGGCCTCCTCGTTAACGGTTATATTCTAATTCTAACACTTCTTTTAGTACAGTAGTACTCTAGAGGTACACAAACCAGGTTCCGACCCAAATTGGTTCCGTTGAAACCGATTCGATTCCGGTCAATGTATGTCATAACTGGTGTTTGTTGGAACCGGATAAAACTGACATTGATTTTTATGGAGGCAAATGACGGGTCTAGTTTGGAGTTTGTTCGGGTATGAAACCGTGTTTTGTCCCTCTTAGTTCTGATTTAAGGGTTCAACGTATGGTTACAAACCAATTTCAAAACAATAGTAATATCGGTTTCGAATCGGGTTGCAAACCGGTTCCGGTTCCCTGAATGATTTTTTTTCACCTCTATAGGATACCACCCCAAAGCTGGTTACTTCTTTGAATTGCTTTTATGTTTTATACTAATTTAACTCCTTTTTAACCTTTTATTCATTATTGGGAAGTGGATATTAGGATGTTAAAATATAGAATTTTAGTATAGTTTCAGTTGTGTTGGTATATAAGTATTTTTCATTTATTTTTCTAAATATTGTAAAATTTTAATTATGTTAAATACGGTTATAGAAAAGATCTAACTATACCATTTAATAAATCATCTTAAGAACTTTATGTTTCTAAACATTTTTAGATGGTTTTTACCATTTTATCTATTTTTTTTATTTTAGGTATTTTTCTCTTATTATTCAAACCCTATAATAAAACCGAATTGACAATTCAATTATGGTTAAGACTCGATCAGGTTTTCCAGTTAGTGTTATAGTTCGGTTTTCATGTTTTGGACTCTCCAAGTTTTTTCAGTTAAGGCATGAAACTAAAGACATAGATAGAAGCTTAAATTAGTGCAATCAATGATTAACGCGCTTTTAAAATCAAATCAAAATAAATTAGCAAATCAAAATAAATTAGCAAATCAAAATAATTTTGAAATTCAAATCAGAATTTCGGATGATGAAATTGGGACCCACTGATGAGGCAAACCGCCTCTTTATAACGTTATCTATGTCATTACTTATAACACGTCATGTAAATCTATTTAGAACCAAACACAAAACAAACAAATACAATGTCATGTGCGTCATTACTTATCATACGTCATGTCAACTTCTTTAAAGAAAAGTCAGATCGTCTTTCAAAAAAAAAACTTTCTAAAGTCATGATCATGTGTGTTGGATTATATAACCTTATAATCCTACTAGCCAAATCTTCTTGATGGCACATATGCTCCTTACGTAGGTTAGACTTGGATAGAAATGTAAGATCGCTAGCATGCACATCTAGTTTGGGCTATTTTAACAAGATACGATTATAATAACATAAGTAACAAGATCATAAATAAGCTTAATCTTTTAAGATAAAAAAATGTTAGTTTGGTCAAAATGAATTATGTATATTATGATTATGAAGTTTAAAAACGAAAATGTCATATAACTAACATCTATCATGGATTGCTACCCCATGAAAAACAATTGAACACTTAACTAGAATTATGTGCTCTTAACCCATCCCAAATACCAAGTTAACAAAAACATTCTTTCAACTATTATTGTTTAGCACTTTTAATATTGCTAAACATATTTAGATATCATCTTAATCCTAACATTCTTTCAAGGGAACTATATGTTTAGCACTTTACATGATATCTAAATCTTGACAATCTTTTTCACAAATTCCCTTGAATTATTGCTAAACATAATCTTCCAACTATTAAATTACAACAATAATAGGCAAAAAGAGAGTTTATAGAGCTAACCTCCAAAATCACACATACTTTATTGGGAGTTGCAAATGGAGTCAATCACACACACTTTATAGACTACGAAGATCGACACTTCATGAGTCCACCAAACTAACTAGTGTGGGAGACAAAATGGTCAACAATATTATTTTATATCAAATCAAATTTCCTTATTTAATATATGAAAGCACAAAAATGGTTAATAATTTAAGGAACAAAAATGTACCAAATAAACATAAAGACAATACGACACCCAACACAAATTTCCACCGTTTGTTTTTGGTCGCACCCACCTCGGCGCAAATCAAGCCGGCATGTTCAATCCCATCTTTTTTGCTTTTTTTAGAATTGTTACTCCACAAGTCACAAGGCAAATAGCAAATCTAGAGTTTTAAAAAATTATTTATTATTATGTTATTTATAATAAGACAGATGAACTACTCTTGATGATAGTACTCTTAGGGACTAAATTATTGCATGGTATAAGACTTATTTCACATCAATTGTATAAACAATAAATTTAAGGTTTATATATTAAATATATGTTATTTTACTTACCAGACTAGTCTTTTGGTATGAGTTTTTATGTTTGAGTTGTAATAGTGGTATCTAATATATATGCACATCCAACTTGGTTACCCGACCCGGTTCAACCCTGTAGCTCCCCAACCCGATTCAACCCATAGGGTTCAAACTGGTTTGTCCCTCCACACCTTGACCCGGGTTTTCCCCAACCCGACCCCTGTATAAGCCTGATTTTTTTTTACCATTTTGCCCTCTTGAAACCGGTTTGGACCTGACCAGAAACCTGGTAAAACCCGGTTTAGATTTTATTTATCAAAACCCGACCCGGGTTGAACGCGACCCGCTATCAAGTTTCAACTCGGTTTGTGCACCTCTAGTATCCAAGCCAACTCGAAGTGGTGGTCTGGATAGAACCAGTGGTGACCAACGAAGACGTTGGTCCTTAAGGATGGTCGACTGTTATCAGATTGAAGTTGGTCTTTTAAGGTTAAAAACAACAATTTGCAAACCCTCCACACATCCTTTCATGCAACTAAAGTGATGTGCTTAAGCTACTTTCTAAATGTGTTGGGTGGAACCATATCTTATCTCATGATCTTTATATGAAAGATGATATCCATGAAGAAGTCTTGACCACCATTGCTTATGTTCTCTACTGCTTCAAGCTTCACATCCTTTGCAATCTTGGGTACATATCAGAAGAATTGGAAATATATGCACCAGAGTCATTTGATAGAAATCTTTCATTTGGAATATTGCTTTACCAATCTCTTCAAGAATCTTAATATTCATTCTTGAGATCAAGCCCACATTCTCACTTCAGGTGAAGGAAAATGAGACATGTGAAATCTCTTCAAAGTATCTTATGGAGCTCATGAAGTTGTCACTAATGATAAATATGACAACTATATTGTCATAAGAGATGTGTATGATGTCCTACAAGGTCAAGAGGAGCATGCAAAGTAGCTTCATGATATTGTTGGCTATGTTAAGGGATTCTCCATATGAGCAAGTATGATGAGTGTTGGTTATGTGATTGGATTGGATATTAACAAGAGTTTATCATTCAAAGACTAGTTTTAATCAAACAAATTTATAAAATAAAAAAAATTAAACAAAAAAACTAAATGTAAATATGTTTTTTAACCACTCTTATCAAACGTTGCAACATAATTTTTAGAGTTAATTTTAATTTTGCTCTCTAAGGTTTAAAAAAAAATAACTATTTTCCTCCAAAAGATTAAGAACATCAATTTACCTTTAAAAGTTTCATATGTTGTTTCAATTTCACTCCAAAAGTTTCATTATTTTGGATTAAATTAAAACAACTAATGAAACTTTGGACTGAAATTGAAACAAATTATGAAATTTTTGAAGGTAAATTGATGTTCTTAATCTTTTGGAGGAAAATTGTTATTCTTAACAAAGCTCAAGGAGTAAAATAGAACTTAACTCTAATTTTTATATTTCAATCTGCACATGAAATGATTAGTATAGTTTTTATTATTTATAGAGTGATAAAAAAAACTTTAATGCTTTAAAGTTTAACCATAAAGTTTTTAAATTTTGAATAATTACCATATAGCCTTCTCAACTTTAATTAAGCTTACAATATACAATTATGAACTTATTATTATTTTTAATTGATCATAAAACTTTTGTACTTTAAAATTTGGCCTTAAAGTTTGTTTTCCCCTCCATTTTAACTAAACTTACAATATAAGGATGCTTTTAACCACTCTTATCAAACGTTACGACATAAGTTTTATCATTTTTTAACCACTCTTATCATATGTTTTTAGTAAACTTTAACTGTAACACAACAATACAAGTCATTATAGCTTTCTCATAGTTTCTTTCTTATATAAAGCGTAAACGTTTATTCCTCTTATTCGTTGTGAAGTTTTTCTTTTAATCTAGGTCTTGACATAACTTTATTCTAAACCAAACGTTACAAATTTCCTGTCGCATCGACACCCACTTATAACGCGTGGGTTGATGTTTGCTAGTCAGTTACAAGACACAAGATTGACTACAAAATGAATAGTTCGTTTACACTCCAAACTATTGACAATCAAGATTATAGATATTTGTTCACCTAATCAAATTAAATATGCAATGTTAATTAGTTTAAGGTTCAATGTGTTTTGACTTTTGTACTTTGTTGGTGAGATATTGGCTTTCAAATATGTATGATTAATAAAACATTTGGGGAAAAGAAAACATTATGAGTTATCATTTTGTTATAGTCTAAGGTTATCATAACAAGACAAGCATGATTGAGGGGCCATTTTTGTGTTTATTCTAATTGATCCCCAAAGTCACCCCTACCTTGATTGGTTGATCTAGATCTATAATCAACAAACACACCAACCCATGTGAAATTTGAGACCCATCATCCCAATCGAACATGATGGTTTGATAGCACAAATCTTTGTCCGATAATTTTGCAATTTCATTTTCTCTCTAGGTGAATATATAAGTTAAAAGTGTAAAGTTATATCATCTTATTAATATAACAAAGATAAAATTTGAGAGAATCATTATGTATTTAGAATTAGATGAGTAGTGTTTAGATTTTAATCTAAGTGTTATGTAAAAACTAGCACAAAATATATAGATAATTATTTTAATTTAGAGGTGCAAATGACTCGAGAAATAAGCTAGTTGAAACCAATTAATTATAAATTTGGATCAATGGGAACTTAAACAAGTAAAAAAGATTATGGTTTGCTACATGCGGCAAGATTGATTTTGTGCAAGTGTCTAATAAGCTAGTGTTTGTTGCTTCTACTACACGTTGTCCCATAAGGCACATTAACCTTATTTGTGTACAACTTTAAGATTGAAACCAACTAAAGATGGGCAGATGAATTGAAAATTAAATTTTAAATAGTTTAATCCATATGTTTAGTTGCCAAATTTTCCTTTTCTATGTTTGACCTATAATATTTTCACTACTTTTTTATTAAAAAAAGTATGATTGATGTGTACCTAATCTCATAAACATGCATCTTTATGAACGGCTAATTAGATCACTAACGGGTCACTGGTCATCCGATCATTTTCATTACTCAAGTATGAAACCTTGGGGCTCTAGACTAACACGTTCTTGTAGGGAAGTTCGTACATCAGTCTATACCCAATCAGTTCCGAACCTAAGATCATCCTCGGGAGGAAACTTATATCATTAGATGTGAAAACTCTCTGATCCAACTTGAAATCATTTTTTAACGGAGACTTGAACTTAAAACCTCCCTCTATTTTAATGAAGTCTTAGGATACATCACCTCAACCACTTGGGTTGATGATCATTGGTATACAAATGGTATCGCGACACCACCCCCCCTCCCCCCGAAAAAAAACACCATCCATGAGTTTTGTAGAATGATTTTGTTTCGACAAGAACTTTGGAATAAGCTGGATTTGGAGTATTTGGCCATGTGTCTGGTGCACGATCAATACTTAAATACAACTCAACGCCAAGAAAATTTCACACACACTCAAATTCAAAAACTCAAAACTCATCATCCCAATACTCAAAGCTCTATATATATCTGAATCTAAGAATTGCTGATCGAGAGAACCCTCAAACAATCAGGGGGAGAGAGAGTGAAGACGTGAACGTTGTAAAAATGTTGTTATATACTTGGTATGGTTATATATTTTGATCACATGCTAACTAGCGTATAGACGAAGTGAAGACATGAACATGTAAAAGTTGATCAACTTAGGCGTCTTTTGTAGAGAATTCGTAGTTTAATGATCAACAACTTGGATGATGTGAGTCGTGAAACGCTTTTAGATTGAAACAATTTGGGGGTTCAATCCAGACGTTCAATCGGATGAAATTCAGAGAGAATCAAAAACAAGTATGGATTTTTGAGTGAGATTTTCATGAACAGAGAGAGAATGATCAATTTCAGCATGAAAATCTGTTGCAAGGCACGGTCTCAAAATCTTCCAAAAACTATCTTCGGGCATTTACTATTTATAATTTAAGATTGAACTAAAATTGGAGCCATAATAATTCTAAAGTTTCACAGCTTGAACTTAATCAGAGGCTCTGTCCTTTGGACCCCGCTACAAAGAACGTGTTGGAATAAACAATTGGATCAACCAGAAAATATATGTAAACACACATTAAAGTATTTATGATAGACATAAACTAATCGTAATCCAAATGGAACACTATTTAAATAATCAACTAGATTAACTAATAATTATCTATTCTAAATAACTAGATAATTCTTAATTATTTAATTAAATCAAACTTTTGGTTTCATTTCTTGATCTCTGTTACTATGGTCAAATTAAATATTCAATTATACACATCTCAAGATTATATTCTTTGGTGCGTTGTCCCTCGAGCCCCACCAAGGTAGGGATGAACAAAAAAACTGGTTCGGGAACCGGTTCATAAAAAAAAACCGGAACCGGTTTCAAAGAAAACCGGTTTTGGCCCAAACCGGTCCCGAACCGACCCAAACCGCCGGTTTCTATACGGTTTGGTAGCCACGCACTCAAAACCGGTTTAAAAGTTAAAAAACCGGTTAAACCGGTAAGAAAAACTGGTTTGGGTAAAAAAAACCGGTTTCGAACCGGTTTGACAGGTTTGAGTTTTCGGTGTGCCAAACCGGTTTGTAACCCGAACCGGTTTGAAGAAAAACCGGTTTGACCCCACTACAAAAAAACCGGTTCGGTTTTGAACCCGAACCGGTTTGGCAAAAAAAAAAAAAGCGGTTTGAACACCTCTACACCAAGGGGACATTGCCCTCTTGAAAACCCCATTATGTCGCCCTAAGGAAGTCCTAATCGAAAATTAAAATAAACTCAAACACGCAGCTCTTGATTTGTTTGATAAATACTATGATCACATTGATCAACTAGTCAATTCAATTACACAAAATATCTAACATCTTTCAATTAGCCAAGACTGGAAGATAAAAGCAAAATAAATCATACACTTTTAAAATGATAGCCTTGAGATCTACTGAATGTGTTAATAAAAGTTAATTATGCGTAAGACTATCTGAAGAAACGAAGAGAGATAAGATCAAATATATTCATATGTAATATTTAATCATATGTAATATTTAATCACAAAGGAGAGCGATTATGAGAAAGAAACAATGTTCGTGTCAAGAGAGTGAGTTCGTGTGGAGACTTAAAAATGCGTGAATGTAAAAATAATTGATTATTAAGAGAGTTAAACTCTTCAATCCACGTCAATAAACTAAATAAGAAAGCAAAAGTTTTAATCTAAAAAACTATCACCACTCGTAATCTAAACAAAATAACAAAATCTGGCAATTAAATAACTTTTACTGGTACAACTCATAATTGGTTACGACATATTAGTATACTTTTAATAGGAGGAAATGTTATTTTCGTTCATGATATTTTATTAAAATTATCATTTTGATCCATTTTTTTCTTTTTTGTAATTTTAACATTATAGTTTAGCAAAATGTTAGTGACGGAAATGATATTTTACTTAAAAAAAAGATGAGATGTGATACTTTGAGAATGTTACATTATCAGTCAAATAAATTGTTACAAAGATGAAAGTTGAGATTAAATTTCACTTGAACCAACATACTCATATGTGAGTGTCTATATGTGTGTCTATTAGTCTATATGTGTCTGTGTGATTTAGTGAAAATATAGACATTAAAACCCCTTAATAGTTTTTTTAACTGGTTACGTTATCATACAAGCATAATTAGCTGAATAGATTAGTATATAAAACTATGATAATATAAACTTATGTCATGAATGAAATTTTTTGAATTAATAAAAAAAACTATTATTAAATTATCATGGAAATGGAATGTGGTTGCTTTAAGGGGAAGCCACGGGACCAGCTTCACCATTTCAGATTTAACATGTATAAAGCTTGCAACATCAAACTTAAACAACACTCAATATATTCTACAATAAATGATGTTTTAAATAAAGAAAAGGTTTGTAATATTTTAAAGATCTATAAAAATATACTTCTTTATATAAATGTTTATTAAAAATCTTGAATGATTGTCATAATTGATATCTCTTACACGTAAGGCTGCAAACGAAGCGAACGTTCAGCGAATAATTCGTGAACTGTTCGGTGGGATGTTCGTTCGTTTAGTAAATGAACGAATACGAACAAAAAAATTTTGTTCGTTTAGTTAAATGAACGAACATGAACACAAGCCGTGTTCGTTCATTTATGTTCGTGAACGTTTGATAATGTGTTCGTTTATGTTCGTTAATATCCGTTCGTGAACGTTCGATGATGTGTTCGTTTATGTTCTTTAATGTGTTCGATTATGTTCTTACTTTTTGTGTTAGTTATTTTTATGACAATTATGCCAAGTGTTTTTGGATATTTATGTTACGTGTTTATTTATTTTTAGTAAATCTTGTGATGAAAATGTTGATTAATTATAAAATAAATATGTGATCATTTGTATTGTGTTCATGAACTTTTTTGTGCTTATCATGTTTATGAACATTTGTTTGTTTTCGTTTGCTTTGTTTGTGTTCGTTTGCGTTCGGTAAGTGTTCGTGAACAGTTCATGAACATGTTCATTTCCTTAATGAACGAACACCCGTTCGGTAAGTGTTCGTGAACAATTCATTAACAAGTTTATTTCTTAATGAACAAACACGAACAAAGCCTTGTTCGTGTTCGTTCGATTCGTTTGTAGTCTTACTTACACGTCATGAAAATTAACTAAAATAGTTTAAAAAACCAAAATTAACTTTTAATCTTCCTATAATAAAACAAAATGTTTTTTTCCGGATGTTATTTTAACACACTCATTTTGTCACATGTCACAAGTATAGCAAGTCAATTTTTAGTAATGATATTAAATACTAATAACATTATTCTCATTATATATACTAATTACCAATTATGATATAAACTATGTGTTGTATAATATGTTTTAGTTAGTTGTATCCAGTTTTGTCTTTTTTTAATCTTTAACTTTTATATTTTAACCTAATGCATTTACATCATTTACAATTTAACCTTAATATATATTTTTACTTTCAACTTTGGTCCCTATACTTTTTATATTTTACAAAATTTTCGTTTTACGTTTCGGTCTAGATTTTGCGAGTTAACACGCCGCACCGTACGTGTGTGGTTCAACTTTTTTACGCTTTTTTTTTCTCATTTAACAGCACTGTCGCAACAACTTGTTTTTTTCTTAATTATAAAAAAGTTTTTCTAACAAATTAAAAAACATTATTCTTTTTATTAAAAAATATAATTGTATTAAAAACAAAGTATTTAAATATTATTTTTAAATGACATTGATTTTAAAGTTTTTATTTTGAAAATTGGAATGTTTAAAAAATATTTTTTTGAAAAACAAAAGTATTTTAAAAAAGAAAACTGGTACCCAAGTTACTCTTTTATTAATATATATAGATATAGATGTATATTAGGTAAGGGTATTTGAGAACTCTTGTTTTTTGAGAACTATGTAAACTCTTTTTTACACATGTGTAAACATACGTAAAATAGTTAACATCTTTAGACATGTGTAGAAAGAAAGTTTTTACAAAAAATAAGTGATAATTTTAAATTTTGTCAGAAATCTAAGAATTTTTTACATGTGTTTATGCATACATAAATTAGTTCTCTTTTTTACGTATGTTTAAACGTGTAAATATATGTAAGAAAGACTTTTTAAAGTTCTTATGAAGAGTACTAGTTTTATTTGATATTTCCGGTATCATGTTATGTTTGTAGTTATATAAGTTATAGTAAAAAGTAAAATAAGAAAAAGAAAAGTAATACAACATGGTAAGAAATCTTGTTTAATCATAAAATTACACCAAAATTGAAACATGTTTGGTGTTAAAATACACAGTTTAGTTATAAGGTATACCCATAAATATATATATTATAATTAGTGGCTTGATAAAAGATGAAATAAAGAATTGATTTATATGCAACATCATTAGCATAATCCTTCCACGACCCAACATATCATGCTTCTTGTGTTTGTTTTAATAGGCACTGGGACATGTATGTTTGGTCAATTATCGGTTTAGTGGAATAACAACTTTGTTCGAGTTAAAAATAACAGAATTATTAATTTTTTGATATAATTTATTTTAAAATAATAGAAGTATAAAATTTAATTAACTTTTAATAAATGGTAAGATTAGAAGTCAAAGATCACTTTTATTATTATTTATGATTTTGTCATCAATCGTTAAGATCATTTCGGTCGAATCTAGTTAAAAGGATCTTAAAATGAGATATTCAATAGAAATTTTTTAAATATCTTTAAAGTGGAACAATATTAGTATACTATTGAAGCTCACTTTTTATATAAATTTTCATATCTTATAGAACAAATATTTTTAATATTGTATTGTAAAGTATTAATTTTGTATACCATCATTACATAATCAACTAAACATACTGTATACATCCATTCAAATTTAATATAAAATATAAATAGCGTAAAATTACATTGAAGGCCTAATCACACACAAGTTTTACACAATAACGAGCAATTACGAACAATAAGACATAATGACAAGGAATGAAAACACAACGACGAACAAAAAATATACAATAAACGAAAAACACAAAAATTCTAAAATCTATAAGCTAATAACCAAAAAGCTAAAATTGTGGCATTCGACGAGCCGGTTGTAACACTGCTGGAATGAACTTAATTGGGGTTCAATTGACCAGCTTAAGTGGCTAAAAAATCCTTTGTCTTTTTATAATAAGAAGTATTTTTATTTTAACCCTTAGTATATAAATATATTAGTAACATAGATACATATAAATATATGTTGAAACAGAATGAAACTTGTGAAAATTTGAACCGACAAGAAGGCATTTTAAAATACAAACATAATAGTCTAGACAGCCCATATGTGTTTTCATAATTATATGATTTAATCATAGTGAAAGCATGTTTGTCTCAATTGATTAATTAAACATCACGCTAATAATAGTGATATTATGATAACAAATCATTAGGTTCTAATCAATTAATTTATCTTCTTGTTTCATGATAAACATACTTTTATAACTATCAAGTTCCTCTATCTCCATAGTATCATACCTCATCATCAAATTACTTTATTTCCGTGGGGGAAAACACCATAGCCTATAAACAACATCGTACTTACGAGTATTTTGTCTAATAATTTCTTTTCAACATACGTTTTAGTGTAATATTTAAGAATCCTAAATAAGTTGAGAATAGTAAAAATGTTGTCTTTGATTGGTAAAGCATTCGATTCTCTTTACCCTCGAACATTTTCTCCCATTTACTATATTTATTTTCATTACTCTTTGAGATACTCTCACACCATAGTACGAGGCATATCCGTGTCATGAGATTAATGGTTATTTGTGTTGTAGGCTTATCTCCAGCACCTGAAACCTGATACTTTTGGACTAAGGACTATAAAGACTCTTGTTGCAACATTTGATCTCATCCATGAGATCAAGTCGCCCCACATGGAACTACCAAACGAAACATTCTAACGAACCACTCTTGATGGTAAAACACACATATGTCACCACCGACTTTGTACTTTGGTAACATTGTAGATGTCCAGGCTAGTTCAACATCTGAATAGCTATTTTGAACCATGTTTTGACATAATTTTATAAAAAATACTATAAAAGTTTAAAGAATATATGAGCATGTTAATTTTAAAATTGATTTATTAACCATCAACGGTAAAAAGTAATTACACTTATTTATCAACTTTACAAAAGCAGCTAATGTAGTTGTCAATTATTAAAGAAAAATGAGTTGTTAATTATAATCCTAAGTTTACATGTGACTAGTATTTCCCTTATTTGAAAATCATTGCTTTTTTGATATATTAATCATTAATACAATGCTTAAGTGACACTCCCTTCCATCTTATTTATTCAATATTTAAAAACTACACATTTGGAAGCATACTAAATACGTTTTATCCACTAACATCATAACCTATGGTTAGAGAAAAGTAAATCTTGTTAGCTCACATGTAAAAAGTATGTGATAAAAAATAATCAAAGATTTAGTTAACAATAAAAGTTGATAGTCTAATAAAATAGAAACCAACTAAAGATAATTTATGTTTGATTGGGATCTTATAAATATCCTTAGTCCCATGTTCTTTTGTACTTTATTTTGTTTAAAATTCCGACCATTTGTTGCTTCCTTTTATAGTGGGAAACCCATCGGCAGACCCACTTGATTTCATTTACATCGACTCACGCGCAACCACCGGCATCCATCACCAATCTAATTACATTCCTTCTCAATCAATCTATACTATATACATGCTTTGTTTAATGCTTTTATGTCACTAATGTCGGATTTTAGTTTAAGGAATAAACATCATAACACATATTTTAACTTTTTTTATAACGGTTTGTTAAGCTACTTTGGTATACTTTACTCTCTGGTACTTGCAGGATTTGAACGTTATTTTTTATAGAGTTAATTTTAGTTTTGCTCCTTAAGGTTTTACAAAATTAATTATTTTTCTCCAAAAAATTAAAAACATCACTTTATCTCTAAAAGTTTTTTATAAGTTGTTTCAATTTTAGTTCAAAAATTTTATTATTTTGAATTTAAGTTAAAACAACTAATGAAACTTTGTACTGAAATTAAAACAACTTATAACACATTTGGAGGTAAATTAATATTTTTAATCTTTTGAAGAAAAATGTTTATTTTTGTCAAACCTTATGAAGCAAAACCAAACTCAACTTTTTTTTTATAAAAAGTTAAAACTTGTTACCACTCCAATTGTCCTTTAGGACAACACATTTTTTTTAACGGTCACCAAAGGAATATCCTGATTGTTAGATTATTAGTTATTTAGTTGTGAGTTTTAATTGAGCAGAGTGCAGATGTAATGATTTTAGAAGTACAGGTTTTTTAGAGTAAGAAATGTTTGTGCTCGTGAGTAAAAAAACTTGATGTTCTAATTAGTGAGTGATGATGTTGATCATGGGTCAAGAGCCAGATTTAACAAGGACTGGTCATTTAAGGTTAGACCAGACTATTTACGATCGAGTCGGTCGTCCAGTATTTATCAAGTCAAATCTAAAAAGTCTTCGAGTCTCTACAAGACAACGAGAAACCCAAACTAAACGCTCGATGACTACTATATCATTCTTTCATGACATAACAAAACAAGTATCGCTTTCCTATCTTATGTTCCATAGCTTTTAACTAAAGATTTGTCACCAACTTAATGTCCACTTGTGACTTGTCAACAACATATCACACTTAACCTCACATGAATTTTGTCAAATGATAAAACCATCTATTAAACTACAAATCTCACTTGACTTAACTTCAATAAACTAAAGATCTAACTTCAAAGATAATATAATAATAATATTAACACAAATACAATGCAATCTCAACGTGTGAAGATGACAGACGGAGTTGACGCAAAATAAACGGCCCATGCCGGCACGTTGTATTAGTACAAACAAGATAATGACATGCCGTTAAATAAGACGACGGACGGACGACGGTGACTTTTAGTGACGAACGGCCGATTGTCGCAATATGTAGACTTTTAAATTTGCGATCGTTTATTTTGGTTACTCTAGTTGAAGTTGGGGGACATACACGCCACCGTGTTGGAATATATTCTAACAAATGATGTTTTTCGAAGTACGTACTTTGATACGAGAATAATAAAATGCTAGTATTAAAAAACTTGTGTATTACACGGTTTGGATAATGAAAATATAAATCATAAGTTTGTATATATTTATATTTACTGAAATACCTTAATAATACAAAAACTTTAGAATATATGATATACTCGTTTTAGTTAACTTGTTTATTACACGGGTTGAATAAAAATAATTAATTATAAATTTATATTTTAAAATAAGATATGATTAAAAAAATTTCTATTATAAATAGAAGAAAATTTTATTTCAAAACAAATATCATAAAAACATGTCATTTTAAGATTTTTTCTTATTATAAATCTCAATTTTAACTTTGTTTGTTTATATAAATTTACTTTTTTAAAACATCAATTTTATAATATTTTATATTTTTAAAAAAAGTTTGATGTTTTAAGAAATTTTCTTATTTGTAAAAAAATTTTTCAGTAAAAATAAAATTAATAAAAAAATATATTTTTTAATCTATTAAAATAAATCCAAAAAAATAAATAATATTATTAGTAGTTAATGTAATTATACAATTTAAAAGAAAAGCAGAAAAAAATTGATGAGAAAATTATGATGTTGTCATTTGTCTCTTTTTTATCCTTTTATTAAATTAGAGAGATATGATATATTTTCTTTTACAACTAATAAGTGAATTAGAACACATTTAATTCTTTATTTGAATAAACAGAAATTAAAAAAGTAGTCAAAAAATATGAATGATTTACTACCTTAATTACTAATTGCCATAAAATGAGTAAAAAATAGGTTAGGCTGGAAATAAAAATTTTGATAGTCTTGTGACAAATGTTCTCTTGAAATATTTATTTATTAGAGTAATAAGATAAACATAGTATTTGTTTATGTGTTATAATAAAAAATGTTTCAAACTAGCGTTTTGTACTCGCGTCACATAGCAAGACTAACAATTTTTTTGCATAATTATAGTGGTTTCCGGCGGCGGCGTGCTCCGGCGGTGGTGTTCCCGGGGCGGTGGTAACCGTCGGCGGTGGTGGTTGTTGTGGTGGGTGAGTGGTGTGATGATTAATGATAGAAGAAGAGATGTAATAAAAAAAAAGAAGGTGAGTGGATGGAATAAATTTGAGTGAATAAAAACAACTATATAATAATACATTACATTACTTTCACCAACCAAACATGTCTTTGTTTATTCACCCTTAATGATTCATTACATTCCGCCCCTTATTCTTGCATATCAAACGCTACCTGGATGTTTAATTATTGTACAAGGTTAGTCATGATAATTAGGTAACTCCTTTATAAATACGTTTAATACATCATTGATTATCATAACCTAAAGCCTGATTGATTATGTTTTTAATTAAATTAACCGCGTAACATTCCACCCAATAAACTATCTACTTCACACCTCAAACATATATGGTTACATCTGAAATAACATTTCAAAAAGATAACTAAACAGTTAACTTTATTTATATAAAACTTGTGAACAACAATAATAATAAGAGTAGAATTAGGAATGTTTGTTTAATAAAAAGTTGTGTAGACAAGCATTCTCATGTCATTGTTATGACAGTGAAAAAAGAAAACAAAAAATCTTTAGTTTTCAGAGAAAAAGAGATCTCATATGAATATCATCGACTCACACCAATCTGCTTTCATATCATATTGCTGCTGCACATGACCACACCATAAACTGAATTCGCCGCACTCACACCTGTCAGAATTATTGACCACCAGGGCTATTTCTGTCTTTTCACATCATCTCACCAGGGTATAACCGTCAACCGCAAATCTCGCACCTCATCCCCCCACTAATTCCCATTGTTTCCGTTTCGGCACAAAAGAGTTTCATATGAGCCCCCAGTTAATAGTCAAATTACAAAATTGTCCTTTCAATATTATCATTATGACCTCTTTTTTTTCTTCTGACGACAGGATTATTGGTTAGTAGTAGATATATCAAAGTAATAATTATTCTTCAACTAGTATTAAGCTTCTCGTGTTGTTGCGGGAGGCGGAAAACCATATCAAGTAACATAAAAAAACACACCACCGTTAACGACCACCGACACCAAAAAACCCGTATAAAAACACGGAAAAAATAAAACCGATCTTGGAGCGAAACGTAGCACTAAAGACACGCCACCGTTAGGCAAAACGTAAAACATATAAAACAATAAGTTAATTGATCTTGGACCACCGAGTTGCAACAGTGCCACTAAACAGAAAAAAATAAGCGTAAAGACGTTGTATGTGGTGGCGTGTTAACTCATAATATGAAGACCGAAACGTAAAACGATTTTTTTTAAAATATCAAAAGCATAGGACCAAAGTTAAAAGTAAAAAAAATGTTTAGATTAAATTGTAAAAGATGTAAAGTATTGAGTTAAAGTACAAAAATAAAGATTAAAATAAATAGAACAAAAGATGGGTACAACCCCTAAAGCATATTGTACAACTCACAATACATGAAAAAATTGGTAATCTATACTTATTAATAAAACAATAACTTTGGTGCCACGTGGCATTCTCTTAAGCCTCTATTTTTTTCAATTCCCGCCTAAATATGTATCTGTTCTTAGTGTTAGTCTAGGTTCATTTGATTAAAAGCCAACTTTTATACAAGAGGTATTTAAGGAAAATTTGGAAATTTAACCCTAAATTAGAGCACATCTTTTTTTGGAAATTAAATCATGCCTGATATTTCTTTTTTTTCAAATAATTCATCAATAAAAATTATACAAATCATTTATGATTTTCTTAATCTATGAAATCAGTTCCTTGATTGTGTTTTTCCATTAAATACTCTGTTTTTATTCAAATTTTTACGAAAGTTACAGAATTTTTTAATTGACTCCTCTTCAGTTTGAAGAAATTAATGGGTATCTTTTTTTGGAAATGAAATCATACCCGATTTTAAAATATTTCACAACCATCCAAGGTTTACGACCCTCGCGATTTGCCTTTATAAAGTCTAATGATATCGTATTCGACAGACTTTATTTACGTTCTCATTTTCGCTTTGATTTTATCAAGTTTTCTTCAACAAAATGTATTTATTTTTTGTTATATTTGATCTTTCATCCTCTGCAATTATGATTTAACCTGTCATTGTTTACAATTATGTATTTGGATTAATATTATTTTACTTTAATTTTTTTGAAGGTGATCTGCTTCAACAGTCCATCTGTGAAAAGGTATTACATGTTTTTTCTTTTTAAACTTTTTTAATTTCTTTTTATATGTACTGCCATATTATTATTATTATTATTATTATTATTATTATTATTATTATTTTATTATTTATTTATTATTATTATTATTATTATTATTATTATTATTATTATTATTATTATTATTATTATTATTATTATTATTATTATTATTATTATTATTATTATTATTATTATGTTTGATTGGAATTCGTTTGATATGAACAAATTGTTTTGATATATGTGCAAGTAATATTGAAAATCACACTTTTATTTCACGATTGACTTTGACACCTTCAGACATAAGGATTTATTTTAAATTTCAAAGAAGACAGTTTCTATTATCAATGTTTTGAAATGACAATAAACAAAAGCCAATGATAATCGCTATACAAAGTTGGTTTGTTTTTTTAATAAGGATCATGATCAGCTCTATGTTGCATTATCCCGAGTTAAAAGTAGATAGATGTTAAAACTATAAATATTAGATAATAATAGATAAATTTCCAACAAAACATCAAATGTTGTATACAAATAAATTTTCGGATGTTTATGAATTTGAAATATTATTTTTCATGTTCAATTTAATTTGTTTATTACTTAAAGTTCTTATTTATAAAGTTGTTTCATTTCATATTATACACTATTTAGATGTATAAATATTAACAGAGAAAAACTATTAATGTTAGATATAGCTAATGTTAAAAATTACACATAAAAGTCAATATACAAAATATTATCAACAATATTATAACTTACGTACATTTTTAAATAACAATAATATTATTTGATTGAACCCGTGTGTTACACGGGACTTTAGCCTAATTAGTATATATATAATGTCAAGGTTTGAACCTTAAAGAAAGACAAAAATCTCTCACCTCCTCATTGACAACTAAGTCAAAAGATCATTGGTTATTATGACGTCTTTTTGAATTGTTATTATGACATTATAATATCACATGTCTTGCACTTTTATCAGAGTATAGAAGTTCATAAATATAAGAAAAAAATAAAAATAACCGATATTAATAGATTTATGAATTATATATTTAGCATATATCTTTTATTGATTTGAAACTCAATACAAGTAAGCAATTTAGCTAATCTATTTATTAAATATTAAATTTGGTTTTGCCTATATAACATCCTTGATAAACAACTCATGATTGAGTTGTATATTTTATCTTTTAACTCATTTACAACCTTATTTCATGTTACAATAAATTTACACATGTTCATTTACAATTCAATAACTCGTTCAAACTCATCAACTCACATTGATCAAACTCATTGTAGATTAGTAGACCCATTACTCCACCGACTCCTCATCAAGAGGAGATAACAAGCTCCGACCAAGGTACATACCTCGTCAATTAAAGGAAATAACACAGTATTGGATTAACTAACCTATAATAATCTTGACTCGTGTGAGTATACTTTACATCAACCAACTAGATTAGATAAAAATGTCACAAATTTCACGTTCAATGTTTCTATAATTATATGCACGTTCATAAATTTTAATCTTGTAAGTTGTAACTCACTGACCCAATTAACCGAAAGTAAGATACAACTACTAAAAAATAAAAGGTGAGATTATGAAGTAGAGGGTAAATACGGGGTAGAAAGTGAAACATAGCGACATGCAAAACATAACTGCCACGTGTACAAAAGGCGTGGGACGCAGTCCAACGAGTGCAGAAATGGAAGCGGCGACGTGGGCCCCACTCGCCTTCCATTCTCCCGCCTCTTCATCTCACGATCTTTTTATAAAAATTATTAATAAAATAAAAACTAATAAACAGCCGTACTACCACAATAACAGGGACAATGGGTCCCACCTTCTACAACATTAATAATAAATATTATTCTACAAGTTACAAAAATATGTTCAACAAAAATAATACGAACACTAAAAACACAAAATTATAATTCAATGGATAACATAATATATCAACTATTTCATGTATTAGAGAATTTGTAACAGCATTCACAACACATTTTCTAATTTTTATCCATATATCACATTAAAATTTATTATTTTTTTCTTCTTTTCAAATTTATCATTTCTTTTTTTTCTCCACTCACAAGTCACAACCATTTGAAATATATTAAAAATATTATGAAGTTTTGAACAGTTTTTTCTTAATATACAAATTGAACAGTAAATTTCATATATCCTTCACTCACAACCAATTATAACCATACCATATAATATATGGAATACACTTAAATAAATTTAGGGAACCGGTTGTGAATGTTTAAAAAGTTAAACGTATGTGAAAAAGTTTTTACCATAAAATATAAAACAAAACTACATATATTAAATCCTTAAGCCATTTACAAAACGTGAACTAAGCCAAGTAACATATAGGATTATTTCTATAGATGTTTAAATTACTAATTCAACATGTAAAAAACAAAATAGATTGTTTATATTCAAATCTCACTTTAAACAAAAATAATCTCGTTTATAAGTTTTCTCCTGAAAAAATTAGAGGTCCTGGCCTAATATTCTGTAACACATATTGTAAAAAGTAAGTGTTTCATTGTGAAAAGTAAAAAACAAAATTAAGAAATTAAAATGACGACCCAGATACAAAACCAACCCGACCCGTATATCCATAGGTCTTTACTCTTTAACCTGCTGCATACAACACCCTTAACAAAAGCATAAAAAGCAGAACCCAAATGTTCCCCCACCTTCATCAGCAGGCGCGTGTACTTCACTCACCCACCACCACTTTCCTTCATATTTATATACCCCAAACCCTTCACACTTCTCCACCATTAACACACCTGCAACTTCTCTCTCAACTTCTCGCCGAACGGCGTGAACCCCATAATCACAACTCCATTGAAGCACCACCAAAATCTCACTACAAATCAGTAGCTTTTTTCACCTGAAATTGCTTCAATGGCACAAGAGCTTGCTGACGGAGAGTTTTGGCTACCACCGGAGTTCTTAACAGACGAAGATATTCTCATGGATTTCACCCACGGAAAACCCACCGCCGGAGCTCTCTCCGGTGGTTTGAACAAGGGTTTCTCCGGTTTGTACGGACCCAACTCCGGTGTGAGCTCTCCGGTGGAGTCTGTAATGGGCTCTACTGAAACAGAGAGTGATGAAGAGGATTACCTTCATGGGTTAACACAAAAGCTCTATAACACGCATGTTAATGGAGATTTTTTGAAATCAGATGCTAACTTTAAGGTATCGTTTTCGACCCTTTAATGGAGGTTGTTTGATTTGATTCTTTTAATTATGTTAATGGTTTCTAATTTGGGGGTTGATTTTGTTTGAAAACAGTCGACAAGGGTTGTGGTGGGTTCGCCTCAATCGACGCTGTGTGGGTGTAAGCAGGGGTCGAGCAGAGGAAGCCCTAACTGCGGTTCGCCGCCGGCCACGGCGGCGGAGGCGGAGGCGGAGGCTAAACGGAGCCACCAGCCGTCGTGGGATGTTCTGTACGCCGCCGCCGGAGAAGTTGCGAGGATGAGGATGATTGAAGAAGCTGCTTCACGGTTGTATAACCCTAACAAAAGTTATCAGTCTCCACAACCCGTGCGAAAACCTGCAAACCCTAATCTCCATTATCAACAGCTTCAAATAGCACAAGTAAGTACCCTGTGCTCTTTAACTTCTGTTCTTCAACTAACCCATGACTCTAATTTCATTACATTAACATATGAACTTGATTGTAGTTTCAGCAGTTGAAGCAGCAACAAATTGCAAAACAGCAGTATCTGCAACTGATGCTACAGCAAAGAAATCGTAACGGTGGTGGGAATCTCCGGCAGGTGGCTCCGGCGGCATCACCGTGGTCCACCGCTAAGCAACCGCCGCAGCAACCACCGGGCTCCGGTATGCGTGCGGTGTTTCTCGGTAACCCCACCACCAAACGGGAGTCCACCGGCACCGGAGTTTTCCTGCCACGTCAGCCCGGAGCTCCGGTTGAACCCATGAAGAAACGAGGTGTGTATAACTGTATATGCTGTACTTAATTGGTTTCTTTGATTTTCTTTGGATTTTAGTGAATTTCAATTTGAAAACTGTTTAGATCTGACTCTATTTTGGTGTTATTCGTTCAGGATGTTCTACAGTTCTTCTTCCCGATAGAGTTGTTCAAGCTCTTGATCTGAAATTGGAAGCCATGGGAGGTGAATCGAAGCTTCAATCACGCTGCAATGGCGGATCTCTTGCTTCTGATTACGGTAATTTCATCATTGAAATGTTGTCTTTTCTTCAAATTGATTAAACTTGTTCAATTGTTCTGAATTAAAGCTCATAATTTCTGTTTTTGGTGTTGCAGATGCAGAGATAATGTACCGAAAGAGCTTGATGATGGCGCAACAGAAGCGAAACAATCATCGGCAACAGGCGGCGATGACGGAGTTCAGGTTGCCTCAAGAATGGACGTATTGAAGAAGAATGTTGGTAGATGATATAGGGTTATATAGTATAGATGATGGTTTTTCGTTTAGTTTTAGTGAAGGATGAATGAATCAAATCATAGGGTTATGAATTATGTTGAATAAATGGTGGTGAAGGTGAAGAAGATGAAGATCTCTGCAATATGCTCTGTTTTGGGTTAGAAGGAGCGTTATTGTTGGTTTTATTTCTTGAGAATAATGGTGGTGAAATTAGAATTAGTAGAAGTAACAGTGCTTTTGTGACACACTGGTATTGGGTGTTAATTTTAACTTGGTGATTATAAGATATTGTTTTTGATTTGAATATTTGGTTGAATCAAAGTTATGACTAATATGTTGTGTTTGATTTTTTGAGGTAAAGTTGATTCTGTTTCTTGTTCATTTTTAGGTTTTGTAATTTATAGATTCTTGAGTTAAGTGTATAAAAGGATAATGTTGTTCCTTTTCTCTTAAATTGGCTATTGGAGTTTTAACAATGGTTTTTCAGCCTTTAAATGGGTTTCAAGAAACATTTGAATTTAATTGAATATGCATTATATGGACAACGGAAGTGTTAACGTTTCTCGCGTTCTATTTTGATGAGTTCTTGATAGTATACAAATTTGACATTGTTTTTAACATATTATTTCACTCTTATAATAACATATAAAAATCAATAATAGTTCTTGAAACACAAAAAGCAACGACCAACAAGCTCTCTCAAGTTGAATACGAAAGCGTATTTTCACTTGGATTGACGACTACAACAAGCTCTCTCAAGTTGAATACGAAAGCGTGTTTCAACTTGGATTGACGCTTACCGCTAGTCACTGGTGGAGAAGATGGTGGAGAAGATTTTGAACTTGAAAACATATTCAATTTGGATTGACGACTACTAGAGAAGAGAGAAATGACTTGCAATCCTAGAGAAGATAAAAGCTTGGTGGTTCATTTGGTAGACATCAGGCGTGCCAACATGGTGGAGAGATAGAAGGGGTCGCTCGTAGGGCGATGCGCTTAGGTCCACTTTGTGACCAGGGTAACATAGTAAAACATTGTGTTGCTCTAAAATATAATTTCAAATTTATAATATGAACACTTTAACATGAGTTATTCATCTTACAATCCCAAGGGATGATTGTAATCGGAAGGTGATTAATGCAATCATACTTATATTATGTTGGTGCTTATGGAAGGCTAGAAAATAAGCTATTTTCAATCGTAAGTACGTATCACCAACAATAAGTAGGAAGGCTTCACATTAATAAATTATTTTTCTTTGCCATTCCAAAAAGAAAAAAAAGAAACATATCTATGAACCCAAATGAACTTATGAAACTAAAAAAATCCTTACAAAATTATTAATGGGAACACAACTTGTACGTTTTGATACATACCTAGACATTAATTTGTCGACTTAAAAAGACTAAAATCTAGTTTGAATAGCTATTCACCTCACTTAACCCATAAACTTTACCCCTTTTACTTGTTTTATTCATAGTTAATCTAAATTTAAGAATATTTTGATGGAAGAAAAACGTCGTTAAATGTGTCTTAATTTGTTTTGGAAGTAGAAGATGCTTTGACGAACTTTTCCTTTCCTTGGTATCCGGCCAATCCATTTGGTTTCGTACTTGTCTTTCGTCCTTATTATGCGAACTAAACAATGATATATATAATACACACAAAACCGTCTTTCAATGTAATTTATTCATAATTTATCTTCTTGGACTATTTTATGTTTTGTAAAATAAGTGTAACCATATCTTACTCAATAAATAATTAAAAATTAAGATATTGAGGGATGTTTTAAGAATTTAGATTTATGCCCTCATATGCTTTACCTAATACATTAAGTTTTTGTATAATTAGGCTGAATACATTTTTATTACTAAACATACCTATTGATTTGATTGAATTTAATCTTATATGCCCATATTAAGGTAAATTGAGTAAAATAATACTGGAGTTTTACAATTAACACCAACCTCTAACTTTATAATATAAAAAGTTAAAGTTATACATATATCTAAAATAAGTTTAGTGAAATATGTTTATATATTCTTAAAATCTTAGATCTAGATCATGTCCACACTAGTTTATAATTGCATTCAAATATTTCAGTATTTGATAGTCTCTTGACCAACTTTGAATGAAATTTTGCATGGAGCCACAGCTGTAAATCGTTTTTGTTCCATGTGGAATTATATCTTTTCTAGTCACATGACATTAAAATATTATTATTGATTTTCTAGGTGGTTTCTTTTACCATCATATACATTGAATTGCTTTTAGTTTTGTACGATATAAACTGAATAATATTATTTAGGAAGATCGCCAAAATAAACCTGTGTTTATAACTATTAGTTATCATGTTAAAAAGAAAATTATGTCTATAATCGTATGATCTCGAAACTTAATGTCGGGTATTTAACTTCGACTCGTGCATCATCTTTTCACTCGCGGATCACTTTTTTTCATTTAATCGTTGAAATATATCTTATAACTCTTCAAAGCTATTAAATCTTCGAACGCAACATTTGAACACCTACACGTTCATCGGCTTAAAGGCCACCTTTCATACCTTCGATTCAAAAATCCTGCATACAAGTTAAGATCTTTTACACTAGAATTAAACCAAAAACATAAAAATACTAAACATATGCAATAGAAATAAAGAGTAAAGGGGTCATCAATTTGTTCTTTAATGGCATGTTTTTAATAATAGTAAAGGGGGTTTGATTTAAGCTCTAAGTTAGTAAAATTGAAGTGCACACTTGTTGAAGTTTGTCTAATCCTAGACACGACGAAATTTTGATCTTAGACGGAAAGTACAAAATTAGTTTTTTTCTCAAATGGCGAGAGTAAGTTCTATCTTCTCGTCAATATCACTTGATAACCTTCATCCCAACAACTTCTTTCTTGTCTCTAAGGATCACCTTTACCACATTATCTCAAGTCAACCTTGTACCATTGATAAAGATCGATCGAAAATGCATATGATCTTTTTTTTTTATCACATTATCTTAAGTCAACCTTGTACCATTGAGACATAAAATGATTATAAGGCGACCAATCTTGTTTATAGTGCTATGAGACTTATTTGTCGCATCAAGTTATAAGTGGTGTCAAGTGTATGTTAATTTTTTTTAGTGAAAATTACACTTGCAAAAGGAATATTTTGCCTTATAGATATGATTTGTTGAAATGCATCAGACTGCATGAATGATTAAAATGTAATTAAAATTGATAATTAGGAAATAATAAACTAATAGGGGAATAGGAAGTTACTATTTATCGTCAATAGCTGAAATTATTAATAACAACTAAGCTTCAAGAACAAATATGATCAGTGTAAACTAAGTTGCTATTGTAAGACACTCATCAGTCTTAATTATATTACATCATTAGGGTTGGTAGCCTAGCAAAATAGACAAAACATCTTGAAACACTTAAGTTTAAAGTTTTTGGGTTTAAATCCCACAGATGTAAAAAAAAATTTCTTAAAAAATGGCTTTTCTACTAATATAAATGTCAATTGTTGATTGTTATAATCGTCATTCGGTTATACTCTTTCATTAAGAGGTGTAAAGATTTGTTGCGATGTTTCAGCCTTTATATAAATGATTTATTTGGTCTGTTTTTAACACATCTTTTAGATGATTTTTATAGCAAAATTTACGCTCGTTCTCTGGATATTATTTTATGACTTATTCGATTATTGGTTTCGTGTATCCACAAAATATTTTAATCTGAAAATAAATTCAACACATGATTCAAAAATCAAAAAACTATCTAGGACAATCACCAACTCCATTAAACCTACATATTCTAGTAAGTACTAAGTACCCTATCACACCTCCATAAAATTCTAAACCTTCACGACATGTTTTACAAATTCAAAACTCTTTTCCTTAAAAAAACATACAATTGCGAAGTTTTCACAAACAAAAGTGTGTTATAAAAGTTTGGTTTCGTAAAAAACAAAAAGTGATATTTTATTTATAATTTTATTGTGATCCCCCTTCCTCTATCTATATGCACGTATGTAATTAATTATAATGTAGATGTAGTGCAAGAGTGAACACTTGTGAACTTTAACTTGACATTGGGTATAAGGCAGGGAGACATAAATACATATAATAGACTTTTAACACTTGCCCCTATCTATCAAGGCATGATGTACCTTCACTTACACTCTACATTCTAACTACTCACTAGCATTTACTACATCATATCCACAATGATATAATTGATATGGGAATTGCTTTCTACATTAGATCATGAGTAATGGAGTGGGGCTTACTGAGATATATATATATATATATATATATATATATATATATATATATATATATATATATATATATATATATATATATATATATATATATATATATATATATATATATATATATATACATATTACATACGACTAGCACTTGAAGTGGAATTGAATGGAACTATTCATTTCCTATTTTGAGTTATTTCTTTGAATTTATAAACTTTACTTCTTGTTTTCAAAAACTTGTAAATAATAATTAATTGTTACAAATAATTAAATGAATTCTCTTAGAATGGAGTTTGATTGACATATGATTTGGCATACGTAAAATGAAAAAAGAACGATAAAATTAGTAGTTATAGTTTTTTTTAAATAAAACTATACCAGACATTTTCAAATATATACTAATAAACCAAAATGTCTAGAAAAAAATTAATAAAATGAAAGTTAACCATTTAATGTTACATTAAATGCTAATCGTATTATTTATATACTTTTAAAATTATAAAACATATTTTTTGATAAATTATAAACATATTCATTTATTAAAAAATATATTTTTTTAAAAACAAAATATTATATGAAGTTTTATAATATAAAAAACTTTAAAAATATGACAAAGTTTAAAAAAAAAAGTTTTCCTAAAAAAATATTTTGAGTGTTTAAAAACATATTTTTAATTAAAATTTTTAAAGATGAAAGTTTAATTTTTTTATAGTTTATTACCTAAAGAAACTAATTATATGCAATTCTAATCATATATTTTGTTAAAAACTTATTTTATAATTTCTAAACGTTAATAAATAACTAGTAAATAAATAAGGTAAACCAACAACGAAAAGAAATTTAAAACCTGATATTTTAAATCATATATGTTAAAAATAGTTAATCTTCCTACTCTAATATAAAGGTATCTTGGATGACACGTGTTAACACCACAATCATCCTAACCAAAATTTTCTCGCATCTCTCTCCTATTAAATAATTACCTTAATTACTAATAATATTATTTAACATATTTTTAAATTTAATAAATTAAAAAAGATCTATATATTATTGTTATTTCTAATTAAGAACAAATATAAAAATACATTTTTAAAAATTTAATATAACTGTTTTGTTACTTATAGTCATTTCTCATATATAATTTCAGTCATATCATATCTTAAAATATCATTTTATAATTAGTAAAATTTATTATATTAATATTTTTTTCATTCAACCCGTGTAACACACGACTTTATTATAGCTAGTTCTATTTATATTCAATGATTATGACTTGGAAAGGGAAAATACAAATTATAACCTTAAATAAAAAGGTATAAATAGTCTGGATTTCCTTTATATATATTAAACTAGCTTTAGTAAACCCGTATATTACACGGGTTGAATAAATAAAATATTATATAGAATAAAAATTATTAATTATAAAACGATATAATAAAACATGATATGATTGGAATTACGTATTAGTACTAACTATAAGTAATAAAATAATAACATGAACTTTGTAATTTTTTAATTTTTTTCAAAGATAAAGTAAACATTTTGTTTCAAAATAACGTTTTATAAAATTTTTTTATTTTAAAAATTTCCTTTCTATAACATACTATTTTAATTATTTTTTGTAAAAAATTACTTAAAAGACAATTTTAAAATATTACGTAAAAACAGTTTGATTTTTTAGAATTTTTTTTTTATAAAAAACTATTTCTATAGAAATAACATTAATAAAAAGATGTATTTCTTAATTATTAAAAAACTAATTATAATGTAAAAATGAATAAACAATATTATTAGTAATTAATATAGTTATTTAATAGGAGAGAGAAGCGAGAAAAGTTTGATGAGAATGAATATAATGCTGACCCGTGTCACCCTTGTTGGATCTAGAGAGGCTGTTGCAACCAAAACCATGTCACTTAGAAGATTTTGAGTACAACATACAAAGGACTTCCGAAGCCAAGTGTGGGACTTCCGAAGGAAGTAGGAGCTCTTCCGTAGTCTAGGTGTAAAATACACTTCCGAAGGAAAACTCCAACTTCCGAAGATAAAGAAGTTACTTCCGAAGAATCAAGACTTGAAGACAAAGTTCTGAAGTCAACTTCCGAAGTATAAAGGAGTCCTTAAAGCCTCGGAAGCATAGAAGCATCTTCCGAAGTATAAGTGGCTTCGGAAGAACTTGTTCTTTCGAAGCCAGTTAACCTTCGGAAGACACTTCTATTATCCAGTAGACATAAGTATGGTCTGTCTGACAGTCCGCTGCAAATCTCTGATATACTGCATGGCGCAAAAGCCATGTAGTTGACTATACTTTAATCTACTGTTTACCTTTTATGTTAAGTACAGTTGCCATCTTTAGTTGGTGACAAAAGGTAAGTCATGGACATGTCATGACTACCATATCTTAGATAATACTTTATCTAAGATACCTTAACTTTAACATTGTAGTATATGCTTTAGTTGTAGGTTTCCAGCTGGTATCAAGTATAACCGGCTGTAGGATCTAGTATATATAGTTTCTCATTGTAACTCATGTTCTATGCTTGTAAGTGTCTTGTAATCTTGAGTTGAGAAGTAATATATACAGGTACCTTGAAAATACTCCTGCTTGTTCCTTTGATTACTTATTATATTATTATCAACTCTTGTTAAAGGCATTGCTTCATCTTGTTTAAGTGATATTATAAGTGAGTTTGAGAGAATTACAAGTGTTAAGTGACAAAACCCGATCCTGCAACCCTCATTTATCTTTTTATTTGAGTAGAAAGATTAGATTCAAATTTATGTATTAGATGAGTAAAATAATTCTAATATGTTAAATTTATTTATTTTGTTAAGAAAACTTATGGTTTAGACATTTATTAATTTTTAAAATCATTATCCTTAAATAGAAGAGGGGAGCGAGAAAAAAAATCTAGACTTCTCTAAAAGTCATCACGTGTTCTCCTAATTAATTTACTTATTATATAATATAAATAATAGTATAGTTTATTTTTATCGATAAACACATTCTCTAATCAACACATATTATACTAGTAAAATCATCACATTTATAATGTATAGAATTTAAACCAACAAGCTTCGCCGAAGAGTATATCATTCTATCACATTATATACCTTGAGACAAATTATAATATAAGTAACTAGTTTTTTTACATGTAATAACTATTTGTAAAAAGTAATAAATTACAAAAGTTGAAAAACCTCATGTGTTGGTTAAATCAATACTTACTCATTTTGATTTTTGAGGCACTAGTCACTCACCCAACCTAGATTTAGTTTAAAGGAGATTACTCTCTATTATTTACATCCCATTTTATTTGTGGCTTGCTCTTCTTGAATTCCCTTACACTATTATATATCTTTCTTTTCACTTTCTCACACACACGGTTGAAGAGTTCGCGTTGATTATTAGCGTAAAAAAAGTTTACTTTGATTTGTTTGTCATATACTAGAAGTTATTTTGGATTAACTTGTTTGATTTAAAACTACATTAAATTATTGATTAAAAACTGATAAAACAAATAGTAAGTTGCTACTTATAATTAATAGTAACTCGTATTATTAGTGGAAACTTGATCCACGTCACCAACAAACAAGTCGCAACTCGCAACTAATCAATGTCAACTAGGCTTTAGTTGCATTTAAGCTTCAATACTAGAGTACTAACGGAAACTAAACATATGTGATAAGTTGATAAGCAATTGCAAATCGATCATAAGTAAAAACTGAGATCAGCTACAACTTTTGATGGTGAAGGATAAACCGTCATTTGTAACCTAGTTGTTGTATATGGGGCTCCTACTCATGACTTTTCTAGTGATGTAATCGTCTTACCATCAACCGTCAATTGAAAAGTCATAGTGGTTACCTTTTTATAAAATGAAAATCCTTGGTCTATTTTTTGATACGTTTCGTTTTCATAAGATATTTCACACATTCATTCGGTTTCTATTTCAATAAACCGATTAAATGTTCGTAATACCAATGAAATATTTTAAACCGAGAATGATTATATACTATTCACAACAGATATTCATGCAATTTGGAATTTGGAAAATAAGTCTATTTGATCTAGTGAGTGATGTGAGATTTCAGTTACTGTCATGAAAACGTCATATAGGATAGTGAGATTTAACTTGGAGAGGAAACCGTGAGTGACATTTAACTCATAATATTATATTTATTAATTTGATACAATTAAATGTGTGTAATTTGAGCCAACATAATATTAATTTTCAACGCATCGTGTGAAAATTCTACCTCAAACTTTTAAAGGCGGTGGCGGCACCTACATCATACACAACATACTACATCACATACCAACCAATCACAGTTTGTTATGTCACACACAACATACCACACACCATGTCATGTGGGGAGATTCCAGCATGGGGGAAGAAACACATCTTCAAAATTGTGGAGAAACAATTGGCGTGGGAATGTCGTGAAATAGCGGAACGGCGCGACGTAGGGGTTCTGGTGTGGTCTGAAATGATAATAAAATAGTAAAACTTTTGATCTGAAATTAAAATAATTTATGAAATTTTTAGAGGTAAATTGATGTTTTTAATATTTTTAATGTAAATGATTACTTTGCTGAAATTTATTTTAGGAAACAAAACTAAACTTTACTTTTATTTTTTTAACTACATCATTTTGATAAATAAAATTTTCATTTATATCCTTTCGAGAAAAAACTACTTTCTCACAGATACAAATTTGATAGTGTGATTTTAATTATACATTTTATAATTGTGCATTAGGTTTTTCTTAAAATAATATAACATATCTGAAGTAAAAATAGCATAAAATACGTGATTATAATCGTATGTTGTTAATTAAGGATAGTTGTCAAAGTGTCAGCTTTGGAGAATGTCCCATTAGCTGTCCATGAGTGTACATAAATCATTAATGCAATCACGCCATTGATCATGCATTATGCATGTGCCTCTATTTACACTTCACCACCTCAACTATTGCCATTGGCCACTTTATCCCCTCGTGATGTCTCATTGCAACTTATTCTCTCCTTCAACTTCTCTTTAATGTTTCATACACCCTTTTCCCTTTTAATCTTTTGCGATATTTCTATTTTCTAACCAACTATTAGTCTATTAAATTAAATATTATCTTTTCCAAAATTTGTGATTTTTCTGCTTAATCTCCTAAGTTTTTAACTCTAACATATTAATATATGTGTAATATATGTTCATGCATTATTTAGGTTTACTAGTGTAATTTAAACTATGTGGGTGCAATACCGGCTTGCACGAGCACTAACCAAAGACTAGGATAGCTCCAAACTAAGGACTGAGCATCAGATCATATATATGTAAAAAGGTTCAGGTCAGTCTAGTCTTGATTTTTCAGGTCAGGTTTCTAAAGCAGACCTAAATTACGCTCAACCCTACGCCAAACTCTGGCCAGACCCGCATGGACTGAGGACTAACATATCTACAAATTAGGACCAGAGACCATATGTATATAGAATGAGTCGGATCAATTTGGTTGAGTTTCTCAAGTTGACCCAAATTATGCTCGCCCATAGTTAGGTATGTATTAGGATTCTCCGACTTTCTAAGTTTTTTTTATTTTTTATTTTTTAATTATTTTTTATTAAAGCAGTCTTGAATTTCTCTTTTTTTATAATGTAACAATTAAAATTCTTCATGTTGTAAAATTTAAAGTTAGTGGGTCACGAAATAAATGGAAAACACAAAGTAAGAGTGACGACGGTTGTAACTCATAATTGCAAACTCGAGGAGTTGGTGTGATGTAGTGGGACCCACGACGAAGTGACAGCAAGAATTAAATGAATATTGGAACTCAAATAGATCACAAGGTGATCTTCTACTTGGGACGTGATGTCGGGCCCTATGTGAATATCGAGGAAATGGATGTATCAAAATTATATATAAATAATCATCATATTACTTTTTCTTTTTTTAACGGTAAATGTGAGACCCTACTTCGGAGGATAGGTGTTATCTTAATCGGACCCATTTATCCGTTTCTCAGTCGGGACCGCACCCCTAACCCCCTCAGGAGGAAACTCATATTACTTTAACAAATATGACTGTATGAGAATCGAATTAACACTAGTATATGTGTTGATGGTTTTAACTTTTGGTGAATATTGATGTAAGTTTAAGAGTACATTATGAACAGTTTAATAAAGAAAACTTGTCCTGTCAATTTTGGATTAGTCACATTGGAAAAAAAAGACAATTTTTTCTTTATATTATCATTTTACTGCCTTATTGTTATTATTAGAAAATTGTTTTTTGTTTTCTTTAAAGTTGTTTGATTGATATTTTTAAAAACATAATTTTTTTAACCCAAAGTTGTATCAAGATGAGGTGCGTAATTATACAGTGGTATGTAGAGAACACCCATCTGCATCAAGTCACAGAGGGACGTTGTGGTGTTCACAATGCCCCAATGCCAGGTGACATCCCCATGCCCCTACTCAATGGATTAAAGAGATGTGAAATAATGCTCATAAATAATTATTTTAATTAGCTCTTAGTTATTAATGTGGTGTTTATTTTTTATAAAACTATTACTGATCATGTTTGTTTGCGTCGCGCAAACCACGAGACGTTGAGCTGTTTGTTTTCTGGAAGACTTTTCATTAAAAAAATCTACGCGAGGTCTGCATAATGCAAACTTGACACAACCACTTCTACACAACCACTTTTAAATTCTTCTAAAATATGCAGAGAATTAAACATCATCACCCCCCATCAATGTTCACCACCGCCGTCCACCTCCACCACCACCGTCCGCCTCCACCCATCTTTCCGCCACCACCACCCACCATCTACCATCACCACCACCGTCCAGCACCGCCGTATACTATCACTAGTTGATTTTAGCAGTTTGCAAATGTTAAAAAACAGACAATTTTTTTTTCAGACTGCAGAAGTTTTGTCCATTTTTTTGCTACAGGTGTATATAAATGTGATTCGCACACTTCAATAATTTCATTGTAGAAAACTCAAAAATCACCTAAGTGTTATAGTGATATAATGTCTCTATCAAATTTAAGTGATTTCAAAACCTAACAAAAATAATTCTTTCATCATGTGTTAGTTGTATTCATATAATATTATAATAATATATAATGGAATACAGAAACATAAAGATTGATTTTGGTGACGAACTATTTTGAGTTAGGGTTTATATGGGCCGTATAATCTGCATTGGGTTGGGCCATGAGGCGCGTGAGGGTCACGGAGTGGTAGTGGGGGTGGGGGGATAGAGTGGGTGATGTTCCATGTGATATATGGTGGGGAAAGGAGAAGATTTTGGGTCCCACGTTCGGTGTGTTTCTCCAGAAAGCGGTTTGACCGGTCAAATACCTTTTTTCATCAACTGTCTCCAGCTATGAATTTTTAGAATGTTTCATCTCTCACTCCTTGGCATTTACAATACTAGTTGGATTTAAGGGCAAGTGTTTGTAATGTTTTATTTCGTATCGGATAGCGAACTGGTCGTTTTATTGATGTTTTGGTTAGGGTAAGGTGATTTTAACGTTAGATTGATTGAACCAGTTTGCGTAATATGTAGCTAGGTTAAAATAAAATATGTAAATACTACATGTTTCGGTGTGGATTTGTGTGTTTAATAAAATTTGAACACTTAAGGGTTGTTTGAGACGCTAAGATGTGACCTTATGTCTGAACGTTTAAAATGTAACATTTTAATGGTTATCTCTTAATCATTCAAACTTAAAGTAATCTTTTAACCATTAAAAGACTATAAATCATTAAAAGGCATCCTTTTAATAACCATTAAAAAACCATCTAACAATCCCTTAGAGTAGTTAAAAATGGATTCTGAATTACTAACTAATTAGAAATGACATTTTAAAGATTTTTTTTTTAAATCCACCAACCACGTGGTACAGATTAGCCGATTCACTGGTCCGAGCTGTAACCAACTGATTCAAATGGGAAAGAGTCAAGTACGAATAATCAGACCAGATGTATGACCGATTTTCGGTCCAACCAGACCAATCTGATTTGTTTCTGAAAACAATATGTGTTTGTCTTCACAAAAGTAACGTGAATTTAAATTTTTATAAATGAAAATTTAGATTAGAATTTAATCGCCTGGTGCAATAGGAATGTTGTATGTACATACGAACCCTTAAAGTCTTCTATTTAATCTGTTACCAATCAAGTGTTAAAGTTAAATCATTACATAAAAAAATATTAATAATAATAGTAAATAGAAGTAAAGTTCGGGCAAATAAATAAGTTTATAAATTAGTTTAGTTTAATAAAATTCTTAAAAGTTTAAAGAGACTTAATTATATCAACTTGGATAATTAGTTATTATAATGATTATTAGTTATTTTAATAAGCTAATTAAGTAGTTGACTTAAAGCAAAGAAGTATAAACATTTATGTGCATCTTATAGTTTTTGACTAAGATTAGTCGAACCACTTTTATCAAAACGTACACATACACATTATGTGTATATATTAATAAATGTAAATATGTAATGATAACAAGAATCATTTTGATAATAAAAACATTGTGTAATGTAATAAGCTAAAAAAATTTCAGGTTTATAATGATTACAAAAAGCATTTGATAATAAAACCATTGTGTTGTATAATAAACGATAAGAAAACAAAGTATCGTCATTTCTAAGAAAGAAGAGTTGAAAATTCAATTTTCATATATACTTATTACATTGGGCCGGGCCTGATTCATATAGGAAAATAATAATGGAATAATGGAAGTAATAATGGAAGGAATAGGTGTCTTGAACCCGGGTGGTGTATGCGAAAACAGATTATTCTCGGTAAAATCAACACGAGTTATCCTGAAAAAGCTAAGAGTTGTAGAAACAGATCCAGTCTACGAGTGGAATAACTAGTTACCGATTAAATTAAACCTATATGAATGGGAGACATTGTTGAATAGGATACCGACTAAAGCAGCGTTGCAAATTAAGAAGAAGACTCACTTTGGTGTTGCGTATTTGTTTGAAGTATCACTTGAACGCGCCACATCGTATATAACACAAACCAAATCTCGTAGATAAATTAGAAGTTGAAGAACAAATACACATGTTAGAAGTGGAAATAGGAATGTATTTACAATATGTCAGCTTGCATATGTAACGATAATACCCGCAAAAAAACAAACACTAACACCAAATAAAGCAAAAGAAATGTATTTATATTGTAATTCCTTACCTTTTGTTTTTAACGACTTTCTATTTTCTTATTTACAAATAAACAAACCATACCTTATAAATCTTATCCTTAGCAAAGTTATTGGTCGGGTATAAAAAGAGAGATATAAGCAACATTTATAAAGAGTAATAAAGTTCAGTTCTATATTGTTTGTTTTATATATTTATTTTTAAATAAATTCTGTTAAAAATATATATGCATTTTTACTTAAACTGGTTTTGAACTCTTTTGGGCACGAACCGGTCTCAACCATATCGGTTCCTATAGGCTAGGGTTCCATCCATCCTCGAAGCGGTTTCTAACCGAGTCAGTTTATATAAGAACTTGATATCATTAACTTGGGACCATTCAAGTTTGAATTCAAACAAGCTTGTTTAGGCATACATCCTCACTTTGTAATTTGTATTCATTGGCGACATAAGGTAGATGTTTAATGGGCTCAAACTGGGCTTGAATAAATCATACCAATTTCTAGTTTTATAATCCATCTAAAATCGAGTTTAAACATTATTAAAAACAACTAAAATGAGCTTGTGAGTTGGACTAGTAAACTTTAATCGACTAATAATTAACATATTTAACATACATATCGAAATGATAGCAATTACGGACTTACACATGGGTAGCGTTGACAATGAAACATGTATTTTTTTCATATAATTTTTTTTCACAGACCAACTTATGCAACATTTGATCTGCCATGGACAACCTTCACGCTGAATTTTCTAACCAAAAATCCCACGGACATGTTCCTCCTATCTCCTCTCTTTTTCACCGGAACCTTCTTTTCTTCGAGAATGGTCCATAGCAAACAACTTTTGCTTTGGAAACTGGTGAAGCCCTTGGCCTCTCCATGCCACACGACCTCACATTGTCATCCATACATTGAAGAACCATTGATCACAACAGGTAGGAATTTTTAAGATAACTTTTAACACGTTAACTACAAATATAATAGTCGAAAGGCTCTTCATGTTTTATGGTAAAACTTACCTTCTATATATTGAACACATCCTTGTGAAAGAGTTTATTTTTTTATAATGTAGAAGGGACTTGTCAAGTGAGTAAGAGGACTTAGTGCATTAAGCATCACCAAATGCAACTATAAACATTATATATTTATCATGAACTCGTCTTCTTTAACATAAGTAAATTCATGCACAATAAGTAATTTAGTGCTATTTTTCTAAACAATGTAACTATACTGTATTAAGAAGAATATATGTGAGGAAAAAAAAAGGTGATAAACGGATATGTTCGCAAGTGACAGCTCAAAGCTAAAATTAACTCTAGCTTTTTTACAAACATGAACTTGAGATGCATATTCGTTAGGTTAACACAACCCATTTAACTCGAAAATAATTAATTTTATATAACAAATGTAAAATTATAAACTTACAACATAAAGTAAAAATATACGTAAAACATTTACATTAAACAACTAAAACTTCAAGCCTATATTTTTCCATAAGTATTCACATAATATATCTACGGGTTTATATTAAAACACAAGCCACAATTTTTAAAAACACGTAACAATAACATGTTACATGGGTCAATCTGTAAGCCATCATATTAACCCGACCACAATCTATCTAGCTAAACTCATTGCTTTTAAAAATGGACTTGACCGGGCAGTCGAACTGGTCAGACTGAGAACCAGACTTCAATCCGATTCGGTTTGGTGCTTAAAACCATTTTGACGTTGAACTGGTGGTCGGGCCGGTCGAATCGGGAACCGGACCGGTCCAACCGGTTATATATATATTTAAAACTTTTAGTATATTTTACATAATATTCATTAAAATAATAATAATTTTATCAAGTTTTTATATTCGGTCTAACCGGTTGAACCTAGGTCCAGTGATTTAAACATGCATTCAAGATCCAAACGAGTTTAACCAACTCATAATTACAAAATTCACCCCTGAATTATCCGTTACAGTACAAATTCACAGGTCAAGGTTTCACTGAACGGTCTAGAATCGACTACTTTGACTCTCCGTTTGCATCTCTCTTCAATAATCTTGTTGGTTCACCTAAACACCTTCAGTCGCTCGAATCACAGGCCATAAGTTGTTGCAAATTCCAACTTAGGGTTTTCGATCACTTCAAAAATCACCAAAAAAACTGATAATCTTCAATGGCTGTGGTGAAAGATGCGGAACAAGAGTACAAACCGAACAAGAAGAAAACAACTTCCGATGAGGATGATAAGAGGTACTATTTGAATTCTGTTATGTTGATTTTGTGTTGTGTTCGTCGAATTGGATGTGTAATTGTGTGTTAACTTCTGATTAGGAGGAAGAAGATGGTTCCAGGAGGCTTGATGAAGGCCGTGATTAGACCAGGAGGTGGTGATGCTATGCCTTCTGATGGTGATCAGGTTTGAAATTGATTTATATTATTACGTCTGTATTCAATTTCTATGTTTTTGCATCGTTTTGCTGTTTTGATTTAGTGCTTAGGTAGTTTAATTATTAATTGATCGCTTTAAGTGACAATTCTAGAGAACAACTAGTTATTTCCAAGTATGCAATAACATTAGTGTGGATGTTCTTACAGTTTTGACTCTATTTCCTTGAAAGTGCAAAAGCTGTCAAATTCTGTCTCAAAAGGCAAATGGTATTCCTGATGGTTGTAGAAATTAGGTGGCAGTTAATGAACTAATTTCTTTCTGCTTGAACTTTTGTATGATCCTAAGTATGTAAGGGAACATAGAAAGAGCACAGCTACATGGTATAATTGATGTTTTTTTTGTGCAGGTCATATATCATTGCACTGTTCGCACTTTAGATGGGGTGGTTGTTCAGTCTACTCGCTCAGAATTTGGCGGTGCGCTATACTTTACACTTTATTTTTCATACATTTTACTGCTTATTATCCATTGACTGTTAATCTACCATAGATGACCAAACTTCTAGTTTATCATATGGCTTAAAATTACATACAACACAACAACAAACAAACCCAGTATATCCCACGCATAGTCAGACTATGTATAGGGTATGGGAGAGGTAGGATGGGGGCAACCCTTTCCTCTATCTTGAACGGTAGAGAGGTTGCATCCAATGAGACCCCTGGCTTGAAATGTTTTAAAGAAAAAAAAATTGACACAACACAATAAGTAATAATAAGCAACCATAATAAGGTAAAGTACATAAAGGTACCAGAACATAGACAATAGCATATCGAAAGCCATCAAGTCATTAAATAGCATATAAATACCAATTCATCTAGACAGACTAAGAGGGTCAAAGACCCATATGGCTTAATTTACATATATATACATATATGTGTGTGTGTCTTTCTCTGAGTAGAATTGCTTGTTATGATGAAACATGAATCTAAAGAGCACTGTAGTTCTTTTCATTTAATGGGAATATGAATTCATGTATACTTTGGATGTGGATGTACTGGTTAATGTTAAGAGCCTGTATTGCTGCAAACTTGTAATCTGATGTAAAATTTTGAACTCTATGGAAAAGTGAGGGTGTAGAGGCAGATTTGTCGCCAAAAGACAAATTTGAATATGATCCATAACCACCCTACTCCCATTCCCAACTACAGTCTTGCTGAATTTTCTTTGTGTAATCTAAATGCAACAAATTTAAGTTCCAGGTTGCTAAAGAAAAAAAAAGGTTCTTTTCTTATCTTTTCAGTCTTCTTGAAAGTCCTGGCTCATAGAACAATTTAGATACATAGGATATAAGCTATCTTCAAGATAACTTCCTTTTTCCCTGAAAAGTTATTGAAACAAAAGCACTCATGCATGTTACTTTTCTAGCCATTGTAGTTTTGTCTACTAGCGCTATTAGTTCTTCTATTGCATTTCTTGTTTCCCTACTGTTGGAGTGAGATTTTGCTAGGTATGTTTGTTTGTTGCATTTCTTGTTTTCTAGACAATAATAAAAACCAGAAGCTTATTCCTACTTCCTTTATACGCGATTTTATATGGGTTGCAGTTTCAGCCAACCACACGTCTAAGCAAAAAGACTACCTGAAATCTGGTTGGGTTGGGTGTAAACTGTAAAGTAGGGTAGTCATGGTTTCTGGTGACTTATGCCATTGTACGGAATATTGGAATGTTCTAGTTGATCGCTTACTTGAGTTTCATTTGGGTTTTAGTTGCTTTGCTTATGTAGGCGTGCGATGCCCTGTTTCATTTAATTGTTATAGGCAAAGGCATCCCAACAAGGCAAGTTTTGGGTAAGAGCAAGATGATATTAGGGCTGTTAGAAGGAATTCCAACAATGTTGAAGGGTGAAGTTGCAGTGGTAAGTATTTGGTAGCGGTCATAGTTTATTCAGTAGTTGAAATTGTAATTGTCATGCTGGTTTCTTATTGATCCTTAACATATATTTTGGTGTTACCTATTTCAGTTAAAAATGAAGCCTGAATTGCACTATGGCGAGGATGACTGTCCAGTTTCTGCTTCAGATAGCTTTCCAAAGGATGCTGAACTTAATTTTGAGATTGAGTTGATCGAATTTTCTAAAATAAAGGTAAGAGCTACAGTTGGTTATTTATACCAAATAGGCATTATACAAACCTAATTTTTGCTTTTCACAAAATTGAGTTGATATGTATTTTTGTACCTTAGCTTCCTTATATCGTTTCATTCGGCATTGCTCATCCCCAGTTTTATATTTCTTTGCTTTTCATTCCGTTACCCAATGTTCTTCGCATTAGTACAAATCTTCATAATTAAAAGAAATTCAAAGCCTCTTACTCGAAGGATTTTGCATATAATCTTTTCTAGAATACTTTCTTGACGATTTTAACTTTCGAGGCATTAAGCAACTCATGTATACTTTAGGTTTAGTAGTTATTTTTTTATTATTGATATCATAACTCAGTTTTTTTGCTTTGTAAATATCCTTCAGGTTTATTTTTTTATTACTGATATCTTAACTCAGTTTTTATTTTCTGCTTTGTAAATATCCTTCAGGTTGTAACTGAAGATTTGGGTATCTTGAAGAAGGTATGTATAATGAAAAAATTATAACGAATCTTCTGATTCATGTGTAATTTACTTACTGCAGCAAATGTCTTTGTTCCCTAACTTTTCTGATTAGAAAAGAAAATCAAGTGAAAATGTCATAAGCTCCTATAAAAAAATGTCTAAATTTACTAATTGTATGAATCTTTTAGTTCTTATAATCTGAAATATGATATTTGTTGGGAACTTGGGATGTGGTGAACCTCAATGCAAGGAGTAGCATACTTCTAAATGATGTCATTTTGTGTTAGGATCAAACCACATTTGAATATACAGGATTTCAATTAATCACCGTCTCATCTCTTTTTCTAGTGATCATGTTGGTTCTGGACTTAAATCTGTACCTTGTGTGCTTGAAGCTTATTTCCATTATGTTATCTTCTCTTAGCATTTACTTTTGGTTTTTTTCTTTTTGAGTAATAATAATATGCAACAGGCAGTCTCTTGGTTGCATTTCTATTCCAGATAAAAATATTGTAGTTGAATTAGGACTTACTCATTTATATATTTCAATGTGAAAATTTTAACATCAATATGCCATTCACCGGACAGGTTATAGTTGAGGCACAGAGTTGGGAAAATCCGAGAGATCTTTATGAAGTAAAAGCCAGGTTCATTTTCTGTCATCCCTCTATTCATCTAACATTCTCTATCTCACACACACATTTGAAGAAGTCTAATTATGTCAGAAATGACTGTGATATTAATATACTTGTGGGCTGTGGTTTACTTTAGGGTTTCAGCCAAGTTGGGGGATGGGCAATCACTTCAATTACCTACAACTCGCGAACCAATTATGTTTACTTTTGGAAAATCCGAGGTTTCTTTATTGGCACATGTTCTTATTTGTCATATTACTTCCTTAATCACTCAGCTATTATTTAGTTTTAAGTATTAGAGACCTTAATTGCAGCTATGCATGAAATAAGATTCTATGTGCTATGGTATTCATTATATTTCTATGGTAGGTACCTAAAGGTCTTGAAAAGGGTATAGGGACAATGTCACGGGGAGAGAAAGCAGTGATTTATGTTACAAGTCAGTATTTAAGTCCAAGCCCTTTGATACCTTCTGTAGAAGGTATTGAAGAAGTTCACTTTGAGGTGGAGCTTATCCATTTTATTCAGGTGTGTAAATGCTTGTTCTTCGTAGTTTGAAGTATATTTATTTTCATTTATATGCTAGTTCTGCTGGGAATCTTCTATGCTTGAGGATACCTACTAGCAGTTAAGTAGATGTTGCAATGACATATGCTTCCTTTGAACCATAGCAATGCTCTATTGCTCATACATTATATCCCCTATCACAGTTTTCGTTGTTGTTCTTTTGAACAGAGATGATATTTCACCTATATATCATTGTACAGGTACGGGACGTGCTAGGAGATGGCCGTCTAATAAAACGCCGCATAAGAGATGGCAAAGGTGTTGTTTCAGTTCTTAAGTTTACCCTTGTGCAACATATTTGACATTAAATAGTTACATTTTGGTCCTTGACTTAAACTATTCAATTTGCCACAAGTTTTGCTTGAAGTAAATTTCATTTGGATTATCTGGTTACAGTTTAGTCCACCTATACTGGTAATAACCATTTGGTGCCTGATGCAAGAAATTTGTTGGATTTACACTCCCAATTGTTCAAAATGTAAAACATGGTTTGATATTTAACTTCAACAATCTCAATCTCAATTTGCCTGTAAATTTATCTTGGTGATAATTTCGCATGACATTAACCTAGGATAAATATTGGTTCAATACTGTGATTTTTTATTTGAATTTATTTCGGTGCTAGTTTTACTCTTATTTGCTATTAATGTATCAGCTCCTTTATCCATCTAAATTTAGTGGCCATTTTTTAGCGCGTGATGTAATTTGTTCTCCTGTTCTTACGAAAAAAATAGGTGAATTTCCTATGGATTGCCCTCTTCAAGACAGTCTATTGCGTGTGCATTACAAGGGCATGCTTACTAATAAAGAAAAGACGGTTTTCTACGATACAAGAGTTGACAACCATGGTCAACCTCTGGAGTTTTCCTCAGGGGAAGGGCTTGTAAGTTATTCCTAACCGTGAATCAAAGTTTGATTCTAGTTACTGATATTGACTGAACTGATTTACCCATCATCATTTATTCATTTTCTCGAAAAGCAGGAGATGATTTCAAAATCCTAATTTAGTATCACTGTCTGCTTGTTCATCGTGGAAATAGTTGTGTACTTGACTTTGCATGTAATTAGGTAGGCTGAATGGTTTATTTAACAGCTGCATAAGTGGATTTATCGTCACCTGGGTGCATGCATGACTCTATTTTCTCGAAAAGCAGGAGATGATTTCAAAATCCTAATTTAGTATCACTGTCTGCTTGTTCAACGTGGGAATAGTTGTGTACTTGACTTTGCTTGTAATTAGATAGGCTGAATGGTTTATTTAACAGCTGCATAAGTGGATTTATTGTCACCTGGGTGCATGCATGGCTCTATCAAGAAATTGCATTTACTACAATAATTTACCAAATTACACATGTCACAAAGTTAAGACTGTTAGAGCTGCTTGTGTAGTTTTGTCTGCAATATCAAGTTCATATCGTTGTTGTCTTCGGGAAAGATGTATGTAGGAGTTTTTTTTTGAATGTTAGGTACCTGAAGGTTTTGAGATGTGTGTTCGGCTGATGTTGCCTGAAGAGATATCACTTGTTACCTGCCCCCCTGATTATGCATATGACAAGTTTACCAGGTTTTTTCTTCAGTCGGCTCTGTTTTTATACAGCTTTACATGGAAAAAAGTGTTCTTGAAGCTGGCTATCGCTAACCTTGATGTTTGCTTTGCTTTGCTTTATTCTGTGACTAGGCCGGCTAATGTTCCTGAAGGTGCTCATGTTCAGTGGGAGATTGAGCTCCTTGGGTTTGAAATGCAAAAGGTAAACTGGTCTTAGTAACTCATTTCATGCATGCAATAGAAGTGAGGATATGCCAACTTACATGAACAAACAATCATGTGACAAATAGGCTTTACTAATGATATGTAACGTTATTACCAAAAGTACATGAATATTTTGTAAGATGAGTAGTGGATCCATAGCAAAATAATCATTAAATAAGAAACTAGTCTATGCTTAAGATAACTCAGAATTGCAAGACCCTAACATAAGTTTTAATTCTAAAAAGATGAAAAGAGTAGTGTATAATTGTGTACTAAAATGTTGTCTTTTGATTTTTAAGGTCGTATCATTTTTACATTTGGCTTATGTAAATCTGATTGTGACTACTTGATGTTCACGTATAAAAATATATACAGGTTAATTTTTATTAACCTAATGGTTGCTTCTGCAGGACTGGACTGGCATGGATTTTCGAGCTATTATGGACGATGTTGAGAAGACCAAAGGCACGGTATATAAACTTTTATGATTTTCAGATCTCATCCTGTTACCTGTTTCAGTATATTATTCTATATAATTTGATTACTTAGCATACAAATTGTAATTAGAAAAGTCATTTACTTTAAGCATGACTTGGAGTTCTATATAAAGAAACCACAACTGTCAATCTGTTACACCCACTCAAATATAAATTTATACTCGATGCTTGTGTTGATATTTCTGTCTTTATAAAATAAACTGGGAATGTTATAAATATATAGACTTCAAGCACAACTTGTATAAAGATATGCTGTTAGGGTAAGTTTTTACAAAGCCCTGTTCTTCATACAGGGTAACAGGCTATTCAAAGAAGGAAAATTTGCACTTGCGAAAGCAAAATATGAGAAGGTACAAACTCTGGACCATTGTTGCATTATAAATCTATATTTTCGAATTTGGGAGCATTTCATATAAATATGAAAGCATGGTTTTATTAAGGTCCTATGGTTGGCTGTAATATGATCTAATAATGCATTTTGTTGCAGGTTCTACGTGAATTCAATCATGTCAATCCTCAAGATGACGAAGAAGGAAAAGAGTTTGCAAATACACGAGTATGATGCTTCACTATTTCTTACAAGTTTACATGAGTAACTTATATATTTTTATACAATTTAATTAACCAAGACAGATTATCTGTTCCAAGGGCTAATTATCAACTTAACTGACACTGTTGTTTTAACTTTTTTTCGGTGCAAAAGAATCTGTTGAATCTGAATGTGGCTGCATGCTACCTGAAGATGGGGGATTGTCGGAAGTCAATTGAGACATGTAACAAAGTAAGTTCCTTTAATTCAAAATCTGTTTTTTCCCAACGATCAGAATATTTTAGTTGTTGACATTAATGGACAGTAATTGAAGAACCTGCACAATTGTCTTTATTCCTTTGTGTAGGTGTTAGATGCTAATCCTGTTCATGTTAAAGCACTTTATCGAAGAGGAATGGCTTACATGGAGGTTGGTGATTTTGACGAAGCAAGAGCGGATTTCAACAAGGTGACTTTTTAAATTTAGTTGATTTGATTCAAGACAAATAATGTTTGATGAACATCTGTTTTGATCATTTTCCTTGATTTTTAATAATAGATGATGACCATAGACAAATCATCTGAAGCCAATGCAAAAGCCGCTCTTCTTAAATTGAAGCAGACCGAGCAGGTTAGCTAATATAATATCTAAAATATATACCCCATCTATTGAGTAAAAAAATGCAATATTGTATGGGGGTAGTGACAAGATGGGCGGGTTAGGTAGGGTGTTCACTGTTCGGTTTTGTCTATCTTGACAAAAGTTGCTAACCATGATTTGGAGGATGCAAATCAAACTTGCCGGACTGCTCAGTTTTGGTGTTTGATGGTTTTTGTTTTGTCTGTTTGAACTGATCTTTTTATTTTTTTTTACAAAATCATTAGTTTGTTAAAAAAAATCAACAAAAAGATGGTTGATAAATATAATACATATACATAATTTCACATTCCAAAAGTAAAAATAGATGAGTTGTAAGAACGTCAGGCGGACCGGAAAGTGCCAAAACCGAACCGTGAGCCGAACTACAAAAATCTCAAACCAATCAAACTGGCGGACTCGCTATAGTTTGGGCAGTTTTGTCAGTTACAACGGTTTTAAACAGCCATAGGGTTGGTTTATGGGTTGAAACGACCAGCTTATTTCGAAAATTTGGTTAGTTACACTAAAAAAGAGAAACCAATGCTTATAACAGGAAGTTGAGAAGAAAGCCCGTAAGCAATTTAAAGGACTATTTGACAAGAAGCCTGGAGAAATATCAGAAGCTGGACTAGATGATAAAGCCAATGAGGCTAGGATTGATGGTGCACATGAGCCTTTGATTTCTAGCCAAGAAACGAAAGATGTGGATGAAGATGCACCACCGGCTCCAGCACCTGCTCGTACAAGTTCTTTTTCGCGACTGTGGACCGGTGGTGTGAATCTATTCAAGTCTCTTGGGGTAAACAGATGTTCCATATTGTGAAGTAAGAAATCTGAAAACCGCAAAATGAGAGATCATACACCACAAGTTTCAGCAAAAACTAATCCAGTTCCTGGAGTTAGAATACACCTTTTTTCTTATGAGAACTCACGTTATCTGGCGCAGTGTGAGCTCAAGTAATAATGCTATAGTTGTAACTTGTATGTTTCGCACCAAAACTAATCCAGTTCCTGGAGTTAGATCCTTTACCTTTGTCGTATCACCGATCTTGTTCTTGTTCGACATAATTTACTCTTTTTACGAATCCAACTATGACGAACGTATAGCCACAAGCATTAACGAACCATTATTTTAACACGCGACCGCCTATTCCACAACTTTTCATCTTACATTTTCTATGCAGTATACAACTCAATATCTATCATGTTGATAGGCCTCACTACTTTGTGCAGGCAAATTGTTTTATGTATTTTATATTTCTACACCCATCTTAGCAGGGGCGGACTTAAGATAGGAGGGGTTAATCGACCCTGTAGGTTTTTTAATCTATGTGTGATATGTATTGATGGTTTTTGATTGACCCTGTGTTTTTCTTAAGTCTTTGCATTTTGGAAGCAAAGCATGCAGGATAGATCAGATCTGGACGCGGCTGTTGCTCCATGACGATATGGACTTGACCCACTAGTTAAGTAGAATCCAGAAATTGGCATACCTTACTCAAGTGTACGGTATTTGCCGTGCTTAGGCCCCTTTTTGAGTCATTAGTCACCGAGAAGACCAGGCCCCTATGAAAAAAATTTACGACCTTGTTATAAATGTAAGATGAAACGAGTTTATGGTTTCCTTGTTATAAAATACAAGTCAAATCTGAAAGGTTAAGCATCTTATGATATACTTAAAAATGCAAGGAACACCTATGTAAATAACTTATGTGTGCACTTATACATGTAAATATGTAATGCATCGGATATGACAAGGGTTGTAACAACATAATTAGACCATCTCCGATGGTAAGTTTTTGAAAGCTCTGCATTTTGAGGCAGCACCTGAAGTTTCCAATACCAACGTACGCCTTGTGGGAGCAGCATGTTTGAGACCAATACCGATTTACAAGCTTCCATTTGAAACAAGGAGGGTGGTAAATCCTCTAAATAGGCTGTCGAGCATGTCCAATTATCAATCCACAATTTCGCTTCCTTCCCATCACCAAGATTGTATCTAAACCATTCATGTATGTTTATATGGAGACACCTAACAACATCAATTACTTTGATGATGTTTTCCCACAAGCCAATGATTGATTTGTTGCATGGAAATGAAGACCATTTTGTTGGCAAATGGTGAGTTGAGGAAATCACTCTAGCCCACAAGTCACTTTTTTACTTATTGTTAAGCCTCCAAAAGTCATTTAAGGAGCAGTGCATAATTAGAAGCCTGAATTGAATACCAATACCCCTAGCCTCTTTTGGAGCCAGCATTCTATTCCATGATACCCATGAAATTCTTGATGATGAGGAGTTTTCCTCTTTTTTCTCCAACAGAATCTCCTTCTTATGAACACAAGATGGCCTTCGGATACAAGAAGTTAAAAAGATTTCTTAAAAGACTCGAGTTCAAATCTTTATTTGATAAATATCTTGAATAATTACCTATTTTTAAAAAAGGTTACGAACCTAGAGAAACAGTAGATTAAGTCTACTTAGTAAAGGCTCTTACCTCTTAGATAGAAATTTTTGGATTCTAACATGTAAAGTAAATTATTTTGATGTAATTCAAGATTTAGTGACGGGAGATTTGTTATCTTAAAACCGGGTAACTTTATAAAATAATAATCAAGTTCATAGAATGTTTTAATCATGTAATTCAAGTTTTAAAAAATGTCTCAATTAAGTCACCCAGCTTTCATGATTTCTTTAAATTAAAGATTTTTAAATGTTTTTAGCATGTTTTTTTTGTTTCAATTAAGAAATATATTTTTCTTTTTTTACGCGGACGTGATGTGGTGACATGGAATTTATGTATTTTTTATATTTTTTTAATATAATTAACATGATTATTTAATTTTTTAATATAGTCACATATACCAGACATCCCAACCCTCAAATCTTTTTCTCCATTTATGTCTTGACTCAAACTAATTTATTGATGACTCAATTTGATGATTTAACAATTCAATTTAAACGAAATACATATACTTAATCTAGTTGAAACACTTTTAAAATCCGGTCCTATCATTTTCACTTTAAAAAACTTGTCCTACCCAATGTTTTTTAGACCGGATCGGTCCGACCGGTTCGACCGGGAATCGGTGCCGTGTCCGGTCCGGTCCGGTGTGAATCGTTTTTTAGTGGTCGAACCGGCCGGTTCGTCCCGAACCGCTGGTCGGACCGGGAAACCGGACCGGTTTTGGGTTTTCTTTTCTTTTTTTTTTGATTTTAATGGGTAAAAACGGGGTGTTAAACCATAAATTAGTACGTCGGATATACAAATATAGTTACGTTTTATATATAACTATAATATATATATATATATATATATATATATATATATATATATATATATATATATATATATATATATATATATATATATATATATATATATAGGGTCAGGTTCCTTTCAGAACTTGTTTTATCTTAAGAACTTACAGAACCAATCTTGACCATACATTATTATACATCAAATATATTAAAAATTAAATGAAAAGGACATAGTAGGAATAAACTAAAAATTTTCTCCCTCCAATTAATCAGTTAATTAATTATTATTAATGACAAATTCTCTCTCCAATTAGTCGGTTTATTAATTTATTAATGACCACTTCTTATTTCTCACTCCTTCTTTATTTTTATAAATTTACATATATGTTAAAAATCAAACCCATTTGGAATATAATCTGTCATATTTCAAACTAATCAAAAATTAAAATTATTAATTACCTTCTATTTAATATTTTATAAGTAATCTTCAAACTCATCATTCTTTCATCTAGTGGCTAACTTACATGTATGTAAATCTTTTTGTGAATCGCTTATTTTCATATTGATTTTCTATTTTCATATGTAAATCTTTAACAACTGTCTATTCACATTTATATAAATCTTCAAGATTACCATCTTACAAACTTATGGTTATTAACATATATATAAATTTTCATATTCCTAAACTTATTAATTATTTACGTATATGTGAATCTCCATAGTGATCATTGATTTTCACACTAATCATATTAAATATTTATGTGAATCATGTGTTACATATATGTAAGTCTTCATAAACTCGTCCATTTTCAAATTGATTGTTTATTTACATATATTAAAATCACAAACCGATTATCTATATACGTATATGTAAAAGTTTTACATATATGTAAATATGCTACTTACACATATATATATTTTCTAACTTATACATACATGTAATATGATTCATAGTATATTCTGTATAATAAATTACATGTGTATAATATGGTATAAAACCAACACCACTTCAGAAGTTATAACATATGTAATTATATGTTGTGTATAAAAACATGTCTCATTCAAAAGCTACATATACGTAGTTTGGTAGCAAAAAAAAACTAATCGAACCTAACCAAAACTAAAATCTTAACAGATTAAAACAATCTACCAAACTAATCTTTGATTTACAAATAAAATTTAAAAAACAATTGATAAATTGATAAACATATATACAAATATATGGAACCACATACTACTAACGTATGAATAATGTAGGCATCCACATCTACATCAATGTTTAGTTTATATCTTGATCTTACGCCTTTCATACACGTTCATCAGAAGCTGGAGTTAAAAGAGTGCCACTAAAATCAGTTCGTCCATATCAAAGGGTACGTGTTACATCTAACGACTAAACAACTCGAACCAACGGAGATGAAGCAAAATCAAATTTGAAAATTGAAAGTTTTTGCGAGACCCTAACCCCCGGTCGGATTTAGAACCATTGATCCAAGATAAGAACATGAAATACATACCACTGATGTTTAATCTTAATGAATCTCGAGGGCACGGGGGTGTTTTGATGCTTGTTGATTGCATTCGAGTGAGGCCGATGGAGATTAGTTGTTGTCGGTCGCATTCAAAATCGGACAAGCAAGGAGGAGCAGTGGTCGCTTGGTTGGATGCGAACAAGAAGGAGACAACGATATGTTCTAGTGGTGTGAGGTGAAGGACAATGGGGGGTTTGGGGCTGGTGGTTGACTGTTGTCTTTGGTGCCGTAGATAAGAGAATTATTTGAGGGATGAATTTCATTTAAAAAGGTAAATGCGATAATGCAGGGATTTAAATTGTTATTTTCTGAATTCCTAAAATACCCTTTTCTAAATATTACATTATCACTATAATTCTATATTATTACTAAAATGCCACAATGAGTATAGACCATTGATTTAATGATCCAAGGGTCTCAACAAGTTCTCGTAGTTCTCAAATTATTTGCGAGTTCTGAAAAGATCCTAACCCTATATATATATATATATATATATATATATATATATATATATATATATATATATATAAATCATATATAAATTACTTATATTTAATTACATATATAAATATAATTAATATATAGTTAAATCCGGTCCAACCGATCCGACCATCAAACCAGTAAAGTGTTCGGTTCAACGTCCGATCCGGTTCTGAAAACACAAGCACAATTCACCATAAGAGGTATGACATCACCCATACCATCACGGGTCCACCACCACACAGCCTTCTGGCCCCCACTCTCGATTCCACTCATTCGCCTTTAACCGTTAGATTGAAAACGAAACACCACTCTCATCTTCATAAATACACACACACTCACACACACTGCAACTCAAGTAGACCAGATTTCGCGGGATTTTCTTCAACATCATCACCTTCTTCATTTCCCCCATTCTTCACCATAAACAACGATCCCATTACACAGTAAGTTTCCATTGTTCATTTACATCACCTTAGACCCCTTACTTTTGTGTATAATCTTGTAGAATTTCATCATTTCTGTCATAAAATCTTGATTCAAGAAAGCAACAAACTTCAATATGTTGATCGAGAAACCTCTAGGTTATAGAAAACTGGAGAACCCATTGTATGATCATCAAAGATATGAACTGATACAATCTCCAGGTGAGAAGAATGTGAGTCATTTGCAACCTGTGGTGAACCACACTGAACCCATGGTTAAAGATGACGCCTTTATTAATCATATGAGAGATTTGGGTGTTCTTGATTGGGGTCGTTTGGAGAATTGTAAATCCAATGAGAAACGCATTTCACCAAGATTTAATAATACTTCAACACTTGTTGAAAGTAGATCAGTGAGGGTTTCAAGAAACAAGAACAAGATTCAAGAAACACCAATTGGGTCTCCATTCGATTCGTTGGATAGACAACGATTGCCACCGCGTGTTAGATGGCCTTCAGGGAAGCTTTGTTTGAATGATCATATGGTGGAACTTGATGACAGTTATAAAGGGGAACAAGTAGATCAAATGAATGATCATTTGATAGATGAATTCTCTGTTGTTTCTCAATCTTGCCCTTTGCCTTTGTCTCTCGGTGCTGAGGTCGAATGGTCGAATGAGACCCCTTTCACTCCAATTGGAAGTAGATCACTTAAAGAAAACATCAAGATTTTCAAGAAACATGATCTTGACATGTATGAACAGACTGCACGAAAATGTAGTCAACCATCGTCTCCGAATAGGAGATTTAACTTTAGCTTTGGGAAGATGGGTAGAAGTTACAGTCTGAATGAGAGTACTAATCGAGTGTCTCCTGATTCGACCAACGACAACCGGAAGAAATCAAATGGTGGTAATCGATCCAGGTCCAGTCCTTTGAGGAGATTTTTGGACCCATTGTTGAAGCCCAAAGGGGCTCATTTGGCTGAAAGGGCTCAGAAGTCGAAACTAGACCCGATTCCTACTAGTATTGCACATGTGAACGAGAATGAATTACTTCAGATCAAGAAACACAGATCATGTAATGGTCAAGCTCTGTTGCAGCTTACATTAAAGAATGATATCCCGTTTTTTAAACTTGTTATCGAAGGCAGCAGTGACCTTCTAGCTGCTGCTGTGAAGAAATTACCATCTGGTAATGATGCAAGTTTGATATACGCGTTCTTCTCTGTACACGAGACAAAGAAGAAGAGTGGAGGTTGGATGTACCAAAGTTCAAAAGAAAAAGGTTACAGCTTTGAGTATAATATTGTTGGACAAATGAAGATTACTAGCTCATACCATGATGAGTTTAATGATACTGAGAAACACCTATATGTTGTACGCGAGTCGGTCTTATATAGCACTGACACCACGCGGGCAGATCTGAAAACACTTGATTGCAAGCTAGAAGGGGAGCTAGCTGCTATAATTGTCAAGAATCCATGTGATGGAACTTGTGGAGATATTGGGAGCGCTAAAACAACGACTGTTGTTCTTCCTGATCGCGTTCATAGTAGGCCTAACGGTGGATCACCTTCTCCATTGATAAACAGATGGCGATCAGGTGGCGTATGCGACTGTGGAGGCTGGGATATTGGTTGTCAGTTTCATGTACTCACTAGTCATCAGAATGAAATCCTCGAGACTTCAACAACTCCTTCAACCTCAAGTCATCTCGACCTTTGTTATCAGGTATTTGCTAGCTTTAGATGCATAATATCTGAGTCTGATCAATGGTGATTGTTACAGGTTAACCAACATGATATGAGCTTGACTGTTATGATGGTTGCAGGTTGGGCGCAAGAACAAGTGCGGTTTTAGGTTGATTTCAGTTGAGGATGGGCTTTACTCACTTGAATATGATCCATCAATGTCATTGCTTCAAGCATTCTCCATATGTGTAGCAGTTGTTAGTAGCCAGAAGTTGACTCACATCTTTGAAGTCAATTATGTTCCAGAGTCAAAAGACTTGTCTAAACCGACACCGACAGACAACGAGAAAGTCAGAAGTCGGGTTTCGAAACCACCAGCATCACCTATTGCTTGGGTATAGTTACATCAGTTTTAGAGATAATAATCCCTTGTGGGAAAATTGATTGGAGCAGACTAGTAACTTTGCTTTGACTTTTGGATTGACCTCATTCTTGTACATGTGACATGAAAAAAATCGTTATTCAAATTACACATAATATTGTGTTCATGTGGTAAAAGTTTTTAAATTTAGTCCTATAACTACTTTAGTTATATTAGCAATAGCAGCACCAATTAATAGTTGTGTATTGGTGATGAAACACATGTTTCAATTCAGAACAAAGTTATGAACTAACACCCAAGGATAACTATAAGAGTATAAGGTGTAATATTCTACTTTCATAGTGTTAAAGAACAATCCTCAAGTGAGTAATTTTACTCCTAAGCTTCCAAATGCCACAAGTTAACCTGTCTACATATGACATTATTGTTGGATATAAATAAACAAACAACAATTGTTTGGAGGACCAGGTTTTAATATTTCATAATTCATACCAAAGGTGGGGAAAAAAACAAATGCGAAGAAAAAATTGGCAAAAAAACTGGTTCGATTAAAAAAAAACGGTTTTAGCAACTGGTTCTAGCCCGATTCAAACCACCAGTTTGGTAGCCGACACCCAAAACCGGTTCAAATTAAAAAATCGGTTAAACTAAAGAAAAAAGCTAGTTAAAAAACCGGTCCAAACCGGTTTGAGGGATTCGAGTATTCAGTTACGAAATCGTTTAAAAAACCAAAACGATTTGATAAAAAAAATGATTTGCTTACAAAACAAAAAAAAACCGATCTGGTTTAGGAACCGGTTGTACACTTTTAATTCATACAACCAAACTATTGAAAAGGGGGAAAACATGTCAATAGTGATAGATCAAGGGTGCAAAGTTGTATGTTTCACTTTCTAATAAAAAAGTCGCATCATATCTCTGCCAATTTTCAACTGCCAACACTGGTTTATCAACAAACCCTAAAAAATCCACAACAAAATCTTATCAATAATATCCTTCTGTACGCCATTAATGTCTTGAACTTACTGTAATGGAGCTCTCGAGGATCTCCACTACCTTAGGGAAGCACCGGGTAACCCGACCCGGTTTCATCAACAATGTGAGTACTGATACTTGATACCGATCGATCGATCGATCGATTTATTGACTTTTCTTCAAAATTCATGTTTTATGGTCACTTAGGTGTTAAAGTTATGTGTTTATTGCATCTGTTGCGATTGCAACGAAATAATTAGGTTTTAGTTCCTCGAGATCTTGACTTTTGATGTAACTGAGAGTCTGAGATAGAGATTTGAATAACCATCTAGACTTCTTAGCGAGATTTGAAAAATTAGGTTATTTTATGATGAATTTGGTCTTATTTACCCACATTTTTCTATTTCTGATGTGTATTAACTATGTATGATTGATATGAATTTTGATGCAAATTTGACATCCAGTAGTTATTATAAACACAGACACATGTTTGCTGATGTAATTTAATGATTTGGTCACTATTTACTCTTTAGTTCGTATCTCATGATCGCGCTTTTATTCTCAGGGAAGCTTCTGTAACAACAGGGCTCTTAGTAGCATGCAGTCTTCTTGTGTGATTGGTTTTGGGAAGATTGATACACCTTTGTTACAGTCCAGGAAACGATACAGTTTGTTAAACGCGTGTCAAGTGAAGAGGAATGATTCAGAAGGAACGTTAAGCGGTGAAAGTATGATACTGGATGAGCAAAGCTTGAAGCAAGAGTTGCAGATTGCTATCCAGGAGGAGAACTATGCACAAGCAGCGAAAATCAGGGATAATCTTAAGCATCTGCATGAAGATAGCAAGGCTGCAGTTTTAGCTGCAAATACTCGGTTTTACAACTCGTTTAGGAATGGTGATTTGGCGACAATGCAAGCCCTATGGTCGAAGAGTGATAATGTTTGTGTTGTGCATCCAGGTGTGAGTGGTATAAGTGGTTATGAACTTGTGATGGGAAGCTGGGAATATGTTTGGGCAGATTACGAGTTCCCACTGTCTATCGAGGTTAAGGATGTTCAAGTTCAGGTGAGAGGTGATGTTGGGTACGTTACGTGTGTTGAAGTGGTGAGGACTACTGGTAAAAGTTGGGGAAGTCAATTTGCAACCAATGTGTTTGAGAAGATTGATGGTCAATGGTTCATCTGTATTCACCATGCTTCTCATGTTGATTTGTGAAATTTTGCGACTAAAAGGTACCATATCTTACCATCATTATGTCACTAGGATAGATCATAGCTGTTTTGTTGTAATTATAAAGATAAAAAAATTACATACAGAATTGAGTCTCGTTCAATTCTGATCTCGGGGTGGATGTGTGAGGCAGCTATATGTGGATTTTATACAAAATCATGTCGAGTTAGTGTTGTAAACCAATATTTCGTTGTATTGTTTAGTTTTATATCATATGTGTTCATTTAGAATAAATGTTACATGTATTTGATAACATATTTTCACAGTGTAAATTAAAACCACTATGGTAGCTGCTGTACTTTTCTGTGTATAAATTTGATAGTTATGTTATAAAGCTACCCTCCAATAAAATTCTTCATGAAAGATGCATAGTTAGATACAGTGTGTTAGTGTGATTTGAAATTGTGAGAGGTCAGTATGAACGTTGACCCGCCCTGACCCGCCCCTGTGTGTGTGACCGAAAGTAGAAATTCAAAGGGATAAGTATGGATGTGTTGTGTTGCGATTTTATAGATGCCTTGTTTCGACACTCGGTTCTTACCTTAGTATGTTTACGTCCTACTGGTGTAAAATAGATGCTATCAACAACAACCGACTAGTCATGGGTCTCAATACATGAGAATTAGATACGATTAATTACCGGCTCTAAAAACAATTGATCCACCTAACGATAAACGATGGCAAGTTGGTATAGTAAAGCACGCTCTGCCCATTAAGCTGCAATAAACCCATAGATTATGCTTCAAAAATTGGTACCATTAGAAGAGGTTCATCTCTGCAAATGAACATTTGTACACATATACCCATTTCATTTCTGCCCTGTATCACTAGATTACCCAATCATGACTCATGAGGCATCAAGATATATGAAAGTGAGCTGGAAAAAGCCATTAAAAAACCATTATATTAAAGGCTTTTCTTTGTTCTTTCTTTTTCTTCTTTTTTTTCTTTTATTTCCTTCCTATGAGAACCTTTTTCATGTAGACTGCAACCGTTAGTACCTTGCTACCAATGAGATTAGGAAAATCACAATTTGCAGTCGGTAGGTGGTCCTTAAGGCGTTATGGCGGGACACTAGTGGAGCAAAATTTGAACTTGAGATCCAAGGGTAGAACTACCTTAGGGAGAACAGTGTCGACTGACATCATTCTTTTTCCAGCTTCAAGAACGTATAATATGTGAATTTCGAATGACACCATTTTTTTACGGTTGACACCATTGTTTTCTGAAAAAAATTATTTTCCCAATGCGCCTTGGTTTTTAAAAAAGTTATATAAGCTTTTTTGTAAGTTAAAAAAGAAATTTAAAAATAACATAAAAGTTTAAATAAATATCATTGTCTTAGTTGTACGGATTATAGAATATTAGAATTAAAAACTCAAATTCCTAGACAATTTTTATTATTTATTACCCAATTATTAATTAGTTATATAGGTTGCAAAGAAGCTTATTGCATGTCTGTTGGTTTATCGTTTATTGAAGTTAACATTAGTTTTACCGGTTGTAATCACGAGTATTAAGAGATGTTTCCTTCAAAGAAACATATAAAGATAGAGTTACATAATCAGATAAGTAATGAGTATATGAATAATGTTTATATATGTTATATTGATTTACAATTATTTGAAAAAAAAACAACCAACAACTTAAAGATGTGATGTATCAGTTTCAAACATGATTACGGCTATTATAAAACATGTCCATAATTGTAACGTGTATTATTGAGACATGTTAACGAACATTTGGTTTGCATGAAAGTACAGAGCCGAGAGGAGCAAAATGAATGGGTGAGAGAACAAAAATCACTGAAAATGGCACAATCAAACGACATCTGAATGAGAAAGAAAATCTATTCAAACCTAATTTAACACCTTTTATAAGAATAAAGAGAAAAACTGGGATAGCATTATTAAAAACTTGATTTTCCATCTCAATTCACAAAAAAGAAGTGTAATTCTAAATAACTAATAGGTTTTATTTTAAACCATTTAAACAAAACATATCATTGTGATTATCATATAGCAAACTTGTTCTCACAACAGTTTGTAACTTCTTTAGATTTTATGAATTTGTTCTCTTATTAACTCTTTTGATAATGAACTTGTACTTACAATGATTCGTATCAACATTACCTCGATCTCATGAGCTCTTTTTTATACACATGCACGCCCTCATTTTGGCTTGGGTTCCGCCTTAATGCATCTAATTATTAAAACATCTCATGAAACCCTAAAAGTAAGGACCATTGCATCTTCACACATCACATGTTGATAGGTTTGATGAGAATTTAGAATGCAATGAGTAAAGTTGTTCTTGTAACGTGGTAGGGGTTGTGAGTTGAACACCTCAGTGGGGGCTATGAGGATGAATGTGTTATCACTAGAACACTCGCATCTGTGTCTACAATCTAATTATTTTTAACTGCATTTAGAACTATCCCAATCGATTAAAAATTATCATTCAATAAATTTATTTACTTTTTAAAAACCACCACATCTCATTTATCATATCTATCTTTATATTCTTTTTATATTATTTATTTATTTTACTTCATTTACGATTTTAACTACTAACTATTTTGTCTTACTATATTTCTCCAATAAAACTGATTTCTAGTAGTCTTTTGTTGAAAAGGTTCAGGTCAAGAAAGGTCCAACGAAAAATGATCACTGTGGTTAGGACATGTTAACTAGAAAAATAGACGATAATGAAAATCATTTATCATTTATCACATTGTGAATCAACCAAATTACATTAAAAAGTCATAAAACTAGTTCAATAAACCTTTCTAGTTCATTACACCTTTCTGTTTATATGAAACAAAGCTTAATCCCACTCTTTTGTACAATATATAAAGGTTCTTTGTCATTTGCCAAACAACACATATACAAGAGCTACTCACATCCAAATCCATCTCATTCTTTTGTATAATAAATAAAGGTTCTCTGTCATGATTTGCAATTAGTTTATATGGTATAACTTCAAACAAAAAATGTTGAACCAAACCAAAAACGAAATGAAACTAAATTAAATTGCTTAAAAGGGAGTTGGTTTCTTACTTGACAATAAAATAACAAAAATAACAAAGAAATCTACAAAAGAGTAAGCAAGATCATATTTGCATATACATTATAGTTGAATGACAATGTCGATATAAATTGGTCTTTCTGGTTCGTGGTAGGACGACGGGTTGACTAAAAAACAATAAATTGCTAAAAGAACATTAGAAACTATGCTTTAAATGGGAGAAAAAGCAACCACAACATATTCATTGAGTATGGAACTCATTAATCAAACACAAGGTTAGTTAACCATACACAGAAAAAAAAAGATAACATTTAACAACAAAAGGTAACCACCAAAATATTGGAGTACTTTTAACTTCTACAAGTTAAAACAATCTATGTTTCAACTTTCATTACAGTGTGACAAATTGCTTCATTACCCTAACATCACGATTATAAAATAATGAACATGCTAGATGCAATTTGGTACTTGAACATGCAGTTTGTTTGTGCTATTTATCACACTAGAAAAAGTAAATAAGAAGGAATGTAATACTGCCATTATATTTGTTTTGATCTAACTTCAAGCTAACTTTAAGTCTTTAACGTAACTTCAACCTAAAATTCAATTCAAACTACTAATTTCCTTTTGGAAAGCTATTGAAACCAAGCTAATATGGATCAATTTCAGGCTTTTCCTAAATTTGTACTAGATCAACAAATATGGTTGTCTCAACAAGATACATATTATCTTCGGTCCCTCTTTCGGTTCACCACATCATTAATTTACAGCCACTGTCATTTTGTAACCATGAACGTAATTTTAGACGTCATAAACCAATCATGTACAGTGAACCTTTACATATAAAAATTTACTGTACCTTTTATAAAACTGAATCATATTTTAAGAAACCTGATGTAAAGATTAAATAAGAGAATTATTTATTGTTTCTTTAAAGGATAAAGTATGATATACCAATCCTTATCAAAGTGATATAAGAGCATTCATATCCCACTCTTCATCTTCATCTATATAATTACACTAAAATCACTATTTTTAATCTCTTTTCAATTAAATAATACTTTTTAATGCATTTATCATTACTTTTTCTCTCTTTTCTACTCACAACCACTTACAAAACATATTAAAAATTAATTAAGATGAAAAGTGTTTTACCAAATATAAAGATAAACAATAATACGTTTCGTATTCTCCACTCACAACAACTTATAACCGTTCTTTATAATATAAAGAACAAACTTACAAATATATATATATATATATATATATATATATATATATATATATATATATATATATATATATATATATATATATATATATATATATATATATATATATATATATATATATATATATATATATATATATGTATATGTATATATATATATATATATGTATGTATATGTATATATATATATATGTATATATATATATGTATATGTATATATGTATATATATGTATATGTATATATATATATGTATATATATAAAGATGGTGAGATGTGAATGCTCTAAAAAATATGTTATTTAGAGTTTTTTTTTTTAAGATTATATTTTATTATAAAAAAATCTGAAAAGCATATTTAAAAGCAAACACAAGTGGTGGGGGAATGGGGTCACTTCGTTGGCATTAACGACCTCTTGACAAGGTCCCAACGAATTCAACTGGCACGGCAGACACACATGAAAAGTCTTTCATGATAAGTCAAAATAATTCTCCACTTTTCCAACTTTTTTTAATTATTTAATAATACTTATTACAAACGAGCGACATTATAATAATAATAATAATAATAATTATTATTATTATTGTTGTTGTTATTGGGTAAAGGCACGATTAAAACAAGTAACTAAAAAAATTTAAGAGTAACATCTAAAATCACCGTTTGAAATCAAAGATTCTTAACAAGACGTTTACAAGTGTTAATGTTTACTTTTATTTACATACCGCATAAGAAAAATATGATAATAATATAATATAGAGTTTTATCAAAGTTGTCTTTAAGACTGTGCAGGATGAGAGATCATACAAGACCCATGTTCAAATGCGGGACTCAAATTTTTTTATCTTTATTAGATATCGTAGGTCAATTAACATATATAAAAAATATAAACCTATTTGTAATTAAATGTTCTTGATTGGAAAGCCCCCACTCGATATCTTAACAATCACATGTCTGGCGGCCTTATTTTTTACTTTTAAACATATTTTTTCTGGGTGTTTTTAAATGTACATCTACTATGTTATTGGGGACACCCGTTATATAGAGAGATGTATACTAGATAGTATGAGAAGGTTCCAATAACACAATTGGGTGTTGAACCACACCATTTCCTTTTCTCTTAAAGTTTCTAAAACACTAACATATTATAAAATTTAAAATACAATGTTGTAACGTGCTTTTTTATATATGTTTTGATAAATACAATAATTTAATTCAAAACTAAATATTTAACATATTTTGTTTGTCTTATAACTTTTAAAACATAATGATTTTCGTAAATCCGAATACGCTTTTATGATTTACCTTATTTTTTATATCATTGTAATATAAGTTTTATGCATTGATCCGGGTTATACATAACATATCTATAATTTTTTTTAACAACTTAGTGACTTTTTCTTTATATTCTAAAATATCATCGATACGTAGTTTAATATAAGCTTTATCAAAAACCGAATTGTCATGACGTGAGAAAACCTAATACCAGTTAATAATATGAAAATATATGTATATAATGACTTTAATCAAATGATGTTTGGATAATTTTATTATAGAAACTACAAGATATATGAAATAAGCAAATTAAATAAAAAAATCAGAGGACAGACATGCCAAAAGGCAACTGCATATGATGCCATGTGCCTCTTTAAACGGTGGTTAATCACCTAATATTGACCGTCAACGTGCTTTTTTTTGTTTGTACGCACACCAAGTGGTGTGTAGACTACGTGATCGTGAATCGAGACATTTGCACAAACAGTTATAGAATAATAAAACAAAATTAGATTATTAAATCTTATTAGATGATAATAATATGTTCTATTAGTTAAGTTTGATTAACAACTCTTGTAACTTTTACTTTTGTTATAAATCAGTGCAGAATTTAGAATTTTTTTAGGGGGCAGAGATTTTTAAGGGTGATTTAGCTATCACAATATAATATATTTTTTGGTCCGGTTCGGGTCGGATCCGGTTGGAACCGGTTCACTACCGAAAAACATCATTAAAATGATCCCTAAAATCTTGTATTTTCATATATATCAAGAATTACATTATAGTAATTACACTCATAAAAATCGTTATATATGATGTATAAGGCAATTATACTCATAAAAGTGATGATATGTAATACGTCTGAAACAATTATACTCATCGCTAAAATGGTTCCCAAATTCTTTAATGTTGATTATGTTTAACATATTTGAGAACAATGTCGGCCAATATAAATTTCGCTTGCTTAATAATCATTAACATTTATTTTGATATAATTTTTTTTCTTCCTACTAAATACTTGATTATTTGAGGGTGTAGATCCCGGTTAGCGAGAAAATATGATTTGTTGAACTGTAATTCTATTGTAGTTCCACCCTCGATAATGTTTTTGAGACATTATTGTTTTCTTTTTCAGTTTCAAAAGTTCAAGAGGGGCGATTACAAAATTTTAAGGGGGGTGGTCGAGATTTTCCCATATACATAACACTGAAATTTTTCGTTTAGGGTGGGAGGCTGCCCCCCTCCTCAACATATAGATACGCCCATGTTATTAATAACAGTTTCAGTAGCATATCGTCATACAAGCATATTCAACTTGTATTTGTTTTCTATTTTATTTCGCTTGTATGTTTTTTTAATTTTATTTATAATCATTATTGTACGCAAAACTCGATGCAAATCAAGTACGTATATCATGATATTTTTTTACTAGAATTGCCGAATCGCTAGTGTTACTGATTGTTATTACAAATTATAATATATTAAAGTGCAATTTGCCAATAAAAGAAGTTAAGTTACATAATATACCCTCTAAAGTTTTATATATATTCCTATTTTCAGCCTTTGATATTTAGATATTTTATTTCTGATCCTATAAGTTTTAAAACGTTGTTAATGTCGATAAAATTTGAAATAAATCAACCTAGCTGTGTTTTAATTTTACTAAAGTTAGGCGATTGACTCAAATCCACCCTATTGTTTCAAATTATAACTAAATGGTCGCCTAAGTCAAATTTCTCTATTTTGTGTGTATTGCCATTTTATTGTATTTGTAATGTGGCTGAACTAATTGTGATTAATGTGCTTGGGATATTTATAGTTCCAAATTACATGTGTAATGTGTTACGATTAACTAACCATGCAAGTGTGGTGGCCTTAAGGACTAGATTCTGATTCTCACAATAAGAGCATTATGATCCCGATTCAATTATTCGACGTGGGAGATTATGTACTTAACAAAGTATAACATGAAAACTTGATTCATATTGGTCCTTGTGTAATTGTTAGTTGACTTGATTAATAACATGAAAACTTGATTCATATTGATCCTTGTGTAATTGTTAGTTGACTTGATTAATAAACAACGTCTTTTGTTGATATACTTTATAGTGTATACAGTATAACCCTGACTAATTCGGTAATGATTTTGTATAACTTAATGACAGTACTTGGTAGTCTTGACTTGATTATAAAAGGATTTGTGTACTCACTTCACATACTTGTTCTTGAAGACAATGATCTTTACACGGTATGACCATGAGACTTGATTCTCATATATTTTGTGTTGTAAACCATGATTCTCACAAGTATGTGTAAGATTCTAAAGTAGGTGTTTGAGAACTAAGATTCTTATATAATTTATATTGTGGACCTTGATTCACACATTTTGGCTTTGTGGATTTTGATTTATATTTAAATTTATGTTTTTTAATTTACGTTTGGGATTTAACAATTTAAGGACTTTGATTCACACATATAATATGGTCTTGTGAAATAGACTCACATATATCTGTTTTGAGACATTATTCCCATATTATTAGTAAACTTGTAATGTGGCTTTAATCTAATACTATGCACCTTTTATAAGCATCATATTCTTAAGGTGCATTGACCCCTTCGTCTAACGGTGATTTTAAAACACATTTTCCTATATATGTTATTTTGTTATGCACATGATTTTTGGGTAAATTTTCTGGTTAAAAGTTATGTATATATATTAATAATTTATTTTTGTTAATGTGTATATATATGATGATGATGTATACTCTTGAAAGATACATCCAAAGAAACCAAGTATAAGAAGTCTTGAAGTGTTTAAGACTTTAAGCTGACATTAAATATCTTTCATGTATTTCCAAGCCTTGTAAATTATGTGTTTGATGTCCTACGTAACATCATGATACTTAAGTTACTCTACTCAATTCAAAAAGTCAAAAGTTTAAATCTTGTAAAGTTTAAATGTAAATAATTGAAAAAAAAAATATTTGGAGATAGATCTAAAAATATCATGTGTTTTATTACCATCTACACGCCGTTTTATATTTTATAATGCATATTTGAATAACAATTTATCATACAAGTCTGTAACATAAAGTCCAAAATTTACTCCTTTAGATTTCAAACAGTATTCACTAATAAACGGAACATTGTTTATCGATAGATACATACATGTTTAAAATATATAATACAAAAAAACGAGTGTTACACCAAACACTTATAAACCACATCCCTACATTAATTAATTTGCTTAATCACAAGGTTAAGCTAAAGGAGTAAAGCCTCTCATCCATCCTCATTGCTTGGAATACGAGAAAACATCAGAGCAAATGCTTACTAAAAATATTTATTACGTAATCCAACATTAAGAAGCTGTTAGGTAGCCTATTACGAGACTACCTTTAAATCCATCATAGGTACTATGTGTCTTTAATTCGCTTGAAAAACATCCTTAAATGGTTCATCGAGCCTCTTAATCGGTAAGTTTTGAAAACATGTTGATTGATCCATATGCTACCTCTTATTATGTCATACCCTCCATCCAGCAGCAATCACGTCGGATCTGACCTAGATTGACCATGACCCTGAACCAACAATGTTCGTATCACCAGTGGCAGATCTTGGACAATTTTATAAGGGGGAAGGGGCGGGGGCGAAATTTTTTTTTTTAGGGCGGCGAACTCGTCATATGTTAAAAAATTTACACTACCAAACAAAAAATTTACATTACCGAACAAAAAATTAACTCTACTAAAGAGAAAAAAAGAGGGACGGGGCCCCTCCCGGCCCCTATAATACTTCGCAAATACGTATCACATTTTAATGGCTCAATACAAGTTTGTTGTCAAACAGTTTCTAAATTCATCTAGAAGGTGTTTTTGGTCATTTCTAAAACATAGAGGGGGCGTTATTGCAATAGTCATAAAGTTGGGGCGGCTTAATCGATCACCAAAAGCCCCCTTATTAATCTCCTATTTCCTCTATCAACGGTCTCGACGTGTTCAACTCGCGTTTCACCGAAATCATACACATAATAATTTTCAATTTTCAATTTTCATTACTACCCACTCTTCAAATCGATCCTAAATTTATTATTATTATTATTATTCCTACATCAAATCTTCCATCTCTCTTCACAAAGCTGTTTGATCTGTTTAAAAGTGCAATTTCGCTGTGAATTTCATCTAAATCGCCTCGATTTGAAGGATTTGCGAGTGAATTGATTCGCTAATCGAGCGAATTGAGGATTAGAATCGGTTTCAGACGATTTGGTAGATTGATTTTGGTTTTGGAGTAGAAGGAGGTGGTTATCGTTGATTTGGTGAAGAGCGATGTGGACGTTGACCGCTAGGTTTGTGATGTGATATGGCATTGGCTGTTGTAAGATCTTACGATGTCGTTTTACATTGGTCGCGAGGCTTCCAAGGTATTCGTTCGTTTGCACTGTGTTTACTTTTAGTTGATTCATTATCTCGATTTGAACGAGTAGTTTGTGAGATTGTTTTGATTTTGTGTTGTTTGTTGATCTGTTGGTTGATTAGCTTTGGAAAAGGATTTGTGCGGAAACTACGACGGAGATCAACCTTCTTGTGGAGAATTGGAAGTATATTCTAGGCGGTTTGATTTGTCAGGTTTTGCTCATTCTTGATCTCGTTGTTCTTGTTTAAAGTAATTTGGATGAAGATTTTTGATTCATTGATGAGTTTGAGAGTAGTGATACACAGTATTATGATCTGGACCCTTCTATTACTAATGTTATGCAATATTGCAATGTTAATGTGTCCTTAAACTTAAAAAGTTGTTTGTACTCGATAAATTTGCAATTTTCTGGTCAATTAGATTAGAAAAGGTACTTACTTACCACATCCAACAAGGTTGTTTCAATATTGATTTATGGGATGGTCAATACATAGCCAAAATTTATGATTTTTTGCTCATTTTTTCATCAGTTTTTTAATGTGTTCTATTCGTTAACGTTCTAGTGAGATGCTAGTTATCTTATTTTTCGCTTTGGTATACTTTCTTCAGTACATTCATGGTCTGGCAGCTCGAGGAGTTCATTATTTTCATCGTCCAGGACCAATTCTTCAGGATACTGGGTTCTTTCTGCTTCCTGTACGTATAACTTAAGGCTCAAACTCTTACCTACATATAAAAGACATTACTTATGTCTATAAGTCTTGATGGTTATAACATCAAAACCTTGGGTCCTATGGCTCACAGACGCGAATTCGAATTGGGGCCAAAGGTCTCAGTTTTGATAGGGAAAAAAAGGTTGCTTGTTGATGATTATATTTGTAATTCTATGGTTTTAGGAACTTGGGCAGGAGAGAGCATACGTCAGTGAGACCGTATTTTCATTTGTCTTTCTATCCTTCTTCCTGGTAATTAAGCTTTCTATTTAATGTTTTGTGAATTTTAGTTTGTTATAGTAACTTGTTTTTCTTATGCTATAGTCTCTACCTAACTGCATTTATGATTGGCATGTAAATATTTTCCTGATTCAGTGTTTTGTACTGTTTGACTTTTCTTCTCGTACAGTGGACCTTCCATCCTTTCATATTCAAGAACAAAAAGATCTACACAGTTCTAATATGGTGCAGGGTCCTCGCGTTTTTAGTTGTAAGTGACCATTTGTACCAGCATATTTACTCGCTTTCATGATAAATGATTATGTTTGTGCTTTTGGATGAAGTGAGCTAAAGGTGTACTAATTTCAAGGACCTTTTATCAAGAAAATAGCTCCTGTCACTGTTGTGGCTGGTATTTATTTTGGTGCACACAGTCACAGACATTTAAATGCATGTATCTTACATATGCATATGTAGATGTAGATGCAAGTACGCATGTATATGTAGTGTATGCATAAACAAAATTAATTTTTTTGTTGAAACCTAGCATATACAACACATATAGGAGTGGTATAATGTATGGAGTCCAAATACGATTAATATTGCATTTTAACTGTTCCATTTTATGAAGAAAAACTTATGTGGGATTTTATATATTGCATTTTCAATTTACACTAAGATTCATCTGTTCCATGAGATGTGCAACAAATTTTATGTATTTTTATAGGGCCCTTGAAAACTAACATTTTTTCTCTGTCATGCAGGCTTGTCAGATTCTTCGTATAATTACATTCTATTCAACTATACTGCCTGGTCCAAACTACCATTGTCGCGAGGTATTTGAATTGTTTTCAGTTTAATTATTAGTTTGTTTTTTTGCTCTGTAAATATACATTTGAACTACGCCTCAATTTTACTCTTACGGTCAAAATTATTGTTCATGATTTCCAGGGTTCGCGGCGTGCAACGCTTCCTCGTCCAGATAATCTTTTGGAAGTTCTATTAATCAGTAAGTTCTCTTTCTTTTGAAAACTAATTCCTTCTTTTGCCTTGCTGATGCCTTTCAGTTAGTTTCTAATGTTATTATCTGAACTTGCAGTTCCCCGGGGTGTTCTTTTTGGTTGTGGGGATCTGATATTCTCATCTCACATGATCTTTTCTCTTGTATTTGTTCGGACGTATCAAAAATACGGTACTCGGAGGTAATGTTGTGAATATATATTTAATATTTTATAGGTTGAGTAAATTAATTTTCTCGGATGACTTTCTGTTCAAGATCTTGTTTGGTGAAGAATTGGGTTTTTTGATCTACAAAACACAGCACCTGTTTAAATAGGAAACCCAAAAATACTTGTAGAAGAGATTTATAATATATCTTAAAACCACAAACAGCATGATGATTGCATCTTTTCCAGTGTCACACATTTTATATAACATAGCGTTCGTAATATCTAAACACTGTTTGATTCTTTCTTGCAGATTTATAAAACAGTGTGCTTGGTTAGTTGTTGTGGTTCAGAGTTTATTAATTATTGCATCTCGTAAGCATTACACAGTTGATGTAGTTGTGGCCTGGTAAGATAAGCATATTCACCCATCTTCAACATGAATGCAATAACTCTGTTACTTAAGTTTACTAACTTATTATTATTGTTGCAGGTACACAGTTAATTTAGTCGTGTTCTTTGTTGACCACAAGTTGCCAGGTTAGTGTGATACAAAATTATAAAATATATTATATGTACTACTATTGACCCACAACCGTGTCAGACTGTAACATATAAGCGTTACTTTACAGAGCTACCTGACCGCAGTCTAGGTGCCCTTTTGCTACCTGTGAACAAGGATGGTGGCCGAATGAAAGATGAAGGCGCTAAACTTGTGAATGGCAACTCTGGAGATCCTGTAGATCGGGTAATCATTTGTTACTAGTAACTTTCTCTTGATCCGATATTATAAAATAATAATAAAATTGGATACAATAGTAGGAATAATTGAGGTTACTGTTGGTGATACAGAGGTCGAGAAGTCAAGCCAACGGGAAGGTGAATGAAGACAGTGACAATGTGCACATTGAAGTAGTGGATGGTTCATAGCTGCTGATGATGATCAAACCGATTTTCGTTACGGCTTATTATGTTGATTCAAGTTCAAAGACTGCTGAACCCTGGTTTGTATCTCTAAGTAAGAAAGAGGGTCTTTGTTGCTGTATTCATTTTGATTTCAAATCCTCCCCAGTTGTGTTATGAACTTGGTTTTTTTTTCATTTATTAGCATTTCTTATTTATCAAACTGTTAAATTATTATATTTTGCTTGATTAATGGAATTTCAAGTGTATATGGTTTCACTCTTCTGTTTATTCTCCTAACCATGTCTACACAAAGTTGATTTGCACACAAGTGTGTTTCTGTATAGCTTTCTTTATAGTATAACTGTATAAGAGAAGTCATGTTTTTGTAAAAAGTTACTGGGGTTTCTTCCTAAAAGAACTCATCATGTTTTCATAAAACGGGTAGTGGGTGTGCCTTCGCCAAAACACGTGATGGCTGATATGGCTATGCGGTGTCACAAGGGAACACTGGCCCACCCTATGTCGTAACGACTAGTGAGGGATGAGCGGGATTAGAGAAAAAAACTTGTGTGACGTTGCTGTAGAAAGGAGAGCGCGTTTAGAATGGGAGGGATGGAACAAATGACACCTGCCTCGCTAACCCTCTCTTGGTCTGTCATGGGCAAAGAAAAGTTTACTCTCGTGCTACTTTTACTCATTGTTTTTCCGGTTATATGCCGTATACAAATCTGTTTTATATCAAGTCGAAAACTGGTGAATCATTCCAATCTTTTTTGTCGAGATTTAAATATTCAAACATTTCTGGTTTAGCTATGAAAAGTTATCTGCAAAACAAAATTTTATAGAGTAATAAGCTATCCTACACATCATTTACAATGACCCATATCTTTACTACAGAGGTGTAGAAATTGGGTTTTTCGCCCAAATCGTGCGGAATGTTTGGCTCAAGTCAACAAGAGTCAAAACTGTAACTGGTTTTTGTGGGGGCAATCATCAGGTAGGAGTCGGGTTGATTTGGGTTCGAAACAGGATTGGTTCGGGTTAAACCGGTTTCAACATATACTGTTGGCAATCACGTCGAGTTTGAAACCGGTTTTTCACTATCTCTACGAGTATACGACTGTAACGGCTCTACGTCTCTACCTTACTGCTTACCAAGTTACTAGTCTAAGTTAATTTTTATTACTATATGACCACAGCCCATCACTGCCCAAGTGTCTGTTAAGTCTCAAAATGATTTACTTATCAACGAAGGCCCAAGTGGCCAACTATAAATCCCAAAGAATATTATTATTATTATTATAAAAATTCCCCAAGGATCACAAATGAGTGGTGGATACCTGGGACCCATTAGAATACACCCTCTTATCAGCCTTACATTTTTCATAACCCAATCTCATCTTTACATAAACATAATAATAATTTTACAAAAATCAATCCAACACAAATCTTCATCCTCTTGCAACCATGGCTGCAACCACATCCTCAAACCTCCTTCACTTCTCCAGCTCCCACTCAATTTCCCGACTCACGCCTCTCAAAACCGCCCTCTTTTCATGCTCCAAGAGGCGGCCCTCGCAGGCCGCCTCTGGTGCCATCGCCACCACACGCGTACAGTGCATGGCGGTGGCATCAGAAGCAGAATCTGCTAAGAAAACAAGTTCTTACCAGATTGTCACATTGACAAACTGGTTGTTGAAACAAGAGCAATCCGGGATCATTGATGCGGAGCTTACGATCGTTCTATCCAGCATTTCGATGGCTTGTAAGCAGATTGCATCGTTGGTGCAACGAGCCAGCATCTCGAACCTCACCGGGGTCCAGGGAGCCGTAAATGTTCAAGGAGAGGATCAAAAGAAACTCGATGTCGTCTCCAATGAGGTATTACTACTTATATTTATATATATGACACTCGAATAGAATTCATAGAAACATATGAAACACACGGATTGAATAAAAAAATATTAAATTAAATAGTTAGTAATTAATATTCTGTAACTTATCTGTCACAATCAAAATCATTATTCATGTTTGTAATTGAAATCTCCCTAGGTGTTTTCAAACTGTTTGCGATCGAGTGGACGGACCGGAATCATCGCGTCGGAGGAGGAGGACGTCCCGGTGGCGGTGGAAGAGAGTTACTCCGGCAACTACATTGTGGTGTTTGATCCCCTTGATGGTTCATCTAACATTGATGCTGCTGTATCAACAGGTTCTATTTTTGGAATCTACAGCCCCAATGATGAGTGTCTCGCTGACATCGGCGATGAGTCAACGGTAATTAATCAATTCCTTTAAAACCAGTGACTGTAATAATACAGGGTAAAGATGCGTACATCAGACCTAAGTTTGTCTGTCAGTCTAGTCTAGTGACCAAATATATGAGATTAAAAATCAAACATACTAGATAAATAAGTGAATTTGCAACAAAGTATTTATCAAAGATGATTACATGAACAATGGAGTCAAATTACTTGCTGTTCACATGTGAATTTTGAGTCAAACATGTTACAAGTTTGACCAAAAAGTCAAAATGCAGCTTGACAGTGTGGAACAAAAGTGCATAGTCAACGTATGCCAGCCCGGAAACAACCTTCTAGCAGCAGGCTACTGTATGTACTCAAGCTCTGTGATCTTCGTGCTCTCGATCGGGACCGGGGTCTACGCGTTCACATTAGACCCGATGTACGGTGAGTTTGTGCTCACACAAGAAAAGATTCAAATCCCGAAATCGGGGAAGATTTACTCGTTTAACGAAGGGAACTATCAACTATGGGATGATAAGCTTAAAAAGTATATGGATGATCTAAAGGACCCCGGCCCCACGGGCAAGCCGTATTCGGCTAGGTACATTGGAAGTTTGGTTGGTGATTTTCATAGGACACTTTTGTATGGGGGGATTTACGGGTACCCGCGTGACAAGAAGAGTAAGAATGGGAAACTTAGGTTGTTGTATGAGTGTGCACCTATGAGTTACTTGGTTGAACAAGCGGGTGGGAAGGGGTCCGATGGGCATCAACGCGTGCTTGACATCCAGCCGACCGAGGTTCGTTGGGCTAGAAATTGTTAATATTATGTTGCACACGCGATTGATCGGTTGATCGATAAATGAAACTGATTTGATGTGTTGGTTTTTGTATTTGCAGATTCATCAGAGAGTTCCTTTGTACATTGGGAGTGTAGAGGAAGTGGAGAAATTGGAGAAGTATTTGGCTTGAATGTAAAATATGAAACTTAAGTGTTGTTAAAGAGATGATGTTCATGGGGATCTATTAAAGAGATGGTGTTCGTAAGTATAATCAATCAACACTACTATAAGAGTGCAAAAATTCCTAAGAAATTTTAGATGTAAAACAGATCAAACATATTTTTGACGAAACACCAGAAAACCTCAGGCGTTTGGTTCGCGAAATTTGTTGGATTTGAAATTAGAATTAAATTTGAATGGGAATTAGAAGAAACTGCATTTGCCGTCAATATTTTCCAAAGGAATTTGAAATTCAATGGAATTGGAATCTATAAAGGGAATTTAATTTCCAAATGTTTTTTTTTAATTACAAAACACTTATAAAGGAATTTGAATTTACCATCCATTGCAAACCGCCACCACCTCAATGACCACCGATCATCGCCACCACATACCATCGACCGTCGCCGCTGACAATCGACCGTGCCCGTTGCTGAAAACCGGTGGTGCCCCACCGCCGCCACCAACTGATCACGCCCGCCGCCGAAACCGGTAGTCTTCGTCGAGCGCGTGCATAGTTAAGAGTGTAAAATTATATAGATAGATAATAGGATGAATTTAAACTAAAAAGACTAGTCTTCAAATTACAAAATCATACGAGCTATGATTTAGTTGCTAGACTACTAAAAGAGACTTAAATGGACTATATTAATGAGCAAGTCCATAGTTAATTAAATTGCTAGCCCACTAATAAATCAAATGGGCCATCGTTAGAAATAAGAGAAATTGAATTTGGGGCTCTTCGGTAGTTTGATGTAGAGGCATTTCGGGTTTTGGGCCGTACTTAAAACCGGACAAACCGGGTTAGGCACAACCGAGCTATTTGTACCCAGGTTGACGTGAAACCGGGTATGAACCCGGGTCGGGTTTACCAACGTGAAAACCCTACCCGCTATACCCAGGTAGAGTAGGGTAGGGTCCGGTCAAAACCGTACCTAGGCCCAATACCGGTTTTTTTCTTTTCTTTTGTGTGTGTGTGTGTCCAATACAGGGTTCAATCGGGTCGGGTTCAGTTCAGGTCGGGTTCGCTGAAAAATTCAAAATCTAAAACCAGTTCCAATCCTACTAGTTTAAACGGGTCCAACCCGGGTACACCTCCCATCAGGTACTACCCGTACCCGGGTCTGGGTTGGGTACACTAGGTCGGGTTCGAACTCGGTTTTTATGCCCACCTCTATAGAGGTGCACAAACCGGGTTTAGAATTTAAACGGGGTCTGGTTAAACCCTGGTTCAGGTCGTGGTCAACATATTCCAAATCGGGTTTGAGCGGGTCCCTATTATGTAATTTAGATAATACGATGGATCCATAGCGGGTTGAACCGGTTCGATTTCAGGTCGGGTCGTGGAACCCCTGGGTTGGTGAACGGATAAGGTAACCAAGTTGGGGGGAGGGGGCACCGGGTTGTACCCGTGTCGAGTTGAATCCTGAACCTGGTTTCATTGTGCATCTCTAGTTTGGTGGGGGCTAGGGTTGGGCCATGTTCACGAATCATGAGCGCATCCTCTGGCTATGTTTGTTCTTATCACTGGCTTATATCGGTAAAGGTTGCGCCTAATGATAAAGTCATTAGACATAGAATGGTGTAGTTATTTTTAATGTCGAAACTTCGAGTTTTGTTTAAGACGGTTTGATGTAATTTAGTAGTGATGTCGTTAGAAGAAGAAGAACATTCGCCGCTTAAAAATCAGACGCTAATTATTTTTGTGTTGTTTGTCATCGGGTTGTTTCTGTTGTCTTATTGACTAGGATTAAATAATTATTTTGTAGCTAAAGAATTATATAGTAACTAGCAGTACCGTCCCGTCGATTCATCGGGGCAAGGGGGGAGGTAAAACCATACCAAGTAGCTCGTATTTAAAAATAAATAATAAACAAAAACATAAAACCGATGAAAGTTGACGTAAAAATGTTAAACCACACATGTGAAATGTAAAATATATCTAAAACAATAAGTAAGTCGATCTATAATTAGTGCCTTGCGATGAGGCTGTTAAACTAGGAAAAATAAACATAAAAATGTTGAACCACACACGCACGTTGCAACATGTTAACTCACAACATTTAGACCGAAACGTACAACGAAAAATTTTTAAATATAAAAAGTATAGTGGTCCAAAGTTGAAAGTAAAAATGTTGGGGCTAAATTGTAAAAAATGTAAAAGTATTGGGTTAAAATAGAAAACGTAAAGATCATAACAAGAAAAAAAAGACAAAAGACGAGTACAACCCATTAAACACATGATACAACCCATGATGCATAACAAAATTGATAATTAGTATATATATAATACTACCTAGTTCGTTTATTCGTATGTCTAATTAATTTGTTCTTTGCAATCACAACTAAGTTAGGTTTTAATCATCAGTTGAAAGACTTGTATTCTGTGTTGAGTTTGAATACAAGACAACCGTGTTCATGATGTAGTAAGTGTTTATGATTGTGTTTTTGTTACTGCTTTTGTATTAATCTAAAAGACGGTTAGTGATTGATTCATCGATACAATTAAAACTATTTTAGGTTAAAAGGTTTAATATTTAAAAAAATTAGTTTTGAAGTTTTGTATATTTACAATCAACCTAAATAATCCTTGTATAATTATTTATATATACAATTTTTTCCAAACCAGTCAATTCCTTTAAAACGATTACCAAGTGCCACTGATACCTCTTCTATCCTTTTTACCGACGTTTGTAATTACCCTCAAAATGAGTTTTTCTGAGACGCGACATCAACCGCATACACTAATTCTAACGCTTCAGTCATAACTCACCTAGAAAAACCGTTAAGGAGAAAACTATCACTATAAAAACCCATTTGAGTTTATGTTTAAATATAAGACGTACAAGATCACAAATTCACAACACAAACAATCATTCTCTTCTGTCTAATTTTTTAAATTAGTCTATATATATAAAAACTAAAAAGATAATAATCTTATTTGTATATAAAATAGTGCACATTCACAATGAGTTCACTTTTTTTATAAACTTGTTGCAATTTCACCTACAATGTGTAGTAATTTTATGTATCCGACCACCCATACCCTTTTGTGCACCTTTCGTTTTCTTTCAACCACAAAAAGAATTAAAAAATTGGAAGTCACGTGAAACAAAGGAAAAAAGTAAATAAAGGTAACAAATAATAAGAGTTTCATTTATTATTGTACATGAGGATGAGGGTTACGTATCCTAGGAACAGCTGTCCCCTAGGACCGACTTAATACATTTTTCACATTAACCTCTTTACTTTTCATGTTATTAATAATACCTTCGTCTACTACTTTTTATTTGCAAATCAACTCCACAAGTATCAATTTCGTATGAATATATCAAATCCAAGTAACGAGCGATTTTGTTTAAACTTTTTATAAAAAGAGTAAGCTCATTAATCCAAAAGTTTTAAAAAACAAAAATTAGCCCAGTAATAGCGAAAGTTTATATTTTTCTTACTATAATCATATACAATAATATTTTATTATGTATTATATTCAACAATTCAATATATATCCAAGTAATAGACCCCTTTAACTCATGAGATTAAGCAAAATCAATATATGCTAACTTTGATGTAGTTTAATATCTATTAAATTAAACTTGAAACTTTAATTAGTATTTATATATCACTCTTAAAGTAATAATATTCTGAAACATTCTAAGATTTATCTCAAAATGGATGCGGTAACATCATTTTAGCCTGTAAACACTTTATTCTTTACATATATTCTACTTTTAAAATCATAATACCTACATTTTATATGATTTCATTCGGTTGAAAAATTAGTTAGAAAAATCAATTACTTTACCATCAAAATATATAACAAAAAAGTTAAAACCTAATATTAACAACCTTTTAGATAAACAATTACATCGTTTCACGATCACTTAGGGTGGACGGGCACCAATGCCACACCCATCACACCATAAACTATACCAATCAAATCTTCTCACGTCACATTACACCACACACACAATTTTGGTGGTGGTGGCCGCATTGTTGCCACACCAAGCCACATGAAAAGAATTGTTGCCATACCACGCCACGAAACACACACCATGCGACATGAAAGGGGGTGACGGTGATGGTGTCGGACGGCGTTGAGGCATGCCGTTGCCTCACGACGTGCCCGCCCATTCCACCCTTATCACCAAATGTAGTAATAAGTGAAAGCTAAAGGAAATTAATTGGTAGTAGTTAAGTGTCAATAAAAGAAAGTTGAAGGACTATTTGAGAACAACACCCTCACCTATTCTTCTACTCCCAATGTCAGCACACACTGAGCAAAAGTGAGAGTATCAGACTCTTGCAGCACCACAACCCACTCAATTCACCATTCCCCACAACTTCTTCATCTTCAATTCTCAAACCCTAACATCAATTCCTCAATGAATCCTTCATAAATCCCCTTTTAAGTTTCAAAGCTCAATATCAACACCAATTCATCAATTCCACCATAAAAATGGCCCCTTTTCCCACCTCAAACTCAAAATACCTCATTATAATCCTCTGTTTTTTCACCTTTAACTTCAAATCCCTAACCGCAGGCTCCAATTCATCGTTTTTCTTCAAGAGTTTCGGTCAGAATTCACGTTTTGGGTCTGATCTTGCACTGTATGGTGATGCGAACGTTGTGAACGATGGGTTGTCGTTACAACTCACGGCCCCGTTGGATTCTAGTGTTGGTCGAGTGATTTACAAAAACCCCATCAAGTTTTATGAAGGAATCCCCAAGAAATTGGTGTCTTTTTCCACATATTTCTCGTTTTCGATCTCGTCGGATCATCGAAATGGAGATGGGTTAGCGTTTGTTGTGTTTTCAGATGGGTATCCTGTGGATTTGCTTGATGAGAATGGCTCATTTGGGCTTCCAATCGGTGGTAATTTGAAGTTCTTGAGTGTTGAATTTGATACTTTGATGGATGATAAGTATGGTGATGTGAATGGGAATCATGTTGGAATTGATTTGTCTAGCTTTGTGTCTGTGAAAGTAACAAACTTATCTTCTGTCAATTTGGGGTTAAACAGTGGTAACAGGTTGCAGGTTTGGATCGATTATGAATCAAATTCAAGAAGATTAGAGGTTAGATTGAGTAAATTTGGGGAAAATCGGCCCGTTGATCCGTTGCTGTTCGAGCACATTGATTTGCCTAAAATGTGGCCTGCAAATGAGGGGTTTTATGTGGGATTAAGTTCATCAAATGGGAATTCTTCACAAGTCTGCAATGTGTACTCTTGGAGCTTCAAGACTCGACGATCGCCCGATTGGATGCATTCTGAACCGTTGGATCCGATTGTATTCAAAGAAGTGGATGAAAACAATGTCAAGATTCATAAGGGAAGTGATTGTGTTATGAGGATTCTTTCTGCACTCATACTCGGGATCGCGTTAGGAGCTTTAGGAAGCTTAATTGGTATGTTCATGTGGACATTATTCGCGAAAAGGCAGCCAATTTCACCTGAAGTGTATGCTATGAAGCCTGTGGTTCATGATAAAGCTTCTGCAAATGAGAAGCAATAGGTAAAAGTTTCACTAGTTTGTTTAGATGTTATTTGTTGTGAATTGTACATGATTTTGCTTGTGGTGATTGGTGCAACGGTTTCGTGTTCTTGTGTTACTATATTTTGTGATCAAATTATCTGAATCTAGTGTTTGTTTGTAGTAGTTGTATGTTATGAACAAGATGTGATTTTGTTGAGCTAAATGTTATATTTTTGCACTTCAAGAACTCTGTTTTACCATTGGTATAATGGTCTTAAGTGACATAAAGAATCCAATATGTTTAGTGGTAGGTGTGGTGGGTGTTTTAATGGCATTTGAATAGTGAATGCTTTTGTGCATTGGCATGTTAATGGTTTCTTACTTGTTAGCCAGAAAGGAGAAAGTGCTGCTTCTGATCTGTAAAGAACTTGCTTTATACTATTTTAAGGTAGTGAGGACTTGTACATGATGCATAAGAAGTTGTACTTGTTTGCCTTTTATAACATTAGATTAGACTTCCTTTTGGTTGTGATGATTGTAGTGCTTGTGATCAGTGGTGGTAATCATAGGGGTGACCTTAGAGGGACCTTACTACATGGGTTCAACCTATTGCCAATTGGGTCAATGTGACCTGTAGCTGCAGCCATAATGACGGGTCCATACGAAGTACGAACTATGTCATCGCTCTAAGGTTGGGTCGTTGGGTTTTATGGGCTTTAGCCCGAGTGTGCATATGCTTGGGGATGCTTGGATTTACGCTTTGAAAATGGTTATACGGATTATGCCATTTTAGAGAACAATATAAGCATGTTCAAATGGTATTTTGTATCGTATGTTTTATTACAACTGATTATCTGATTCTAGTTATTTAACATACGCTCTGATCGTCAGGAAAAAGGAAACGCAATAAATGAATGAATGTACCACTGTTTATACTTTACATTAACTGTGAAACAAAACAAAACCTTAAACTACCTGTGTCTTTCCAAACTCGTATTTGCTTCGTTCCTAAAGCCTACACTTATGAAAAATGTGACTGTTTAGTACTATGGGACGGGGCTGCACTCTACATTGCGCTGTCGGGTGAAATATACGTGTATTCCTGTACAGCCGAAACGAAAGAGTTCCCGTAAAAGATATTAAAGAATTGATAGAGGAAGAACTGATCTATTCCGATGATCGTAGTGTATCCCCATGGGTTGGTCTTTGATCAGGTAATACCCGAATAGTTTTACTTTTTGAGCGACCACATATACACCCGGGAAACGGGTTTGCATAAAAACTCTCTTCTAGCTTCGGAGACAGGCCGGGCTTCCTCTTGTATGGTGCACCCACGCGGTCTTTATGGATCGCCTTGACTTGGGAACTAAATGTTTCCCAAGAGATCTCACCCGCGTCCAGCTGATCAATCAGCTGGATAAAATGTAACCGGTGAGGGTTAATTGTCTTACGGAACCCTTCGAACCGCCGGTGCCCTTGGACCGCCTTAGCCATATTCCCGTCATAAGTGTAAGCGAACACATCGCTCTCGAGGGCTACATTGTAATCAAGGGCGGCTAGGCGGTTCTGGTAGCGGTTAAGAGTGACTAACTCGTCGGGGGTAGCAAGGGTGCTGTGTGTGAAGACGTTCGGGTACTCGCTTCGAAAAGCGTCCATGCTGTTATTACCGTATATTTCGCCCGCGACGATGTATATTTTGGTGTTGGTAGGGTACCCCATGGCTTTAAGAAACAAAGCAGCTTCTCTTGGTGACATTGGACACCCTCCTTGTTTTCTCTTTTCTGTGGCATTAATGTCTTTTTCTTTCCAATGCTTCACATTATATCTCATTGTTTCAAGTACTTTAGATTCTTCATTTGTTAGGTTATGGCTGCAGCCTGTGAATGCAAGCATATCCTTCTCATACCTGTAAATCGCTCACACGGTTAATAACCGACTCATTTTGACCTGTTACAGTACCCGCCCGTAATATAGCTGATATAATGTTATAGTACCTCAAATGTAGCGCGATATAGGGTTCGCCGTCGCTCCTGAGTCTCTCAACTAGCTTTCTACTGAGGCTCTCAATCTCATCCGAGTATCGAAGAGCCTCATAGTTTGCACGACATCTGAGCTTCTGATATAACGATGGAATGCCGTTGTTGACGAGCCTTCCATCAGAATGCGTGAAGCGGACGACTTTATGTTTTCGTAACAACGCCTTCATTTCTCCTCTATAATAACTTGACTGAATCATCAAAGTTGATAAAAGTTTATATGCATGATATGAATTATTTTTAGTTTTTTACACAATGTGGTGAAATACTAGGATGAATTTGGCTACACACCTTTGACCACGAGACCGGAGCCTTGACAAACGGTTTCACGGTTGCGTATTCTTGTGGTAAAGACTCGACGATTTCAACGTCATCTTTCAAGTCATCGATGAAATGCCTCCAATCGAAAATGTCCTTAAAATCACTACAAAGAAAGAACCAAAACATCAACCACCGGTCCATTACTCAAATATCACATTATTGTACAATTATTGTAAACCGTAAAGTTGTATACGCCTCCTACCTAGGATCGGTCCAAAAAGATTGATGATCAAGAGACGGGAGAACTAGAGTGGCGTTCATCATCTTCGCGATAGCCACCATGTCACATATCTAACATACAGATAAACACAATGTTACTAAAACTAGAAACGATTTCTTTTGCAATGCAAGTTTCTAAAAACTGAAAGTTTTCGTGATGAGAATGTGAACTCACCCCTGTCCTCATTTGATTCAATCCACCGTTGGCATGGACAAGAAGATACCCGTTCGTTGAAAATCTACTCTCTGAAAGCGAAAATCAAATAAAAACTTATTTCAAGTCCTATGCTAAATATAACACGCTGAACATTTGTAGTTGATTTTGTTTTGTGAAACCAAATAACATGACTTACCGCTTTGATCTCGAGGTCTACTGATGCATTGATGATAGTGACTACTATTTGGTTTCATCCAAATTTCTGATACCTACGTTAAATGAACAAATTGTTACACGGGTTATACAATATCATAACATAAAAAACTACAAGAACTACATAAACACTAGTCTTTTTTCTATCACGCTATATTATTCAGCAACTTCGTACAAATACTTATATAATTCTTGTAAAAAAAAAGTTTTTTTTAAAAAAGATATAATAAAACATAAACATTGGTACATACTCGAACCTGTGACTCGAATACGACAGTTAGCAAAAGTACAGGATGAGGGTAGAAAGGTAATTTACTCCATGGAATGATGTTCTAACGGTCAACTAAAGATTCCCATGAGGATTTCCACTCGGTTTCCAATTTGGTGATTTGTCAAAGATATATAATATAATAATATAATAATAATAAAGACAGTCCACAAATTGAATACTTTGGCTGCCCATCAATTATTCTCATGGGTGAATTTATAACGGAAACTTCAAACCCATTAATACCTTTTTTTTATTGAATTGAATATTTGACCATATATTGTTTTTCTAGACATTCTAAATTACATCATTTATACAATTTAAGTTGACTTGTAAAATGGTTTCTTATTGTTTACGCAGAAGTTTGAATATTATTTTGACATTTGAGAATTTCATTTTGAGAACATCTTACGTATCCTCTTATCATTGAAATCTTTCAACCTATAAAAACTACACTAAAAACTCACTAAACTAAATTTTATAAACTAAAAAATAAAGCCTTTAGACTTGTGCAAGCACATATTTGTGAAATTTATCAAAATAATGAGTTTTTGATTGAGTGACATTTAAATATTTGTAAAATAAAATTAATACCATCTTATTTTAATTTAGAAATTTAATAAGCTCTGGTTTGAAAAATAAACCCTAAATATTAAATGTACTTTAGACAAGTTTATGATCGTTAATATACAATTATTAGGTTATTGACTTGTATAATTTTTACAAGTCAAGAAGCTTTGATGTAACAAAATTATCTTCAGTATTTTTTATTTAATTTTCTGAAAGCACGAAATATATTGTTTTTTGAATGATATTAATTTAAAGTTTGTATATGTTTTCTTGATATATTAAGTATTAACATTGTTTTTAATGCTGAATGTGTAAGTCTCGTTAATAAGGTAGATTTAATAGTGTGTTAAGAGGCGTAAAAAGAAACTTCATTTTCATTTCAAAGACGTGATTCATAAACCCAGATAATTTTCTTGAGAAAAACCATAATTATAAAACAGAATCACACTTTAAATTTCCCATTTTATAACAAAATCAAATTATCTCCTTCAATTATTCAAAATTATTCAACCATAAAATTATTATAATCAAGAACTTTAGAAGAATAATCTTACAGGATCATCAACTTCAAGCGACTTCTCTAACACCCTTTTAGGCATATAAGACCTTCGAAACGAATCAACATCCGCTAAAACCCTCTGACCCTTCATCCCATCACTCTTATAATCCCTCAATATCAGCATCTGTGTACTCGACCAGCTCCGGCTCACCGCCTCCTCCTCCATCTCCGCCAGCGGCCCACCGCCACCCGCGGTGTACGTCACCTTCACAAACACACTAAACCCCACCACAATTATCAAAAACCCCAGCAACGTCCGCCTCAAATTCCGCCCCAACTTCCCATATCCACCACGAACATTATTACTACTACTATTACTATTACTGTTACTATTACAACAGCTGCTGCTGAAACAAACAAAGTCAGTTTCCCTTATACAATCATTGTGTTGATGATGATGATGATGTGCCATTGTGTTGATGACGTCGGAGGCGGTGGATGCCGACGTGGGATCGTTCGGCCGGCGGCGGTGGGCGTGTACGCCGCCGGTGGTCATCCGATACTATTAACGGATCACCAACTGGGATCTCGACCTCGAAATTTCAGCGGAAGTTGAAATTAAGGATCGAGATTTGATAGGAGGAGAAGGAGAAGAAGGAGGAGGAAGAAGATTGTTGTGGTTGATAATATTATTGGATATAAGAAAATTGTGGAGAGTTGAAAAGGGCGTAATAAAAGGCGATTCAATTGTTTGCGTGTGATTTAGTGGTGTTTGGGATATTTATAGTCACCCCTCTTTCCACGCGTATTGCCGTAAAACACGTCGTTGAATTTTTTTAAGTATTTATTCTTCTGTGAGTTGACATTTCCATGTTTCCTAGTGAACATGTTTTTCTTTACAACACTAAATCACACCACGTTAGGTTTATGGCGTTTATCGTGTAAACGAGCATAGTCGAGCACGGGTTCGTTTGGAATTAAGATCAGCTCGTTTTGACTCAAGATAGTTGACTCGTTAAAATTTTTTCAAACTCGAGCTCGGCTCGGGAGTCTGGATTGGCTTGTTTATTATTTAATTATTTTATTCATATTTATATATTTATTTATGTATATTATAATTATGCATTTTTATATAAATAATACTTATTATTTATTGTTTTATCATTATTCTTGTATAATCATATATATTTAATATAAATATATATTTAAAAAAATAAATAAAGAATATACGAATAAAAAGTTTGTTTAGGCTCACGAGCCGGCTTAAGTCGATATTTGAAGCTTGAGATCGGGCTTGATAATTTAAGGAGCTTTTTTTATGCTTGGGCTCGGATTGGGCTTGATAAGGCTCGACTAGTTTAGAGTTTTTATTGATCCGATTTCAAGTAGCTCAAGAACGTCTTGGCTCGTTTGCACAGTAATTGTGAGACTAGGGGTATGTTTGGTATAGGATAATGAACGAGATAAGAACACGAGAATGAAATGGATCATTACCATTTTATTGTCGAATTTGGTTATCTAGTGGAATGAAATAAATAATTATCTTATGTTATTTGGTAGGTACGAAAAGACGAATAAAATGGATTATTCCACGCCAGAGGGTTATCATGAGGAAAGCCATTTCCCGTTTTCCTTTGGTTCCTTAACGTGTTTGTTATTATGCATGCTAAACGAAAGAAGGGTTCGTATTGACACGATCCGAAACCCACACGGATTTATGTCAACAAAAACATTTATTTTTTTTCTTTAACCTAGATACAGTGTCATTTCTAGTAGACATGTTATAACTTTTAAGCAAGGACAAACTAATAATATATTGATTAGAGTGACAAGTTCATACTTGTAATGATTCTATAGACCGTAGACTTGTAGACGTTATAAAAGTTTTTCTTGTCTTTTTAATTTTGTTTACTTATTTTTAAAGAATTCGGAAAGAATTATGTTAACAACGGTTAATTTAAGTAAACTATAAGACGCCGTAACAATGTCTCCCTAAAATGCTTCGTCTTTAAAGTCCTAAACAACAATCTAGCACGTAATCACATGTTAATTATAACTTATCTTTGATAAGACACTTCCGTTTAGATTAGGTCACTATATGTTTATGGTTTAAGAAATCAAAAGTTAAACACTATTATCTACTTTTGTTTATATCTTTTGGGGCCCTTATTGTTAGTTACAACAAAACTTCTTTATACAGTTTCACTTTCGACTATATGGTGTATTTGGAAATCCGGAAATGAAATGTGTTCAACAACTAACCTTTTGGTTACAACGGTTGTTTAGAGGAAATGAATTCGATCTCTTATCTATAGTTAAAGTATAGAGGGAGATGTAACAATTTAAATCCGTCATGTTGGTTTGATATTACATTCTAGTCTTATTTTATTTGTTCCCTAACGTCTTGCTAGCTAGTTCTCTTTTGAATAAAATTATTTTTTCTACTGTAAACCAAGTTAATGATGAAACCGCCAACACTTTCTCTTATTAGAATTCAAACATAAAGCATAATTTTTATTCTCTTCGAATAAATTTATTTTATTGGAATTTGTATTATTTGTATATATCATATTGCATTAATTATTTGTATAAATACCGATGCATGAAATCCAACATGTCATGAAAGGGGACGATGACATTCATCTCAAACCAATATTAAGATTTTGTCAAACTTAATTGTAGTGATGAAATTTTAATTGGAAGTTGTGTTCTATATTATTATGTTACGTACGTAATAGCAAAATAATATCATTTAGTCATGAGTAAGGTGTGTTTTGGTTGTTTAGTATTATTTAAGCGGTTTGAATAAAAATTTTCATTATTTAATCCAGAAAATATAGAATATATGAAATTTTAGAATTGTACTTGAATATTTCATATATCAACTCGATTATTAGGGCGAGTTTGAGATCAGATTTTGGGTAATGAGAAACGTGTCGAGTAACTTTAACCATAAAGTCATGACAAGTAATTTTACAAACAAGTACGGGACTTGGGTTATCCAAATATGTTTCAAACTTGGCTCATTGTCATCAGTAATTTTCACCTCACACAAGATGTTAGATATAACCACATCAAAACTTGTTAAGAGGTCACCTTATACCACTCTCTTTCCATCATGCTTAACTCTAGACATGTGGGATGTAATACATTTATGCAACCAAAACACATCTTATCTTTGTATTTAAGGACTCATAGTCGTCAATGATTTTTACCTCAACATCCGATAAAACACTTGAGATCAAGTTACCCTAATACCATATTATAACACTCCACAATCGTCATGATATTCTCCATTTGTTCCCCTGCATAAGCTTACAACTGTCTTGTCAGTGATCAAAAAGGACTCTGATGAAGTCACCTATCTTGATACTACTCTCGCTCAAACACACTAAATTTCATCAGAACTCCATTATTAAGCATGAGGAGTTCTCTTGCAAATTTCTCACATAACTCACTAAAAACAAAGTTATCATCCAGTAGGAGCAAAGGAACAATATCATGGTCATGGTGGTTGTGTTATAATGATAGTTTATAGGGTGTCAACTAACTATGATGATCATCCACGTCCACTAGGATGAAAGCCTACATCATTGAGTTTGCGTGTAAGCATAACCCGCTAATCGATCTTATCATATGATTAAGCACAATTGAATACGTCCTGGAGATAGAGTTCGCCCCCCCCCCTTTTAAAATAGTGTACTTTCACCCCGCCTCCCCTAAGCTTTGGTTCAAGCTCCGCCACTGGATATCCCCACCAAGGTGATGCCCCCGCCCCCGTCCCGGAACCTCTGCTAAGACAATGTTGCCCCCTTAAACCCTAGGTTTGTTAACTACCTAGTATTTGTAATTAGAATAGTCTTAAATAAATGTGTATTTTACACCTCTTAAATTCAAAGTTCATTGAGATTTTTTGGTCTCTAATAAATCAAAGTTAACTACAATTACTTGTTGACCTTAAAATCACCAACTCGTGGGGACCTTGTACACAATCTAACTTCGAGAAATTGAAAAAAAATGAAGAAACTTTTAAAAGAAATTTATTTTTTTCGAAAACCATCTACATGAAATACTCCTTGACTATCAATCTATCATAAGGTGTATAAATTAAGACCGTCTATTGTGAATTTCTATGCTGAAATCCAAATTCGAGATAAAAGAGAAGTGTTTCTTTTGAAAACCATTAGTATGAAATACTCATTGACTATCATAACATGTCCTGATTAATTCAGTCGCCTATTGTGAATTACAATGTTAAAATCTAAATTGAAGATAAAAGAAAAGTTTTTTTTTTCTTCCAAAAACCGTTGGCATGAAATACTCCTTGACTATCATAATGTGTCACGATTAGGTCACTGATGATTCCGACGTACTTTAATGTGATGTATCATAGAGGTACATGATATGTTGTTGGTGGGGAAGCCTTTATGTTAGTGATTATAACGATACTCCCTGACTATCATAATGTGTCACGATTAGGGTCATAAGCTTTACCGATGATTCTGATGTACTTTAAATGTGATGTAACGTAGAGGAACATAATGTTGTATGTTGTTGGTGGGGAAGCTTTGTGTTAGCGATTAAAACAATACTCTATGACTATCATAATGTGTCACGATTAGGATCGTAAATTTCACTATTGATTTCGACGTAATTTAAATATGATGTAACGTAGAGGAAAATGATAGTGTATGTTGTTGGTGGGGAAGCCTTATGTTAATGATCAGAACGTTAAACAATTCTAATATAAATTCTCTTTTGATTTCTCTCTTTTAAGAAAACAACGGTTATAACAAGATTTGTTATCAACTTATCATAAAATGAATCGTTATAAACTAAAAAATAATAAGAATGCACTAATTTATTGTTTATCCATCTTTTGGGTGTGAGTGCCTAAACGAGATGACTTTTGAGTTGCACGTCTGACATGACAATAAGCCGTTACACATATTCAACTATATACATGATAATTAATTATATTTTATTTTTTGGAACTATGATTTTAAATTAATATTTTTAACAACCATCTATTCAGTGCGATGCAAATCAACTATAGAGCCTCTTATGGATATATGTAATATATAATTAAACATCTATGATATAGCTGAATAAATTCTTGGAATTCAAGTTTATGTGTCAAAATTTTAAACATGTTGCTGTTCAAAATATATATATTTTCACCAAACTAAACCTAATTTTTAAAAACGACTCAAGTATCAATTTACTTTCTGGTTAATTTAGATGCGTTTGTTATAAGAAAATTATAATCTAATAAAATACATTAAAGTTCAAAACTTGTATCACGTACGTCAAGAAATTTATCAAATAACAAAGTTACCTCGTTAAATGTATCCAGATACGTTTAATGATGTATCTAGTGACAAACTTAGGATTTTTTTCGCTGATAGTTATTTATTTCTTGATATATGTGTCGTTTTTTTCAACAAAATAGCGAGCAAATTTATAATTTTATAACTAGATAAGAGAAAAGTTTCAAACTTTAGAATGTTTTGATATTTTATATATTTTCCAGAAGTTTATTTTATCCAGAGACTAAAGACATTAGATTGATACCTAAGTAACATTTAGACTTATCTAAATATTCTTCTGGCTTTAGCAAATAAAAAGGTTAAATGTAAATTATCTTTAGTTTATATAATTTTAAAAGGAGTTAATAATATAATTAGATATCATTTAGTTAAGTCCAACCCAAAAGCTCTTTGTTTTGTTAAATGGTGACATGATAATTGCTTTTATAGAAACTTATTAGCCGTTATATATGCTATGCATGTGCCGCAGACCATATTATTATTAAATATAATTGGTGATCATAATTAATCATTGACGTAATAATAATTAAACAACGAATAATCTTTTAGCATAAATTCTAATTTAGCTTATTAAAAAACAGTTTTTAAAATACTTTAATTCACTCTACTTCTGCTGTCATCATCTCTAGTACAGAGACAACGCACCTTAACACACATAAAACAATAAATAATTTGTGAAATTAGTTTTATGAATTTATGACATTTCATGAAACTCAAAATGCTTAAAAGATATTTTAAATATAACAAAGAATCTTAAATTTGTAGATAAATGTAAACTCACCGATCATTTATAAGTTCATATTATATATAATAATAAAATTTGCGCTAAATACCAATATTTTCATGGAAAAAGGACAATTTGAAAGTAATTTTTTTAAATAAAGATTCTTAAATTTGTAGATAAAATGATTTAACCTACTATGGAGAGTATAAACTAATTTGATTGTCTGTCTTGTGCTCATGATCAATCATTTAGTTGGTTTTTTACATCTCAACTCTTTTACCAATTCATTTTTACTTAAACACAAATAATTAATTTTAAGTTGTCTTCGTATTCCCAACTAATGCACCAAAACTACATTAATGAACTTTCAAAACATATATATATACATACATACATACATACATATATATATATATATATATATATATATATATATATATATATATATATATATATATATATATATATCATTTGTCTCGTGTAAACTAATGAAGTAAAATTTAACTAAGATGTGACATTTTTTTATTTGATATCACGAGAATTAAAAGAATAATCTTGTTTACTGTAAAAATATAATAATACTAGCCTAACCACCCGTATATTACACGGTTTGAAAAAATTAAAATAAATACAAATATAAAATAATTAATTACAATAAATTTGTAATATATATACATGAAATTTTCTACTTTAATAAAAGGGTAACTAAGTTTGACACGTGACATCACCCCATTCATTTCGACCAAATTTTTTCGTTTCTCTATATATTAAATAATCACATTAATCATTAATAATATTATTTAATATTTTTTTGATAAAATAGTTTAAAGTAAATAAGAATAAGACATTTTTTATAATGTTATTTCTAAATAAACAATTTTTTATAAAATAAGAAATTTTTTTAAAACATCAAACTTTTTAAAACAATACGAAATATTTTGGAATTGGTGTTTTTAATAAGTAAATATTTTTAGAAAAAAATAATTAAAATAGGAAATTATAATAAGAAAGCTTTTATAAATGATATTTTATCAAAACGTTTGTTTTGAAAATATATTTAATTTTTTTTGAAAAAATAAACAAAAGTTCAAAAAGTTAATATCATTGTTTTATTATCTGTACGTAATTCAATCATATCTTATCTTAGAAAATTGTTTAAAATTTTTTATTCAATTTAATATTTTATTTATTCAAACCCATGTAGTACACGAGTTTACTAAAACTAGTAGATTAAACAATCGTGTATGCATGTAAATTACATGAAAGAATTATATATATAGAAATCTAATATTAGTGTTTACAAATCTCTAAAATCGTTTTTGTACATAAATATTTAAATAGATTCAGTTAACAATTTTTTAAACTTAAAAACCATCTTTTCTATAATGTTACTTTGTAATATTAATGTAAAAATTAAGGATATATAAAAATATGTTTTATAAGATAAATATTAAAAAAATAAGATATCAATATAAAACATGAACGAAGTGAAGGTTATGGTTGCATGACAAAAAGGTCAGCATTAAGATTTATTATTAAAAACTTGTTTTTTTAAATCCAAGTGTACGTAATATTCTAGTTGAATGCATAAGGAAATGAGTCGAAAATAATAATTATGTGTATAATGGAAGAGTAAAAGGAGTTCTTCATGCATACTTGTATAATTTGATTATAGGAAAGTCATTTTGAAGAATTCTCAAATGCCTTTGATATTGTAAGAAAAATAAACAAAAAAGTTCTTGTATATTTATAATAAAATAATTATATAATGGTATATAATACAAACAAATATTATCAATATTGTCAAAATATAGAACATTTTTAAAATCTTAAATTATAACCCAAAATCTTGGATTATTAATATCGGAGATTATAATTTGAGAACCACATATAGTCTATTTAAATATTCAAATTCTTAGTTTTAAATTTTTAGTTTTATCCCAAATTGAATTGCATATTAAAATTAAAATCTTTAAATTTTCATTTCAATAAGTAAATTTTAAATTTTAATTTTAGAATCCTGTTTAATTAAACATTAATACTGTTCAAATAGAATCCGCGAGTTTTCTTTTATAATCATATTGGTAATATAATGTCATGTGTCAATCTATGCTATGAAGATGGCATGAGACAATATAACACTTAAAATTATGTTACATGGGTAAACACTTTTTATTTATTATATATAAAGATTAAAAATATTTTTATAATAAACATCAGGTTTCATGATATTAATGCTTTCATGCATTTTCATCCACGGTAGACGTATCTTTTTCTTTCTTCCTTTTTACTTGTAACTTTTTGCAAGGAGTAAATTACATTTTTTTGCTCCTTAGAGTCTAGGTATTTTACCCTTTTATGCAAATCTATTACATTTATTTGCAGCTACTAGTTAGACAACAAAAGATCGTTGGCCAAGTGAACTACCGATATCACGACGTGTTAAAGGTGTTTATCTCCAAGTTGTTAAAGGTGCCAAGTTTAATAGTAGACAAACATTTAGATTTAAAAGTAGAATTTTTAAGATGTGAGTTAGCCGTTTAAAACAGTATACAACAAAAAGAATTTTTACTTTCTTAAAATAAATGTTGTTAGGACTGAATTGGACTGGCCGGTCCCACCAGTCCGACCGGGTATCGGCTAGGTGGCCGGTCCAGTTCACTATGGATCGTTTTTGTCTGGTCGAACCGGCCGGTTCGTACCGAACCGATGGTTGGACCGGTTCGAACCGGATTTTGGTATTTTTATATTGTAATGGGTAAAAATGGGGTGTTGAACCATAAATTAGTGTGTTGGATATACAAATATAGTTAAGTTTTATATATAACTATAAATACATATACAAATCATATATAAATTATTTATATTTAATTACATATAACTATATATGTAATATACTATATATATAATTATGGCGTTATCCGGTTTTAAGTCAGGTCCAACCACCAAACCAGTAAGGCATCCGGTTCAACGTCCGATCCAGTTCTGAAAACATTGCTTAAAACAACTAAAAATGCACACACATCTATAAATATACATTTAAATCTGCATCATATATTATAGACATGGGGGGGGCAGTGGGCGACGTTTAGGGCCCAAACTTTTTAGAGGTTTGAAATTTTAAAAAAAAAATACTACACACACACACACACACACACACACACATATATATATATATATATATATATATATATATATATATATATATATATATATATATATATATATATATATATATATATATATATATATATATATTGTGAATCCAAGGATCGCCAACAGGAATTATCAGTGTGAATCGATGTCAAGTCAACGTTAGCGGAATTAACGTTGATTTGGTTTAATTGTATTTAAGTAACTTTAAATATCAATAAAATATCAAGAACACACGAAACAAAACACAATTAATGATTAATCAATATTTTATTATAATGTGTTGGTGATTACAAAAGAATGAATGTACGATATCAATGAATGCTATGTTGTATATGTTTTTGATGATCGAAAGACTTTTGATGATTGTTGTATTGCTATTGCTGTTCTCCATCAATCAATCGTCTAACTCAATCGTTCTTGAATCGAAACCTAGGATCCATATTTATAGACAAAGATGTTTCAGTTATAGGAAACACCGGATCTCTTGGGATTTGATTTGTTTCTGATAAGGAATCATCGGATTTCTCGGGATTCGTATAACCGCCTTGTTGACTTGTTGACTTGTAACACTTGTATTATACAAGTGTTTGGACTCCGCAGAAATATTGTCTTCCGTAGATGTTTTGTTCTTCCGCAGATGTTTTGTTCTTCCGCAGAATTCTTGTTCTTCCGCAGCATTTCTTGAAATTCACTTGGAACTCGTTGATTTGTTCATCCGTAGATGATCTTCGGATGTTTTGTTACTTGTAAAATATATATCTACGGAAGAACGAAATGTTCATCCGTAGATGTTTCTTACACTTGGTCAATTTCAGTAATTGACCAAGTATGATGTTTGTACCTGCAGCCATACATAAATCAACACATATATAAATGGGTTAACCTATATATTTAATGCATACACAATAATGAAGTACAAAAGTTCATTACAGATTAATTCAAGTACTAAGCCTATACATAATGACTAGATCTACTGATTCTAGACCTAACAATACTCCCCCTTAGGCTTAGCTACTTGCAATCAGTCCTTCAAAACTGCAAGATCCTTGATTCTGGCAATCATCTTGTTGTAGAAGTAGGAAACAACAGTCTTCTGATCATCATACTTATAGTTGATCTTTATCTTGCTGATCTTCTTCAGAGTCTCATAACTGATTCCCAAAACATCTTCCTCTATAGTGAGTGTGTCTAACACCTTGTTGTTATTCACCACTTCTAGCTCATCTTGTTCTGTTATTCTGAGTTCTGTTACTTCATCAAAGGTTGTTCCCTTCAGTAGTCCAGCATTAAATCTTCTTCTTTTATATGCTTTGGCATGTAGTTTATCTATTACTTGAATCACATGGACATGTAGGAACAGATCATTTTGTGCTTTTTCATCAGACAGCTTGGGAAAGAATTTGTCATTAAGATATGAGGTGTAGCTGGGATGGAGCAGTTTGATTTCCACAGGATCAAAGATTCTGATCTTTTCAGCTTTCTTGTTCTCAGCATTTCTCAGTAGGACCAACTCTTTTGTCTTCTCAACATATCCCCATTCAGTGATTGGGTATGTGAATTGAGTCCCTTCAATGCATTTAAGTGCTGCTTTGTTTCTGTTGTTGTAGCCAATCCTCTTCAAGAATTCATCATCTACATGTTCTGAGGCATTGGTCTTGAATCTTTTTAGCCCTTTGATTCTCTTTTGATGTTCTACATCTTCTCTTTTGGCTTCTATAAGCACATCATCTTTAAATTTTGTTTTCAACTTTCCCACTAGGGTTGAGAAATCTCTTCCTCTAGGGTGAATTGGATAATTGCAGATGATTAAACTTTGAAGATCTTTGATGTCATTTTCTGGCAGACTCAACACTGAGAGTACATCATGGAAGTATTCAACTCTTCCAGATGTTCTTTTAATAACAGCACAATCCCAGTCTGGATCATATTTCCAGGCCATGATCTTGTTTTCTTCCGCATAGCTGGGAGTTGTGAGATGATCTATCAGTTGTATTAGAGTGGACTTTTGCTCAGTTATCTCTCTAACTGCAGTCCCAAGTGGCCATACTTTTCCGGGGATAACTTCTCTTGGCTCTCTAATCAATTTCTCTTTTCTTTTGTGCTGATCTTTAGGTTCAACTGTTATAGGTTCAGCAGGAAGTTTGCTTTGTTGTTCATAAGATGGATGTGGAGCTTCAGTTCTGAATTTTACTCCAGTATCTAGCTCAACTTTCATCACATGCTCCATCATCCTTCTGAGTTCCCCTACTGATCTTCCTTTAAGCTCATGAGGTTTGTAGTTATGTCCTTGTAACCAGCAAGTCATGTTGTATTTGCTCAGCTTGGCTGTGTCACAATGTCCCAACTCCTTCTTTGTGTTTTGATTCGATTGAAAGGTGCTGAAGGCTTCATAATCACAATTTGGAATCATAAAGCATGCAAGCTCAAATTCTTTTAACAGGTTCTTCATCTCTGTCATGTTTAGTCTTTCAACCATGTCATAAGGGAAACCATGGTTTATAAGTGTCATGAACATGGTTGATTCAGGCCTCTCTTCAAATATGTCACTTGTAGTCAGAAGATCATCAGCCTTTGAGACTTCTTGTTTTGGAGGAGAGTCTTCTTTGATTAATTCTTCCCACTCTTTATCACTTTCATCTTTCTTTTCAGAGATGGGCTTCTCAGTAGATAAGTCTATTGAGGGGGTGTGTTCAGGAGAAGTCAGCTTTTGTTTCTTTGAAATACTTTCATAAGTAGTTGGCTTCTTCTCAGCAGTACCAAGGTACTTTCTTTTCCTTGAGTACAAGATCATTTCTTTTGATGCCTCAGGACTTTGTTTCGTTTGAGCAGTTGAAGCCTTAGCATGAGATTCCAATGAACTGATCTTCAGTTTAAGTTGCTCAATTTCTTCTTCTTTTCTCTTTATAATGTTTGACTGAGCAGTCATAGTGCCAGATGCTTGTTCAAGTCTCTTCATGATCTTTTCTTTATCTTTCTTCTCAGACTCTGCTGACTCTTTAAGCTCAGCTTCCTTGTCTAGCAGAGCATCAATGACTTCTTTATCACTTTGAGCATCTTCTCTCAGTCTCTTTATTCTTGCTTGCTGTCTTATCAATTCTTCATCCTTTTCTTTTATTATGCCCTTCAGCTCTTGTATTCTTGCCTTTCTTTTATTTGATTTGAGCACCAGCTTGTTGTACTCAGCCACCAGATAACTTTTGCTCACTGGAATGTCATCATCACTCAGATCATCTTCATTATAAGCAATCACATCAACCTGATCTGCTTCTGTGTCTATTTCCTGATGCTGAGACTCAATCTCATCTTCTTTTACTTCCTCATGATCAACACTTGCTGAGCTTGACTTTGGTTCAGTGGCTTGATCTTCATGCTCTTGAAGAGTTTGTTGTTGTTGCTGGTCAGTCACTGGAGAAACTTGTTCAGTTTCATTTGAATGCACAGGGGATTCAGTCTTGGATAATGACAGTTTAACTGTACTTGCTTCTGAGACTAATTCTGTCTCTCCAGTGTAGATGCTCTCAGTATCTGAATTTGGAAGTTGTTGGTAAAGTTGCATCTGAGGCTGAATTGGTGATTGTGGTTGAATGGGAGATATTGGTTCAGTATTTTGACTGCCAGGTGATTGTGTTTGGGGTGTTTGTTGTTGTTGTGGTGATAGATGGAGGATTGGAGAGATAGGTTCTGTATTTTGGCTGGCTGGTGATTGTGTTTGGGGTGTTTGTTGTTGTTGTGGTGATAGATGGAGGATTGGAGAGATAGGTTCTGTATTTTGGCTGTGAGGGGATGGTGGTTGATGTGGTTGTTGTTGTTGAGGTGATGCTTCTGGTGATGGAGTGTCTTGAGCAGAGCTGGTAGCAGAGCTCTCTTCATCAATTTCCCAAACAAGCTCTTGAGGTATGTCTGCATTAGCATCAATCACATGAGCAAACATGTCTATGTCACCTCCTTCATATTTTCCTGAGATTTTGTTCAACACAGATCTGCCAAGGTGTGCTTGGATAAACACACCACCCTCCACAGATGTTCCAGGCAGGTCTGCATTAATGATGAGCTGAATGAACCTTGGAAACATATACATCTTATCAGCCTTCTGTACTCGAATGTGATCACACAAACAATTAAAGATGTACTTTGAATAGTTGTAGGTCCTTCCCTCAAAGATGCCAATGATACCAGATGATATATGTCTTGAAAATCTGTCAAGCCAGATTTTCTGTTTGACATACACTTCAGATAAGTGTGACACAAAAATCTGTATGGCTTACAGAGTCTTCCCTTCTTGATTTCTCCCTTTTCAAAGTCTCCATCATACCCCATTAGGAGAAAAACCTTTTATATGTATTCATTATCAAATACATCAGGGTGTCCAACTTCAACATCTCCCAGTTCTAGTACCCTTCTTATTGTTTGTTCGTCTATTCTCAGCCTTCGATTCTTTACTTCTGCAATAATTCCTTCATCATCTTCTTCTATATGTGCAGAATTCCAGAAATCACTGATATGCGAGCGATAAATCGTTGGCTCTGCAGATAGTGCATAGAATATCCTTGATCTTCTCAAATATCTCATAATTTCTTGACATCCTTCTGACACAGGATCGTCAGGGTTCAAGAAAGCACACACATTATGCTCTTTTGCAAATCGTTGATCCATCTTAATAAACACTGATTAAGAACACAGATATATGTTTGCTTAAGGTTTGATTTGGTAAATTTTGAATGTTGAGAAAGTGGGAAAAATTTGTTGAGTGAGATTTTCTAGGTCTGAAAAAGTGAGCTGAAAAAGTGAATAATGCATTTGACAAGTCAAATCTCTTTATTTATACCCTCAGACATATTAATTTTCTCGGATTTATTCAGTGGGTCCCACATTGTAATTTTCCGTATAAGTAATTTCTCATTGATTGTGTGATCCACAATTTACTCTTCCGTAGTACATCTACGGATCAACAACTTCTACTGGTGAAATTTTAATCATTAAATTATTGATCTTTATTCATCCGTAGTTTACCAATCTACGGATAAACATTAATATACTAATATTGATTTACACACAGTTGTATGTATGGCCCAACTCCATTGGTTGAACCAATTATTGCTATAGGACCTCGTTGGCTTTGTATACATGACAATTTAGTACAAGAAAATTTAAAATAGAGATTTTTACTAAAAAAATTTCATGTAACCAACGGCTAAGGTGATGCTCAGATTTCAATTTCTTCAAATTGATAAAGATATAGACATTGCTGCTGCTGATTTAGATGTTTTTCATGAATTCTACTCCCCCTAAATTTGTGATTAATGATGAACTTAAGCATTTATCATAAATTTCTTTAAGAGGAATAACATAAACTTTAAATATATGATAATGATCAGATACACATAAGATGGGATCATACTATAATGCTAAGCCTCTTCCTGATTAGTTATGTTGTATAGTTGATACTAGAACAAGTTCTGATTGCAAGTATATTGTCCTTATAAATCCATACAAGAGCTCATGTATCAACTAGGCATGCTGTTTATCATGTTTTATTGTTTTAGAAATAACTGTCATGGGCTTCACATTTGATTCACAAAGGTGTTTTCCTCCCTTTGCAAGTCAAATCATCACTTTTTCACACTTAAGACTATGTACTTTAAATTATAATAGCTATCTTGAGATGTATTTGGCATCTCATTGATGCGATGTTGATAAAGCTCAAGATAATATACAGTTGATCACTTAGGATTCTTTTGAGAGCTTTAGATATGATCATCATCAGGTCACCAGGTCTTTACTCACGTAAAACAGAGGTGCCTTTAACCCAGGTCTTTGTTCACACAAAACAGAGGGATGATGATGAGCATGATCTTTTCACCTTTGATACTGATATTCAGTATGGTGATCATACACCCAGGTCTTTGTTCACACAAAACAGAGGGAGTATGATTTGCAAAGATAGATAGTATAAAGTGTTTTACATAGTGTGTTCAGATGAATGATTTGATCACATTAGGATAAGACTCACTTTGTTTTCTCAAAATGAAGTTTCCCACAGACAATTATGACAATATTATGTTTTGCAAGCACTAAGTTTTGTTTCCACTCAAGATGAACCTACTCACATATCAAGAAACTTGTTGAGATATATTGTTATTTGTTTATGCAGAAATAGGCAAAGCTATAGTTTACTATCATTTCCCATGCATAAGTCATACTGATGCATTATTGCACACAACATGTTGTTTGTTTGGACTTGATTTAATCTAAGTTAATCATACCTAGAGACTCAATCAGAAAATTAAATCTGACTGAATCAAAGGCTTTAGTGAATAAATCAGCAAGCTGATTTGATGTATCCACTTTGACTAACTTAATCAATCCCTTTTCTGAGCAATCTCTCAGAAAATGATACCTAATCTCTATATGTTTTGTTTTACTATGTTGCACAGGATTAGCAGTGATAAACATAGCAGCAGAATTGTCTATATAGATTGAAGTTTGAAGAAAGTTGTAACCATAGTCAAGCAATTGGTTTTGTAACCAAAGTACTTGAGAACACCCAGCTGAAGCAGCAATGTACTCAGCCTCAGCTGTGGATACAGAAACATTTGTTTGTTTCTTGCACTGCCATGACACTAGCCTGGGTCCAATGAATTGACATCCACCGGTTGTTGATTTTCTATTGCTGTTACATCCACCATAGTCACTATCTGAGTATGAGTAGAGTGTAAAGTCTCCATCCTTGGGATACCATAGACCAAGTCCTGGTTTTCCCTTGAGGTATCTGAAAATTCTTTTGACAGCATTGAGATGAGACTCCTTTGGATCAGATTGGTACCTAGCACAAACACACATAGCAAACATAATATCAGGTCTACTGGCAGTTAAGTACATAAGTGAACCTATCATGGATCTAAATAATTTTTGATCAATAGATTTTCCAGTGGGATCAGGAGCAATTTTATCAATTGTTGATGCTGGTGTTTTGCATGAGGATACATCAGCAAGATTGTATTCTTCAGTATTTGATGTATGTATTTTTCTTGATTGATGAATATTCCGTCTGCTCTTTGATGAACTTGAAGGCCAAGGAAGAATGTTAATTCACCCATTGAGCTCATCTGAAATTCAGATTTCATCAGTTCTTCAAAATTCACACACAATCTCTTATTTGTTGATCCAAATATAATGTCATCAACATATACTTGAACTACTAAGAGATCTTGATGTTCTTGTTTGAGGAAGAGTGTCTGATCAATAGTTCCTCTTTTGTAGCCATGCTTAGTAAGAAAGATGATAGTGTTTCATACCATTTTCTTGGTGCTTGATGAAGACCATATAAGGCTTTATCTAGTTTGTATACCCTGTGAGGATAATGAGGATCTTCAAATCCGGGGGGTTGAGACACATAAACTTCCTCATCAATTTTCCCATATAAGAATGCACACTTGACATCCATTTGATACACAGTGAATTTCTTGTATGATGCATATGCCAAGAACACTCTTATTGCCTCAATTCTTGCAACTTGTGCAAAAACTTCATCATAATCTATGCCTTCTTCTTGAGTGTATCCTTGTGCTATCAACCTTGCTTTGTTTCGGACAATAATCCCTCTATCATCCAGTTTGTTTTTGTATAGCCATCTAGTTCCAATAGGATGTTGACCTTCAGGTAAATCAACAAGACACCATACTTTTTGCTTTCTGAACTGTTGAAGCTCTTCTTGCATAGCTTCAATCCAGCTATTGTCTTTTAAAGCAGCTGTAATGTTAGGAGGCACCACTTGAGAAAGAAAACAGTTGAAAAGACAAAGGTTGGCTGTACCACTTTGGCTTCTTGTAGTTCTCTTGTCAGGATTTCCAATGATATTGTTAAGTGGATGAGTCTTATGAATTCTCATAGATGGAGTTGACTCAACTGGAATGGATGATTCCAGATTAGTCATTTCCATTGCCTCTGACTGATTCATCTCAATTTGAGAATTCAAGAAATAATCAAATTGAGCTACAGTAGTATCTGCAGTTGGATTTTGCTCTTCCGCAGTAACTTCTGCGGAAGTAGTTTGTTCTTCCGTAGGAGCTGCCCGGATACATTTTGGTCTTCCGAAGGAAGTTCTCCGGATACATGCTGATCTTCCGAAGGAACTCTGGATGCATTTTGTTCTTCCGAATGAATTTCTCCTGATGCATGCTGTTCTTCCGAAGGAACTCCTGATGCATTTTGTTCTTCCGCAGGAATTTCTCCGGATGCTTGCTGTTCTTCCGAAGGAATTTCTCCGGATATATTTTGTTCAGTTCCACATGTAATATCTGCTTCTGCTGAAGTATTGTCACTTGAAGATGGATGTATCCTTGGGGGATCAGCAGATAAAGTTACTTCAGTCATAACAGGTGGAACAAATGGATAGCATACTTCATCAGATCCTGCATTTGTCAAATGATCATAGTTAAAAGATTTAGACAAAGCATCTATGTCAAATAACCATGATGAACCTTTAACTGACTTAGTGAACACATTTTCATCAAAAGATACATTAGGGGTCTCTTCCACAATGTTATGCTGTGGAATATACACTCTATATGATTTTGATGTTGAAGAATATCCAACAAAGAAACCATCATATGCTTTTTCTGAAAATTTTCCTAATGACTCTTTTATGTTCAAAACAGTTACTTGACATCCAAATACTCTTAGATATCCTATGTAAGGTTTTCTTTTAAATAGGAGCTCATAAGGAGTTTTGTTATGTTCTTTGACAATTAATGTTCTATTTTGAACATTGCATGCAGTATTCACAGCCTCAGCCCAAAAGGTAATAGGTAGTTGTGAATCAGCTAGCATTGTTCTTGCTGCTTCAATGAGAGTTCTGTTTCTTCGTTCAGCAACTCCATTTTGTTGTGGAGTCCTTGGTGCACTGAATTGTCTTGCAATACCTTTGCTCCTGCAAAAAGAATCTAGTTCAAAGTTAACAAATTCAGTACCATTATCACTCCTGAAAATTTTGACTTTTGTATCAAGTTGATTCTCAATCTTGATGACAAAGTCCATTAATGTTTCTGATGTTTCACTCTTTTGTTTTAAGAAAAAGACCCATGTAAATCTAGTGAAATCATCAACTATCACCAAACAATATTGCCTTTTTCCAATGCTCATGACATTGGTTGGACCAAAAAGATCCATGTGAAGCAATTTGAGTGGTGTAGTATTAGTATTGATTGTTTTTGGTTTATGTGACACTCTGTGTTGTTTTCCTTTGTAACAAGAAGAGCAATGAGTTGAGCAATGGAACTCTTTATTTGGTAATCCAATGACCAGGTCATGTTTCACCAATTTATTCATGTTTTTCATGTTAGAATGAACAAGCCTTCTATGCCATAATTGTGACAAATCTTCTGAAAGTTTAGTTATAAGACAAGTTTCATGTTTTGTGAGAGAAGTGTTGTTCATATCCAAGACATAAGTGTTTCCTTTTCTTGCTGCTTTGAGGAGAATCCAATCTTCTGGGACAATAAATCCTGGCTTAAGAATGTAACAGTTAGTGTCATCAAACAATGTAGTGTAGTTTTGATCACAGATTTGAGATACACTAAGTAAATTATACTGTAAGTTTTTACAGTAATTTACTTTATCAAATTTAAGTACACCATTGGTTATCATTCCTTCACCAACAATTTTACCTCCCTTTTTATCCCCACCAAATGCCACATAAGAAGCATTTTTATGTTTGAAATCATGGAGAAGAGAACAGTTTCCTGTCATATGCCTGGAACAACCACTGTCAACATACCACATGTTGTCAGCTCTCCAATATTGTTCCTGCAATCAGAAAAGAAAATCAGTTAGAAGTGACAACCCAAGTCTTAGTGATCTTGGGTTTGTCAACAGGATCTAAAACAGTTACTCTTTCATGAATATTTTTTGAAGTTTCAGTTTCAGATTTGATTGATTCATTCTGATTTGATTAGATGAGGATGATTCTGCTGAATGGGATGTTGATGAAGTAGATTCATGATTCATATTTTCTGCTTTACTTAGATCAACTTCATTTGCTTGAGTCTTTTGTTTTGATAATGAACCTTTAAATGTCTCACTATCTTTTGTTTTTGAAAGAGGTATATGAATGCCTTTTTCAAATTTATCAAAGAATGAATCATCATCCTTTGATTCCTTGTCTGACAAATCCACTCTTTTGTGTGGTGTTTTTGACTGCTGGAAAGATGGTCTTTTCCTCAGTATATTAACACTTGATGATGATTTGTCCTTTGGTTTTGCCTTTGATTTTTGTTCATGCTTCTTCAGTTTTGAACCCTTTTCAGAATCCGTAGATTGGGAATCTGATTCAGATTTGTCTGATTCTTTCTTCTTTGAGCCTTTTGTCTTGTTCTTTTTGTTGAAATAACATTCCTGTGTGGAATGATTATTTTTGTTGCAGATAGAACAATGTTTGTTGAAGTAACAATCAACAGTCATATGATTGTTCATATTGCAAATAGAACAGTAGCTGCTGAAGTAACAATCTTCAGTGTTGTGATTTTTCATGTCACACCATTTGCAATACTTTTCTTCTGATTCTTTCTCAGAATCATTCCTTTTGTTTGCTGATCTTTGTTGTGGCTCTTTCTTCTTTAGCTTTGAATGTGCTTCACCTTTTTCAATTTTGTGCACATTTTGATCGTTTGGGGCTGAATTTCTCTTCCGTAGATCAGCAGCTGAAGTTTTCTTGTTCAGTTGATGATCTGCTGATGCCTTTTTCTTTCCTTTGAATTTTCCTCTTTCTTCAGTGATGACAGATTCATCAGTCAATTTCTTGGAGGATTCTTGCATACTTAGTTCTTGAAGACCTTCATTCAATTGAGCTATCCTCTTGCAGATGGTCTTCAACATGTTTCTTTGTTTAGGAGGGTATGGCAACTTTGTTTCTTCAAGCACTTTTGGAATATGGGCTTTCAGTTGAAAATTTTTACCAGTGCTTGTTTGATCAACATCATGTTCATCAGAATCATCCAAGTCATCACACTTATCATAATCAAATTCTGAATCATTTTGATCTAATGATTCTGATTCAGATGATTCAGTTTCACTCACCTCAGCTTTATCATTAATTTTAGTTTTAGTTGAATCTTTTTCAAACTTAGTGCTAGGCACAAAATGATTTGACAGAGTGTTTGTCATTGTTGTAGGTAAGGATGTGTAATTATCATTTATAGGTGGTGCAACCGCATTATAACCCAACCCAGACCTTTTCTTTGATTCAATATGAGAATTTAGTAATTTCTCATATTGCTGAGATGATAATTGAAACTTCTGAAGTTTCACTTCAGTTGATGCATGATCAGCCATGGATTTTGTTAAGGAAGTGGTCAAATGCTCAACTTGGGCTTTTAGGCTATAATTTTCAGAAACAAATTTTTCTAAATCCTTTTGCAAAGAATTAATTTTTATTTGATATAATTTATGTTCTCTAACATGAGATTCATTCAAAATCATTGTTTCTTTTACTTTATCAGCCAACTGTTGAGCATGGACTCTATATCGTTCAACTTCCTCAACACAAGTTGATGAACACAATCTTTCTTTTACCTCTTTTGCCATTGGTGGAACTGTTTGATCCATATGGGCCATCAATGCTTGATTTTCTTCCAAAACTTCCTTCTCATACAAACTCCAGTCACACGTTCCATCTTGAAGTATGATCAGCCCTGACTCCTTTGAGTTACTTGGTCCTGCTGATTCTTTGGTGGTGGTTGGGAAGCATTGATCAGTTGAGATTGCTTGTGCAGAGGTCTTTGAGAAGATTGTTGATTTGCTTGAATCTGATGTTGTTGATGCTGCTGATGTTGTCTCATCTCTGGATAAGACTGTTGATTGCATTCTCTTGAGAAATGTCCATAGAGATTGCATTTGTAGCATCTCACTTTTGATTTGTCAACACCAATCTTTGATGTTTTGCTTGCTGAAGCCAAGTTCTTATTTCTCCTGAGATATTGCTTAGCTCTATAAGCAATCATGGCCATCTGCCATTGTAGATCCATCTCTTCCACTACATCTGGAGGTAGTTCTTCTAGGTCTTGTTGGCAGATATTGGCTGATGTTAGAGAGCTTCCCAGATATGCTTGAAAACTTGAGCTAAAAGCTGCAAAGGCTGCTCTTTGTTCTTCAGAGTCCAATATCACAGTTATTGGTTCTGACTGATTTGCTGAAAAGGAAGACTTAGTTGTTGCTGCAGTTGTATCTTGTCTATCAGTAGTTCTTCCTTTATTCTTCTGCTGCTTGTCTTGAGATGATTTCTTTGAAGGTTTTGAAACATAGAAGCTAACTTCCTCCTCATCATCACTCCTAGCACAAGAGTTATCACTTTCATTGTTTGAAATAAAAGCACTTCCTACATTATTTGTTTCTTTGAAGTGATAGGGTGAGACATGAGTTCTCACACTCTTGTTTCTTGATTTTTCGTCCATTTCAAGAGCTTCCACTTTTGCAACCAGAGTATCTAATCCAGTAGCTTTCAGATCTATAGTGTTCTTGAACATGGACACAGTATGCTTCCAACTTTCTGGCAAAGTGTAGAGCATTTTCTTGTTTAATTCCTCACTAGTATACTTCAACTCTAGAATATTCATCTCAGTGACTAACTGCATGAATCTATGAAGTTGCTGAGGAATTGATTCACCCTTAATATGATGAAAAGTTTCATATTGTGATCTGAGGGTGTCTCTCCTTATACTTCTTATCTCATCACTCCCTTCGCAGAGAGTGTGAAGAATCTTCCATAAGGAGTGAGCTGTTTTATAGTTCTCACACCTGATTAATATCTCTTCAGGTAAAGCCATACTAAGCAGACTGTATGCTTTTATATCGACTTTAACCTTTTTGACATCATCAGGTGATAGATCTTTTGTACTGATTGGTTGATTTTTGTCATTATAATCCGGCCCAAGAGTGGGTGGAATATAAGGACCTTTAGTGATGGAAATCCACAAGTCAGAATCAGTATAGTTTACATGATTCCTGAACTTGATTTTCCACGACTTGAAATCTGCTTTTGTTTCCAACTTCGGGGGTTGGTAAGATGAACCACTGAAGTTGCTCATGATGTTAACAAGATCTACTATTCAATTGATTTGAATATAGAAACAAGTTAATTAAAAAGATTGCTGTTAAGCGAAATCAAACACAATTAAAACACGACTAACACTGATAGATCAATTGATCTAAATCAATGAGCACTTGGCTCTGATACCACCTGTGAATCCAAGGATCGTCAACAGGAATTATCAGTGTGAATCGATGTCAAGTCAACGTTAGCGGAATTAACGTTGATTTGGTTTAATTGTATTTAAGTAACTTTAAATATCAATAAAATATCAAGAACACATGAAACAAAACACAATTAATGATTAATCAATATTTTATTATAATGTGTTGGTGATTACAAAAGAATGAATGTACGATATCAATGAATGCTATGTTGTATATGTTTTTGATGATCGAAAGACTTTTGATGATTGTAGTATTGCTATTGCTGTTCTCCATCAATCAATCGTCTAACTCAATCGTTCTTGAATCGAAACCTAGGATCCATATTTATAGACAAAGATGTTTCAGTTATAGGAAACACCAGATCTCTTGGGATTTGATTTTTTTCTGATAAGGAATCATCGGATTTCTCGGGATTCGTATAACCGCCTTGTTGACTTGTTGACTTGTTGACTTGTAACACTTGTATTATACAAGTGTTTGGACTCCGCAGAAATATTGTCTTCCGTAGATGTTTTGTTCTTCCGCAGATGTTTTGTTCTTCCGCAGAATTCTTGTTCTTCCGCAGCATTTCTTGAAATTCACTTGGAACTCGTTGATTTGTTCATCCGTAGATGATCTTCGGATATTTTGTTACTTGTAAAATATATATCTACGGAAGAACGAAATGTTCATCCGTAGATGTTTCTTACACTTGGTCAATTTCAGTAATTGACCAAGTATGATGTTTGTACCTGCAGCCATACATAAATCAACACATATATAAATGGGTTAACCTATATATTTAATGCATACACAATAATGAAGTACAAAAGTTCGTTACAGATTAATTCAAGTACTAAGCCTATACATAATGACTAGATCTACTGATTCTAGACCTAACATATATATATACATATATATATACATATACATATACATATACATATATATATACATATACATATATATATATATACATATACATATAGGGAAGGGTTCCATTGAAAACCATGTTATAAATGAAAACCATGAAAACCAATGGTTACATATATGTAATTACATGTTACAAAGTATACAACTAATAGTTACGTATATGTAGGGGTTATGTATATGTATGTACGTGTTAACAAGTGTACAACTAAAAGTTACGTACATATAACTCATACAAGTTACGTATACGTAAGTCGTTTCGTCATCATTGTCATTCCTTGGAGTTTAAACTAAATAATATATAATGAATTCAAAAAATAAAGTTGAATTTTACTTCAATATACTTTAAACAATGAAAAGGTCGAATCAATTATAAATTTTGTGATTGGAAAGTGGTGGTTTTCACGGTTTTCATTTATAAACATGGTTTTCATTTGATCTCTCCCCTATACATATATATATATACATATACATATATATATACATATACATATATATATACATATACATATACATATACATATACATATACATATACATATAGATATATATATATACATATACATATACATATACATATACATATATATATATATATATATATATATATATATATATATATATATATATATATATATATATATATATATATACATATAGGGGAGGGTTCAAATGAGAACCACCTTTTTTTGTGAGAACTCTAGAAACCAATCTCAACTACTCATTTTTTATCACATGCAAATAACATATCATTTCCCCCCTTTTTTTAAAACGTTCATAACTTTTTTTCACGACATCATTTTTTCAAAAAAAAAATCACCATAAAATTCAGTATTTTTTATCTTTCCAACGCCTACCATATTGATATACTTTTCTAAAAAAATCATCAATTCGTTATTTACATATGTGTAAATCTAGTTATACACATGTGTAGTACTGGATTTACACATGTGTAAATCCGATATTACACATGTGTAAAACGAATTTCGTTAAAAAAACGGGAATTTTTTTATTTTTTATAATTTTTTTAATTTTTTTTATGAAAAAGGGAAAGTAGAGAAACATTTTTGTGTTTTTATTTTTTTTATTTTTATGTTATTTTTTGATTTATAAATTTTTTAAATATATTTTGTTAATTACAATTTTGTCATTGATAACTAGTGGTTGAGATTGGATCCTAGAGTTCTCAAAAAAAACTAGTTCTCATTTGATCCCTCCCCTATATCCCCTATATATATATATATATATATATATATATATATATATATATATATATATATATATATATATATATATATATATTTATATATATATATATTATATAAGCCTTTATACTTTGTTAAACACTTATACTCATTAGATCATTAACAAACTCATTAACATTTTAATTATTTTAAGCTTTAACAAATTTCAAATATTTTAAACCCATTTTAAAACTCAAACAAAAATCTTGTGATTGGGATGTGGGCGGGAAAAGAAACAATTGGAACACAAGAGATCAGAGCAATCAATTGATCGAACTATATATGGTCTCGTTTCTTTTTTATCCGCACACAGCCCAAAATCTAATATATGAGTTATTCACTTTATATAATAAAATAGTCCGTTATTCTCTACTCGCTCGGGACCCTAAACATTTCAACGATTCTCAGAGACGGCACTGATTATATAACTCATAAACTCATAAGAAAGTATATAAAAAACGACTATATATGCTACAATCACTTTGATCACTTTTCAGTTTTCAATTACAATATTGAATATTGTATGTTACAAGGGTTTTGGAGAAGCAATCGGTTAGCCGCGTTAAGTGAGCTGTTATTCTGTGAATCATGTCCGCTAGCTGGTGTGAACCTTCGTTGGCTGGGTTCATAATTAATATATAACCATTCTAGGGTCCCACTTCAATTCCTCTTGTGAAGCCAATATAAAACCATTCAAGATGGACCACGTCATGTTAAAGATTTCAAGCCAAAATATATTTTGATTGTTTTGTATTATATAACTTTTTTGTTTTAATTTGAGATATGCCTTGTGGTAAATGGTGTACCTTTCAATCAAATAATTATAAGATTAAATATAAGGGTGATGATTTTAAAGATAAAATTACTGTGTAGTAGAGGGTGTGTGTTTGTCGTTAAAAAATAACTTTTTTGCAATACATGTTAAAAATATTTTTGAAAGCATATTCTCTAATTAGTTGAAGCATATTTGTACACCATTTTCTTGTGTCAATATTAAAAAAAACTTATGTAAATCCTCGTACATGAATTGAATTAAAAAAATATTTAAGTGTTTTTTTTTCATTTCTATGGTTTATAAAAATTATTATTTGCCATTTGAATCCAGAGGTTTCATTAAAATTGTTATTTTAATTCATTTGATTACACCTAATTAACACCGTTAACTTTCGAACATGAGAGTTATTTTATTCATATAAATTACAAATAAAAAACCAATCTCAAGTAAAGGTTTTATACGTTCACTCTCTTTTATTATAATTAAGATTTGACCCCATAGTAGCTTTTGTTATTGTCTTTTGATTTAGTAGTTATGTTACTTTTACTCGTTTTGTTAAATCATAAAATATTTTGATTTAAAGTTAAATATGGTTACGGTATGATTATTAGTGTTTAATGATTATGATTGAAACAATTTTTGACATATGACTTGATTGTTTATATATATATATGTATATATATGTATATATATATATATATATATATATATATATATATATATATATATATATATATATGTATATATATATATATATATATATATATATATATATATATATATATATATATATATATATATATATATATATATAGAGAGAGAGAGAGAGAGAGAGAGAGAGAGAGAGAGGGATCAAATGAAAACCACCATTATAATTAAAAACCATGAAAACCACTCATAGCCAATCAAACTTTTTTGTTTTAATTTTTCTAATTTTTAGTTAAAAGGTTAATATGGTAATTTTAACACTCTTTTAATTTTAGTATTTGTTTAAAATCCTGATTTTCTCTCCTTATTTAATTGAATATTTAACTAGTTTTCTCATCTTTTATCATCTCTCTAACAAGGAGTAAAAGATCGTTGTTCAAATCCAGGTTTGTTGTTCAAATCAATAGTGCAGATCCAGGTTCGTAGATGGTCAATATATAGAAGTAAAAGAATGGTTTAATGAATGAACACGAACAATACCTAGAAATCTCATTCGGTAAGTGTTCGTTAACAGTTCATAAACAAGTATTTTTTTAATGAAAGAACAAGAAAAATACCTAGAAAGATTTTAAAAAATATATTAAATTGATTTTTATGTGTTAAATACAAGTTTATAGATCTATTGGTACACTTTGTTGCTTCTATATGTGACACATAAGTGTTAGATTTATAAAATCAACTAGATTTTTCCTCGTGTTCGACGCCCAACGTCTTTTGCCAAGAACCCGAACAATAAATGTTAATGTCAAAAATTTTGCAAAACTTTTCATTTAAGCATAAAACCTAAGGACCAAGAAAGATGTAAGAAAATGTCGCACCTACTAGCGTCTAGCGATTTTACAATACTGATTATAACTATACTTTCTGAATATAAATTTATAGTTAAAAAGGTGTGATTCATTTTGTGTTATATAAATTTCATAGTTGTTTGCATACAAAACATATATATATTCTCAAATTTTTACGGTCTGGTTTCTCTACAATTTTCAATGCTTTTATACATTGAAATAAGAGTTTTGTGTAAAATGTAGGTATAGTAGCACGATTTTATAATTATAAGACAAATTGGATTTTAATAATATAAACTATTACTCATTGGCCGATAATAATCCATACTATTGATTTGGCCGTCAATAATCTCAACTTTCAGTTTTATTACTAACAACAGTCTCACTAGCATAATTATCATATACACTCGATTCGTATATATTTTAGGCTCGATATTTAGCTTGTATTTTTTTTTTCATTTCGATCATAATCATTATCGTGAACGAAATCGAGTTAAAATCAAACGTAAATTTTCAATAATTATGCTAATGAGATTGTTGATGGTAATAAAGATAAAAGTTTAGATCATTACCAGCCAAATCAATAATATGGATTATTGTAGACCAATGAGTAATAGTTTGGATTATTAAAATCTAATTTGACTAATTACAATTACATTTGTGTAATTACCACCCCACCCCACTAATTTAGAATCTGAATGGTTTGTATTCGTATCGCCATTGCCACCACCCTACTTCCACCCCACCTTGGCAGCTGTCACCTGCCACTGTAAAACTCTTAAAAAGTCTTTCATATCTTATTGTTTAGCCAATGATCATTTAGTCTAATGGTCAAGGGGAGGTGGGAGGCTTTGTTGGAACTTTGTTAAACCCATATGTGGGTTTGTCCCACATTGGAACCAAGGAAGAATAATTCCTTCCTTATAAATGAAAATCCACTTAGCCATTCAAGTTGATCACCAATTGGGCTAATGTGGATGGGCTATGTGTGTGTATTAAAATATATATTAATGGTCAAAGATTGGGGCTCTTGGGGTCTCTAAGACCAATAAATTCGTTTTTATATTTTAATACAAATTCTGATTTTTTAATAATATTTAATAATGACAGTTAATATCTGGTTTGGCAGTTAATTTGGTTTAACTGTTTTTGTCAACATACATATACAGATATTCTGGGAGAATATCTTATAATTAGAAATCTTACACACAAAATTCGTTCTTGGATGCATTCAACAAAGGGAGTATAGCGATTTTCGTCAGAATCAAGCACTCGTCTTGATTGATTGTTGTATCCTCAAAACAGATCCGATCACCGGAAATTTCTGTTTTAGGACACTGCATTGCAGGCCTCAATCTGTGTTTTCTTGTAAACAAATTCGTGTATTCTACAATTCAAGTACGTTTACTACACCATTCTTGTTTGATTCAAAGTTAATAGCATAATTTGTCTATATTTATTTCAATACTTGAGTGTAAATCTGTTCATTGATAATTCTGTCATAACAATCTAAAACAGAAATCAAAAACGTCAAGAATGGATCAACAATCCATAATCAAATCACATGTGGAAAAACCTGAGAAATTCAAAGGTTCTGATTTCAGGAGATGGCAACAAAAGATGTTGTTTTTATCTAACAACACTTCATGTTTCCAATGTTCTCACTGATGAAATCCCTCCATATCCTAATGGAGAAGGACAAAATCCACCAACTGCTGCCCAATTGACAGAACATACAAAAGCAGTGGAATCTTGGAAGTTGAATGGATACAATTGCAGAAATTACATTCTGAATGCCCTTGATGATTCCTTGTATGATATATATTCTACGTTTACAACTGCAAGAGAAATCTGGGAATCACTTGAAAAGAAATACAAAACTGAAGTGACATGTTCCAAGAAATTCGTGGTTGGAAAGTTTCTGAATTATAGAATGGTGGATACGAAATCTGTCCTTAAACAAGTGGAAGAACTTCAAGTAATCGCTCATGATCTTGAAGTCGAAGGTATGGGTATAAACTCTAACTTTCTTGTTGGTTTAATCATTGAAAAACTTCCTGCATCCTGGAAAAACTTTAAATTATATCTCAAACATTTGACTGATGATATGAGTTTTGAGCAACTCGTATTGAGAATCCGGGTTGAGGAAGATAATAGGTTGAACGAGAAGGCTGATGCAAATTCCTTGGAACAAAGTGCAAACTTTATTGGTGAAGGAAGCACATCAAAACCAAGATTCAACAACAAGAAAGGGAAATTCGTTGCCTCCAAAAACTTCTCCAAAAATGGCAAAAATCTCGGCCCAAACAAAAAGAATTTCAAGAAAAACTCAGGTCCTTGCTATGTTTGTGGCAAACCTGGACATAAGGCCAAAGATTGTCGCCATAAGAGGGGTCATGGGGGAAATGGTGGTGGAAACAGTGGAGGAAATGGTGGTGGAAACAATGGAGGAAACAATGATGGAAATTCGGGTGGAGGAAATTCTAGTCAAACCAATATGGTTGAATCACCAAAGCTGTTCATTGGGATGATTCAAACCAACATGGTAGTTAATTGTGTGGACTGGTGGATTGATACTGGAGCATCAAAACACATTTGCAACTCGCGCACCATGTTCACAACATACCAGAAAGTCAATGATTCTGAGCCAATGTATATGGGGAATGCTACAACAGCAAAAGTTGAAGGAAAAGGAAAAGTGAAGCTGATGCTGACTTCCGATAAAGAACTTGTTCTTAATGATGTATTACATGTACCCGAAGTTACTAAGAATCTGATCTCTGGTCCGACCCTTAGTAACAAGGGATTTAAACTTGTATTTGAATCTAATAAATTTGTACTCACCAAGGGTGGGATGTATGTTGTGAAAGGGTACCTTAGTGAGGGCCTTTTCAAAGTCAGTGTCAAACCAGTGTACTATGGTGCTGAAACACCAAACAATGATGTAACCGATGTGAATGTTAATGCAATAACGGGCAATACTAGCCCTAATTCTATGTATATGCTTGATGTTTCCTTTTTATGGCACTCCCGGTTAGGACATGTTAATTTTCGTTCCATTCAAAGAATGACAAGACTTGGCATGTTACCTAAATGCTCATTTGACAAATCTAAAAAGTGTGAAGTTTGTGTAGAATCAAAATTTTCTCAACACCCTCATAAATCCGTAGTAAAGTCAAACGAAATCCTAGGTTTAATCCACTCAGATTTATGTGATTTTAGAGCAACACCCACAAGAGGGGGAAAGAACTATTATATTTCTTTTATAGATGATTGCAGTAAGTATTGCTATATTTATCTATTAAATACCAAAGACGAAGCCTTAAACTCTTTTAAGAACTATAAGGCTGAAGTTGAAAATCAACTTGACAAAAAGATCAAAATTCTAAGGTCAGACCGTGGTGGAGAATACGAGTCCAAAGACTTTGCTGAATTTTGTTCTAAACATGGTATTATACATCAAACAACTACTCCATATACTCCACAACAAAATGGAGTAGCAGAAAGGAAAAATAGAACATTGAAAAACATGATTAATTCAATGCTAATTACCTCCGGAGCACCATATAATCTATGGGGGGAAGCATGCCTTGCTGCAAATGCAATACTGAATAAAATTCCTCATAAAAAGAGTGATAAATCCCCCTACCACATGTGGAAAGGGAAATTACCATCTTATAAAAGGATGAAAGTGTGGGGTTGCCTAGCTAAGGTACAAGTACCTCCTCCAAAGAGGACTAAACTTGGACCAAAAACCATAGATTGCATTTATCTTGGTCCTGCCATGAACAGTGCAGCCTATAGGTTCCTAGTATACAAATCACATATTGACGATATCCACAATAACACCATTATGGAATCAGCTGAAGCGGAATTCTTTGAATATGTTTTTCCATATAAAGACAAAGGAAAAGAGTCCACTTGCTCAAGAAAAAGGTCACTAGATGATGATGGAATGAATGAATCAATTCTTGACAATAGATTACAATCAAGTGAAGCAAGTACTTCTAAGGCTCAAAAAGAAAACCTTGAACCTAGAAGAAGTAAACGCGGCAAAATAGCCAAAGAATTTGGACCTGATTTCATGACCTTTGTAATAGATGACACACCCAGAACCTATGCAGAAGCTATATCTTCTGCAGAAGCTCCTTACTGGAAAGAGGCGATCAAAAGTGAGATGGATTCCATTATGCAAAATAACACTTGGAAATTGGTAGATCTGCCACCAGGGCACAAACCAATTGGGCATAAATGGTTATTCAAGAAGAAGACAAGACCTGATGGTACTATTGCGAAATACAAAGCTCGTTTAGTAGCTAAAGGGTATCGTCAAAAAGAAGGTCAAGACTTCTTTGACACCTATTCACCTGTTACAAGAATAACATCAATACGTACATTGATAGCAATAACAGCTATTCACAATTTGGAAATACACCAAATGGATGTGAAAACTGCATTCTTAAACGGTGAACTAGATGAGGAAATTTACATGGATCAGCCTGAAGGGTTTGTGGTAAAGGGTCAAGAGCATAAAGTCTGTAAGTTAGTGAGATCACTCTATGGACTAAAACAGGCTCCTAAACAGTGGCACGAGAAGTTTGATAATACACTACTTTCTAATGGATATAGAATCAATGAATGTGATAAATGTGTTTATGTCAAACAATACAAGAATGCCTACACTATCATATGCTTATATGTAGACGATATGCTTATATTAGGCACTAACCTAGACATCATAAATCAAACAAAGAAAATGTTACACTCTAACTTTGACATGAAGGACATGGGACCTGTGGATGTGATCCTTGGGGTAAAAGTTAAAAGGGATCCAGAGGGATATACCCTTACTCAATCCCACTATATAGAGAGTGTACTTAAGAAGTTTGGACATTATGATGACAAACCAGTAGTCACCCCATTTGATCCTTCCAGTCATCTCAAAAAGAATAAAGGTGAAAGTGTAGCACAACTAGAATACACTCAAGTCTTGGGTAGTCTAATGTATATTATGAATTGCACTAGACCAGACCTGGCATACAGTGTAAGCAGATTGAGTCGATATTCTCATAATCCTGGGAAAGATCATTGGTATGCATTAGTAAGAGTGCTTAGATATCTAAAGCATACAATGAATTATGGATTGCATTACACGAGATATCCCCCGGTTCTTGAAGGATATTGTGATGCAAATTGGATTTCAAACACCTCTGAAGGAAAATCCACAAGTGGGTATGTATTTACCCTTGGAGGTGCTGCGATATCATGGAAATCCTCTAAGCAAACTGTGAATACCCGTTCTACCATGGAAGCGGAGTTTGTTGCTTTAGACAAAGCTGCTGAAGAAGCTGAATGGCTTAAAAGCTTCCTAGAAGGTATTCCATTGTGGCCTAAACCACTTCCTGCCATTTGTATACATTGTGACAGCATGGCTGCACTCACTAGAGCTCAAAATCAAATATACAATGGTAAGTCAAGACACATTAGGCGGAGACATATTACAATAAAAGACTTGCTTAAAAATGGAATCATTTCCATTAGTTATATCAAGTCAAAGGAAAATATAGCTGATCCTTTGACAAAAGGCCTTAGTAGAGAGCAAGTTCTCTTCACTTCGAGGGGAATGGGCTTAAAGCCAACATAATGAGTCACCACCTGGCGGAAACCTAACCTAGCAATAATGGAGATCCCATGGCCTAGGTTCAAAAGGACAACTAGTTGGGGAAGACTCAAAGCAGTTTAAATACAAAGGTATGCTCACTCCTATGACGATTAACTTTGTATTATCCGTTGACGATTTAGGGTTGAATACTAATTCTTAATAATGCTGATAGCTTTTACAGTGGAATACCACGGATTGTTCCAGATTAGCATTACCTATGTGAGATGGATGTGAGGTCGCATCTTTGGGAGCTGATATGGCTAAGCTCTCTAAAAGTCTCATGAAAAAAGGATTGTTCACGACCGAAATGAACACAACGGTAAGAAATGACCTATATTTAGATTTGACATGTGTAGTACTCCTTGCTCTATTCTACTACACAACGTGGCTAGTTCAAAGACTAAATAGCTCACTAACCACAAAGTAGATTCAAGTAGTACTTACTATGAAAGGTTCAAGTCTTATAACACCTCTTCAGATGCATGTCATATCTTATCTCCCTGATTTGAATAACAAAGTTCTCTTATTTTCTATTCAAATGTGGGGTATTATTGATGTTTGAATAGAAAATGTGAGGTATTGTTGGAACTTTGTTAAACCCATATGTGGGTTTGTCCCACATTGGAACCAAGGAAGAATAATTCCTTCCTTATAAATAAAAATCCACTTAGCCATTCAAGTTGATCACCAATTGGGCTAATGTGGATGGGCTATGTGTGTGTATTAAAATATATATTAATGGTCAAAGATTGGGGCTCTTGGGGTCTCTAAGACCAATAAATTCGTTTTTATATTTTAATACAAATTCTGATTTTTTAATAATATTTAATAATGACAGTTAATATCTGGTTTGGCAGTTAATTTGGTTTAACTGTTTTTGTCAACATACATATACAGATATTCTGGGAGAATATCTCATAATCAGAAATCTTACACACAAAATTCGTTCTTGGATGCATTCAACAAAGGAAGTATAGCGATTTTCGTCAGAATCAAGCACTCGTCTTGATTGATTGTTGTATCCTCAAAACAGATCCGATCACCGGAAATTTCTGTTTTAGGACACTGTATTGCAGGCCTCAATCTGTGTTTTCTTGTAAACAAATTCGTGTATTCTACAATTCAAGTACGTTTACTACACCATTCTTGTTTGATTCAAAGTTAATAGCATAATTTGTCTATATTTATTTCAATACTTGAGTGTAAATCTGTTCATTGATAATTCTGTCATAACAGGCTTTACCTCTCTTTGAGGTTCAAGGTTCAAACCTTGGCATGGATGAATTTTACTAGCTTGATGATACTAACAACTAACTAGTCATTCTTATTGTTTTGTTTCATTTATATAGTACATTAAACTTAAAAGTGGAATAAAGACTCTTGTAACTAATAATGCATCTCAACATAAAAATGAATCAAAACTGAAAAGTGGGACAAAATTTTTATTAAATGAGTTAGACAAGCCATTGTAATAAGGTTAAGTTGTAATCAATAATGAAACATGCCTTAATAAAACGTCATATCTTACACAATTTAATAACACCGATTTCATTTCATATCATCCTTCTTCTATATGTGTGTTAAGAAACAAGATCGATATAGCTGAAGTAACTATAGATAACATAACTAAAACGTTACTTACACCTTATCAACATAATATCTATGGTTGTTAGTTGAACAAATGTTGGTGTATCTACATAGAGAGAGAGATACGTACCTTTTTGTTTCTAATGACAATATGCCTAGCATTGGTTCCTTGAATTGAAGAAGTGATCAATGTGAAGAATGCTTAAGGTTGATGGTCAATATATAGAAGTAAAAGAATGGGGTTGAAAGCAAACTACGAGAATAAATAACTTGCTTGCAAACTTTGGGCAATAAAGCATCGTATCTATGTTTTTTTTGCCATAAATGGTTTTTTATTCCAAACACCACATTTCACTTTAAGTATCTATTTTTTAGAAGTTTTTATGGTTGTTAGAGTCACTAATTTGTTATTATAACGAATACATTAAACTACTAGGTTATAAAACTGTGTAACACACCTAGGAAAATATCAAAATTAAAAAATAAAAGAAGTAATCATGGTAAATATAAATCACGTATTGTATTATAGAATGCTTACATAGACAAAATTACCAAACCAATTTAACAGATTGGTAAAAACTTTTTTGTATGTCACATTTTTTGTAGTACTTGTAAGGTTTTTTTCTTTGTCTAGAAGTATAAGTTTTTATTCTTCTTAGCTTTTAACCCGAGACAAAGCAACGTATAAGTGACCATAAGTGAACACCAGACTTTTCAAATATAAATTAACCATGGATAATAATTGTGAGCTTTTGTTATTTGTTATAACAAAACACAAAGCCAATGGATAATAAATAGATAATCTATAATCTTATTCCATTATATAAATTATTTTTCTAGTGAATGAAGTTTTGGTTTCCTAAATGTTAGTTATTTATTGTCTAACATCAAATTTACTACTAGAAAACTTGGCATTTGCCACCGTCTTTTGGTCGCAAAATAGTTGCAATTACTTTATCGAGACCGTTTTATGACCGAAATTTCAGTGGCAAAAACACACGTCTCGTTGTCATCTTGCAACCACTTTGCAACCATTGTTATATTTGCAACCAGATATTGCAACCACTAATATCATCGCAAATTTGCGACTACTTTGCTACCTATGCTTTTGCGACGCGACTGTTATTTTTTGCAACTAATTTGAGACCGCCAACTTGCGATTGATTTTGCGACCACCTCTTTTGAGACTGTTTTGCAACCACCCTTTTTGCGACCACTGTTTTTTGCGACTAATTTGAGACCGCCGACTTGCGATGGATTTGCTACCGCCTCTTTTGCGACCATTTTTTAAGTGCAATGCTGTAAAGAATTTGTTGCAAATATTTAAAAAAATATATTAAAAGTTTTACACATCCAAATATTTATATAATCGTATAAATATAGATGCAAACACAAGTTAAAGTAGACTATTAAAGATCGATGTTCAATATTAACAAAATGTTGTTCAATAACAACAAAACTTTATTCGTGTTTCCTACACAAATTAAACCAAAAAATTTCTATCTATTGACAATAACATAATTTCAACAAAACGTTGAGGCTTGCTCGGTTTTGTCTTCGTACCCGCAGCTATGAATATGCCTGGATACACCAAGAACTTTTTTATATGATTAGCATTTAGTGAATAGTGTACTAAGGATTAATGAGAACACAACTTTTTTAAGTGTAAGAAACTAATTGTATATATGTTCGTTGATCGGGTAATGTAATGCATGTTATGAAAAAAAAACATGATCCACACGTTTAAAAGACTTAGCGCAACACACCAACAAATAAATAAGTTTACAAAAACATGCTCAAACACCTCAAAATTAAATAATAGGTGAATGAATATGTATCAAAACACTTGGGATCTAAAAATTTAATTAGTTCACTGACCAAACCAAATACCATATTACCCCAAAAACATAAATAGATTACCATCTCTAAACTTCAATAAGCTATTTCATTGGTTACCAATATGGGCAATCGGTCAAAATAACTGAAGGTCCAAGAACTTCAACACCAAAACTTCAAAGAATTAATCATCATAAAGTGATTTAGGATTCGATCTAACAAAATTTGTAAAAATAGAGCAACAAAAGGGCCCAAAAATAATAAACAAACAAAACAACTCAAATTGTAACTTCAGTTAGCATGTATAGAATTATACATTGTTTTCGCGACCGGATCGGACCGGCCGGTCCGACCGGGGATCGGTCCGGTGGCCGGTCCGGTTCGCTACGAATCGTTTTTAAGGGGTCGAACCGGGAAACCGGACCGGTTCGGACCGGTTTTTGAATTTTTTATTTTTTTTAATTTTAATGGGTAAAAACGGGGTGTTAAACCATAAGTTAGTGTGTCGAATATACAAATATAGCTAAGTTTTATATATAACTATAAAATATATATATATAAATTACTTATATTTAATTACATATATAAATATAATAAAAATATAGTTAACTCCGGTCCGACTGGTCCGACCGGTCCGACCACTAAACCAGTAAGGCGTCCGGTTCGACGTCCGATCTGGTTCTGAAAACATTGAAAGTATAGATTAGTGATGGTTTGTGAACTCACCTCACAAATAGATTAGTATGCAGTAATAAAATGAAAGATTAAAACGATTCTATTTTTTCCCTTAGTTTTAAAGGTAGAAGATTTTCAAACTATGTTTCCTACCAAATACTTTTTGATTTGTTCTCTACGACCGTCCGCAATGTTAAAGGACGCCCTTCTCACAAACAGTCACAGTCAGCATGTCACATCAGCTTTTTACTAATTTCCATCCATTTTTCCCACAATCAATTTTTACCCTCAACACCATCCTTACCACAAATAACCATTAAAAAAAACAATATACATTTTTTGTCACGTGAGCCCCATAAAATGCATCCATGGAGCGCCCTTGGGGAAAGTTGGGTGAAGAACGAATGGGTCTGCACAGCGCAGCCCTTTTGAAGGGCGGCACGAGCGGGGCTATGGACCATTGCGAAAGGTCTAACGAGTGTGAACATTGTGGACCATTGCGAAAGGTCTAACGAGTGTGAACATTGTGGACCATTGCGGAAGGTCTAAGGAGTGTGAACATTGTTTTTAGTTTATTTTTGCTATTCACATGTGGATAAACTGAAGTTCGTAGAAACCACCGATCAATACACTAAAAGTGTCATTAGTAGTGTATTCATTTTTATGTTTCACTTAATTACGATATCGTCACCACCTGAACTTTTACATGTGTATAGAAACCCCAAAGAAATTGAACATGATGAACTAGTTTGCAAATCGTGTGTGGTTCTACACGTTGGCATTCTCAAGGCTCTAGGCAAAGTGAAATTATGAGGTCCCTTTTATAGTTAATGCTATAAAGTCTTAAACGAAGTTATGGAATGTTGAGTCACAAATTAAATAAAATTTGGAATCTTTATTTGAATTTTAGGTTAAAAAGTCCATTATATAACATATTACATATACTTTGTTTTATTTGGGGGTCTTAAAAAAGTGAAGCTAAAAACGATTACTTCATTTATGGGGTATGCATTGTCTAAAAAGCTTTATAAATCCTCTTCGGAGTCATTCGAAACTGGTCTTAACGTGAAGTAAGTCTGTAGAAGACTAGACACCAAAATAGCAGTGGCCACGAACAAAGCCACTGTCTTCCATGGACTACTAAAGTACACGTTAAACAGCTCCGCCACCCAAGTCTTATACTTGTTATTGCAATGCTTCTCGATCCCACTTCGGAGTTGATGAAACATGTAAATATTAACTGCCGGTGCTTCAATCTCGTCATACATCTTCACCACATCTTCGTCATGACCAAGGCTATGAAGCAATATACCACTATTTCGCAATTCCTTCACATCATTACGTTGAATAATTAACGATTTCATTACTCGGAGATAAGTAGAAATTCGTAAGTCATTTGGGTTATGCGGGCACATCTCATACGCGATCATGTTCAAATATATAGCTTTAGTATTGGGGGACACCGCTCTACGTACAAGCTCAAGCTCGCCATAGCAATAGCGCGAGTGAAATTTAAGGCCTTCATTCGATGACTCATCGTGGGCACATTTGAAGAAAATCCCTTTAGCTTTGAGTTCTGTTACCGAAGCAAATGATCGATTTCGTTTGATGTAATTATAATCTTCGACTGAGTCCTTCTCTTTACTTCGTCTTCGCCCCATGCTGGAATTAGATGAGCGGAGAGAAAGAGAAGCCGAAAGAGAGATAAAATATGACCTGTAAAGCTCGAGAAGATGAAGGGGTTCCTTGTTTTCGAGCACCTTTTCCTCTCTAACAACCACCTCGCCATAGTTTAAGTAGTTAAAGAATCCGTTTAGAACATCTTCGCCTTTATCTTTGGGGAACTTCAACTCTAACAAAACTTTTAGTACTACAAACGGGATCTGGTTCTCGAGTAAGAACATATCACGCGACACGTTTGCAAACCCTAATCCTCCCAAGTATTCGTTAGTTAACAACACTATGTTGTTTTCACACGATATGCATTCAATAAAGAACAAAATGAAGCAACCATCGTGTAACATCATTCGAGTGAACTCCTCATCGTCGTACGCGTCTATAGAACCGTCGATATAGCACTTTCTCGCATCGTGCACCACCTCAAACACCTTGTTGTATAAGAAAGTAATAGTTTTTCCTATACTCAAACAATACCATTCTATTATTACAAGTTTGTACCTCTCGGCTTGAGCAAAACGGGCTCGTTTATAGTGGTACGGGCCAAGTGAAACCACTGCAGGCTCATAGTACTCGCGGTTTCTACGACCTTTCTCGCCTTCTAAGAGTAACGGTGGTACTTTTTGGATATATCGTTGGCGTCCGTAGTCTTTGGTGGATTCATTTCCTCTAAGGCAGTCTTCCCACTCCCTTATCATGTTAATATTGTTGTTATTAACATGATTATCGGGGATTTCCACCAATACAGCCTTAGTTTCGGTCATCTCCATCTGCATTGCAAACAATATATGTTTTATAAAATTAACAAGAACTTATCATAATATAAATTCTATAAATAAAAGATTGTTTGTAATCTTACTTTATTCAAAATCTGAATTCGAATTGTACGTATGGGCCACTATTTTTTGACATTAAGATTTCCAATCGGCCATTATTAGCTGGCAGCTTTCAACTTTTTTTTTTTCAACTATTGCCACTATTTTAGTAGCATTATCCTATAACTTGTTTTTTTCCCACCATTTTTAAAATTTTAATTTAAAAGTGTTCTCAATCCACCCTCTTGTATATTCTTATTTTACCTCACTCTAAACCAACCGACCAGTGATCAATTATCACTGATTCATCTTGGGTATGTAATTATATCTATCTTGTTATCATTACTTGAGTGTGTGATTTGATCACACTTGTTATTTATACCTAAAAATGATTTTTTTAGCATTTGGCTCATTAAGATATTAAAAAGTTGATATCTTCATTCAAAAACATCAGATCCGTTAATTTAAAACGTTAAAATTACCCTTTAAAATACAAAACAAAAACCCTCAATTACATAACCCCTAATCCATTGGAATTGAATCAAGATATAGGGAGAGAATGTTTCCATTATACAACTTCTTCGCAACGAGACAAACCAGCTTCATCTTACTCCCCTCATGATGAAGCCAATAATATTGTGATTCAACCATGATAAAAGTTTGAAGATAAAAGGTCTGATGTAGGTTTCTTGATGAAACAACAATACAAGAATGAAATTTTAACAGTATTACGTAAACATAAATTAAATGTTTGTTTTATAAGAAAAAGTATATAATTACCCTTTTTATGATAAATGTTTAACATTTTAAATAACCGAAGTTAACGTTTTTGAATGAAAATGATAACTTATAAAACATTGGGAGGCGGATGACAAAAAAATATTTGAATGAAAATGGCAACTATATCCAAACCACATAGATGTAAACAACAATTCATTATTTTTTATAAAAAATGATAAAATAGAGTATTATTTTGACCTTAAGATATCAATTTTTAGCTATTGGTTTCTTCTCAATATAAGCTAGCTGTTATTTTCATTTGTCGTCAGCTGTTCCTTTTTTGTGCAGGTTTTGTAGTTGTTTTTGGTTATCTCATGACTCTGTTGTTACAGAGTGAAACCATTGTATCATATTGGTTGTATAAGTGGTAAATGTGAGGTTATAGAGCAGATGGGTTCACTCGGTCACCAAGTTAGTCTTTTAGGATCACTTCTCCTGTTTGGTTTGTGATCTGGTGTTCGCGAGGCACGTGACCTAATATCCTAGATGGATGCACCACCATTGCATATTCTCGTCTTAAAATAAAGCAACACAATTGGAACATTCATATCTAGTTTTTATCTCTATTCATATAATTAAGCTAATTAAACAAACACGTAAATCCATAAAATTAGTTCATTTTGTAAAACATTCTACATATCATTCTTTATATTTAACTCTAAAAAATTAAATAATATTTGTTTATTTATTTATTTTATTATTCTTTCTCTTGCTTCCGTTCACTAAATATATATGAAATAGATATAAGGATTGAGTAGGAGTTACTAATATATGAAATGAAAGTTAGTTCATATAATTAACCCATATTTTAGGGGATGGGATGGAGTGCTAGATTGCATTAGAGCACTTAAAATAGGTTTCTCATTCATACCCTTATAATTACACTAAAAGTAACTATTTTTTTCTTTCTACTCTTCAATTAAATAATTTTTGTATACTTTTATCATTACTTTCTATCTCTCACCTTCACCCACATCCACTTTTAAAAATATTAAAAAAATTATAGGGATGAATAGTGTTTTCATTAAACTAATTGATGAATAATAATATTTTATTTCTCATCGACTCAAAACCACTCACAACCATTCTCTATAATATAAAGAGCACACTCATAATAATATGAGGAGCCTATTGTGAAAACTCTTACAACCATATATATTTTTTAAATTATATGGATCGGTAAGTTTAAAGATCTCTTATATACATGTTGTTATATGGTCACTCCTATGTGATAGCTGGACACCATCAAACTCTTCTACATATATGAATGCATGCAGTTTTTCAGCCAACAAACATATGTGTTCGTGTTTGTGCACATAAGTGTTATATATATGTGTATATAGTAAGAGATGTAGTGATGTATATAGGATAAACAACAAAGGTTAATCATTATATATTACAATAATCTATTAACCTAACTAGTGACCCACAGCAGACCACGTCGCTATTATAAGTTAGAGTTACAGTGGTAAGACTAGTGTTACACATTAAACGTTAAATATGTTTTTAAAAATATAACAAGACTATACTCGAATTAAAGATATTAAGACTATCTATTTAATGGTGTAATTTGTATAAAAAAATTACATCATACAAAAAAGTTAAGAAAATTTAAAAAAAAGGGTGAAGTTTTTTCAAAAAGGAATTTTAAAAATGTGGGAAAATTATTAAACTAGTGTTGTAACGTTGTGTAAAAGTTAGTTACACTATATAATCATGGTTTAAGTATTCATTACATTTGTGTTAACGAGTTATCGTAATACATGTGAGTTAACAACCGTTCCTTCCCATACTCTCACAAGCACACACACACAATACATACATATATATATATATATATATATATATATATATATATATATATATATATATATATATATATATATATATATATATATATATATATATATCTGTGTGTGTGTATGAGGGGGATCAAATAAAAAACATATTTATAATTAAAACTGTGTAAACCACCACTACTCAATCACATAATTTATAATTGGTTTAATATTTTGATTGTTTAAAGTGTATATGTATATACTTCAACCATAATTTTCAAGGTTATTATATATTTTACAATATAAACTTCAAGGAACGACGATAATAAAACAACAAACTACATATACGTAACTTGTATGAGTTACATGTACGTAACTTTTAATTGTATACTTTATAATATCTATTTACATATATGTAACATTGGTTTTCATCGTTTTTATTTATAACATAGTTTTTAAGTGATCTCTCTCCTATATATATACATATACATATATATATATATATATATATATAGATATATATATATATATATATACATATATATATATATACATATATAATATACATATATATATATATATACATATATATATATATACATATATAGACACACATATATATATATATATATATACATATATATACACATATATATATATACATATATATACATATATATATATATATATATATATATAAATATATATATATATATATATATATATATATATATATATATATATATATATATATATATATATATATATATATATATATATATATATATATATATATATATATATATATATATATATATGGGAGGGATCCATTAAAAACTATGTTATAATTAAAAACTATAAAAACCAATATCTAATATTGATCACACCTAATCAATGGTTATAGTGGCATGATTGTAAATATTATGATGTTTAAATGACAAGATTTAAATAAATAAGGGTAGTTTAGGTAAAACAAAAAATTATGTTTCTCTCTCCTCTTTACTAATCTAGTTTTTTATTTCATCTCTTTTATAAAAATTATATGTGTTACATATATGTTTAACTTCATAAACTACGTATACGTAGAAGTAAAAAATAATAGTATCTGAAAATAAACACGTACATATATGTAACTTATATTGATACATATACGTAACTCATTAATCAACAAAAACATGAAATACATATACATAACTTATTAGTCAAGAAAACGTGAAAGACATGCGTAAAATAAAAGAAATACATAACGTGATATAGATATTTTTACGAAAAGAATAACTTGAAATTGGATACAATTAATCCAAGTACATGTGATAATGCCACCAACCATAAGTGAAGATTAAATAAACAAATAGTATTACGTATACGTAACACATATGTTATGTATATGTACATCAATGTTACGTATACGTAACACAATGTAACATTAGTGTTACTTATGCGTACATCAGTGTTACGTATACGTAACAGTAGTGTTCATCTTGTTCATGGTGTTCTACTTTCAAAACTAGAGAGATAATAAATTAATTATAGTTAATAAATTAATTGTTTATGGAGATAATTAATGAATTTGTAACTGTCAAAATTAAAGGAGGAGGTTAAATTACAATTCTAGCCTTCTAATTAAAAAAGAAAAAATTAAAAAAAAATTATATGATTGGTTGCCTTGGTTTTTATGATTTTCAAATATAAACATGGTTTTCATTTGATCACTCTTATATCTATATATATATATATATATATATATATATATATATATATATATATATATATATATATATATATATATATATATATATATATATATATATATATATATATATGTATGTATGTATGTATGTATATATATATATATGTGTATATATATATATATATATATATATATATATATATATATGTATGTATATATATATATATTTGTATATATGTACGCGAGAGAGAGAGAGAGAGAGAGAGAGAGAGAGACCTTTTTGGTGCTATTGAAGACATGGCTTGCACTGGTTGCTTGAAATGGTGAAGTCATGTGAAGAAAGCTTAAGGTAGATAGTAATATACATACATACATATATATATATATATATATATATATATATATATATATATATATATATATATATATATATATATATATATATATATAAGCAAAAAGTATGGGTCACATGACAGCTTCTACTTCTTTAATGGGAGGTTTTGTTTTTCTTTCAAAAAAGTATACATGGAAAAATTATTTAACAATAGTGGTATCCAGTAAATATTCTCAAGGGGTTGGAAACTTTTGGGGATTGATTCTTTGTTGCTAATTAAATATTAAAATCTTTCGCTTCAGGTCACGTAATAAAACAATAAAACCAAATCAACCACGTGCAAGGGAATATACAAGGCAAATTGATGATCAAAATTGAATCATACCTAAAACTATCAGATATATAAATAGGGAAACACAACATTATAATATAAAGCAGTCTATATTACCTTCAATTCAACAATTCATGTCTTTTGGTCACCTAGAATGAGCCAAGATAAGCGTGTGACGCTCTCACCCTGTTAAATATTAAGCGTTTATTCGAAAAATCAAAGCAAGATAGTAAACTGAAATATGGGTTAACTTTAGCTAATAGTGATGGCAGAAAGCTACACTTCAAAAGACTGGAAAAAGATATATATTAGAGTAAATTACAAATTTTGTCCTTTAAGTATATTCAAAATTACAGATCTTGTCCTTAAACTTTAATAAGTACAATGAGTATCCTTCATTTGAAAATTTATAATGTTTTTTTATCCTTTTTACTAACAACAGTTAACTTTTTCTGTTATATTTTTGTAAATGTCCATTTTGCCCCTAACCATCAAAATGACAAAATGTGTAATTTTTATGAATTTTTATATTCTCTCTTTGTGTGCTTGTTTTATTAATTTTACTTTTCATTATTTCTATACTTTTAACCACTTTTTATTTTAAATATTTATCTTAAATATTATTAACTAGTCATTTTTAATCATCTAAATATGAGTAGATTAGCTTTTATTATATTAAAATATATACTAAATTAATATTCTATTTTAAAACATTTATTAGATGACTGATATTTATTTAATAATAAAATATATTTAAAAAATAATCTATTTTCAATAAGATTTATATAAAAATATTTAGAAAAAATAAAAAAGATTATGTATTAATTTTTTCTATGAAAGAAGCAAACAGACCGGAGAAGAAATTCAAGTCTTAAGTATGCTATAAAAAAATAAAAAAATATATTATGCGGTGTTAAAATATTATTGGCCCAATCAATTTTAGAAAAATAGAAATTAGGGTGGCAACATAAGTCAATGTGTTGTTCTACACGTCGGGTCGTTGCTTCGGTTTGACTTTTAACATTTCCTTCTCTTTTTTTTTCTTTTATAAAATAGTGACCAATCCATCTAAAAGTTTACCATAGTGATAAGTCCAAACAACAACATTGAAGTTTTAATTAAACAAAAACGAATGTTATTTAATTAAACCCAATATTATTTTGGGTTTTTTTAAACGATTACTAATGAGTTTTAATTATTATAAATCAAATATAAACCCCTAAAAAATAAAAAGAAGCGAACTTTACAGTAAGAACAATTAAAGACTTTATATATTAAACAAAACCTAATCATATATAAGACCTAACATAGAGTAATTATAACTAAGTAAAATAAAAATGTCATGGCCCAATTTCATATGATATTCGGTAGGTTTCTAATATAATACGTAAAACAAACTGTTTGATATAGTTGAAATATTTATACCAAAAGGGATTAAAAAGCAATGGTGTAACAAACTGATTACTAGTTTTATTTTTATCTAATGTGAAATAACTAAAGTAAACAAACAAAAACATTAGATAATTTAATAATATATAAATAAAATTTGAATTTAATAAAAAATTTAAATTAGTTAATTAATAATATATAAGATAAGTTTATAAAACAAAAATATTTATAAGAGAGAAAGAAAGAAAAGATAAGTAAACTAAATAAAAAAAATAAAGAAACAATATAATATATTAGTGAAAAACTATTAGGTGTTCTTTAAATTTTTCATAATCGGTAGTATTTAAACCCATGTATGTTTTAGTCTATGTTTTACTCAATTATGTTTCATGAATTAATGTAAATTATATTTTTAGCTTATGTATTTTTTATTTTTAGAATAACTCTTAGTTGTGATTTAAATTTTATTTGTTCTAGCAGAAAAGTACTTAACTAAGTTTAACAAATAACAAAATTGTAATATATTAAAATCAATAAATGAAATTAATTTTTTTACAATTAAAATTAATTTATTATTTATATTTAAGATAAGTTGTAAAATAAAAGTGGTGAGAAAAAAAGAAAAAAGAATAAGTAAATAAATAAAAGAAAAAAAGAAAATATATGATTAGTATAAGTTACATATTTTGTCGTTTCAAAAGAGAAGGGTAAAAATATCATTTATCATAAATTTAACAGAAATATTTAACTTCAATCAGTGAAAAGGGCGAAAAGTGTGACAATTTTTCAAATAAAAGACATCCAGTGTAATTATTAAAGTTTTAGGATAAAATTAATAATTTTAATAATACTTAAAAGATCATATATGTAATTTACTCTATATATTATAAAGAGTAGACGACTTAATATGGAAGTCATAAATGAAAGGTCAACTTCAAGAAGCAACGTCAAACTCAGAGAACAAAAGTCGTTAGTTGGTGAAAATGAAGTCATCAGAAGACTTAAGTCTAGAATGTGTTGGGATAACAATTACAGCTGGTTTGTTTAGGTGGGATGAATAAAATAAGAATGCTCATTACTACTTTACATGAATTTGGCATGTGAAATCAAAATGATATTCACATTGCTACAACGACGACTGTGGCTAAACAACAAATTAGGCAAATGTTTTACATCATCATGGCCTACCAAGAGTAGCACCATTCCATCATACTTAATTTAGTTTTTAAACTTATCCTCATAACACAAACAATTATTATTATTACTTAAATTTAAAAAGCAACTTAATTGATAGAGTAAAGAATTGGATATGTCTTTAGTCTTTAATTAAACACAATTCAAGCATGCATGCTTAGATGTATCTAGATGCATGCATCATCTCATAGCTGTAAATAATCGCATAAGTTATTTGCTCATCATCACAACCTTAATCAACATCCAAAAGTGCTAGGGTTTAGCATTAACATCCATTGAATCCACATAACAAATTCAAGAATCCAAATACTCATCGTTAGCACATTTCAAGAAAATCCCTTTAGATTTGAGTTGAGTTACTAAAGCAAATGAACTATTTCTCTTCATATAGTTATAATCTTCAAGTAGCTTCCACCTTCTCTTTACTCCGTCTTCGCCCCATGCTTGATGGTGAAGATAAACCGAGGGCTACAGAAGCCAAAAGAGAGATGAAATATGACCGATATAGCTCAAGAAGAAGAAGAGGACACTTGTTTTTAGCACTTTTCCGTCCCTAATGACCACCTCGCCAAAGTTTAAGTAGTTAAAGAATCCATTTAGAACATCTTTCCCTTTATTACTAGGGAACCTCAACATTAACAAAACTTTGAGTACTACACACAAGATCTTGTCTCGAGCAAGAACATGTCACGTGCTACCTTAGCGAACCCTAACGCGCCCAAATTCTCGTTGTACAATATTAGCTTGTTTTCACACGATATGCGTTCAATAAAGAAGAAAATAAAGCACATGTTGTGTAACATCATTAGATTAAACTCATGATCGTGATAAGCATCTGTTGAACCATTGATGTAACACTTTCTCACGTCACGTAGCACCTCAAACACCTTGTTGTCTAAGGAGTTAATAGTTTTTCTACTGCTCAGACGATACTCATTTGGTGTTATGAGTTTGTACATCTCGGCTTGAACAAGTTTAGTTTGTTTATAGTGGTATGGGCCGAGTGAAACGAATGCAGGCTTGTAGGACTTGTTATTTTTAGCACCTTTCTCTCCCTTCAAGAGAATTGGTGGTACTTTTTCGATGTGTCATTGGCGTTTGTAGTCTATGGTAGTCTTTCTACCTCTTATGCATTTATCCCACTCGTTGATCACGCTAAGATTGTTGCTATTGACCCATTGATTATCGGGGATGTTCAGCGTTACATCTTTAGTTACAATGTGTCACACCCCAACCTTGACGGCGGAAACATCGAGGTGTGAGGGTTAAGATCGTCCTCAGCCACATAGCGCTATTAATAACCCAAATATATATTAATCATAAGTTCCAATTGTACCATTACAATTATAAGTCTCAAAGAAATAAAAAAAACATAACATAAGATGTAACAAGTCATTTTATTTCATTTATTTATCTAGGTCCATTCCTAGATGTGTAAGCTTCAAAGAGTAGAAATCAAGCTTGAGTATTTCCTTAAACATGTTAAAAATAAAAGGTCAACATAATGTTGGTGAGGTTTCCATAGTTTTTGATACATAAGTATATAAAAGATGGCAATTCATGTTGTAAGTTAGAGAACAAAGTAAACTAGGGATGTAAGACAGAATGCACAATCAAACCTCGACAAAGTTTTACAAGTCTCAAACGTTTACAAGTATATACAATTAGCTAAGTGTACTTGGATTAACCAAGCAGGCTTGTCTGGCCCATAGATCTATGACTTCGCTAGGCTAGCAATAGTTAATGATTGTACATATATTCGACATTACATGGTAGTCACAAAGTTCAACTAACCACAACATACAAGTAAATTGCCATAGGTTTACAAGAATCAAACGTGTTTACAAGTGCAAAGTTTATAATGTAACATGTTTCCCAAAAGTGTGAAAATATAAAAAGGGGTATAGAAATACTCACATGATCAAGTAAATATATATTGGATGATAAATAAGAAATAATAATAGGCGTCGTTTCAACGTAGCCCTTCACAATGCACCTAAAATATATATATTTACAAGGTTTAAGTTTAATAATAAAATTAACGTTTTAACGCGAACTAGGGTTTCGGTAGGAATTTGGGGGTTATTTTTATAAATAAGATTAATGAACTATTATTTATATTTTGTTTGATAAAAGAAGGTACCATTGGTAAAAAATTTTAAAGGAATTAAATCCTTTGTTAATAACTTGCGTATTATAACATATTTTTTTAATACTATAATGATCATGATAAATCTTTAATTAAAGAAAACATAAGATTCAATAATAATTTAAATAATAATTTAATAACTTAAATTATTATATAAATCCATTTTTATAACAATACTTAATTATAATTTTTAAAATAAAATGTTAAAATATTTTATAAATTTACAGAAAATATTTTGTTGATTTTAAAAGATTAGAAGTTTGTAAAAATCATTTTTATGTTTAATAAAAATTTTCTAAAATAGAATTAAGGCTAAAAAGCCATTTTAAAAATAATAAGAGGGTGCTCGGGTTCGAACCCGGGACCTCTAAGTTGAAATGTGGTGAGTGAACCAGTGAACCAAGGTTATAGCCGCGTTTAAAGCTCCGTTTTATTAACCAGAATACAACAAACACTGAAATCTCCCCAAATCACACGAACCCTAGTTTGATCTTGATCTAAAATTGAAGATCAAATCGATGCTGCTAATTATTTAAATCATGGGGTTTTTGTTTCCCACATGATTTCGAGTTGTGTGTGTTTTTAATTACCCGATATCGAAGCTTGAAATGTCAAGTATGATGAAGAACAAGTCGCGACGGAGTTGGGACTCAATTCGTGTACAAATGCTTATGAATATCAAATTAACTTCGTGGATAGCTTCAAACGGTGTTCTTAATGCAAAGCCCTCTCTTAATTTCAGTTTAATTTGTTCAGAAGGTGGGTTTTGATAATGCTACAGATCGCGGGTTTGAGAGAATCGATTGAAATGTTTTGTGTAGTTCCAGGTGCAATTAGATGTTGTAATAGATTAAAGGGAGATAGACGTTCGTTAGTGTTGAAATAATTGAGTTATTATTGGTGTTTAAGACTCGAACGGCTATGGGGTTTAAGGTTTCGGTTATACATTCGATTAAGATTAGTAACCGGCGTTTTAAAGGTGATTAATTGCTATGTTCAGGTTTGAATTATGTACACGAAAATGTTAGAAACGGTTTAGAGTCGATTTCGAAGGTTCAGGTGGGTTTTTAAAGCACGCCGGAGGTCGGCCGGCGGTGGCCGGTGACCGGCCGGAAAAACGGGAGAGAAAGAATTGGAGGGGGTTTAGTTTTGAAGTTTCACACAATCACCCCCTTCACTTTCGGTGTTTATTATTTTATGCCCAAGTTTTCTTTTTAAGTTTATAAATTGATACAAACACCCCTTTAACTTAACTATAAGAGATTCAAGACTTTTTAAGTTTAATAACCTTATGAATTATTATCATTATTGTTATAACTTGCTATTATTATTAGTATTATTAATAACATAACTATTATTACTCTTATAATTAGTTATTATTATTATTATTATTATTATTATTATTATTATTATTATTATTATTATTATTATTATTATTATTATTATTATTATTATTATTATTATTATTATTATTATTATTATTATTATTGACATCATTATTAGCATTATTATTATTATCATTATTATCTTTGTTATTATTATTACAATTAGTATTATAGCTCAATTTAATAACTAGGTTATTAACTTTACATTAAAATTTAAAGACCAACTAAGAATAAAACATAAATCACCCATAAGTTTCATATATGGCAATAATGCTCCTTACAAGAATTAACAAAGCTGACTTATAATTAACCCAAAAAAAATACATGATGTTACAGTCTCCCCAACTTAAAAGAATTTCATCCCGAAATTAAGAATGAACTAGGCGAACAAATGCGGGTATCTCTTCTTCATATGATCCTCACGCTCCCAAGTGAACTTAGCTCCACACTTATTCTCCCAACGAACCTTGACAATTGGAGTAGTTGTGGTTCTGGTTTTCTTCATGATGCGATCCAATATTTCAACAGGTTTCTCAACAAAGTGCAATGACTCGTCGATCTGAATGTCTTCCATGGGAACATGCAGACTCTCGTCGGCCAAACACTTTCTCAAATTTGAGACATGGAACACAGGATGAACTTGTCACACCCCAACCTTGACGACGGAAACGTCGAGATGTGAGGGTTAAGATTGTTCACAGCCACATAACGCTGTATTAAATTGTAATTATTATTATCATAAGTCTTATAATGAAATACAATCATAAGTCTCAAACAAGTAATAAGTTCAAACATAACATAACATAATGTAAACTTTTTATTTCATTATCTAGGTCCAAGTCCTAGATTATTGCATGCTTCAAAAGATCACTTTAAACTTGAGGTTGACCTGAAACATGATAAAAATAAGAGTCAACTAAAAATAGTTGGTGAGTTTCCAAGGTTTTCATACATAATATGAAAAAGGTTACAAGTAGCAATTCATGTCATAGGTCATAAGCAAGTAAGGTTATAGAACACATATCGTTACAACCAAACCTCGACTTGATTACAAGTATAAAAGATTGGCTAAGTGTATTTGGTTCCCATGATGAACAAGCATACGTCATCAGGAGTCGGCAATACCTCGACTTTAGCACCAAACAGGCTTGTCAGGCCCAAAGATCTAAGACGTCGTCAGGCTAGCAATAGTTAATGATTGTAAACAAACTATGTATCTCATATAATCACTTACAATACACAAATAACCATGACAAAATAATAAGTTGAATTGCAAGTGCTTTACAAGTCTCAAACGTTTATAAGTGTATGATGTATAAGTATCATGTTTCACCCCAAAATAGTGTGAAATAAAGTAAAAAGGGGACAAGGAAACTCACTTGATATATATAAGGTGATGATAAGAATTTAAACGAGGTTCCAATGATCTCTTTTACAAGTTACCTAAACGTATTGATTCCAAAATAAGGTTCAATAATAAGATTATCAATTAGACATGAACTAGGGTTTCAATTGGGATTTGGGAGTTTAAATAAAATAATAAATCGTTTATGATTTGGTTTAATAATTATAAATCAATTAAGTCCAAGAAAGATTAAAAAGGTCTCAACAATTTAAATTATTGATTTAATAGAAATTAAGTATAATATGTGAAAAGAAATAATTAATTTAATAGTTAATTATTTGATAAAGAGAATTTATTAAATACTTATTTAAATTATTTAAAATCATTTTATAAAGTTTTGAACCCCTAAATGAGTTATTATAAAGATCTTATAATACAAGATTTTAATAAAAATAAAGTATAATATATTATTTTATTAGTTCCAAGAATTTAAATAAAAGTTTAATAATAAATTTATTAACTATAACATGGTTAAATGATTAATTATTTAAATAACTATTTGAATAGTTAATATGTAAATTAATAAGGTTTTGAAATAACTCTAATTTGAACCATAATATTTTTATAACATATAATGACTAAATAAATTTTTTATAATCTTTTTATTCTTTTAAAAGAAAAATAAATTGGATATTATAAGTTTAACAATCTTTAAAAATTAGCTTAATAATTTCAGAAATATTTTAGTTAACAAAATAATTTTTACTTTTATTTATTAATATAGTACTAATTTTCTGGATTAAAAATAAATAAAATAAAAAAAATTAAAACAAAATATGGCAGAGGCAGGGGTCGAACCCCTGACCTCCCATGTATAAGTCTGTGGTTAACCGCCGGGCCAAAGCCTAGTTCTTGTTTTAACCTGCAATTTAATTATTATGAATAATACTTCAAATAGTCCCCAATCCTTATGAACCCTAAATCAATTTGGTTCCACATTGAACATGAAATCGATCCCGATACTTGAATTAAACATAGGACTTTTGTTTCCCATAGTAAATCGAGTACAATGATATGTGTAATTTACAGTATCGAGTTCGAATTGTTAATCACGGGTTTAAGAACGCGCCGCGACGGGTGGAGGTTGGTTTGATGATGATAGAGTTGATCATAATCAAATTCCTTTCGTATGAAGCTTCAGAGAGGGCTTATGATTCAAAGCCCTCACTCAATTTTAAGTTAAAATGCTTCGAAGATGCTTGTCGACCAAGTTGCAGGTCGCGATGAAGTTGGTGTTCGAACACGATGATTCAGTGCGTTTCAGGGGTTATTGAAGGTTCGAATGGTGTAACAAGATCGAATGCAATGTTTCCCATAACTATGTGATGTTAATTTTGGTTGTTACAGTTCGATCGAGTTCGTGCTTTGAATACCGATTTTGGTTTCTAACTTAAAGGCTCATAACAGCCTATTAAATCGAATTAAACATGTTAGTGATTTCGAAACTAGATAGGGAACGGTTTAGTTGAACTAATTTGAAAGAAAAACGGCTAATTAAAGAGTGGGAAGGTCGCCGGAGGGTTGGCCGGAGGTGTGGCCGGCGACAAGGGGTGGTCGGCGGGTGAAGGATTGTCTTTAATTGATATTTACCCTTTTGGTCCCTGTAGTTTAAGAGGGTTATCATTTTATGTGAAACTTTTTAATTCAAGTTTATATAATCTACAATTTTAACCCTTAAACAACATTATTATTATTATTATTATTATTATTATTATTATTATTATTACATTAACATTATTATTATTAAAATTATTATTAGTAATAGTAATAATAATATCTTTATTATTATTATTATAACAATTATTTTTAAGATTTTTATCCCCTGTTGATAAGTTTTATATTATTAACCAATGTTTTAAACATTATTAATATTATTTCTATTAATTTGTTAAACCCCAAATTAATTATCAAGCATATTAATTCCATAAAGTTTCAAAATTGACTTAAAAGGTTCTTACAAGAATTAACAAAGTTAACTTTTAATATAACAAAAATATGAGATGTCACAGTCTCCCCAACTTAAAAGAATTTCGTCCCGAAATTAAGAATGAAACTTAAATAAACAAAGGAGTTATAATGAAAGGTAAGTGTTCAACGAACAGTGTTTGACATTTGATTGCAGGTGGAACGCTTCACTTTATGGAATCTTACAAGATTCTTAACATAATAAACGCGAGACGTTTTGAGATGAAACGTTGAAAAACGATGACGAGCTACCGTGGTACCTTAGATTCATAAGTCACAACTTCTAGAATATAATTTCGTAGTAAATTGATGTCTAGAAATCAATAAAGGACCAACAATGATAAGTAAGATTAACCGTCAGGATTTAAGAATCCCAAACATCACTATATGAAACGGTCTTAACGCATATCTTGTGAACATGTATCTCTCCTTTGACCAACCATTGGTCTAAGAATAATACGATATGCGAAGATTTTGGAATAAGTTCACGACGATGATTAGGAACATTATTAAAAGCAGAAAATGAATTGATCATCCAATTTAATGATCGATGTTTAACGACATACCACGGTATACGACTATTTGAGATAGATACGAGCCAATTTCTCGACCCGTTAACCCACATGAGTCAATATGAAATTAGTTAATCGGTCTATAATGCACCATTTGTCATCATGGCATCTAAGATAAGAGGCACCTAGCGATGAAAAGTTAAACAGGAGATTCATAGGAACACGAATGTTAGGCTTTGTCATATATGAAGGTAAGACACTTGGACACATACAAAGTTATGTCTTTTCTTTTATGCCAAACCCATGACTACAAGTTACAAAGGTTTATGAACCTTCACGTCGCAATGTAAGTAATAACGAGTCTCGTTAGTCGAAACCAAGATAGAGTTTTAAATATTTCCAAGGTTAAGGGTTTAAAAGTGATTCAAGAAGTAACGCAAACAATATGACATTCATTTGTAACCATGTTTTGCAAGGTAACAAATTTCCAAATATAGATTGCATACGTAATTCATCAAACCCATAAGTACAGTCGAGAACATTCGTATGACTAGAAAGACATAACCACAAGTTGATAATGTCTTTATTTAGTAGAAAGATTGTTTAAGAAGACTACCATCACACAATCATGTGTTGATGATATCTCAAAATGAAAGTTGATAAGTAGGGAATAAATGGTTCCATATAGCTAGATCAAGTCAAAACATGAAGATAAAGGGAAAGAAATCGATTTAAGAATTCAAATGCTCCAAGCTCGGAATCAAAATCAACCTAGAGTGATCGGGTCTCCTTTCAAGTTCAGAAATCATGCTTTGGCTTGATAGGTCCAAACACTGACATTGGTTCACCTTTCAAGTTACTACATGTTTCTTGTCACTTGATTAAAACCTTGGTAAGTTGGAGATCAAGAAATGAGAATAGTCATCAAGGTGTGGTTTTCACTCCTAACTTGATGGTGTATTCCCAAGGTATGACCGCTAATTTACCAATTAAAAAAAATTTGATCCCAACTCCTTGTTGAGGATCCACAGAAATAAGACGAGGTAACTCACCATTAAGGTAAGGGAAGTCACTCCTATCTTAACGGTGAAGTTTTACAAAAACCAAAATATAACGAGATGAACTTCTTCATCAAAATCCAGAATTCACTCCTACTTTGATGAAGTCGTCTCATTTGAACAAATACAATTCATAAAGATGATATTATCATCAAGGTATGGAATTCACGCCTATCTTGATGACTGAATTTCATAATAGCAAGAAAACAATCGAAGATTGACATTTGTCACCAAAGTACGGGTTTCAATCCTATTTCGGTGAGATCATGTCATTTGTGAAATGCCATTCCAAAGAAAATAACTGAAGTCAATCCTCGGGATAAGGAAATCACCCCGATCCAGAGGATGAAATTTTATAAATCACAATTGGAAACCATTTATCGAAACGAATAGAGAATCATCAAAGTAAGGGAATCACCCTTGTTTTGATGAGTTAGAATCATTTAGGAGATACGGGTGTTCTTAGTCATAGGTTGACTTGCAAACACTTGCATCTCTCATGGTGCAGACGGTACGGAGTTTGACTTAACGACGAAAGGAAAATAACATCAGTTAGAAATTCAGAAAATTTCAAGTTACATCAATGTAACAAAAGGAAAAATCATGCTTACAAGCTTAAGATCAAAGTTCGAGATAGCAGAATTTGTTATGATGGTGTTCAAATCTTGAATAATTTAAATCAGGAAGGCAAAATCAAGGACAAGAATGATTCGACATCATAATGAGATGTGAACATTCGATTCACAATCGAAGGGAATACATGGACTTCTCAAGATATGAGATCAGCCATAACCTTATTAAAGACATGCGTACTTATAAGCGATCACTCATCTCAAGGGTTTCGAGTCAAGTAAATGGATTCAATGATCGAGTCAAATCACCATTTACACTTTGCCTAGACAAAGTATCCCGAGATGTAGGAATTCAACCTATAGCATTGCATGTTCTTAGTTATGGGACACATCCTTAAGAAGACTTGAGAACCATAAGTAACGGTTTAAAGTTTTTGATGACCATTCGGTTTAGATTCCCAATATCTTTGGGTATATTAAGATCCATGTTCACGTTGGTCAAGATATAGAAATAGTTACATGAAACGCTCAACGCGTAACGGTGTTTAAACGTAAAAGTTGAAATGTAGGATAGGTTCAATATTAACAGTTATGTATGATAAGAATGAAGAGATACCAGTTCAAGGAATCAAAGATTTTTAAGATACAAAGAGGATGGTTCCATTTGGTAACGCATTACCATTTGGAATCGTTGACACGTCAAGGTAAATTGACCCATTTGCCATAGAGACTTGTGTATGTTGACCATAGTTTATCACTCATCCCAGAAATCCCCAGGTAAGCATAACTGGTCTCACAATGAGATTTATACGATATGCTTGCCTTAGCCCGAAGGCCTTTTGCCAGGAAATCCAGAATACAGGTGTCTATGTGTCACACAAATTTCTTTGGTTTATGAAATCAAAACCTTGATGAGATTTTCATAGGTTAGACATAGAGTCTAAGGAATTGAACCCACGACGATAAGTGTAGATTCCACATGTCGTTGAGAGTAAGTTTAGGAAGTTCATTTGTCAGGGAGGGTCAAAGAGTCAAAGTTAAGTTTAGGGAGACAAGTAACTAAGTTTAAGCATACATAAGGCAATCCTATGCTAAGGCATCAAGTTGCACAAAAGGCATAGCATTATGTAGCATGCAAACAACATGTAAGCACAAAGGTATAAAAATCTTTCTTTGAGGTTCACGCAACTATAGTCTAGGTCACCATTTCTAATAACCTAAATCCCTATAGTTATGGGCTCTGATACCAATCTGTCACACCCCAACCTTGACGGCGGAAACGTCGAGATGTGAGGGTTAAGATTGTTCACAGCCACATAACGCTATATTAAATTGTAAATATTATTATCATAAGTCTTAAAATGAAATATAATCATAAGTCTCAAACAAGTAATAAGTTCAAACATAACATAACATAATGTAAACTTTTTATTTCATTATCTAGGTCCAAGTCCTAGATTATTGCATGCTTCAAAAGATCACTTTAAACTTGAGGTTGACCTGAAACATGATAAAAATAAGAGTCAACTAAAAATAGTTGGTGAGTTTCCAAGGTTTTCATACATAATATGAAAAAGGTTACAAGTAGCAATTCATGTCATAGGTCATAAGCAAGTAAGGTTATAGAACACATATCGTTACAACCAAACATCGACTTGATTACAAGTATAAAAGATTGGCTAAGTGTATTTGGTTCCCATGATGAACAAGCATACGTCATCAGGAGTCGGCAATACCTCGACTTTAGCACCAAATAGGCTTGTCAGGCCCAAAGATCTAAGACGTCGTCAGGCTAGCAATAGTTAATGATTGTAAACAAACTATGTATCTCATATAATCACTTACAATACACAAATAACCATGACAAAATAATAAGTTGAATTGCAAGTGCTTTACAAGTCTCAAACGTTTATAAGTGTATGATGTATAAGTATCATGTTTCACCCCAAAATAGTGTGAAATAAAGTAAAAAGGGGACAAGGAAACTCACTTGATATATATAAGGTGATGATAAGAATTTAAACGAGGTTCCAATGATCTCTTTTACAAGTTACCTAAACGTATTGATTCCAAAATAAGGTTCAATAATAAGATTATCAATTAGACATGAACTAGGGTTTCAATTGGGATTTGGGAGTTTAAATAAAATAATAAATCGTTTATGATTTGGTTTAATAATTATAAATCAATTAAGTTCAAGAATGATTAAAAAGGTCTCAACAATTTAAATTATTGATTTAATAGAAATTAAGTATAATATGTGAAAAGAAATAATTAATTTAATAATTAATTATTTGATAAAGAGAATTTATTAAATATTTATTTAAATTATTTAAAATCATTTTATAAAGTTTTGAACCCCTAAATGAGTTATTATAAAGATCTTATAATACAAGATTTTAATAAAAATAAAGTATAATATATTATTTTATTAGTTCCAAGAATTTAAATAAAAGTTTATTTATAAATTTATTAACTATAACATGGTTAAATGATTAATTATTTAAATAACTATTTGAATAGTTAATATGTAAATTAATAAGGTTTTGAAATAACTCTAATTTGAACCATAATATTTTTATAACATATAATGACTAAATAAAATTTTTATAATCTTTTTATTCTTTTAAAAGAAAAATAAATTGGATATTATAAGTTTAACAATCTTTAAAAATTAGCTTAATAATTTCAGAAATATTTTAGTTAACAAAATAATTTTTATTTTTATTTATTAATATAGTACTAATTTTCTGGATTAAAAATATATAAAATAAAAAAAAATTAAAACAAAACATGGCAGAGGCAGGGGTCGAACCCCTGACCTCCCGTGTATAAGTCTGTGGTTAACCGCCGAGCCAAAGCCCAGTTCTTGTTTTAACCTGCAATTTAATTATTATGAATAATACTTCAAATAGTCCCCAATCCTTATGAACCCTAAATCAATTTGGTTCCAAATTGAACATGAAATCGATCCCGATACTTGAATTAAACATGGGGCTTTTGTTTCCCATAGTAAATCGAGTACAATGATATGTGTAACTTACAGTATCGAGTTCGAATTGTTAATCACGGGTTTAAGAACGCGCCGCGACGGGTGGAGGTTGGTTTGATGATGATAAAGTTGATCATAATCAAATTCCTTTCGTATGAAGCTTCAGAGAGTGCTTATGATTCAAAGCCCTCACTCAATTTTAAGTTAAAATGCTTTAAAGATGGTTGTCGACCAAGTTGCAGGTCGCGATGAAGTTGGTGTTCGAACACGATGATTCAGTGTGTTTCAGGGGTTATTGAAGGTTCGAATGGTGTAACAAGATCGAATGCAATGTTTCCCATAACTATGTGATGTTAATTTTGGTTGTTATAGTTCGATCGAGTTCGTGCTTTGAATACCGATTTTGGTTTCTAACTTAAAGGCTCATAACAGCCTATTAAATCGAATTAAACATGTTAGTGATTTCGAAACTAGATAGGGAACGGTTTAGTTGAACTAATTTGAAAGAAAAACGGCTAATTAAAGAGTGGGAAGGTCGCCGGAGGGTTGGCCGGAGGTGTGGCCGGCAACAAGGGGTGGTCGGCGGGTGAAGGATTGTCTTTAATTGATATTTACCCTTTTGGTCCTTGTAGTTTAAGAGGGTTATCATTTTATGTGCAACTTTTTAATTCAAGTTTATATAATCTACAATTTTAACCCTTAAACAACATTATTATTATTATTATTATTATTATTATTATTATTTTTATTATTATTACATTAACATTATTATTATTAAAATTATTATTAGTAATAGTAATAATAATATCTTTATTATTATTATTATAACAATTATTTTTAAGATTTTTATCCCCTGTTGATAAGTTTTATATTATTAACCAATGTTTTAAACATTATTAATATTATTTCTATTAATTTGTTAAACCCCAAATTAATTATCAAGCATATTAATTCCATAAAGTTTCAAAATTGACTTAAAAGGTTCTTACAAGAATTAACAAAGTTAACTTTTAATATAACAAAAATATGAGAGGTCACAGTCTCCCCAACTTAAAAGAATTTCGTCCCGAAATTAAGAATGAAACTTAAATAAACAAAGAAGTTATAATGAAAGGTAAGTGTTCAACGAACAGTGTTTGACATTTGATTGCAGGTGGAACGCTTCACTTTATGGAATCTTACAAGATTCTTAACATAATAAACGCGAGACGTTTTGAGATGAAACGTTGAAAAACGATGACGAGCTACCGTGGTACCTTAGATTCATAAGTCACAACTTCTAGAATATAATTTCGTAGTAAATTGATGTCTAGAAATCAATAAAGGACCAACAATGATAAGTAAGATTAACCGTCAGGATTTAAGAATCCCAAACATCACTATATGAAACGGTCTTATCGCATATCTTGTGAACATGTATCTCTCCTTTGACCAACCATTGGTCTAAGAATAATACAATATGCGAAGATTTTGGAATAAGTTCACGACGATGATTAGGAACATTATTAAAAGCAGAAAATAAATTGATCATCCAATTTAATGATTGATGTTTAACGACATACCACGGTATACGACTATTTGAGATAGATACGAGCCAATTTCTCGACCCGTTAACCCACATGAGTCAATATGAAATTAGTTAATCGGTCTATAATGCACCATTTGTCATCATGGCATCTAAGATAAGAGGCACCTAGCGATGAAAAGTTAAACAGGAGATTCATAGGAACACGAATGTTAGGCTTTGTCATATATGAAGGTAAGACACTTGGACATATACCAAGTTATGTCTTTTCTTTTATGCCAAACCCATGACTACAAGTTACAAAGGTTTATGAACCTCCACGTCGCAATGTAAGTAATAACGAGTCTCGTTAGTCGAAACCAAAATAGAGTTTTAAATATTTCCAAGGTTAAGGGTTTAAAAGTGATTCAAGAAGTAACGCAAACAATATGACATTCATTTGTAACCATGTTTTGCAAGGTAACAAATTTCCAAATATAGATTGCATACGTAATTCATCAAACCCATAAGTACAGTCGAGAACATTCGTATGACTAGAAAGACATAACCACAAGTTGATAATGTCTTTATTTAGTAGAAAGATTGTTTAAGAAGACTACCATCACGCAATCATGTGTTGATGATATCTCAAAATGAAAGTTGATAAGTAGGGAATAAATGGTTCCATATAGCTAGATCAAGTCAAAACATGAAGATAAAGGGAAAGAAATCGATTTAAGAATTCAAATGCTCCAAGCTCGGAATCAAAATCAACCTAGAGTGATCGGGTCTCCTTTCAAGTTCAGAAATCATGCTTTGGCTTGATAGGTCCAAACACTGACATTGGTTCACCTTTCAAGTTACTACATGTTTCTTGTCACTTGATTAAAACCTTGGTAAGTTGGAGATCAAGAAATGAGAATAGTCATCAAGGTGTGGTTTTCACTCCTAACTTGATGGTGTATTCCCAAGGTATGACCGCTAATTTACCAATTAAAAAAAATTCGATCCCAACTCCTTGTTGAGGATCCACAGAAATAAGACGAGGTAACTCACCATTAAGGTAAGGGAAGTCACTCCTATCTTAACGGTGAAGTTTTACAAAAACCAAAATATAACGAGATGAACTTCTTCATCAAAATCCAGAATTCACTCCTACTTTGATGAAGTCGTCTCATTTGAACAAATACAATTCATAAAGATGATATTATCATCAAGGTATGGAATTCACGCCTATCTTGATGACTGAACTTCATAATAGCAAGAAAACAATCGAAGATTGACATTTGTCACCAAAGTACGGGTTTCAATCCTATTTTGGTGAGATCATGTCATTTGTGAAATGCCATTCCAAAGAAAATAACTGAAGTCAATCCTCGGGATAAGGAAATCATCCCGATCCAGAGGATGAAATTTTATAAATCACAATTGGAAACCATTTATCGAAACGAATAGAGAATCATCAAAGTAAGGGAATCACCCCTGTTTGGATGAGTTAGAATCATTTAGGAGATACGGGTGTTCTTAGTCATAGGTTGACTTGCAAACACTTGCATCTCTCACGGTGCAGACGGTACGGAGTTTGACTTAACGACGAAAGGAAAATAACATCAATTAGGAATTCGGAAAATTTCAAGTTACATCAATGTAACAAAAGAAAAAATCATGCTTACAAGCTTAAGATCAAAGTTCGAGATAGCAGAATTTGTTATGATGGTGTTCAAATCTTGAATAATTTAAATCAGGAAGGCAAAATCAAGGACAAGAATGATTCGACATCATAATGAGATGTGAACATTCGATTCACAATCGAAGGGAATACATGGACTTCTTAAGATATGAGATCAGCCATAACCTTATTAAAGACATGCGTACTTATAAGCGATCACTCATCTCAAGGGTTTCGAGTCAAGTAAATGGATTCAATGATCGAGTCAAATCACCATTTACACTTTCCCAACCCTTTTCAGAATTTTGAAAGGTCCTACAAATCTTGGAGCTAGTTTACCCTTCTTTCCAAAGCGAACAACACCTTTCCACGGTGAAACCTTAAGAAGAACCATGTCACCAACTTGGAACTCCAACGGCTTACGACGCTTATTGGCATAACTCTTTTGTCGACTTCTTGCCACTTCAAGGTTCTTGCAGATTGTGGATACTTTATTGGTCATTTCTTGTATAAGTTCAGGACCAGTGATGAAATTTTCACCAACGTCGGTCCAACAGATCGGTGATCGGCATTTACGACCATACAAAGCCTCGAATGGTGCCATCTTGATACTTGAGTGATAACATTGTTATACGAAAATTCCGCGAGCGGTAAATGCGTATCCCAATCACCACCAAAATCAAGGACACGAAGATGCAGCAGATCCTCGAGGGTTTGGATTGTTCGTTCGGTTTGACCATCGGTTTGAGGATGGTAAGCCGTACTTAAATCCGATTGAGTACCCAAGAGTTCTTGCATTGAAGACCAAAAGTGTGAAGTGAAGAGAGCATCTCGATCGGAAATAATGTGTAAAGGCACGCCATGACGACACATAATTTCGTCAATGTAGATTCGAGCCAGCCTTGAAACCTTGTACGTATCTCGTATGGGTATGAAATGTGTTGTCTTGGTCAAACGGTCAACAATGACCCATATGCTATCATGACCACGAGGTGTACGATGTAACTTGGTTATGAAATCCATGGATATATGTTCCCATTTCCACATAGGGATTTCAGGTTGCTCAAGTAAACCACTTGGTCGTTGATGCTCGGCTTTGACCCTTGCACACGTGAGACACTTGGAAACATAAGACGCGATATCTTTCTTCATTCCAGGCCACCAATATTGACCACGCAGGTCCATGTACATCTTATCGGAGCCAGGATGAATGGAATATCGGGTTTGATGAGCTTCGTTCATAATGAAGTGCCAAAGGTTATCACGATTCGGAATCCAAAGTCGATTCAAGAAATACCACATTCCATTTGGTTTTGTCTCCGGTTGGGACCGAACGTTAGACATTAAATCTTCATCTTTCCCTTCGTCGGTTAGTGCCGCTTGTTGAGCCTCGCGAATGCATAACTCGAGGTCACTATCGATCCTTATGTTTTGGAGCATGATAGTAGCCTCGTTGACATCCACATGAATCTCGGTATCAAATTCTCCTAGCGTATCAAACCATTGCCTTCGATCTCGAATTTCTTGAAGCGAGACAGTCTTGTTGTGGACCTTGCGACTTAGCGCGTCGGCTACAACATTCGTCTTTCCAGGATGGTAGCGAATGTCGCAGTCGTAGTCGCTAATTAACTCGATCCAACGTCTTTGTCTCATGTTGAGATCCTTTTGGTTGAACACGTGATGGAGACTCTTATGATTGGTGTAGACTATGCATTGCGTCCCATATAGATAGTGTCGCCAAATCTTCAATGCAAAAACCACAGCACCAAGTTCAAGATCATAAGTCGTGTAGTTCACTCCATGAACCTTCAATTGCCTCGACGCGTATGCTATAATTTTGCCTCGTTGCATGAGAACACAACCAAGACCTTGATTAGAAGCATCACAATACACGGTAAAGTCATCATTTCCGTCGGGAAGTGTGAGAATAGGAGCATTACACAACTTGCGTTTTAATGTCTCGAAAGCCTCTTCTTGCTCGGGTCCCCATTCAAAGAGTCAGTTCTTTTGGGTTAGCGCCGTTAATGGTTTAGCAATCCTCGAGAAATTTGCTATGAACCTACGGTAATATTCCGCTAAGCCCAGAAAAGAACGAACCTCGGTTGGGGTTGTGGGAACACACCAATTCTTCACGGCTTCAATTTTAGCAGGATCAACGTGAATTCCTTGGCTATTCACTACATGTCCTAAGAATTGAACTTCTTCCAACCAAAATTCACACTTGGAAAACTTGGCATATAATTGCTCCTTCTTCAAAAGTTCAAGAACTTGTCGCAAGTGCGTCTCGTGATTGATTTTCGTCTTGGAATAAATAAGTATGTCATCAATGAACACGATCACGAACTTATCCAAATACGGTTTACATACTCGATTCATGAGATCCATGAACACGGCAGGTGCATTGGTCAAGCCAAACGGCATGACCATGAACTCGTACTGCCCATATCGAGTACGAAAAGCGGTCTATGGAATGTCATCATCGTGGACACGTAGTTGATGATACCCAGAACGTAGATCGATCTTTGAGAATTGAGTTGCTCCTTGAAGTTGGTCGAAGAGATCATCGATTCGAGGGAGAGGATATCATTTTTGATAGTAAGCTTGTTGAGTTCTCGGTAATCGATGCACATACGAAATGAACCATCCTTCTTCTTCACAAACAGTACAGGTGCACCCCACGGTGATGAACTAGGGCGAATGAAACCCTTATCGGTCAACTCTTGCAGTTGTCTAGCGAGTTCTTGCATTTCAGACGGTGCAAGACGATAAGGCGATTTAGCCACAGGGTTTGCACCAGGGATTAAGTCAATCTTGAACTCAACTTCTCGCACGGGAGGTAGCCCCGTAAGATCCTCGGGAAAAACCTCGTGAAAGTCCCGCACGACAGGAATGTCTTTCAATTCCTTACCCTTGGCTTTCGTATTAACTACATATGCCATGAAAGCCATGTAGTTTTTACTTAAGCACTTGCGGACCTTGATGCAAGACATGAGTTTGAGTCTTTGGGATGATTTCTCCCCAAAGACCTTCAAAGTATCACCCGTCGGTAAAGGAATTCGAATACATTTCTCGAAGCATAGAATTTCCGCACGATGTTTGGCTAACCAATCCATACCAATAATAACATCAAAGTTTCCTAATTGCATAGGAATAAGGTCGACGAATAACTCGTGTTCGTTAAGGCTTAAGGTGCAGTCACGTATTACGACGTCAACGACGATAGATTTTCCATCGGCGACTTCGACCGTGAAAGATCTTTCCAGGTTAACACGCGGTTTAGAAAGTATAGGCTCGAATTCTAGGGACACGAAACTCCTATCGGCACCCGAATCAAACAATACGGAAGCATAATGACTATTTACAAGATACATACCTGTTTGGTAACAACCTATCATTGGTATGATGAACATAGATAGGAATTTTTACAAGACAAGAAAAGACCAAAAGAAGTTCAACGACGTACCATTCACCACGTCGTTGTTGGCTTGGGCTTGATTGGCATTGATGTTTAAAGTCCTTCCACGAGCCGGTGGAACAGTTCCCGCATTGCGAGGACATTGCGGACGAATATGACCAGGCTCGCCACAGTTATAGCAGGTTCGGTTGGTAAGCATTGCAGTGTTGTTTGGCGCACGAAGGCAAGTAGTTACCAAGTGTCCATACTTCCCACACAACGAGCAGACTCGGCATGGAATGTTGCTTGAATGATGGTACTTGCACATGTTACACATAGGATGTGGACCAGCATAAGTTTTAGCCATGGGAGCTTGATTCGCAGCCACCATTTGTTTTTGAGGAGCATTTGGGGCGGTCACCGCGTAGTTGCATGTCGGGGTGAACTTACGTTTCTTGTTTTGGGAAGATGACTCGGCCCTTACCTCCTTTGTTGCCTCGGGTGTCACCTTCGCAGTAGACTTGGAACCCTTTGCCGACATAGTGCCAACTCTTATATGATTCTCGTTGAGCTGTGCAGTGATAGTAATCGCCTCCTCCAAAGTTATGGGCCTACTACCCACCACGGCATCTTGAATTTGAGGTGGCACTCCCTTGATAAATTTCTTAATGTTACGGGGCACGGTGTCCACCATGTGTGGTAGGAGCATACTCAACTCATGATGCCGGGTGGAATAAGCGAAGTGATTCCCACCATCTTGTTTGAGGTTCCAGAACTCCTCCTCTAGCTTTTGCAACTCGCTCCTCGGGCAGAACTTTTGGATCATGATATCCTTAAATTCTTCCCAGGGCAACGCCATTGCAACCTCAGTTCCACGGTTTCTCTTTTCACTATTCCACCATGTTAGTGCCCGTTGTTGAAGAACACTTGTGGCATAGCGAACCTTGAACTCGTCGGGCACTCGCTAACAATGAATGTGTTCTCCATACTTTCAAACCACTCGAGAAGTCCAGTGGCTCCTTCTTTTCCACTAAAGCTAGTGGGTTTGCACGAGTTGAAGTGTTTGAAAGTGCAAGTACGATTGTTCCCGTTTTGGTTGTTGCTATTGTCTCCATTAGCACCGCTATTGTTCCCATTGGTGTTGTTGTTGCTATTAGCCATTAGGGTGCTATTAAGTTCAGCAACCATAGTCGGGATGACGGCAGCCATTTTCCGGGCAATCATGGCAGCTAGCTTACGGTCGGAACTTCCACGCTTTCCATGGTGACGAGACATGCTGGATATACAAAAATGAGTTAGTTACGGGAGTGAGGATAACAAAGGATAGTAGTTTAAACAAAGATAAGCTAAGGGTTATAAGGTACACGGAATGATTCCATTTGGTAACGCATTACCATTTGGAAATATTGACACGTCAAGGTGAATTGACCTATTTACCTTAGAAACTTGTGTATATTGACCATAGTTTATCACTCATCCCAGAAATCCCCAGGTAAGCATAACTAGTCCCATAGGATTTATGCGATATGCTTGCCTTAGCCCGAGGGCCTTTTGCCAGGAAAACCAGGATACAGGTGTCTATGTGTCACACAATATTTCTTAGGTTCATAGAATCAAAACCTTGATGAGATTTATATAGATTAGACATAACGTCTAAAGATCCAAGTCATAACATAAGCATAAGATTCCACGTGTCGTCGAGAATAAGGTTAAGAGAGTTCATGTTCGAGGAGAGTCAAAGAGTCAAAGTTAAGTTTAGGGAGACAAGTAACAATGTTTAGGCAATCCTATGCTAAGGCATCAAATTGCACATACTATAGTCTAGGTCACCATTTCTAATAACCTAGATCCCTATAGTTATGGGCTCTGATACCAATCTGTCACACCCTAACCTTGACGGCGGAAACGTCGAGGTGTGAGGGTTAAGATCGTCCTCAGCCACATAACGCTATTAATAACCCAAATATATATTAATCATAAGTTCCAATTATACCATTACAATCATAAGTCTCAAAGAAATCAAAAAAAACATAACATAAGATGTAACAAGTCATTTTATTTTATTTATTTATCTAGGTCCATTCCTAGATGTGTAAGCTTCAAAGAGTAGAAATCAAGCTTGAGTATTTCCTGAAACATGTTAAAAATAAAAGGTCAACATAATGTTGGTAAGATATCCATAGTTTTCGATACATAAGTATATAAAAGATGGTAATTCATGTTGTAAGTTAGAGAACAAAGTAAACTAGGGATGTAAGATAGAATGCACAATCAAACCTCGACAAAGTTTTACAAGTATCAAACGTTTACAAGTATATACGATTAGCTAAGAGTACTTGGATTAACCAAGCAGGCTTGTCTGGCCCATAGATCTATGACTTCGCTAGGCTAGCAATAGTTAATGATTGTACATATATTCGACATTACATGGTAGTCACAAAGTTCAACTAACCACAACATACAAGTAAATTTCCATAGGTTTACAAGAATCAAACGTGTTTACAAGTGCAAAGTTTATAATGTAACATGTTTCGCCCCAAAAGTGTGAAAATATAAAAAGGGGTATAGAAATACTCACATGATCAAGTAAATATATATTGGATGATAAATAAGAAATAATAATAGGCGTCGTTTCAACGTAACCCTTCACAATGCACCTAAAATATATATATTTACAAGGTTTAATTTTAATAATAAAATTAACGTTTTAACGCGAACTAGGGTTTCGGTAGGAATTTGGGGGTTATTTTTATAAATAAGATTAATGAACTATTATTTATATTTTGTTTGATAAAAGAAGGTACCATTTGTAAAAAAAGTTAAAGGAATTAAATCCTTTGTTAATAACTTGCGTATTATAACATATTTTTTTAATACTATAATGATCATGATAAATCTTTAATCAAAGAAAACATAAGATTCAATAATAATTTAAATAATAATTTAATAACTTAAATTATTATATAAATCTATTTTTATAACAATAGTTAATTATAATTTTTAAAATAAAATGTTAAAATATTTTATAAATTTACAGAAAATATTTTGTTGATTTTAAAAGATTATAAGTTTGTAAAAATCATTTTTATGTTTAATAAAAATTTTCTAAAATAGAATTAAGGCTAAAAAGCCATTTTAAAAATAATAAGAGGGTGCCCGGGTTCGAACCCGGGACCTCTAAGTTGAAATGTGGTGAGTGAACCAGTGAACCAAGGCTATAGCCGCGTTTAAAGCTCCGTTTTAATAACCAAAATACAACAAACACTGAAATCCCCCCAAATCGCACGAACCCTAGTTTGATCTTGATCCAAAATTGAAGATCAAATCGATGCTGCTAATGATTTAAATCATGGGGCTTTTGTTTCCCACATGATTTCGAGTATGTGTGTGTTTTTAGTTACCCGATATCGAAGCTTGAAATGTCAAGTATGATGAAGAACAAGCCGTGATGGAGTTGGGACTCTATTCGTGTACAAATGCTTATGAAAATCATATTAACTTCGTGGATAGCTTCAAACGGTGTTCTTGATGCAAAGCCCTCTCTTAATTTCAGTTTAATTTGTTCAGAAGGTGAGTTTTGATAATGCTACAGATCGCGGGTTTGAGAGAATCGATTGGAATGTTTTGTGTAGTTCCAGGTGCAATTAGATGTTGTAATAGATTAAAGGGAGATACACGTTCGTTAGTGTTGAATTAATTGAGTTATTATTGGTGTTTAAGGCTCGAACGGCTATGGGGTTTAAGGTTTCGGTTATACATTCGATTAAGATTAGTAACCGGCGTTTTAAAGGTGATTAATTGCTATGTTCAGGTTCGAATTATGTACACGAAAATGTTAGAAACGGTTTAGAGTCGATTTCGAAGGTTCAGGTGGGTTTTAAAGCCCGCCGAAGGTCGGCCGGCGGTGGCCGGTGACCGGCAGGAGAAACGGGAGAGAAAGAATTGGAGGGGGTTTAGTTTTGAAGTTTTACACAATCACCCCCTTCACTTTCGGTGTTTATTATTTTATGCCCAAGCTTTCTTTTTAAGTTTATAAATTGATACAAACACTCCTTTAACTTAACTATAAGAGATTCAAGACTTTTTAAGTTTAATAACCTTATGAATTATTATCATTATTGTTATAACTTGCTATTATTATTAGTATTATTAATAACATAACTATTATTACTCTTATAATTAGTTATTATTGTTATTGTTATTATTATTATTATTATTATTATTATTATTATTATTATTATTATTATTATTATTATTATTATTATTATTATTGACATCATTATTAGCATTATTATTATTATCATTATTATCTTTGTTATTATTATTACAATTAGTATTATAGCTCAATTTAATAACTAGGTTATTAACTTTACATTAAAATTTAAAGACCAACTAAGAATTAAACATAAATCACCCATAAGTTTCATATATGGCAATAATGCTCCTTAGAAGAATTAACAAAGCTGACTTATAATTAACCCAAAAAAAATATATGATGTTACAACAATCATCTCCATCTTCATCGTTGATTTCCAGCGTTACATCTTCAGTTACAGTCATCTCTATCTCCATCTCCATCGTTGGAATTATAAGTTAACATCTGATGTTTAAAACTTTAAAATTAAGCATTAAAAATTACCATTACAACTTTTAAACTTTATAAAAGCCTAACTTTAATTATTAATCAAATTATTTATAAACTTCATAAATTTTACAAAGCTTGTAAAAACTTTGTGATTTAATTACTTATTTTAATTTAATAGTTAAAACTCATAAATGAGAATAAACTTTATAACTTTATAAAAATTTATTTTATAAATTAAAATTATTATAAATTGATTAGATGATTTAATAAATGAAAATTGAATAATACAATTCACAATATTTACTAAATAATATATTTATTGCATTTGAATCATCAAAATAATTTAAATAATTTAATAATGAAATTTTTTTATTATATGAAAGATCAAAATAGATTCAGGTTTAGGTTTATAATTTAAAAATGAGTCAATTGTTACATGACATGTGTATTATTATTTTAAATAAAAAGTCATTTTGGTCATTGTGTTAAATATATCAGGTCATTATGTCTAATACATTTGATTCGAGTCAAATATTCTTCATCATTTATTATATGAATTTATTATTATGTTTTACGTTTTATATAATTTATGTTATTTTTATTAATTTTTTTATTTATTATATATATTGTTATTGTATCATTGTGTATCATAATTAGAGGTATACAATAATTTATTTCACCAATATACATTTCAAAAGTCATTGCGTCTGTGATAAGAAAAAGACGAACAAAAAACACAATAAGACATTTTTATTATTATGGTTTATGTTTTATATAATTTTATGTTATTTTGCTATAATATTTATAGTATTAGATCAATTAGTTATTAATTTTTCATTGTGTTTTGCATACTAGAATTACACAATAGTCTTATTTCACAATTAAGTTTTTTTGACAGTTTATCATATTAGAAAGATACTATAGTGTTTAGAAAAACAAAATAGTAATAAAAAATACAATGAATTGAACTAAAAACATAATGAAAAACAAACTTCATGTGACCTGAAAAACATAAAAACATTTACTATCTTTTGTTGTTGTACCCCTTTAATTAAAAAAATGATTTTTTTTGTTGTAAACTTAATAAAAACATTTTATCTATAATATTTATAAATGTTTAAAAAAATAAAGAAACTTGAAAAAAGTTAACAAAACTGGTTACGACTAAAATACATTTCTAACAAAAACTTTTTCTTTATAATTTGGTTTTAATCATCTATTAAGAACATAGTGGTTGAGATTTTTTCTTACAATTTTAAAATTCAGTATCCTTTTTATTTGAATATCGTCTTAATAACTAGTTGGCGACTGTGATATGGTTAAATGCATATACTAAGAATTAAGAGCGTAGGAATCCAAAAATTTATATATATTAATGTAAATTAATCCCACAGGATCTAAACCCTCAACCTCAAATAAAAGGAGCAGGTATAAATCATCCGATTACAATTGGGCCAAATGCGTGTTGACATAATATGTTCAAATATTACAAATCAAATTTGTAAAGAAAATGATGTAAAATATGAAGTATTGCATCCTACTCTATAAGAATTTTGATGGTATTGCAAGTTGTTTTACGTTCTTCTATAGACTTCTCATAATCAAACCATCTGTTAAAGGAATGCTTTAAATTTTTTTAGTTTTTAACCAAAGCCAATCTGACTCCACACTGTCAAGACTCATATCATGTTCTTCGGTTTAATTTACACGTTAGATGCTACAAGCATCATACTTTCGAACATAAGTATTTATCAAAAAAAACATTTAAGGTTCAATGAATACTAAGGACCTTTTTATTTTTACATAACAACTGAAGAACTTAATGTAATCATGTAAAAATAAAATCTAATTCAAAAATAAGTTATAGGGACTCTTCCGTTGACTTTAAATGGTGAGGAATTTACAAATACGAAAATAAGGCTTAGGGACTTGTGTATAGATTAGACTTGTAAATGAATCGAGTCAGCCAGTTAGCCGGGTCAGCGCAAAATCAAACGACCCCTTACTTTCTCTTCCTTTACTCTTTTTTTTCTCTTCTTTTCTTTTCGCTCCATTTCCTTCTATTTTGGAAGGATTCATCTTTAGCCTTCATGTTCCTTTCATTTCCTTTTTTTCCCTATATACGTAAACTCAGAAACACAAATTTCTTACTTTTCTTCCATTAAAAAAAACTGTAGAATACAATTGTTTTTTCCTTCCTTTCACTTCCTTTCTTTTCTCTCCAAAAATAAACTCGGGAACATAGCAAAAGTGTTGTAACATCTCGTATTTTTTTCCCGTTAAATTAAATGTTAACCTTGTTACATTCTTGTATGAATCATTGTTGACATTCATGAAACTTGTGGGTTATTCATATTTGTTTTCCCTTTATATCTCCTTTAATTTAAAAGTTAATAGTGTTAGCAATTAAATGTAATATGTTAATAATAATAATAATAATAATAATAATAATAATAATAATAATAACAATTGTAAATTTTAATGTTAATAACAATAATAATTATTATACTAATAATAATTAATAATAGTAATAATAAAAAAATTTATAATAATAATGATACTTATAATAATTTATAAAGTTAATAATCTTAAGGTGTTTAAAATTTAAAGTAATAAAGTTTAGGGGGTTAATATGTTATTTTATAAACTCTAAAAAGAAACTTTGTGCATAAAATGTCAAGAGGAAAACCGCAGGGACTAAAAGTGTAAGTTTGAAAAACCCAAACCAACTTCCCCCTACCCCTCACGTTTTTCCGGCCACAACTCCGGCCACCCTCCGGCCGGAGTCCGGTGGCCCTAAAACCTCATTTTTCTTCGAATTGAAACCCCCAAAACCATGGCAACCGATCGGAAACTTGAATCGAACCTGAATATGTCACTTAAATGCGTTTGTCAACCGGTTACAAACTCCAATCGAATGTATAACCGAAACCTTAAACCCCACAACCGTTCGAGCCTTAATCACCAATAATAAGTCAATTAATTCAACACTAACGAACGTCTATCTACCTTTAATCGAATACAATCATCAATTTCACCTGAAATAAACATAAACGTCTCGCTCGATTCTCTTTGTTTGTCACGACCTGCAACTTACTCGAACACTACCTTCGGGACCTCAGAACCTGAGATTGATTGAGGGCTTTGATTCGTGTACGTTTCGCGAAGCTCCACACGAAGTTAATTGGATTATGATCATCAATTGACCAACAATCGAGCTCTACGTGGTTGCGGCTTGTTCTTAAACCGTTCTCATCAATCAAATCTTCGATCCGGGTAATTTAACTTATGTGCATACTCGAAAATACGTGGGGAATCAAAGCCCCATGTTTATTTCTGAAAATGCTATCGAATCGAACTCCAATTTGATCGAATGAGGTTCTAGGGTTCATGTAAATTGGGGGAAATCGTTTAAGGATTGCTTTTAAGATTTAAAATCGGGTTTACATCGCGGCTGGAAGCCTTGGTTCATTGGTCAGCACGTTGCATTCCATCCATGAGGTCCCGGGTTCGAACCCGGGCACCCTCATGCCATTTTTTAAAAGGTTTTAGCCTTTAAAAAGGCTATATAAAATTTTTAAAAATTATAAAAATTGGTTTTATAAAGTTTGTTTATTTTAGAAGTTATCTAGTTATTTTCTGTTAATTTATTTCTTTAATCTCCTTAATAAATTTGTTTTATACTAGAAAATGTTATAATTAGTTATTTTCATAAAAACAAACTTTAAATAGTTGAAATCACTAAATTGTTATTTGGTTTATATGTTATCTTTAATTTTAGATTAATTAGGTTGATGATAAAATTTAATTTACATTTGATGATTAAATCATTATAAGGGTTAATTTAAAAGGATTAATTAAGTTTTCTTCGTTGTATTAGAATATATGTTTACGCGGTCGACAAATAACCTTATTTATAAAAACCCCAAATTCATATTGGAACCCTAGTTTTCGTTATATCGTTAACCTTATTATTGACCTAAATCTTATAATATATATATATATATATATATATATATATATAGGTGCCTTGTGACGTTCATCTTGGAACGACGTTTATTATTGTTCTTATTAATCTTCATAATATACTTATTGATCAAGTGTGTTTTCCTTGCCCCTTTTTTTCCTTTTCATACTAATTTGGGGTGAAACATGATTAGTTATACATAACGCACTTGTAAACGTTTAGACTTGTAAAGCACTTGCAATTCATATTTTTGTCATGGTTATTTGTAAGTGTTTATATGAGATACATATTTTTGTTTGCAATCATTAACTATTGCTAGCCTGGCGACATCTTAGATCTTTGGGTCTGACAAGCCTATTTGGTGCTAAAGTCGATGTATTACCGACTCCTGATGACGTATGCTTGTTCATCATGGGAACCAAATACACTTAGCCAATCTTTTATACTTGTAATCATTTCGAGGTTTGGTTATAACGATATGTGTTCTATAACCTTACTAACTTATGACCTATGACATGAATTACTACTTGTAACTTTATCATATTATGTATGAAAACCTTGGAAACTCACCAACTATTTTTAGTTGACCTTTTATTTTTATCATGTTTCAGGTAACCTCCAAGTTTAAAGTGGTCTTTTGAAGCTTGTAATAAAACTAGGACGTGGACCTAGTTAAATAAATAAAATGTTATGTTATGTTTTGATTTATGTTTGAACTTATTTCATGTTTGAGACTTATGTTTGTATTTCCTTTTGAAACTTATAATATTAATATTTATATTTAAATATAGCGTTATGTGGTTGTGAACAATCTTAACCCTCACATCTCGACGTTTCCGCCGTCAAGGTTGGGGTGTGACAAGTGTCAATCCCGTCACTGCCGTAACAAAAACAACCGACTTTAAGTTGCAAGTTTGGAGGGAAGGTTACGGTGTGAGGTGGTGGTGGAGGGAAGGGTAGGTGGGGGTGGTAGTGAAACATTTAGGTGGGTTCCAAGGATGTAAAGGGTTTTAGATTGCTAGCCGGTGATCACGTTGTGGTGGTGGTGGTGAGAATTGGTGGCGGTAGGACTTTTAGGGTGGTGGTCGTGGTGGTAGTGGGACTTTTAGGGTGGTGGTGCTGGTGATGGATTTGTAAAGTTAAAAAGTTGAAGGGCGAAGATGAATTAGTGACTGCGTCTCAAATTTTTTAATTAAGTATTTATTATTAAATTTTTTAATAGTTAGGGGTATTTTGATCATTTTACAGATATTTAACAGAAAAAGATAAGTACCAATTAAATTAGGGACCATTTATGTTACGTTTTATCAAACCTGTGAACCGACCTTGTAATTTTTCAAACCTAAAAATAAAAAATGAAAGCAGAAATTTATGTAATTAACTCATAATAATATTAGGACCCGTAAATTTTTTTTTTCCCATTTGTTGGTTTCTTTTATTGTTATACGCATATGTATTCGTAACGTTTATCGTCATGGTTTTGCAAAGATGAACCAATTTTTCGAATCGGTGAGTTCCTTCTTCTCCGGTGGAGATCAGCTCCCATGGTGCTCTCGCGATATCATTGCGGTATAATGTTCATCCATTCTCACTCTTTTGCTTCCTTCTGTTCCATTATATCATTCATTATCTCGCTGTCGAAACAATGTGCCCTAGATACCGAGAAATCTAATAATGTTACGGAGATCGTTCCAATGTATGCAAGTTTACCTTTAGATTTGTGAGTTTAAGCATTGTGTTATCGAATTTGAAGGTTTTATGAAATGTTTTGACACTAAAATGAGAATTTGATGTAGTGATGTAATATGATGATGAATCCAAATGCTGACATAGTTGATGTTCAAATTAGTTTATATCATTGTAGTTAAATAACTTAAATTAGTAAGTAGTGGTCAATAACTCAATATAGTTCTGGTTCATGCTCATTTCATTCATCCCAGCTAAACAATGCAATAGTTTTTGAATTGTTTTCCTCAACACATTCAGGACTTAAGTCCTCTGTTCTGACTTTGACTTTTCATCAATTAGTTCACATTTTTTATTTGAGTTTGACATTACTTGTTGAAGTTGACCTTTCGTTGGTGACGTTCGTATCAAGGCGTCTAGTGTACAAGCCTTTGGCCTTTGCCTTCTGCCATCACTATTAGCTAAAGTTAATCTAATAATATGTATGCCAGTTTCTTTGTTTTTTTTAAAAAGGTACTAAATTTATAACAGGGTTGTGAGAAAGAAGTTGCTGAGACTGCAAATGACGCCTCTAATGAGGCGAAGGGAGAGAGCATCATGCGCTTATCTTGGGCGTTGGTTCATTCTAGGCAACTAGAAGATGTGAATCGGGGAATAGCTATGCTTGAAGGTAATATGGACTATTGTATATAAGTATGTAACAGTGTTCTGTTTCTTATTTTCTAAATTCTGATACTTTGAGGTCTAATTCAACTTTGATCTATTTGCTTTTTATAAACCACATGATCATGCCTCTATACTCGTTATGTAAATGCACTATCAATGAAAATTACATCATCTATATGCCTCCTTGATTAAGATTCTTGTTTTTAAATGTGAATTCTGTTTTCATTAAGCAGAATAGCAGATCATGTATTCTTTTACGAAAAGTTTGCGCCATCCTTTTTGGACCAAGCAATTTACATGAAACCTTAGAAAGTAGCTAACTTCTCTCTGCAGCTTTAATAGTCAATACCAACAGTCCATTGCAAAAGAGAGAGAAAATATATCTACTAGCTGTTGGATACTATCGAAGTGGCGACTTTTCAAGGAGTAGGATGCTTCTTGAACAATGTTTAGAGGTTCTTTTTCCTCTTTCTTTTGTCATGGCCTCTATCCATCTTTCTTTTTAACTTCTGGTTTTCTTTAAAACTTCAAATAATTATTCATCACTAATATATTTCTTTTTGATAAACAATATACTAATATAGTTTGATTATGTGCTGTAAGTAAATTTGATGACTGATTTGATGGTGTGGTCATAGATTGCACCAGATTGGAGGCAAGCTTTGACACTTAAAAAGGCTATAGAAGATCGCATCACTAAAGGTCTTCATTTTGTTTCTTTTGGATATTATTCATATGTCATTACATCAATATTTGGTCATAAACATACTTCTATCATCATTCATGCAGATGGTGTGATTGGAATTGGCATTAGTGCTACTGCTGTTGGACTTATAGCTGGTGGGATTGCTGCAGCATTGATCCGGAGGCATTAATCAATGTTCATGACTACATAAAAGTAACATCACCTGTTTATAATGATTTTGTGGTGCCATCTTTTGTATTTTGCTGGTAATATTCTGTGGACCAGTTATGCAGCCCTTTAGTTTGGTGCAGATGATCATAAGGTTCATAAGAATGGGTGCATGGAAGATGATGATAAAATGGTAGCAGTCGTCTTGCGGGTTCGATTCCATCATTGGTTACGTTTCTTGCATTTCACATAATATGTTAGAAAAAATAAAAGGAATTTTTGTATGAATATTTACGTTTCTTCCAACAGTAGTTTTTCCTTAATTCCGACATGGTTGAATAAAGACCCTTGACTTGAGGTAGTTGTTGCTTATGGTGGCCAGCGGTGTATGTGATGAAAATGTACTTCGAAATTTGAATCACGCTGGTGTTCAGGGTTGGTTCAATCTTTTTAAGGCTCCAGGCGAAAAGAAATTTCGAGGCCTTTTTGTGAATGTGATGTTCTAAAGCCTCAAATGAACTTATAAAATGTTGGGGGATTTTTTCAGAAATAAAATTTGGAATCTCCTTTTGAATTTCAAGTTCAAAGCCCAAATTTTATATAACATAATACATATGCTTTTTAAAAAAATTGGGGGTCTTACAAAAGTGAAAGCTCAAAACGATTGCTTCATTTCACTCTCCTTGAGTTGTTCTTGTAGGTATCGGTGGATGTTTAAGGCATATGCATTGTCTAAGAAGCTTCTTTATATCCTCTTCGGACTCATCCGGAAGTGGTCTAATCGTGAAGTAAGTCTGCAAAAGACTAGACACCAATATAGCAGTAGCCACAAACAAAGCCACCGTCTTCCATGGACTACTAAAGTACACGGTAAACAGCTCCGCCACCCATGTCTTATACTTGTTATTGCAGTGCTTCTCGATCCCTTTACGGAGACGATGAAACATGTAAAGGTTAACTGCCGGTGCTTCAATCTCATCATACATCCTCACCACATCTTCGTCACGACCAAGGCTATGAAGCAATATACCACTATTTCGCAATTCCTTCACATCATCTCGTTGAATTATCAGTGATTTCATTACTCGAAGATAAGTAGAAATTCGCAAGTCATTTGGGTTATGCGGGCACATCTCATATGCGATCATGTTCAAGTATATAGCTTTTGTATTGGAGGACACCGCTCTACGCACAAGCTCAAGCTCGCCATAGCAATAACGTGAGTGGAATTTAATGCCTTCATTCGAGGACTCGTCATGGGCACATTTGAAGAAAATCCCTTTAGCTTTGAGTTCTGTTACCGAAGCAAACGATCGATTTCGTTTGATGTAATTATAATCTTCGACTGAGTCCTTTTCTTTACTTCGTCGTCGCCCCATGCTGGAATTAGATGAACGGAGAGAAAGAGAAGCCGTGAGAGAGATGAAATATGACCTGTAAAGCTCGAGAAGATGAAGGGGTTCCTTGTTTTCGAGCACCTTTTCCTCTCTAACAACCACCTCGCCATAGTTTAAGTAGTTAAAGAATCCGTTTAGAACATCTTCGCCTTTATCTTTGGGGAACTTCAACTCTAACAAAACTTTTAGTACTACAAACGGGATCTGGTTCTCGAGTAAGAAAATATCACGTGCTACGTTTGCAAACCCTAATGCTCCCAAGTACTCATTATTCAATAGCAACTTGTTGTTTTCACATGATATGCATTCGATAAAAAACAGAATGAAGCAACCATCATGTAACATCATTCGACTAAACTCCTCATCATCGTAAGCGTCTGTAGAACCATCGATATAACACTTTCTCGCATCATGCACCACCTCAAACACCTTGTCGTATAACGAAACAATAGTTTTTCCGGTACCCAAACAATACTCTTCTACTGTTATGAGTTTGTACCTTTCGGCTTGAGCGAAACGGGTTTGTTTATAGTGGTACGGGCCAAGTGAGACCACTGCAGGCTCGTAGTACTCGTGGTTTCTACGACCTTTCTCGCCTTCTAAGAGTAACGGTGGTACTTTTTGGATACGTCGTTGGCGTCCATAGTCTTTGGTGGATTCCTTGCCTCTAATGCAGTCCTCCCACTCCCTTATCAAGCTAATATTGTTGTTATTTACCCGTTCGTTATCGCGGATCACCACCATTACACCTTCAGTTTCAGTCATCTCCATCTGCATTGCAACATCAATATAACGGTAAGTTTGCTAATAATGTTTTCCATGTGTCACATACAAGCATACAACAACACAAAATTCTCAAGTTACCTTCCATCACAAAATCAATAAACTAAGGCAAACAAAATGTGTTTTTATAAAATTAACAAGAAATTATCATAATATAAATTCTATAAAACAAAGATTATTTCTTTGATATCTATAATAAAATTTAAACAAAGTTTATAAAAATTTGAAGAGTCTTTTTAATCTTACTATATTCAAAATTTGAATGTGAATAGTATGAGCCACTATTAGCTGGCAGTTGCTTTCAAGTATTGCCACTATTTTATTAGCATTAGCATATCCACAATCTCCTATAACTTGTTTATATATTCATCATGGGCTTGTAATTATATATATCTTGTTATCATTATTTTCAAAAAGATGATAAAGTAGAGCATATTTTTGACCTTAAGAAATTTATTTTTTAGCTATTGGCTTTTGCTCAAGATAAGCCACCTGTTTTATCCTTCATCATCAGATGTTCCTTTTTGCAGCTTTTTCTCTAAAATTATTAACATTATATGAACAACAAACGTGAGGTTTATAGACCGATGGGTTCACTCACTCATTCGATCACCAGTTAGTCTTTTAGGATGATTTATCTTGTTTGATATGTGATATGTTGTTCATGAGGCATATGACATAATATCCTAGATGGATACACCACTGGTGCTTATCTTCTCCTTAAAATAAAGCAATACAACTATACATGTTATATAGTCATCTCGCCTATGCGATAGCCAGATACCATCAAACTCTTTGTGTCGTTTCTTTAGCCAACAAATATGTGTTTGTGTTTGTGTTTGTGTATGTAAGCGTTATGTATATGTGTATATGGTAAGAGATGTATATATATATATATATATATATATATATATATATATATATATATATATATATATATATATATATAGAGAGAGAGAGAGAGAGAGAGAGACCTTCTTGGTGCTATTGAAGACATGACTTGCATTGGTTGCTTGAAATGGTGAATTCATGTGAAGAAAGCTTAAGGTAGATAGTAACTGCATATATAGGCTATAGCAGCAAAAGTATGGGGGACATGGCATTGATTCTGCTTCTTTAATGGGAGTTTTTAATTCCCAAAAGAGTATTCCTAAAAGAATTATGAGTTAAAGTTCGGTTTTGTTCATCAAGATTTGATAAAAATAATTATTTTTCTTCAAAATATTATAAACATTAATTTATTTTGTTTTTCAAAATTTGATAAAAATAATTATTTTCCTTCTAAATATTATAAACATTAATTTATTTTGCTTCTCAAGATTTGATAAAAATAATCATTTTTCTTCAAAATATTATAAACATTAATTTATTTTGTTTCTCAAAATTTGATAAAAATAATCATTTTCCTTCAAAATATTATAAACAATAATTTAACTTCAAAAATTCGTAACTTGTTTTAATTTCAGTTCAAAAGTTTCATGAATTGTTTCGACTTAAATTCAAAATAATAAAGTTTTTTGACTGAAATTAAAACAATTTATAAAACTTTTAAAGGTAAATTGATGTTTCTAATTTTTTAGAGAAAAATAGTTAATTTTATCAAAGCTTAAGGAACAAAATTGAAATTAACGATGCGTAATATACTAAGGGGCTTTAGGGAAAAATAGTTAATTTTGTCATAAGCTTTAGGGATTGGTTTTTCTATCGTCAATAATCAAAATTTTCCACTTCTAATCAAATAATAAAAAGATAAAAGCAAATCAACAATGCGTAATATACCAAGGGGCTGTTTGTCAACTTCTGAATGATTATGTGTTGAACCAATAAGAGGTCTAAATCATTAAGTGTTGAACCATTAAGAGGTCTGAACCATTAAGAGCTAGTATATTTTTTAACTATTCAAAAGCAAATTTCTGACCAATTCATATAAGAGGTCTTAACCATTCAGTATTTGACCTCTTAACCATTCAGCATTTGACATCTTAACCATTCAGCATTAGTATAATGCTTAACCATTCAAAGGCAAATGACTGAACCATTCAGATATTTGCTTGCGAAACAAACAGTTTGAATCATTAAGTACTAAACCATTCAGACCATAGTCACGTGGATCGCGGTACGTTTCGGTACGCGGTACGGAAACGGGTACGCGGTTCGTCAATTTTTAAAATTCGGTACACTCGGGGGTAGGTTCTTTTAAAATGCCAATCCGATACGCGGTACGGTGTACCATATAGTGTGGTACGCCGTATCCTATAAACAAGAATCTATATTATATTTTTAAAGATAATTAGTGGATTAGTAGGTGCCAATTTATAATAGATGCAATGATACTGGTGCCATTATCAAATAGCGGGAAAAAATTATTGACGTAGAGTAAGCAATCAAAGTAATCAACCATTAATTAATAAGATTGAAAGTCTAAACATGCCATTTTGAGTCCCATTCGCGTTTCTATTTGATTGGATTCACGAATCGCTACAATCCGATTCGCGAATCGGAGTAGACCGGTTCGGTTTTCATTGAAATTGAATTCGCCTATTATAGCGAACCGGATCGCGAATCGTAGGGCGATTGGTACGCGAATGTACCCGAATCCGGTACGGCCGATCCGGTTAGCGATGCGTGGGGTGGGGGAGCGAATCCTGTGACTATAATTCAGACATTTGAATCATTAATAGCCTGTCAAATGACTCCTAAGGCAAATAGATCAAAGCTGAATCATACCTCAAACTACCAGAAAATTGCAAATGGAACCACAAAATTATTATATAAAGTAGTCTATATTACCTTCAAACATATCTATTCCACAATTCACATTTGCAGCCTCTGCAACTTCTTTCTCACAACCCTGTTGAATATTATACGCCTTCTTGAAAAAGCAAAGCAAGATAGTAAACCGATATATGGGTTAACTTTAGATAATAGTGATGGCAGAAAGCAAAGGCCAAGGGCTTTTACACTTCAAGACTAACAAAAGATATAGATAATGATTAATAAACACTAGATGACTAGACATGAAAGTCACCAATGAAAGATCAACTTCAACATGCAATGTCAAACTTTTAGAATAACAGTCAACTAGTTGGTGTAAAGTCATAATCAGAATAACTAACGTCTAGAATGTGTCGAGGGAAGCTATTAGTGTTTTTTACATATTATTTATTAAATTTTAAAATTTATGATACATATTTAGTTAATTAAGTGTTAATAATGTGTTAAGGGTATAATCCACTCTAAAACATATACTATTTCATATTTTGTATTTTAACCAGAAGATATAAATAATATTGATTTATTTAATCACGTTCGTCTATTTTCAATGTTAAATGAGTGCACGTGCCACTCACAAAATAGTTTTTATACCTAATATAGAAATTATTAAACCGCACACTCATCTCTCTCTCTCTCTCTCTCTCTTCACAAAGAACACTGTCACTCCTCCGCCACCATCTATTCTCTCTCCGGTTACTACCATGGGAGCATCTCAAGCGACTACCATGGGAGCAGCCTCACCACAACTTTCTTTTTCATCCCAACCTATCTTCTTCATCAAAACCCTAGCTACCTATCTGCAAGATCGGTTAAGGGTGGTCAATACAATCAGTTTCACAATGAGAAGAATGTTTAGAACACTTAGCAGATCAAATAGGAAACCGGGTTTTATGTAGAGAATGCTAAGAACACAAACAAGTAATGAGACAGAACAAAAAAACAAGAACAGATAAATATGATATTCAAGAATGTTGTATATTGCTCTCTAAGTTTTTTTACAAGTGTTACAAAGCATCAAAAGAAATACAAGAACATGAGATACTTTATACTACATCCTACAGCCGGCTATACTTTTAAAGCCAGCTGGAAATACTAATCTAGACAACAAGATCAATGTACAATCAAAAGTCAGATTGTCTTTTGACTTGTGATTATGACATATCGTAGCTCACATCATAATATATTACAAAAAGGATAAAAAGTACAAAGTAAAATGTTACAGACTTTCAACCTTGATCTATAATTGCAAAAGCATGGATTTTTTCATCAACTTATACAAGTTGGTGAGTCTTCAGAGTTGCAGCGGAAAGTGGGTCAGCTTTATGCAAAAATTGTTCAGAGAAAGAATGTCTTCTCTGTCTTCGAAAGAAATCAGCCTTCATTTCATTGGCTTCAGAAGACTTTGTCTTTGAAGTTTCGGAAGACTTCATCTTTGGCTTCAGAACACTTACAATATTTTTCTATGAAGAGCATAAAACTTCCGAAGTAACTTCTACCTTGTTCATAAGTGCATGCATGCTGGAAGCTTTTTGGTTGTTTTGGTTGCATCAGGCTTTCTTATATAACCTTGTACTATCTCCCATCTTTTAAAGCAAAAACACACATGACCACCATGCATAATCACCTTCTATCGAAAACGATCGACATAAGCATCTACTGTAAACCTCGATTTGTGTCAGCCACCATCGCCATATTGTTTGGTGGGTTCACTCGGGGGAGATGCTGAGACGATGATGATATCGTCGATTTCCTCATCGAAGCTTATGAAAATGATGGTTAAAACTTTTGACATTACTGTTTGAAGAAATACCATTGGATCCAAAGGGTTAAGGGTGACGAAAGATCTTGTGGTGTTCTCGGTTAGATCTATTGGGGAGGCGGTGATAGAAGATGGTGGTAGTGATGCCACAGTGGTAGGGCTTGCCGGTGGCAAAAGGATAAAAGGTAGATTAAGGTAACTATGATTGATATGTTAGCGTTTGATATTGGAATGACAATGGGGTGGGTTTAGGACGGGTATGGGTAATCCCAACCCCATACCTGATTAGAAAAGTGTGTCTCGTACCCGGCCCAAAACCCGTTTGGTGTATCGAGTATTTTCTCGTCGGGTATCTGGTATACCCGTGGGTGATCGGGTACATCCGTTAAGGTTATAAAGATTACCCGTTGGGTATACCCATCTGGTAGCTATTAAAATTAGAACATCATATGAGACTACATTTACATATACGTATTAAACAATATTTTCGGTTAGTCCTTAATCTTTTTTGTTAATATTCCGTTACTAGTAATATCTAATTATGGATTTTTATGATAACTTTATAAGATACAATATGATTCAAATGATTAGAAGCTTAATAGTTAATATTAATACAAAATTATTAAGTAAAATATATAAAGTAAAAAAATAGGAAGATATAATTATATATAATATAATTATTAAGTAGAATAAATTGAAAAAATAAAATAATCTTGCCTATAATAGGTTAAACGGGTATGATTAATCGGGTAATCGGGCCTTGTAAAAGGGTATACAATGTTATCCCATACCCGTCCCGTGCCTCTGAAAAAAATAAAAATTAATCTCATACCTGCTACCCGATTCTCATACACGTCTCATATGTCTCGGGTTTTGGATATTCCCATCGGTTCGGGAAGAAAATAAAGTAGAAAGAGAGTATGCAGTGGCAGTGACGGTGGCGGCAGTAGATGGTGGGGGTGGAGGATGGATGGTGTAGGTGTTTTTTGTGAGAAGAGAGAGAGTGGAGAGAAAAATAGGTGTGGGGTGGGTTTTAATAAATTGAGGTTTTTAATATTCTATCTTGTATTAGTAAGTATAAAAAATCAATTTGCCCTCACATACTAGGCACGTGACCTGATTTAACGGATAAAATCAACGTTTGTTAGAGGAAATGACGTAAACTATTATAAAATATTAGCATAAAGGATTTTATTGTAATTTTCTTAGTTTGAGGACAAACCATAAATTTCATATAAACCTAAAGGACGAAAAATATAATTTACTCTTATTTTATATATGACGTCATCCGTTTTTAAATATGATTCGATCAATCCAACCTATCCAACCAGTTAACCTTTTAGACAACCCGTTCGATATCTTATGCGGTTTAAAAACAATGGAAGCAATTCAAAGGCTAGTGCTTTGCGTAGGTGGGATAAATGTAACGAGAATGCATGAGAATGATCATTACTACATATAATTCTTCATAACCAATATATTTTTCTCTCGTACAAACAAACGTATCCAGTAAAATCTCACTCGATTTAATCAACGTTGATGACTACATAAATAATACAAACAAATGTAAACAATACAATCTCACTCGATTTATTTAACTTTTATGACTAAATATATAATAACACCACCTGTGTATAAGGATTATGGGTACCATCATTTGATATTATGCAGCCCTTCAGTTTTAACAACTTGGAGGCCTTTGGTGCATATGATCATAAGGTTCATAAGAACCAGGTGTATGTGACGAACATGCACTTCGAATCAAGCACGTGTCGGTGGATATTTAAGGCGTATGCATCGTCTAAGAAGCCTCATAACATCCTCATTCGAGTCATCCGGAAGTGGCCTGATCGTGAAGTAAGTCTGTAGAAAACTAGTGAACAGAATAGCAGTAGCCACCAACAAAGCCACCGTCTTCCACGGGCTACTAAAGTACACAGTAATCAGCTCCGCCACCCACGTCTTATATGTGCTGTAACAGTGCTTCTCGATCCCTTGTCGCAGCTGATGAAACATGTAAAGATTAACCGCGGGTACTTCAATCTCATCATACATCTTCACCACCTCTTCATCACGCCCAAGACTATGAATCAATATACCATTATTCCGCAACTCCTTCACATCATCACGTTGAATGATTAACGACTTCATTACTCGAATATAAGTAGAAATTCGAAAGTCATTAGGGTTATGCGCGCACATCTCATACGCGATCATGTTCAAGTATATGGCTTTTGTATTCGAGGACACTGCTCTACGCACAAGCTCGAGCTTGCCATAGCAATAACACGAGTGGAACTTAATGCCTTCGTTCGACGACTCATCGTTAGCACATTTCAAGAAAATTCCTTTAGATTTGAGTTCTGTTACCGAAGTAAAGGACCTATTTCTTTTCACATAGTTATAATCTTCAACTTCCACCTTCTCTTTACTCCGTCTTCGCCCCATGCTTGATGGTGAAGATAAACCGAGGGCTACAGAAGACGAAAGAGAGATGAAATATGACCGATAAAGCTCGAGAAGATGAAGGGGACGTTTGTTTTTTAGCACTTTTTCGTCCCTAATGACCACCTCGCCATAGTTTAAGTAGTTAAAGAATCCGTTTAGAACATCTTCCCCTTTATCATTAGGGAACCTCAACGTTAACAAAACTTCGAGCACTACAAACGGGATCTGGTTCTCGAGCAAGAACATGTCACGCGCTACCTTCGCAAACCCCAACGCGCCCAAATACTCGTTGTACAACATTAACTTGTTGTTTTCACATGATATGCATTCAATAAAGAACAAAATAAAGCACCCATCACGTAACATCATTAGATTAAACTCGTGATCATTGTAAGCACCCGTTAAACCATCGATGTAACACTTTCTTGCGTCGTGTACCACCTCAAACACCTTGTTGTATAAGAAATCAATAGTTTTTCCGGTGCTCAAACGATACTCTTCTAGTGTTATGAGTTTGTACCTCTCGGCTTGAGCAAGTTCGCTTTGTTTGTAGTGGTATGGTCCGAGCGAAACGACCGCAGGCTTATAGCACTCGCGGTTTTTACCACCTTTCTCGCCTTCTAAGAGTAATGGTGGTACTTTTTCGATGTGTCGTTGACGTTTATAGTCTTTGGTGGTCTCTCTGCCTCTAATGCAGTTATCCCACTCGCTAATCACGCTAAGATTGTTGCTATTGACCCGTTGATTATCGGGAATTTCCAGCGTTACATCTTCTGTTGCAGTCATCTCCGTCTCCATTGGGTTTGAGTATCTCTTTCTGCTGTTGATAATATGAGTAAGTATTGAGTGACTAAACTAATATGTAGCTAATTAAACATACACACTTTCAAATACAGTAACCTGTGTTAATGATGAAAAAGTCCTACCACGAGGACACGATACGTGTAATTATCAAGAGCGATGGATGATTGCATCCGACTAATACATAGATTCGAGCAACAAATACGCATAACATAGTTAAGTAGACGATTGCGTATGGGTTAAATGCACTGTGTATATGAACTTGTGTAATCAAAGCCTACTACAAAACAGCAAAGAGACATGAACACTTGATTGCATTTGACATCGCGTCGAAGTGTTGATATTTATTGTTATTGTTGTCGTTGTTGTTGTTATAATAAATGGATTTAAAATTTAATTCTGCTTAAACAACCCCTTAACGACGTACTTAATTTTAGGCCCCACTTAAATTCTATGCCCACTATTTTATTAGCATATACATCACCTGTAGCTTGTTGCACCATTTATGTTTTGATTCTGCCTAAGACTTTTTGACTTCCTCTGAGCCACTAAACGCAACTATCGGTCGACGCGTGACCATAGCTTTGATTGTAGTTTTTATAGAACGTCTCCTAATCTACTGTACTACTTGTCACTTGCAGGAATTGAACTCTTGAGCTGAGGCAAGACACTTTACCACTTCAACTGTTAATTTGTATCAATCTTTTTCCGTTAAAGAAAAAATTATATCAATCCAGCTTGTTATAATTACTTTTGTAAAACCGATACTCTCCACATTCCGAAATTAATTTTATTGGTTGTAGTTTTGACCTTAAGAAATCTAATTTTTAACTGTTGGTTTTGCTCAAGAAAAGTTGTATGTACCTTCGATCTTGGATGGATCCACCTCTAAAACAAAACAACACAACCCTATTTTTTACGGATTTGACTAGAGCAAATAGTTGTTTTCTTAATGATCAAAACTCTAAATTCTAAATATATGTGTACAGTTTCTTTAGCCAACGAGCATATATGTATCCGTGTTTATGTGTGTGTGTTATATACATACATATATCATATATATAGTAAGAGACAGCAAGACATATACATCCATATATATACACACACACGCACACATATATAGAGAGAGAAAGAGAGAGAGACCTTTCTGGTGCTATTGAAGACATGACTTAAGAGTTGGTTTCTTGAAATGGAGAATTAAGTGGTGTGAAGAAAGCTTAAGGCAGATGATGACTATATATTGCAATAGCAGCAGCAAAAGTGTGGGTTAGATTGACAGAATAAGTATATTATTGCTTGCAACTTTGGTCTAACATGGCATCGATTCTGCTTGTTTAACTTGCTTTAATTGATCATGCTTGATATTCCAAACACGCACTACGTTAAATCCACTTAATTAAACATAGTAAATCAATACCAAGTTAACGGAAATTGATACAAGCTAATTATTTTACCTAGTGACCAATGATACCAAGGTGTTATAACGGTATAGTACCAAAATGTTAGAATGGTGTTCATTCGAAATGCTGAGGGTCAACCCAAATCACATTGTAAACAAATGTTGTATATTTAAGAGTAAGTTTAGTAAGCGTGTGAGTTCGCTGTTAAAATGAGAAAGAAAGAGCTGGAATACATGTGAATATTAGCCAGCAGTACTACACACACACACCATGAGAATCTAATTCCTCTAACTAATCACCATCCAATAACAGTAATATGATAACAGATTAACAAGTGTCATTTGCTATACATGAATCAACTGGAATACATATTCAATCTTCTGAGGTAGCAAGAGCTGATTGCAATACATCTTCAAGATACTTTTCAGCAGCATTATACTGCCTTTTCTTGTCCTCAATTGCAAGTGCAGCCAAAGCTTTATCCTGCAACCAAAAACACCCACATTTTACGTTTAAAAAAAAAAAAAAAGTCACCTCAAACTACTACATCTATCCAGTATCCATCTTATCAAAATGAAAATTTTCTGCACCTTATGTTGCTTAGCAATCTTTGTAAATAAGTGAAAACACAGTCGATTTGGTTGCATTTCAAGTGGGCTTAGGGTGTATGTTTGTGTGTATGCATATATACAGTATAGTATGTGTGTGTGGCCTGCATTTTCAAGGCAATAATAGCAGCAGTCTTTCGCATTGCGCCATTATTCTATAGGGTATTAAAAATATTTAACTGATAACCAAAGCAATTTATTAACCATGTGTAAAGTGAAATGTTGCACTTTTCATAGAAGTAATGAAGCAAAAGGTGTATAACTTACAGGTGGCAAATCTTGATAGCTTCTCAGAGTATCAAGAATAGGCTTTGTTTTCTTCTCTAGATCTTTTCTATGCTCGGCCATTTCCACCAACATTCCATGACTGATCTCGGGGGTGTAGCCCACACGATTAAGCATAGCCTGTTAAAAAGAATTATGCATTAGCCTTTGATTGGTGTGTGTAGACAGATATAGAATTATAGATAGTGTATGTATGTGTGAAAGAGGCAAGAGACGGGAAAGAGGGTAACTCCTTGGGAGTACTGTGTGGAACCACAGACACTCCACTAGTGTAATTTATGTTGCATCTTAACGAGGAGGAAGGGTTATAATGATGCTGCATTGTTGTTTATTGATAAACTGGGTAAAGTTATGATGGTAGTTTTACCTAGGGGGGATTTAAGTTATTTAATTCAATAGTTTATATCTTTAAAAAAGAAATTCTGATTGTTTGATGTCCATTCGTTCTGTGTCAACATTACTTGATTCTTTTAGAATCAAGAAAAAAAGAATCGTATCTGTAACAAATCTAACATAATTTTAGACTTATACATCACTGGTTACTTTTATTCAAGAACAAGAATTGATATCAAAACACACTTGGAATAACTGTCCAAAGCTTTAGTAATGACCAAGAAAATAACTCAAAAAACTTGGTTATATCTCACCCCATATGGGTTTATATAATCTAGCTAACCTTGTCTAATAAGGACTCATAACATGATTTAATCTCCATCTAAACAAATCATAATTATCTTCTGACTTTTCCTAATAAATAAACCAAAGCTAGATATTATTAAATTTATACCAACTTGACCAACTTGTCAATATTGGTCCTCCCATATTCTTGGATTGCGGACTTGCCCTCCAAGACTCAGGAATTACTTCAATCCAACATTTATTCCATCAAATACTATATTTTGTGAACACCAGTGACAAGATCAATATGACAATTTTAGGGTTTGTTGGTATATTATGGGCATACAAAAGGAAACTAAACTAGTGGCATAACATAATTAAGTGGTTCAAGTGTTCAACCTGAACACATTCATGTACAGTGACTCATAAATGTACTTGAGACTAAGGATGATGAATGTGAATTCTTTAAATTGTTTGAAAGTTTACCTTGTAGTTGGAATATTGTTGAAGATACTGTCTCTCTTTTGAAACCAAAATTGCTAGGTTTGTTTTCCAACCATCCATTTGAGTCTCACAAGGAGCTACATCATCTTCAAGTTGTGCAAGTGTTCTACCAAAAAAGAATGTTAAGTTAGAAGTAAAATGACAATCATGTGTTTCTAATACTATTTATTTGTCAACTACTCAACTCATGTAGTCATGTATAGTTCAATCTAGAGAAAATTAACATGTAGGTGGTGTTTAAATAATTAGATGTCAAAAGTGATATTGTGACTAGAAGCGACAACGATTAGTTTTGAGCGTTTGGCAAATTAGTATCTTTTCTGAAACTTCGATTACAAGGAATTGGTGTAAGAAATCTAATTACTAGAAAAATTATAGTTACCTAACTATCATTAACTTTGTTTAACTGTTTATTTGAGTATTCAATATGAGTATGATCCTTTAATTCTTAATAATCAACAAATCATTTTGACAAAGCACATTCAAACATCTTACTTATTAGAAATCTGATAATCAAACAGGCGGGTTTACCTTTTCAAATAAGTCAATCTTGCTATGGCCTTCCGAGTGTAATCAAGAAGAATTTTGGACTCTTTCTGCACTTTAGCCCTCTTATCCTCTACTCCAGTCTTTCTTAGTGAAACATCCCCCATAGCCACAAGAAAACTACAAGAACCTCTCCATTTAAGAGTCCGACAACATAAAATAAATAAGCATAAAATGAAAAAATGGTAGAATAATGGGCAGATATCACCCACCTACTCAGCTCAGTGTCTCTAATGTTCAGCAAATTTGCTACATTGGCAAGAACTTGTGATGATGCAACCACATTTGCCGGCAAGCCTTCTTGTGCTAGCCCCACATTCTCTAATATCTCTCTGATCCTCGCAGCTATAACACCATCCCACCATTATTTTAAGCTTGTAAAGTGTAACATTTTGTATATTATAACCAACTATAATGTAGACATGTAGCCATTACCTTTTCTTTTAAAAGTGCAAACATATCATGTATTCATATCATTTAGGCAAAATCGATAAAGACGTTCTCATACTCAAGCCTTTTTCTCAACTAAACACTTGACCAAAGAGTTATCAAACATATATAGTCCTCAGAGTTAAATCAATCTAAAGAAACTTTCAATAGCAGAAGTTGTTCTTTGCCTAGTTCTCTTATCATACATTGCTAGCTCATGTTATAAAGTAATGTACTTGATATACTTATAAAAAGCGTAAGTACATAATCATACCATACCAATTAAGAAGTTAAAACTAGATGCTACAAGTTAATATTGAAAGTTTACCTTCTTCCCTTTGTAATATACAAACCAAATCATAACCATTTCACACTCCTAACACATAAGACAACACCACATTCCACTTTCTCCAAATTACGCAAAATACTGCTATCTAATTCTCTTTCACCCTAATAACTTCAAGCAAAATTTCACCCTAACCCAAGAAACCGTTGCACAAGCATGACCCAGTAACCAAATTCAACTAAACAAAGAACACAAAACAAAACCAAAAGATAAACAACAAAGCGACAACCTTGGGAGCGATACTCTGAGGCTTTAAGCCGAAAATCATTCGCGATTATTGTGGCAGCTTGGGTTTTCGCTTGAGAGATTGTGGCCAGATTATGCAAATGAGAAATGCTACGAGGGGTGTATTCAAAATCAGGAACATGATCTTTTCCAGCAGCATCGAATTGAGAAGCTAGCCATGATTTCACTTCACCGATTCTGTTCGGATCGAAAGATCCGCTGCTGGTTTTCGACAATTCGGTTACAGGTGGTGGTGGGAAATCGGGTGAATCACTCATTGTCTAGATGATTATGTTCGATTAGGGGTTTTTTTTTGTCGATTTGGGTGTTGGAATTTGAATTTGGGGGTGATTTGATTCGAAAATTGAAAGGATACTTTTTAGATTTGTGAAATGTAGATCGATGAGGGATTGCGTATAGGCCGGCAGAAAAGGTTAGGGGTTTACAATGTTATTTTTAGGTTTACTTTAAAACTAATAAATTAAGTAATATTTTACGGTTAATTTTCTTTTTAACGACAAATGTATAATACTGTTTTAAATGATAATGTTATATTAATCGGGTTTATCTATTCGTTTTTTAGCTGGGGTCGCATCCATAACTGGAAAACCATTTTGTTCAACCCTAAACAATTTACTTAAAGTGAGACTTAAATCCAAGATATTCTTATATTTATATATCTTAGGTGTTTTCATCTTAACCATTTAAACTAAGAATCATTGGTATATTTTTCAGTTAAGTACTTAAATAGTTTATGTGGTTTACGGAAAATATCAGGTTTTTGTCTTAAGAATTTAAAGTAACATGTTTGTGGTTTGTGTTTGGAATTGTAATAAGTTTAGGTATTAATGCTAAATTTCGTTAATGTTTACGGTTAAATTAGAGAAAAGAATTTAGTCACTTGGTGAATGTGGTTCTTTTAAGATGGATGCATGAATACGTGTGTGTATGGTCAAAAATAAACTCACTAAGACAAGAACGACCTTAGATTTTTTATGTTTAAACATTCATGAAAACGATCTCAGTAGTTCGAGAATAATGCTAGGATTATATATGTTTAAACATTCATGTAATGTAAAGAGATTGTGATGGATGTTTCGATAACCAAACAAGAGAGGTCGTCTTGTTTTATGAATGGAACAAAGCGGGGAGAAATATTGTTGTTTGTTTTTTATAAACCAAAAGTTGTTAATGATAAGCTTATACCTAAGAAATTGATTAATTTCAGAAAAGATTGTCAGAATTTCCAAGTTATTCGGACCGGAAATTTGTATCTCCTTGTGTGTGCATATGTGATCATAAAACTTGAGAGAGAGAACTTATCAAATGTTTTGACTTCTTATATACATTTAAATATTTTTAAGGTTTGTTCACTTACCTAAGTTAACTTTCATCAATTTTTCCATTCTTTCTCATATTAAAACCTTGAATTTTAGCATCTGCATCCCATTCACTTTAATTTTATTTTAGCACATCTTAGGAGATGTTTTGTAAACTTTTAATGATCATTAATAGACTATCTATTAATAGTTCATAACTTTTCAATAACTAAAATGTAACATTAATGTTGAATGGTTAAGAGGTACCATTTGATAATGTTACCTTTAAAATATTTAGCATTAAGATTACTCATTAATCATTAAAAAACTATGAACCATTAAAAGATAGCATTTTAATGACCATTAAGATGCTACCGCTCATTAAGATGTTTCCAAACAGCTCCTCAACTCATTATTAAACTCTTATCATATGAAACTTAAACTCGTAAATTATTAATCATATATTTCATATACATATGATTATTTATGCCTCAAGATAGTAAAAGTTCAAATTTTTTTCTCTAATATTCCAACATTTGCAACTAATTTGTTTTTTAAGATTTGTGACTTACTAAATTCTAAATCCACAAGATCTAAGCTTATTATCATGCAAACCCGGACACGGATTAGCCCTCTTAATATAAACAAAAAACTAATGTTTTAGGCCCTAAATATTTATGACTCTGTTTTCTTAGCCATTTTTTTTCTTTTTAATTAGTCACCAAAATGCATATCTTGAGTAACAATTACAAATTTACAATGAGACAAGTTGATGAATCATCTTCTTAACATTTCTTTCAAATGAATATCGTGTTTCTTTCCTACAGCCGGATAATTCTTCACTTATAATATTCAAGTGAAAGATCAGATTCCCAATATGTCATTTTGGTTTCTTTACATCACCAATGGTAGATTGCAATATACTTGTTGGAGATTGGTTCGAGTAAAGTCACGTCGTGAGCTTGGGCGGCCCTGAGGGGGGCGGGATGGGCGACCGTCCAGGGCCCAATCTCCTCGGAGGCCCGAAAATTTTTTAAAACCTTTTTATATTATATATGGATGTGTGCATATTTAAAAAAACACGATAGGCCCATAACCGTTGGATTTAGTCCACAATCAAATCTCCAAAAATAGGTTACAATCGTTTTCGGAAACCAAACTATGACTCTTTATTAATAAATGATCAAAAAAGTGCAGAATATGTTAACCTTAACCTCTATTTATACTAGACAAAACCTTAATCTATTTAAACTCAGATCCTACTTTCTAGACGTTAAATAACTAGATACACTTGCAAAACAATTAAATAAATCAAACTAAATAACTAGATAAACATACTAATTACATAATAAATAAAAGACTCTTACTTAAACTAATATATTTCTTAAAGCTTTTTCAAAATCAACTTCCAACTTTCTTTCAATTTAGCACTTCAACTTTCTCGATTATTCACATACAAACTAATTAGGATTAAATTCCAACAATAACAACTCACTAACAGACCCAATAAAATTTGATTATTTTATCCAATTAAACCTTAGGTCCGATTAACATTTTAATTAATTTAGTCCACTACCATTTATCCAATCTAAAGCCCATTTAAAAAACGTAGGAGAGTCTCACGGTTTGTTTAAGTAAGTAATTAGATTATTGTGTTACAATACTTTTGTTTATATATATATATAACTATTATTGTTGTATTATAGACTTTTTGCATACGAGTTATTAACTATATATTACAATTAGATTATTTTTTCTACTCGCTCAATACCCAAAAATTTTCATTATTGGGGACGGCATGGTCGTAAGTATGTAGTATGCCTATTCTATATAGAACTAAATGTAGTTCAACTGTTGATGTAACGTCTAGATGAAAATGAATCGTATTATTGAACAATGGGCATGGGCTTCCTTTTTAGGATGGTAATGTAAATTTGGTTTTATGAGCAACTAGCTTTTTTACACGTCACGTGTTGCCGCGACATCATACGTTGCGTAATAATATATAAACTAAAATCGACCCGATTTGTTTCCGAATTATATTTAGGCCAATATGTAGAGTGGCTCGAATTTATACCGTTGAATGAAAACGTATTATATTTGACCCGACTTTTTTCCAAACAAAATATATGTTGAAACATTTATTTATGACTCGTGTCCGAATTAAGTTTACGTCAAAACGTAGAGTAAACGAAATTATATTATATTTGATCCGACGCGTTCCCGAACAAAACTTACGTCGAAACGTTTAAATTTGACTCAACTAATATCTGAACAAAGTTTACATCAAAACGTAGGCGTTTGTCAAAAATTAGTTAAGCTGAGTCACATCTGATTAGGTCCTAACGACGATGAACACGAATTTCTATTGTACAGGGGTAAATCCGGAACTTTAGAAACTTAAGGGGCCAAAGTGATATTTTTAAAAGTTTTACAAAAAGTTTAGGGGTAAAAATATCAACTAAAGAAAGTTAAGGGGGGTTTTTGGGCCGGTGGCATATGCCACCGACCTTTAAAAATAAGTGTATAGTAATGGGTTGTTCTATGTTTCATGAGCATATTCTTGTTTGTCCTATTTTAATCAACCTAATTGATTTCACTGAATCAGTTAATGAAAATGTTAAAAGCAAGTGAAATTTCTAGGTACTTTTTTTAATTGATTATGTACAATAAATTAGGCTCTCCATTTGCGAATTTAGGTACACGTGTTACGACGGTAACATTAATATGATTAAGCAGATAAAAGAAGCGTACGAAGATGCTACAACTTGGTTTTGAAGATTGAAACATGGATAGAAAACAATATTATATGTCTCGCATATTGCGATTAAATAATTATAAATAAATTGAAAAAAAAAAAACAAAAAACACCCCGCATGCAATACCCGGCTCAAAGGCAAGGCTTCTAACAAGCTCCACCACCACCAACTTTGATATTAACATTTGAAACAAACATATTTAAGTAGTACCAAAAATTTCTATCGACCAACTTTGATATTAACATTTGAAATAAACATATAGTAAATGTGGTTCTTTTATTGTGATAATGTATGGTAAAATCAAGTATTCTTTGTGCCATAGCACATGGCAGTTTTGTTATCTTGCATATTATTGTGTATAAGCATCACACTAAGAAATTGTCTAATCCCACACATTTTGTTCAAGAGAATGTTTCTTATGTTGTGTATATGTGTCTTTTAAGGAGTGAGGATGTCATGTATTGACTAAATACGCTAATATATTTCAGGTAAGGGTCTAAAAACAGACATATGAATGCATATTGCATAATATGAATCAAGTGTTAGCTCGATAAATTCCCGAGACTTGGAGGGCAAGACAGCAATCCAAGAATACGGGAGGACCGATATTGACAAGTGGGTCAAGTTGGTATAAATCTAGAATATCTAACTTTGGTTTATCTAGGAGAAGATAGATTCTATTGTTTAGATAGAGTTTGAACTATGTTATGAGTCCTTATTAAACAAGGTTAGCTAGTCTATATAAACTCGTGTTAGGGTTAAATGTAATCAAGTTTTTTGAGATATATTTTCTTGGTTTTAATAAAGCTTTGAAGAGTTATTCCAATTGTGGTTTTCAGTTGTGTTCTTGATATCGATTCTTGCTTTGAACTGGTATCAGAGCCGATCAAGCACACAAAGAGAGAAAAGCAGGCGATTAGAGGGGAAGCAATCATAGCCGTGAGAAGACCGCTGCCGATCAGAACCCAAGAAGCAGCTACTGCTGATTAATCCTCAAGAAAGCTTCAGATCAAGAAATCAAGATCCACAGGGCTGGATCAACCTTCTAAAAATACCCTTACGTATAGCCAAAGGAAAAGAACCATGGGTGATGCAACAACAACGACTACCCCAGCAAAGAAGGAACCACAACACGCTCATTCCAATGCCCGATGCTATCAACAACGAACTACATCATCTGGGCTATTCGAATGAAAGTCATCCTCAATGTTCATGGTGTATGGGATGTAATTGAACACAGGACAACAGACGGCAAAAGAAACAATATATCAACAACACTATTGTTCCAATCAGTACCCGAAGACCAGATTCTCCAAATTGGTAATTCGAAATCTGCAAAGGAGATGTGGGCAGCTTTGAAAACTCGTCATCTTGGTGCAAATTGGGTTAGAGAAGCAAGGCTGCAGACCCTGATCTCAGAATTTGATAGTATGAAGATGAAGGATACATCAACTATTGATGAGTATGCTGCTAAACTCTCTGGTTTGGCCTCCAAATCAGCTGCACTTGGAGAAGTCTTAGAGGAAAAGAAGATTGTGAAGAAGTTCCTTGCAAGTCTCCCACGCAGGTTCATACACATCGTGGCTTCGATCGAGCAACTACTAGATCTAAAGACAATGGGCTTTGAAGATGTTGTTGGTCGTCTAAAAGCCTACGAGGAAAGGGTTAAAGAAGAAGAGAGCCAAAGCAACACATTTAGCAAGTTGATGTTTATTAAAGCAGATTCATATAGCAACAAGGGTCGTGAACACTACAAGGGTCATGGGCGAGGAGGCTCAAGTTCTCGAGGCAAGGGTCGAGGCCGAGAGTTGGGCCAAAACAAAGGGCAACGAGACAATGACCAACATAAAAGCAATGACAAACAGAAAGGAAAAAGCCGTGACCTCTCAAAAATCCAATGTTATAGATGCGACCAGTGTGGTCACTTTGCATCTACTTGTCCTGACCGAAAACAAAAGGCACAAGAGGCGAACAAAGTTGAAACAATTGATAATGATCCCTCTATTTTCATGCTAAAGTGTATCCAAGAAGCTGTCTTTCTGAATGAAGGCAAGGTAGTACCGAAGCATTATGAATCCGAAATAGATGAGACCAACATCTGGTACTTGGATAATGGTGCAAGCAATCACATGACGAGGAAGCGCTCCTACTTTTTAGAACTAAATGAACGAGTGTCTGGAAAAGTAAAATTTTGCGATTGGTCGTGCATCGAAATCAAAGGCAAAGGGTCAATCTTATTCGAAAGGAAAAAAGGAGAGCAAAGACTCATGATGGATGTCTACTACCCACCCGACCTACGTAGCAACATTATAAGCCTTGGTCAAGCAACAGACGATGGCTGTGCCATTCGACTAAGAGAAGACTATTTGCAGGTGCATGACCAAGATGGAAATTAAGTTGTTAATGAAGGTAAAGAAAACCGAAAACCGTCTCTACAAAATTCAGCTTAAAGTGGGAAAGCCGGTATGCCTACAAGCAACATTAAGTGATAATGTTTGGGTGTGGCATGCAAGAAACGGACACTTAAACTTTGAGACAATTGTAAAGATGGAAAAGAAAGAACTCGTAGTGGGATTACCTCGCATACAACACCAAAAACGGGCGTGTGAAGCTTGTCTGGTAGGAAAACAAACTCGGCTACCCTTTCCCAACTCAACCACATATCAAGCTTCAAAGATTCTGGAGCTAATTCATGGTGACCTTTGCGAGCCAATCCTCCCTGCGACATTAGTTGGTAACAGGTATGTATTTGTACTATTAGATGACTACTCACGAGTTATGTGGACATACTTGTTATAGGCCAAGAATGAAGCTTTTGAAACCTTCAAAAGATTCAAGATAAAGATGGAGAAAGAAACTGGGGAAGTTATCAAAATATTACGAACCGATAGAGGTGGAGATTTCAACTAACTCGAACAATCGGTTCTGTGAAGCAATGGGAGTAGCAAGACATCTAACCGCTCCATACACACCACAACAAAATGGTGTGGTGGAACGACGAAACCGCACATTACTAGAGATGACCCGAAGCATGCTAAAGGCCAAGAAAGTCCCAAATTATATGTGGGGAGAGGCAATAAGACATGCAACTCATGTCTTAAACCGAATTCCTACCAAAGCCTTTGAAGATCAAACTCCACACGAATCATTTAAACGAAAGAAGCCCAATATAACACATCTACGAGTCTTTGGATGTGTTGCTTATGCAAAGTTGCACCATATGGACATAAAGTCTGTGTTTTTGCATGGAGAATTAACCGAAACAGTCTATGTATCTCAACCGGAAGGCTTCGTCAAGATCGGGAAAAAGCATAAGGTGTACAGGTTAATCAAAGCATTGTATGGTTTAAGGCAAGCACCGCATGCATGGAACACAAAGTTAGAAAGATACTAAAGAACTTGGGGTCGTAAGGGAACAACCAGCTTTGGAATAAAGTATGCTAGATGTCCGGAAGCAAGCTAGGATAACCGGATACAGTGGTAGCAGTCACAACATTGATCGGGATGACGGGAGAAGCACAACGGGTCATGTGTTTTATTTTGGGTCCTCACTGATCACATGGTGCTCGCAAAAACAGCAAACAGTGGCGCTACCCTCGTGCGAAGCCGAGTACATGGCTGCTTCAGCAGCAGCTTGCCAAGCCCTTTGGCTACGAGAACTAGTGGCTGAGATCTCGGGAAGAAAGGTGCAAAAGATCAAGATAAGGATCGACAACACGTCAGCATTGGCATTAGTAAAGAATCCGGTTTTTCATAGCCGGAGCAAGCATATTCATACCAGGTTCCACTTCATTCGGGAGTGCGTCGAGAACAATCAAGTCGAAGTCAAACACGTACCTGGTAATCAACAACGGGCTAATATATTGACCAAATCACTCGCAAGAATAAAGTTTAAAAAATGCGAGATATGCTCGGAATAAAAGACCTCACTAATCCAACTCGGAAATTACGGGGGTGAATGTTGGCTCGATAAATTCCCAAGACTTGGAGGGCAAGACGGCAATCCAAGAATATGGGAGAACCAATATTGACAAGTGGGTCAAGTTGGTATAAATCTAGAATAACTAACTTTGGTTTATCCAGAAGAAGATAATGATTCTATTGTTTAGATAGAGTTTGAACTATGTTATGAGTCCTTATTAAACAAGGTTAGCTAGTCTATATAACCCGTGTTAGGGTTAGATGTAATCAAGTTTTTTGAGATATATTTTCTTGGTTTTCATAAAGCTTTGTACAGTTATTCCAATTGTAATTTTCAGTTGTGGTTTTGATATCGATTCTTGCTTAGTGAGTTTTTCTGTGGAGAAATTATTATGAAGATGAATATAATAATTTAATATATGTTAGCATCCAAAGGCATGTGTTATCACTTAAAACATAAAGTATATTGATTTTGTAAAGCTAACACTTATGTGTCACATATAGAAGCAACAAAGTGGTCCAATAAATCCATATATACACTTGTATTTAATACATAAATGTTAATTTGATATTTCTGTTATTATATTTAAGAAAGTAAGCCCATTAAAGATGTCATAATTATGTTCCACATTATTATTAAACTCACTCACATGAGGCGTTTGTGAAACACTATTTAGCCATTTCAAAATTTAAATAGGGTTATATTATATAGCATCACTCGTTAAGAAGTTGAATGTATTATTGTATTTAGTGGTCTTTAAATAAGTGTGGTTTAGACCCCATAAAGTCAAAGTCATTACTATCACCCACGATGAATCTTGTGGTTGCTTTAGCATCAAATGTTACTTCGGGTCCATGGCTATAGTGAGTAGTGACTAATGATATCGACATGCAAACCTACTAATTTTTAATTTCATACAAAATAATTAAATTCTTTAATCATTCTATATGTGATAATTCTAATATATACTATCAGCAATGACTTTATAGATTTTTAATTCCACGTGTATAGTGAAGAGCGTGCAAGTGAAGATTTCAAATGGCGTAAGAGGGTGCAAGTGAAGATTTCAAATGGCGTAAAATGTTAATGGTGGATCCATCTACAAACAGCCAATTTAGTTACATGAAATTGAGAAAACGGTGAGTGAGACGAGGTGAGACGGTTTCTTTTGTTTCGTGAGTGGATAAAATGAAATGAAAGTATGTGATGTAAGTAATGTGATGTATATAAAATACATGATGAATTAAAGTACATTATATGATATAGAAAGGAAGAAGCATACGATATGATTTGCATTCCCTATGTATCATCAAGCAACTCAACTACATCAAGGAAAATAGAATTTTAGTATTAGGTCTATAATTTTAAAGGACCCAAATTATGTCTTCTTTGTTATCTATTTTTAATAATTTATATGAATACATCTATCTAATAAAAAAAGATTTGTAGGTCACTTGTCATAATTTTAGAGCTCTTAAATTTTATTTTTTCGTTTTTCTCTCCTAATATATATCACATTAACTACAAATGATATTATTTAAAACTTTTCAAATTAATAATATTTTTTATAAATTAAAAAGAGAGATCTTTCTACAAATGCAATTTGTAAAGAAATATTTTTTATAAAATAAGAATTTTTTCAAAAAAATATCAAACTTAAAAAAAACACAATATATTTTAAAACCTGTGGCTTTTAAAAATAAATTTTTTATGAACAAAAATAATTAAATTTCAAAGTTATAATAAAAAATTATTAAAAGTGATACTTATGTAAAAATGGTTTTTTTTATTAAATAATTTGTTTAAAAACCAATTAAAAAAAACAGAACAAAAGTTTAAAAAATGATATCGTCATTTTATCACTCGTTAATGTCAATCATATCTTATATCAAAAGATCATTTTATAATTCATTAATTTTTATTAATAACTATTTAATATTTTATTTATTCAACCCGTGTAATACACAGGATACTCACCTAGTATATAAATAAAATATGGCCGTTAACCTTTGATTAATTATTTTAGTATTTCACTATTACAGAAATGAATATTTTAAAACACTAAAAAGGGTATGTTTGTATAATACAACAATCATATTTATGGTATTCTGGTTATTTTGACTGAATGAAAATATGAAACAATTATCGTCTAAAATTGAGTTTGAAAATTTAGCTCCTATCGAGTTTGAGTAGCTTGAAGATAACTTATCCTCATATCGTTGAATGGAAGATATACTTTTAAAAGAAAATAAATACAAATTCAAACGCCACGTGATCTAATAAAATAGTATAATGTGTAACTATCACAATTTAACTATAATTAATTAAAATGTATATAAAAGATTTACTTTCGTTCAGGTTATATGGTAAAAATGAAAGTAAACCTTATTTTTATATGAAACAAGAGTACGTGACATGTTTATTTTTAAATTCTAACTTTTTTTTACCTCCCTTACCACAATTTCAAAAATTCGTACTTTTTATAATTCGCTTAAAATTCACCTATCATCATTTTTTGGTTCTCTTTTAATGAGCTGTTTGATACAGCTGACTCAGTAATATCTGATTGAGTCAGAAGCTGACTCAGTTAGAAGTTCTGACTGAGTCTACATCTGACTGAAACTTGGTTGTTTAATAGTACTTACTGCTGAATGATAAAAAATCGCATTTTCAAACACAATCACTCCAACCCTAACACCACCACCACCCGTTCACCACCGCCTCACATTCCCCTTCAAAATCCCAAAATCGCATTTTCAAACACAATCACTCCAACCCACCACCACCACCACCACCCGTTCACCGCCGTCGCCGGATCCGAGGGGTCGCAACGGCTGATTGAAGGGGCTGTTTGAGAGTGTGCAACTCGGTGGGGGTTTGGCCGAGGGGGTCGCCGCGGCTGGGGGTTGGCGAAGCGAAGGGCAACGCCCCTTTTTCCGGGTCAGCATGTTTAAATTTAAGGTTTGGGTCAGCACCCACGGACCCGGTCAGAACACAACACAGCTACATCAAACACGCTGACCGGCTGACCGAGTCAGCCGGTCAGCCCGGTCAGCCAAAATCAAACCCCCTAAGGTCTAATCGTTTTGGTTGTTATTTTCTTTTATCCTTAAAAAGTGTGTTAATATTGTAATTCATAGTCGGTGAAAAATGACACTTTATAATTGCGAATTGAGTACATTCCTTCTTGGTTCAATAAGATATGTTATACGTTTACGTACAAATATCATTTATCATTATTTTATAGCAATTACTTCAAAAAAGTCTTAGAATGTTATTTAATTATTGTATGAACTGTTTACATACACACGTCCCGTTAATATATTGTCATATGATATTTTGTTTTTCTTAATATTATCGATAAAAAGTTTGCATGACATGTTTACATAGTTTATTACTGAAGAAATCATTGTTGGTTCGTGTAGCCAGAAGTTTTCTTACTGCAAACAATTTTAATAACAATCACATAGTATCTGCTAAAATTTTATAACCAAGTTGCCACGTTTCATTTCATGGCAAATGTATAGTCGTTTTATTTTAAAGGTTTTATTATTTCTAAAAAAGTCAACGTTTATAGAAAACTTGATTTAGTCAAAAAAAATTTAGTAATTTTGATGGTCAACTTGTTCCTTTTGGTATTAAACTTGAAGGATATTCGTATAGAACAAATAACAAGAATAACACTCGGAGGTCTCTTGAAGAAGTCAAAGATTATGGTGTTATGTCTTAGACTGGACGTAGTGGACATTTTGAGGGCATCAAACATGATGACATGAATACAAATAGGACTCCAAACATCATAGTAGGGTTAATTGAGAAATCGGTGCATTGTAGTTCCCTTAAAATAGATTTTGCGTCTCCTCTACGACGCTTATGTCTCTCATTGTACAATGGTCTAAGTAGTAGTTGTATCATCAGCGACGAGCTCGCAAGTCGAGATAGCACTAGGCTTTTGCTTAATTCCAATATTCAGACACATCACATATTGGATTTTTTGGAATTAACCTTAGTTGATTTAAACTTTCCACAATACACATATCATTTTACGCTTAAAACGGTATAAAAGCACCCTTGATTCTCAAATCATCAAGTTTTCCTATTCAAGTTCTAATCTTTGAGTCAAATCACATTCAAGTGGGAGTCTTTACTTTTTTTTCCTAGTGCTAACCATGTTCTAAAGTAGTATTTCATAGAATTTATACTCTCTTTTGGGTCAAAATTCAATCAAAATGGCAAGAACATTCAAACCCAAATCTCAATTTAAACACAATTCAAAAATAATGAATTGTAATAGTTTTTTAAATATCATTTGCTATGTTCTAACACCATAAACACAAAATATAACTAAATTTTCAGAATTTGGTGTTCTATTTTGAACTTCAACAAAAAGCCTCAACTACCTTTCATCTTAATTTTAACATAGACTTGAGTATAGTAATTTCTAACTTTTTCTAAACTTTTATTAAGGTGATTCTAAGTTGGTAATCATCATATTTAACATATATTTCTATCATATTATCCAAGTTCATCACTTTGTTTCTTAATTAAGAATTAAAATAACTTGATGGGAGAAACTTATTACCAAAAGAAAAATTATAGAGATTTTCAACACACAGGTGGGTCAGCAATCACCAAAAGATTAGAATTAAAGCTTCAATATGATTGAAATTGGTTGATTCCATTGGCTCTCCCTATCTCCTTCGATACACACAATTTTTTGAAGTTTCTAGTTTTTTCTTTTAGTGGGATACATGGTGCAAAAAAAATCGAGTTTTTTCTAATTAACTTTTCTAAGTGACCATAAAAAGCCCTCCAAATTTAATTTAGTTATTTGGACATTTGACCTAAAAATTGGCGTTTGTTGTTTTATTCCAACACACTTCATAGGAAATAATTATTGTAATTGTTGAACATTCAAATTTATTTTAAAAGAATCAAGATATTACAAATAAACTTGTGTTTTAGATTGATACTTGTTATACGAATAGGTTACGAGCTAAACTCAGACTTTGTTTCCAAATCGAGTGTCTTCTTTCAAGCTTTATATCAAACTCATTATTTTAATTATCTTATTTAATCTTTAGCTCTATTTTAAACTTCTTTAACTCGTTATGAAGCTTTCAGCAATGAAAAACCCATAGTTGTGAATTACTAATCATATTTTACGTAATCCTATTTGTGTCAAAAGTTAATTAAAAATAATATTTTTTAATAACTTTCTAATGTGATTATATAGTTGTTTATTGATCAAGTTCTTGTTATCTAATAGACTAATACTATGTGTTTGTTTGTTTATTCATGTTTTTGCTACATTACAAACAAATATAACAAAAGTGGTGAAGGAATCACACCTGATCCTAATCAATATACTCTTTTATATAAATCGTTAATAACGTCCATTATATATATAGATGACAGTCACTATCTATAGTAATGTACTACTATTGTAGCTGGAAGTACAAGCTTCTTCCATGCTCTTTATGCTTTGACACAGGTGTTTAGATTAAGAGAGAAAATACGAATTTATTTCTTTTATTTTCAACTTGGAGATGGTGTAGAAAATACGAATTTATTCACGACTTAACTGTGCAAAAAGTTGTTGTTCGTGGAGGTGAAGTTGAAACAGAAGGTTATCAAGGTTTAGGGGAAGGGGAACTATGATTGTAGGATTTTAGATTCATGAAATATTGAAATATTAAACTAAATATTGTTTTTTTCCTCTAAAGTCTTGCAAAATATTTTTAGGAAATATCATGTGTGGTACAAATGTTTTAGTTAGATTTTTATATTAAGTTAAATACTGGTGTAACACACAGGATTGAAATAGAAAAAATATATAATAGATTATATATATATGTATAATCTAATATATGTTATAGATAACATATCAATGAAATTATTATATATAACAAACATATTTAAGTTATAAATAATAGTATAAAGGGACAAAGGATTTTATAAATAAACATCCATAAATCTCTTTATATATATTTTTAAAATTTAAATCTTAACAATAAATAGCTACAAGTTAAAATATATTTTAACAAAATTAAGTATTATTAAAGTATTTTTAATGAAACCTTATTTATATCTTTAAAGAAATTATGATTAATATAGTATTAAATTAGCATTTATTAAGAATATTTTTTGAAGTCAAGATCTTTACAAAAAATTGTAAATTTAATGTGGTGATTACATCTTCGCTTCCTTCATTCGATTTCTGGTTCTTGGATGTTGACAATCTTAGGTGTAACTTAGGTGAAGATGATATGAACGTGCTAGAAAATAGTCATGTGCCTGATAGTTATTTGTTTTATTAGTATAAATTTATTAAAATACAATCTTCAATCTTCTTTATATAATAAAAAAGTAATTTTTAAGACACGTGTCATGTATATATGCATTCTTAAGATTGTTTTCTCGCTTCTCTCTTCTATTAATATCTATACTTAATAAAATCTTTTTTTATCATTTTATTTTGTAATCAAATCATAATTTTCTTATTCTATTTTCTTTAAAATTTAAATAATCTTTTCTTCCAAGAAAATTATTTTGTTTAAAATTTTATTCTTTAATAGTCTATGATTGTTTATATGTAAAGTTTTATATGTTATTTTTTTTTCTAAAACGTATTTAAAAAATATATGATGACTTATATAAAATAAATATATATATAAAATATTTAATCAACCTGTATAACATACGAGTTAACTAACCTAGTCTAAATTAAACACCATGTTACAAAATGAATGTCTCGATTGAACCTGTTGGCTTTAAAACGTTTTGTGTAAACATTTAATTTTCTAACATACGTGTTAGAAATTATATTTTTAAAACAATATGTCTTCAAAATAATTTGTATATGTTTAATCATCTAATATGCTTGTTAAATTTAATTTAATTTTTATAAAAGAATATGCTTGTAACATTTTATATTCGCAATTATTGAGAACTTGAATCACTTGACTAGGTTTTTATGGTATAGGATAATGTTTATTTAATGTCCCTTTATAGTTAGGTGCATTTTTATACAATAACATTAATTGATTGTGTCTTTACCGTAAGAGGATATTAAATAATGTATATCAATTTAATAATGTATATAATGTATATTAAAAAAATGTATGTAATCCTAGAGAACAAGAAAGCTAATTTTTTTATAACAATTATACATTCAAGGCGACTACATAAGTAATTAAAATTAATACTAAAGCGCATTTAACCATTGATATCAAGACTGGTGCATCTTGTTGAACGTTTTTTTCTGTCTAAAGTTTGGGTGTAAATTTCATGTCCATGTGAGTCTAGATAGAAAAAAAAATCATAATATTAAGATACCTCCTATAAACCTTTTATATGCTTCGTATAACGCTATATGGTGCGTATAAAGTCGACGTCACTGAAGACGATAAAAATTTGATTACTGTCAAAGGGCTATACGCCATATAGGCATATACAACCTCTTATACGACCCGAATATAAAGCTATATGACCTCATACACTCCACATATACAACTATATAACTCGTATAAAAGTTTAGGGTGTTGATTTATATTGAAAAAGTGTCCAAATAACAGCTCCGAACTCTAAAAGTCTATCTACTCTAATAAAAGAAGGTTTTGAGTTGCCACTTATCATAATATTAGACCTCTTAAATTTAATTTTCTCGTTTCTCTCACATTAAATACTTACATTAACTACTAATTATATTATTTAATTTTTTTTAGATTAAAATAGTTTTTAATAAATTAAGAAAGAGTTCTTTTTATAAATATAATTTCTAAAGAAACAATCTTTTGTATAACATAAGTAATTTTTTAAAACAACAAACTTTTTTAAAAATACAAAATATTTAAAAGAGTAAATTACTATTTTGGCCCCTGGGGTTAGGGCCATTTAACCCTATCAGCCCAAAAAGAAATTTTTTAACATATCAAGCCCTAACATTTTATTTTTTAACTGTTTTGGCCCCTAACACTAACTCTGTTAACTTTTTCTGTTAAGTGTAAGGGTATTTTTAGTCATTTTACACCTTAAGAACAATTCATGAAAATTTTGAATCTTTAAGGCTATTTATGCACATTTGTAAAACGTACCAATACAATCACCACACACCTACCTTACTCCGGCCATCGTCACCATCGGCACATCGCCGGCTGCCATCAAAACTCACCACCACCAAGGCTGCCGCCACCACCACTACCACCACTGTCATCATATTCCTATTTCTCTTATTTTGATCATCTTCAAGATTACCTCATTAGTTCTCTGACCTATGATGCAATGAATCTCATCTTCTTCAGGTCTTGCGAGGCCACCACCACATCCACCGACCCAAACCCACAGACCGCCACCACCAGGTCCCGCGAGGCCGCCACCACATCCACCGACCCAAACCCACCGATCGCCACCACTAGGTCCCGCAAGGCCACCACCACATCCACCGACCCAAACCCACCGACCGCCACCACCAGGTCCCGCGAGGCCACCACCACATCCACCGACCCAAACCCATCGACCGCCACCACCAGGTCCCACGAGGCCACCACCACATCCACCGTTGCCACACGGTATTCCACCTCCACATTATCACGACTTTCATCAACGCACCATCTTCATCGTCGCAGATCTGTCCGTGGTTGTGAGGCATGGTTTTTTCAGAGAACAGGGACACTAGGGTGTGGTCGTCGAAGATCTAGATGGTGTGGTTGTGGAAGATGTGGTGGTCGTTGGTCGATTATGTGCTAGTGGTGGTGGAGAACGGTGGTGTGACTGTGGTCGGTGGTGATCACAACTCTAATCACAGGAGATTTGAGGATAGAGTGAAGAAGGAAGAGGCTAATTTTGTTGATGATGGTGGTGTTAGGCGGTAGTGATGGTGTGTTAGGTGGTGGTGTTGTCTGGTGGTTGTATTTGTAATTTTAAAAATATGCATAAATAACCCTAAAGCTTTAAATTTTAATTAAACAGTCCTTAAGTTGAATATGACCAAAATGCCCCTACACTTAACAGAAAAAAATTAACAAGGGGCTAAAAGAGTTAAAAGAAATGAAACATTAGAGGTTGATATGTCAAAAGATTCCTTTTTGGGCTGATAGGATTAAATGGCCCTAACCATAGGGGCCAAAATAGTAATTTACTCTATTTAAAATTAGTGTTTTTAGAAATTAAATTTTTTATGAACCATAAAAATTTAAAGAGTTAATTTTTATTTTGCTCCCTGAGATTTGACTAATTAACTATTTTCCTCCAATAGATTTGAAACATCAATTTACCTCCAAAAGTTTCATAAATTGTTTTGATTTTAGTCTAAAAGCTTCATAATTTGGATATAAGTTAAAACAACTAATGAAACTTTTAGACTGAAATTGAAACAGGTTAGGAAACATTTGGAGGTAAATTGATGTTTATAATATTTTGGATGAAAATGGTTATTCTAGTCAAACCTCAGTGACTAAAACCGAACTTAACTCATATTTAAAATTGAAATTTATAATAAAAAATTATTAGAAAATGACATTTTTCTAAAACGTTTTGATTTAGAACCAATTTTTTAAACAAAAGTTTAAAGAGAATAATAATATTATTTATCACTTATAGTCCTTACTTATTTATAATTTTAATTATATCATATTTTAAATATCATATTATAATTAATAATTTTTTATTACTAATTATTTAATATTTATTTATTGAACTCGTACGATATACAAGGTACTATTCTATAAAAAATAATCAAAACACATTTCACAATATCAAATATAATAATCTATCAAGAAAAACAGTAAAAAGCTATAAAAAACATGAAAACCCCAGGCACCATCAGAGTAACTTCTCACATCTTCGACGAATACCACCGTCAACGTTGATATCACAAATCCCCTCAAATTCACATACGTCTCTCACCACTTCCACCCAAATCTCTCTCTCATCATCATCATCATCACCATCATCATCATCTTCTTCATCTTCTTCTTCATCATCGTCTTCTTCATCACCGTCTTCTATGTCTCTTCCTTCTGTGATCGATTCAACGACCCTAAAGTGAGCTCTCATTCCACCACAATCACCAACATCACATACACACATGAGGACGATGGTGAAGACGATCAACAGTAGTAGTCAAACTCCCACGGGTCTCTCTGTGTTTCTCGTTGTTAATGCTTATCCCAAAAGGTATTCCTCCAAGATCCCCTCTGATTTAGTCCTCTTCTTGGGCCTCGGATTCATTGATTGGTAGGTTTCCTTTTGTTTCGCTCTTCTGCTGCTTCTGATTTGATAATAATAGTAATAATAATCGTCCATGGAGTTGCTCTTTGTTTTGATTCGGTATGTGGGGATTCATTTGTTTGGTGTTCATCGGTTTGATTAGGTTTTTCGTTCGTTGAAAAAATTGGGGGTTAGGGTTTTTTTAAGCAGATGGTGGCATGGAGATGATCGTGTTTGATTTGGTTAGGTTTTTTGGATTTATGATTGATGAATAATTGGTGAATAATTGATGAATAATTGGTGAATAAGTGAATAATTAGGGTTGTTTTTATTGAAATGAGGCTTGTGATGAAGAATTCGAACGCGCGATCTCAGTTAGTAGCTCTTAGGAGTGTGATTTCCTGAGATGGGAGATTCTCTTCTTGCAAGTTTTTTAATGTTAAATCATCATCCTTCAACTCTTTTGTCAATGGATTCAAGCGCGTCGTCTTCTCATGATGATTTGGATCTTGAGATGAGTCACCAGATCAATCCCTCCCGGCCTCCGGATATCAACTTGCCCCTGTCGGCGGACAGAAGCTCTCCGCCACAGTCGTGGAACCAAGACCAGGCTGAGGTTCTGGATGTTGGAGTTGGGCTGGTGTCTCCGTTGTATGAAACTGAAAGCTTCCTCAATGTGCCGAAAGTTGGGAGAAAATGCGCGAAAAGAGTAGATAGCATATGGGGTGCTTGGTTTTTCTTTAGTTTTTATTTTAGGCCGGTTTTAAACGAGAAGTCTAAAGCCAAGATAGTGATAGATGGTAATGGGGTCTCTGGGTTTGATAAATCAGATCTCAATATTGATGTTTTCATGGTTCAGCATGATATGGAAAACATGTACATGTGGGTGTTCAAAGAAAGACCTGAAAATGCACTTGGTAAGATGCAGCTAAGGAGTTACATGAACGGGCATTCCCGACAAGGTGAACGCCCTTTTCCTTTTAGTGTTGATAAGGGTTTTGTTCGATCTCATAGGATGCAAAGAAAGCATTACAGGGGGCTCTCAAATCCTCAATGTGTTCATGGTATTGAGGTTGTTCCAGTGCCTAATCTCACAATGCTTGAAGAAGATGATCTCAAAAGATGGACTGAACTCACCGGAAGAGGTCCAAACTTTTTAATCCCGCGAACAGCTAGTGATTTCAGCTCTTGGAGAAATCTTCCCAACACTGAATTTGAGCTTGAGAGACCATTGACAATAAAGAACAACGGAGATTCTCAATCTAAAAAGTTACTCAATGGAACAGGGTTAAATCTGTCAACTCAGCCTTCCAATCACAACCACACCAATGGGGATGCAAATGTGATGAATCTTTCACCGACTGGGAGCAAGAAGAGGAAGGACTTGTTCCCAAATGGGAATGAAGAAGATATCTGCTTAACGGTTAATCGCCCTCCATCAGAAAGATTACCGAATTTGGAAATGAATCCAAGCGATCCGTATTGGTTAAACGAGTTCAGTGGGGTTGTAAGGAGTGCTTGTGGACCCGTGACAGCTGCCAAAACAATATATGAAGATGAACAAGGTTACTTAGTTGTTATAAGCTTGCCATTCGTCGATCTTCAAAAGGTTAAAGTTTCTTGGCGAAACACCCTTACGCATGGAATCATTAAGGTATCTTGTATAAGTGTATCACGCATGCCATTTATCAAAAGGCGGGACCGCACGTTTAAGCTTACAGACCCGTGTTTGGAACACTGCCCACCTGGAGAATTTGTCAGAGAAATCGCGCTTTCAACACGAATCCCTGAAGATGCCAACGTTGAAGCTTATTATGATGGACCTGGAACAATGCTTGAGATTTTAGTCCCGAAGCTCAAAGAAGGGCTTGAAGAGCACGAGGTGCGTGTTTGTCTCCGTCCTCATCTTGTTGGTGATAATCTTATGTTGAAGTGAAGAGAAGGTAATCAACGAAAGATCTGTGGTTTCTAGTTTAGTAATCTTAGTATGTATTGTATGAAACGCTATGGATTGGTTGCTAGAATAGTATCATGGTGTAGCCACAACGATTGTCGTATTATATATTTAATAAAATAAATGTTTGATGAACCTAGGTATGAAATTATGTAGCTCCAAAGTAAGTTTCTGCAGTTGATGTTGATTCAGCCATCCTTCTTGAGAACCTAGATACTTTGTATCTTTGTTGGGCCATATCAAGATTTTTTGGTGTCATTCTGACTTTCCTTTTTGTGTGAATTATTGATAGTGTTGTCATGCCTTTTTCTTTCTTGGTGGGATAATATCTCCCATATATCTTTGTCTATAATGACCCCAACTCCATCCTGGACCGACCCGAATAGCGAACAGATCATGGACCGACCCGAGTAGTCAACAGGTCTGGGACTGACCCGAATAGTCAACAGGTTCATGATCATGTGAACCAGACAGGTTTTGGACTTTTCAACTTGTAGATGTAACCTTAAAGGTGTTTCTTGAAATACAAGCCTGTAACTTGACACTTAACTGCTATGTTATGGTGTGGGTCGAGTTTAAGGTTTGACAAGTGTCCCGACACGTTTGGCCATTTTAAAAAGGGTTTTGTGAGGAGGTGGTGTTAGTTATAGTTGGGATGACTGTTTGAATCATGATAGGTTGATTATGGAACTTTTTGGTGATTGTGGAAGGTGACAGAAAAAGCAAGTGCTGGAGATGGTGGTGTTGGTGTCACCATACTACCATAGAGTCTCATTATTTTGGTCAACCTTTTTGTTCTGTTGACTTCCGTTTGCTTCTTATGCTCATTGCTCAAGAGTTAGGGAAGAATGGGGAACGTGTGCAGCCATCATCATCAACGCCATCGTGCAACCGCCACGCTTGTAGCGCCACCCGCCGTTGAGGTATCGCCACCAGGCCACTGAATTACTGATTTCACCATTACAAACAAATTAATGCCCGCAAATGACCAAAAACACAGTAAAATACATTAAAACCTGATTGTCATACCCGGTGAAAATCTTACTCGTGATAGTTAATTTCTTACAAATGTTAAAATAGAACATATATAATTTGTTAAGAAATGTTAGTATTAGCTTTTGAATACACAAATAATAAACTAAATGTATTATTAGCAACAAATGATAAGTTATAAAAATAAGGGTCAGCCATTGACAATTCTCTTCATTAGCCATTGATCATCCTCAAAGGCCAATATTATGAAAGCGGACCAACAATTGAATGTCTACATCACATGAATTCATAGGTGTATGCAAACCCTATCTACAAACATAATAAAAAAGTGTTGTTGCAACATGGTTTCTGGTTGACAATTAACCGCAAGTCGTAATAAAATAAGTCTCATTAGCTTGATTAGATTCACCGTTTTATGAATCACCGAAACATGATGTAGCCAAGAACCCTATATAGGACCGGTTCTTAAAGCATGATCCAAATCAGCAATCAAGTCATTAACATCTTCAATCCCCACAGAGATACGAATAAGATCTTCAGTTAGACCTCTCGCCTCACGAACTTCTGCTGGTATAGACGCATGCGACATGAAGCACGGCATGCTTATTAGTGATTTTACACTCCCTGCACAAAAAAAATTGAAAAACATATGAAATAATATACAAACAAATGTATTGTCTGTCAAAAGATAGAAAAAATGATTACCAAAACTAACGGTTATGCCAAAGTACTTGGTCGTTTCCACAATGTGCTTCGAAAGGGGTAACGACCCTGTTAAGAAACTCAGCACAGATCCTGCTCCTTTTGCCTGCAAGATTAAATTAGTTTTGTTACTTGTTTTTTAGTTTATAAAAGAAACATTCCAGTTATCTCAAGTTAAGTGAACAACTAATTTCTTTTTGCTTATTTCCCAATAAAAACAATAATTTAACTGGTACTGGTTAAGAAAATTTGTATACCACCAATACATTGGTAAACACTAAACACCATTTGTAACATGAAAGTCACTATTGTGCTTTATAGTGGTCCATCAACAAATAGTAAACAAAGTACACTAGAGTTACTGTAGTAAGTGTTCATCGTATTATGAAGAAATTGGTTGGTTTACTTTAGTAGCTGTTCATCGTATTATGAAAGTATCTGTAGCTACATATCACCCAATCAGCTTTTTGTGCCCCACAATTACCCTCATTATAATGTTCTCACCAATCCACTTAACCACTGTAACATTACTCGTGTTCATGTAGATAATAAGTTAAGTCCTAAATGTGGAATATCAATTTTGTTTGGGTTCATTCTCCCTTTACTTGGTGTTTACATATTACAACATTTTTCTTATGTTAAAAGAGTAGGTGGATGTAAGCAAAACATATACCATTAAGCATTCACTATGACCAAAAAACTATACATACATACACATGCGTTCATGCACATATGTAGAAGGGGTGTAGTGAAACAAAAAGTAAGTACCTGCGAGAAGTGTAATGAGCGTCCAGGATGGCTAGGAAGACCAGCATAATTAACCTTCTTTACCAAAGGATGAGATGAGAGAAATTCTGCTATCTTTTGTGCATTGTCCTAGCAACAATCAAAGGGCGTTCTTAATAACAAAACTGTATTATACCTTCCCAATAATCATATGCTAGATCAACAAAATCAGCACATATTCTTTAGCACCAGTCACACTGGACCTAATACATTGAGAGTTTGGCTTAGCGCCAAAGTTCTGCTCAGTTTAGGTTGTCTACCATTTGGCTCAATTGATTATATGTTTGATGTATTCTATGCTTTGGTTGTGGTTAGGTTTTGGTAGTTATATTTGTGTGGGTCAAAAATCATATGTTGTTGTAGTTCAGTTTGGTTCAAATGGTCTTGGTATGTAACTATGTATGCTTTTAGGTTCTAATAAAACTCTTCACCATTTGAAGTTGCATTTTTACAGCTTTTAATATAATATATATTAGGATAGGTATGTATGGAATATTACTTGTTGCTTCTCAACCCGTAAGGCCATTGTCTTGATTCCTCGTAAACAAATCCAACAATCAAAAGGTGCCAGCCCGGAGCCTTCTGCATTTTGTAGAAAATACAATTCTTTTGCCAGCCTGTTGTACAGAATATTTTCCGTAAGCAACATGATTCTTTTATGCATTTTGTAATATCAACACACCTATAAGTGGTTACTTTTTTTTCCAAATGAACCAAAGGCGCTATCATAGAATATACAGACCTTTCCCCTCTTACAGCAAGCACTCCAGCCATGACATCACTGTGTCCAGCGATGAATTTTGTGGCCGAGTGCATCACAATGTCTGAAAAAAGTAACACATTCAGTAACACTACTTTAGTCTTTAGGTTTAGAAACATGAAATTCCACAAAAAAAGGAACAAAAAAAACAATAATTTACGCACCTGCCCCAAGTTCCAAGGGTTGAGACAGTACAGGAGACATGATACTATTATCAACCAACACAAGAGCACCATTTGCATGAGCAATCTCAGCTATTTTCTGAAATAAAAAGTCATCATACGCTTATTTAACGCAAATAAAAAAGGAGATGCATTCAAAGTTATATTAATTTAGAACTTACACGAATATCAGAAATTTGTATTCGGGGATTGGTTGGACTCTCCAACCACACTAGCTTAGTTTGGGGGCCAATTGCAGCAGCAACCTCATCTAAGTTAGTTGTGTCCACTCGCCTTCAAATTTGGTTTTAATTAATTATAAGCTTATGGTTATACAATTAGTATTTCTATTTTCAAATGTAGGTACTAACTTAACAATGACTCCTGTCCTAGGAACAACTTGTGACAGTAATCGATCAGAACCACCGTATATGTCTTCTCCAGCAACAATTTCATCACCTACAATTAAATATAACAATATGGATAGTGTAACTATGATTGACAAATTATATAACAAATTAACAAGTGTATAGTGTAAAAATGAAGCAGCAAAAATGTATAACCTTACCAGCTTTAACTAAATGACTGACAGCTGCTAGAGCAGCCATTCCACTGGTAAAACAAAATGCTCGATCTGCTTTATCAAGCTTTGCCAGGAGACTAAAAATATGAAACGAGACCAATTTTTAATTAAGATATCATAGAAGCACAGTTTAACATTTGTGATGTTTGTTATAAGAGAACAAACCCTTCAAGCACATCACGCGTAGGATTGCCACTTCTAGTGTAGTCATAAGGGCCATTCTCAGTTGCTGAAGGCTGCAAAAGCATAAACATATAAAACCTTCTAATTATGATTCTTCTTTTTCTATCACAAGTGCCATAGTTGCCAATAGCTAATAGCGGTAAATGACGACAACCCACCTATATGCTACATAGTGAATAGCTCTACTATTTCACATTTAGCGAAAAGGTAGTAGAAAATTTAAGAAATGTTTTACATTTAATAAATAAACATGTTTAGCGATAAAGTAGTAGAAAATTTAAGTAAACACCACCAAAATAGCAATTCGGTTGATTTTATATTTATATAAAAATAAATAAAAGATAAAAAGTAATAAAAATAAACCGCTATTGGTTGCTATTTGATAGCAAAACACAAATGGCGAGACCAAATCTATACGCTATGTAGCGTGCTATAGCGGTCCCTATAGCCGCTATTGACAACGGGGACAAGTGCCAGATTGACTTTTTAATGGCAAATCTAGTAGCTCCTAACTCAAGATTCATATTTTATCATCTAACATTTTGGCACATCGACTTACTAAATTTCAACTTTGTACCCCGTAATGTGATTTCCAAGTTATTTATAAGAGCTTAAGCGGACTAATATGAACTTGGGAGTTGTGAATTGGTATTTTTTATTTTCAACAATGAAAAGTCAATTTCACCTGCTTGAAAGTAGCTGTCTGATATAGGGGTGTGCTCATTGCATCATAAGGATCAAAGTTGTTCTCAAAATTCATCAATATAGTTGATACACTGGGCTCCAGACTGTCGGTTTCTGTCATTGAATCTGCATAAATACAACCATATGATCACAACAAGAAGTATAACTTTTAAAAAAAACATCCCAAACATACCATCTAAACATCCTGCAACCCCATCAATGACAGCTGAAGTTCTCACATCCATCACGTCCTCCCTAGAACACCGCAACACCAGCTTTTTGCCCAGTGACAATGAACTAACTTTGCTTACACCACAAGCTGTACACCCGAAATTAGCAATCCCCTACAACATCATACAAATTTCACAAGGTAAAAACATATAAACCAGTGTAGATATCAATTTGACAAGAAAAATTAAGCAATAAATTACAACTCCGGCTAGCTTTCTTTTAGAGCTTTAAACATGCCGCAGCCAAACCAAGACAGGATGGGCTCAGGCATTTTATATATAAACACAAAATATAATAATTTTTTTATATTAACATGTTGAGACAATGATACGAGATTGGTATTTCATGAACTATGATCATACTCTATATCATTATTAAGTTATTCTTAGGCTTTTACATCAAGAAATGCAAAATGATCATATGTCTATGTAACTATGTTTTATTTAAATAATATAGCATACTTGTAGTTTACAATTTATAAAACTTATAATTTAGCTCTAATTTATACAAGCCAACAATCCAGCTAACAAGCCGAGCTAACCTTAGCTAGGGCTTAGCTTGTTCACAAACCTGCTCGTCTACAAACGAGCCAATTACAAGCAAGCTTTTCGAACAGTCCTACTATTCCTTTCATCTTCTTAAAAAACCTAAGAGCAAAGCGTCAAATACACTATAACAAACGAATCCACATCTGACATCCTGTCGGTACAGAAAATGAACAAAATGATGTATTACGATCAAACTTATCATGTAGCTATAGATTCAAACCAGTGATTCTCAAACGTCACAGCTCAATGTCGAAAAAACCTAAGGAAATAGAGGAAAATGTAAGACGTAAATTGAAGTGGTGGAAAGTTACTCGGTGATTGTTGAGTTGCAACGGTGGCGGTGTGAACAGCGGTGATGATCGGAGAGAAGAAGCAGCGGGAGCCATCGGTGTATTTCGATTGTTGGAGACGAGTGGGTCCACCACTATCGAACAGGAGAATGAATTTAGACACACTAGCACACTCACATACACGGCCAATGTAAAAAATATCTATGGATATACACTACTACACTAATATTTTACCAGTATTCCTTAACTCAATTTCCATATAAATAAAATGTAGATTATGGATTCAAATCTCACTTTGAACAGAAAAATGCTTAGGTTAAGTCGGGGAGTTTTCTCAGCAATGAGTTTTCTCCTGAAAGAGTTGGGGGTGCGGTCCCGACTGCGAAACAGATATGTGAGCCCGATTAAAATAACATCTATCTTCCGAAGCAAGGTTGCATATTTTCCGTTCAGAAATATATATATACACTAATTTTATGTGTTTTCTCATGTATAAACTCTTTATATTGTTTTACTTTATGACGGTTGCAACTGCATTTTACAAGTTTTATAACATGATCGGGTATTAAATACTAGGGTGTTTTCCTTTTCTTTTTTTTTTTTTTACTTTGAATAGTACTAGGGTGCAATCACTGAAAGACATTTAATCATGCTAAAATGATATACCTAATAACTGAGTTAGGTTTTATTTTGGATTGGTGTCGCCGTTTTGCGTATATTGTATGTTATTTAAGAGAGATTTTTACTAAGAAAAATTGTTTTTGGTTGTATTATAAGATTAGACATGATAACGTGAAAGAGTATTTTATGATACATGAATGTTATAATTTCCGACGAGACGGTTCTGTAAACCACCCCTTTTGTTTTTTGAACATTGTATCTTGTTAATGAATCGAAAGTCTTCAGAATCGAAACATCTACTAATGCCCACCATGAAATAGAAGTTGGATTCAATTGGTATCTTAACAATGAATCGAAAGTTGCTTTAAAAACTCGTGATTGTTCCAATGTTCTTGGTGTTGATATAGAGGGAGATGAGAAGGGGCGAGTTTTCGCGAGACATAGGAAAATTAGGGTTTGCATGTCCTCTAAAAAAGCCGGTTGAGTTGGAAATAAAAAGAGATAAAAACATATTAATAAAAATGCTTCTCAAAAGAGTCAAACACAAGACTAAAATTATATAAAATAAATGAGTTTCCTTCTCTTGGAGTTAGTTTTAAAAATATATGGACATTTGGTGATAAATTTTAAGTATAAAAAATAAACATGTGGGATCACTTGACCCAGTATTATAAATAAAGGAACCTTTTAAGTTGTAAGTGTTCATGATTTATTTTATGCAAATAATAAAAACTTAGAAGTAGGTATACTAAGTGTGAGTTACAGTTCTAAAAAAAACTAAAATGTCAATCATGTAGGGTTGACAAGTTAAAAGATCTTAAATTGACAATTTAAAAGTCTAATTTTAATAAACAATCTATATATTTATGTTCAAATGATGTCAAAAGTATCCTTCCTATAGTTTAAAAGCCTCTTTAAAATAAACTCAAGTTCAAAGATGAAACACTAGCAATGATATTTTTCAAAAGTATTGTAAGTTTGACATTAAAAAAAAGTAACATTTTTTTGTTTTATATAACTATTGCTAGCCATTATTTTTCATAACAAGAAATTTGTCAATTATTTATATTCAAAGGAACACAATTTTACATTAGATTAGCAATGACCTTACTCGATAATTTTACACATGAAAGTTTAATGTTTGAATTTGTATTTTCTAAGTCATTATTGTGTTTTGGATTAAACTTGTTTTAGAAAAGAAAATGAAATCATGAAATAATAACCAAGTTCTTTTATATTTTCAACGATGATCCAAGTTAACATAAACTATTTCAACCTTAAGGACCTTGACCGCGAGATTACAGGGCCAAGCTAGCCAGGACAAGACTCTGAATCAAACACCACATGGTGCAACAACTTTTAAATCCTAAGGCTATGAGCACATACATTCCTTGCCTTAAAAGCAAAGTTTATCATACAACAAAACCAACAGGAGGTCGAGTGAACCTCATACATCATCTACCTGCATCAAACGAGTCCAAATCTAGCATACAACTATTATCGTGCCGTTTCAAACTAATGAAGCTCACCTTCTTCTAGACCTTGTAACTCTCGCGGCTCCAGCATGAGATTCTGCCTTCACTGATGCAGTACTAGTTTTCTTAGCTCTCTGCTTTGCGGTTCCTGTAACAATGTCACCAGAAACTTGTGACCAACTATTAAAAATAGTGTTACATCATATTATAATGGTATCGCTTTCACAGTACCTTTGGGAACAAATGCAGGAGATTGGACCTCGTCATCACATGGTTCGGACTGAATAACTTGACTAGATGCTTGTGAACATTCTTCAGAATTCACAGGTTTTGGCGGGCTTTCATCGCTAGGAACATCACTAGTTCCATCCATTGAGGGATCCGTCACCTCACCATCTGTATCATAATCAATGAAAACTAGCATTTTTATATTGATCTTAATTGACTAGAATTTTGATTTAATCTAAACTTTCATTGTACAAACCTTCAGCGGCCTCAGACTCGCCACTTTCCTCTTGAATATCGTTATCCGGAGTAAAGTTTTTCATGGCGTCAGTTTTCTGTTGATGAGCAGCTGCATTTCTTGCTGTAAGTTCCTGTTCTTTTTTATCAATGTGAAATTTGTCGATTTTCCCCTCAAATTCTTCAATGCATGACTTCAGCTCTGGTTTGGCAAACTTCTTACCCTAAAAGAGAGATATAAAAGCATGACATGTAAATCATGTTTAAAATTTTTTAACATGAACCATAAAATGCAACACTCAAGTAGCATAGATCAGAGACGGTACCTTGTTTATTATGCTTCTAAAATGATCCATCACAGCATCATTCGATAAAACATGTTCATAAACTTTGAATAATTCTATCAACTTCTTAATGCCTTTGTCAGTAAATGATAGTTGCGAGAGACAATATGATATGTTTTCCCACTGTCTAGCATCTGCACAAAAAGTCATTGATGAAGCACAAACACAACTTTGTCAACACTCTCCAATAATATATCATGAAGTATAACAAACTATAGCAAGAAAAAAGATATCTGGCATCAAAATAAATGATAGGAAAATAAACAGATATTAAATGTGTGGTTTTATCTTAAAATGCTTGTTTGAGATTCAAACCTGTGACGCCACTGAATCTATGGCATAGCTTTTCCACAAGGGCTTCCATTTGCTTGTCCTGAAAAATTATAAAAATAACATCAAATGTTGGCGCTATACCTCACTGATACCACAAAAAATGACTTGTATGCACCTTCTTGATTGACCCTATCAAGAACTGCATGATGTTGAAGAAAGATTCTCTATTCAAATCCTGGTTTGATAACTTGCCAAGAATATCCGGTAGTAAATTGTATATAGGATTATTCCCTGAAAAAACAAGATAAGTGATTAACAAGGAGTAAAATTCAAGTGTGCAGTTAGCATCAATGTTCACCTTTCTTTGACAGCTCATGGAAAAATAGTTTTGCAAGATTAGAAATCCTTTCATCTTCATCTTCTAGTCTCATTGCCATCTCATTTATATGACCTTTAACCTAACAAATGGAAAAAGAATATTCAGAAACCACCTAAAACTACAAAAAATTTGATTTCAACTTAAGTAATTAGTGAGCATCTCTAACCTTCATCATGTCATTAAGAATGAGATGAGAAAGAACTAATACAGCATTCTTTCTTACAGAAAGTGAAGGATCATGCAGTCTTGAGTACATGTTCTCAGTCCATGGTTCTAAAAGATTTGGAAAACGAACGGCCAGATCACCAAGAGCAATTGTACAGTTGGAGCGAACAGTTTCAGAGGGTGCACTCTCAACAACAGTGAATAGAAGCTGGAGATTTGCTTCACTGGCCAGTAGATCAAAATTTATATGTTTTAGAAAATAGAAAATTAAAGAACAAGAGAGTTATAGAAAAAAAATACCAAAAGTTTGCATCAATTATCATCAACCGGCATAAAGCAAGCATCCCAGATGCCTGTAATTCAGGATACTAAAGTAGAAATGCGAACCATGTCAGCAACTAGATAAATCTCATGAATATATTTAAAAAAAAAAGACTTATAATAATCACCTTCTGCATCAAACTGAAGTTTCTACACAGTTTTGACAGAAATGGTGCACAGCATCCAATCAAGTTTTTGTCAGGAGAAGCGCTGGAAACAATTTCCTTTTCTGCCTTTTCAGAGAGTATGTCAAGCACTGCATCCTCAGTGGCAGCAACACCTAATTCTGCATTTATATCACCCTCCTAAAAAAATAAAGATAAAAAGGTTTAAAAACCAGAAATCAAGTATCCGAAAAAAATCATGAATAGATACAAATTATCTCACCTTGGATTTACCATTACTGTCAACACTTTGGCCTTCTGCAGCCATTTTTTCTTTCTTTGCTTTCTCTTTTTGAATCTTCCTAACACATGATTCAATGTATACCAGTTGATTCATGGCAACATGGCTTATAACATATAGAAATCTACTCAATTTTGTAACTTGAACTGAAGTAAGAATATTATTGTCATTTGGCAACCCATCAACTCCAAAAACAGAATTATGAGATTTTATAACCAAATCGGCTGCTAGAGTTTCTGGAGAAGGATGGATAGCATATATGGTACTGATTGCTTTATCAGCAGCAGCATACCATATATGTTCGGGAATCCAAGATCCAGTAATCAAGCTGTCTAAAACACCAAATAACCTGCTGCCATGACTGGTCAACAGATTTTTCTGGTCAGCAGCAGATAATCTTTGCAGTGCAATACAGGCTGTTCTAGCAAGCAAAGGTTCTACCTTTGCCCACCTACCAAACCCAATATCTATGATGTCTTGAAGATGAGAACTAAGAATATGAGCTGATGACTTGGCAGCCATGCACAGTACAGATAGAGCCCCACGGCTGCGTTCTGCACTAGTTCCACTAACATTAAAACAAAAGTAGTCCCACAATGCTGACACCTGTCACCATACAAGATTTCTTTTAAAGAAACGGTTATAGAAAACATATCAAAATCACAAATCAGAAATTACTAGGTATATGAATGGTGAAAGAAACTATATGCTCTTGGCATTTATTTTTAAGTGGCATCATGCATCATTGATAGCTAAAATATTGGATCAAACCTTATAGAAGATTTATATAACTAGGGTTGTTTGGCATTGTGTTCTAAAAGTGATTCTAGAATATGAAATAATCAAAACCGGATAATCAGATGTATAAGGGGTTACAGAAAATAATGTTTGGATGTGCTTCCTCAGTTTGAAGTTTTTCTGGCAACCATGAGAACCCATTACCAGTAAACTCATAGAACCCTACCAACACCGTTCTCACCACAGGATCAAATAAAGTACAGCTTGTGCTGGGCAAATGGCTTTCAAGAGGCTCTGGCGGAACCAGTAGAATAACCAAGGACATGTTTAAATAGGTTAAAAGTCATTAGGTTGAATGATGGAATGATAGCGCTTTTGTTTTTGCCTTTGACAGTTAGTTTCATTGTACCAACTCCTAAAATTAATAGCATAAATACATTATACCAAAATACTATAACTGATTATCTGCGACTCAAAAACACAATTATTGTTAATCAAGTTCAAACCACAATGCCAAACACGTGTTAGCCCTTTCATAAACCAGAAGCATACAGTGCTAGTAGAGATATCCCCTTTAGACACCAATGCGCCAACAATGAATTCCAACGCTGCAAGGTCCCCAATGTTTGAATCTGTTGCAAGAGTTATTAGATTTTTAGCAGTTTCAATAGGACTCTTTGTTATATAGATTGTAACAAACGCATTCTCCACAGCTTCACAAATAGACTTGTCTTGAGAAAATACCTTCATACATATTAAAAAAAACCAGTGTTAAAAGAGAAAATTAGAATCAGTACAAAAAAGTAAAAAATCCATAAAACAGAAAATACTGCATTAAAGACTCATAAAATGAAGCATGAGACTATTAGTGCATCACCAGTGGCAGCATCTTTCTAAGGCAAGCTTCTGATCCATCAATCTGAAACTGTTTGCACCTCATCAGCAATAAAATTGTATTTTCAACATCAGTTGCTGATGATGAGGCCATTAATTGAACAAGGGTTGGCATGGTGTCAGATATACACTTTGAAAATCTTAATCCCGCCTCAAGTGATGCAATCAAAGTCCGGGTTTGCTCCAAATTCCCAACATCTGGTACCGAACTATCCACTTGAGTACTTTGTTCGTCCTCTTGTGCGATACAGCTGTCCGTCAAACTATCATCCTGCTTCTTAGGACCTTCATCCTTGTTACCATCCACGTCGCCATCTTCATTTCCTATATCACCATCCAATTGTGATGCATCCAACACACTTTCTGATGACCTATTTGGTTCTAGTTCATTTAATTTCTTAGTGTACTCCTTTAAAGTAGCCTCAAATGAAGCTATACGCAGTTGTGGCCCAAATGGATTATGTTGCAGCATCATAATTAATAAACTCAGTGCAGATTTTCTCACTATAGCACTTTTATCTTCCAACCTCCCAGCAGCTACTACAGCAACTTCATTCCATAAACCTATAGTTACAGAATGTTCTTCGCACAGTTCAGCCCATACTTGTAATACTCGACTTCTTGTATAAGCTGAAACATCTCTAGCACGTTCTAGAAGGATTTCCAACATTGCCTGCTTGGTTCTAAGGCGAATAGACTTTGAACTTACTTCACCTTCAATATCATTAAAGGCTTTGGCCACTAACTTCCCCAATACTCCAACAAGTGCATTCCTTATCTTGTACGATTCTCCCCCAAAGTGAGGAACCAATAAACCAATGTTGGTTGAAATTAACTTTGGTAAACGATCAGCAAGCTCTACAAGAAAGCGGCCAATATTATCAGCTCCAGCAGTGTCTTTTACATAATCTTTCGGGTTAGTTCTCCCTATTTCTCTGATAAGAGATATGCACAGACTCCCATCTGAATATTTTTTCTCCGCCCAAGCAGCAGCTTCAGCCAAGTGTATAACAACAAAATCATGTTTGTGAAGTAAATGCAAGATTGAAGCACAGGATTGAGCCAAATAGTGGTATTTGGTTGAACAGGTTCCAATGATACGACATAAAGCTTCTTTTGCATCAGCATCTTTCAACAGTGTTGGATTCTCAAACATCAAAAGTGAATTTCTACAACCACCCAAAACATGTATTGTTAAGAATTATAATTCACAATTTGACATACAGCTTCAGATTTAGAGATACATATACTTAAGCTAATCAGATAAATTACAGTAATGATAATCAACATACCTCACTACAAAAGACAAATAATTTTCATCTGGGTCTGATGAGCCAAATAGCAATGACAGATTGATCTCCAGTGAATTTGCAATCAAGTTTAGTATACGACCCCTCTGAGCCTCCCAATTCCATGAGCTAGCAGGATGTTTCTTCCGGCCACTTGGCAGTGCCTAAAAGGGCACTAATCATTAACTCGATACCTCTAACAAATGCATATAATTCTATATACAAAGAGTACATTATGCGTATATTGACCCATTTGTTCATGATTAATCGTTATCAAAGATTATCAACTACCAGCACAGATATCAAGCACAATATTTCCCTAAAAAAACATAGAAAAGTAGACATCCATAAGCCCTAGATTTAGTATACCCTAGAAATAACCTGAACATCAATCTTAGCATTGCTCCTTCCACTTTGAGAAACAGTATTCTTCTTTGACTGGTTTAGTAAAGATCATTTTCCTGACTAGAATATCTAACTGCTGAAATAACACCTAACTAAAGTATAAAAAATAAGACCATGTTACCAAGCACAATTCAGATAAGCTTCCATAACAATGTACACTACTATGGTTAATATAAAGGAATAGCAATTATGGCATTTCTCCTACACATAAGCACATGATAAGTTCTAACAGGTAGCAATAAACAGCATCAATAACACAATCAACTATTAGTATGAGAGATTTATAAATAAATAAATAAATAAATAAAGTTACCTTTGTAGTGTTGCTAGAAGCACTGCTTGATTCCTGAGATAGAACAACATGGATAAGAAAGAACGTATAGATCTTAAACGCATTCCTGTGAGAATTAACTCTATCAAGCACTCTACCACCATCATGACACCCATCCCCATCGCCAGCAGGTGACGCCGGTACCCTAAAAAGAGAATCAATGTTCGGAAGCAACACACTGAAGTTCGACCGAAGACTCTCGACTAAATTCAACTTCGAACCATGATCTAATCCCCCAAAACACTTAACCAACGAGTAAATCCTGTCGAAAACGTCCTGTTCCTCGACACAAAACAGCTCCTTGTCGGACAAATCGAACGAAACGCCTGCAATTTGAAAATTTGAAGGTTTTTTCTCGTTTTTGTTGCTCTAGTACATGTGAATTGAATGGAATTGAGGATGGAAGAGTGAAGAGGTGAAAGGATGTACCTTTGACGAATTCTTCGAGATCTGAAGGTCGGAGAGAGGTGATGGAGGTGGGGTTTTGAACGGAGAGATGAGAAGCATCGTCGTTGGAGTCTTGTTCGAGGGCGATTAGGGTTTGGGGGAATACGAACGTCGGAGACATTGGAGGAATGATTCCGGTGAAGGTGGAAATGAAATGAAATGTTTCTGTGTGATTTGAAAGTGTGATGAGCGGGAGTTTGAATTTTGTAGAAGAAGAACCGAAATATGTAAAGTTTATGGATAATGCCCCCCAAGATTTTTTCTATAGAAATGTTCGGAACTCGTAAAACAATATGGTGTGTCTGATATACGAACTTGACTTGAATGCGTGTTAGAAAATCAACTTTTGTCGTTCATCAAAAAATATTAGGAAGTAGTAAAAATAAATTAGGTAAAACATATTCAATCTAAGACTAAACCAACCTTGAAGCACGGAGAATTAGTAAATGTGATCGCTATTTCGGATAGGTGAATGGTATGGTTAAAAATATACATGTATTTATGGTTCAAATTATCTTGTATTAGTATCTAATTATGTTGGAAAAGGGTTTCTTTTATTTATGATTTTCAGGCTTTGAGGATGAAAAGAAAATTTTTATTTTAAAATTTTAGGAATTAAATGAATTGAAATAGAATATTCATAGGGGTGTCTTCCCTAAATGGGTCATATGAGGTGTAACTAATGGCCAATATTTGACAAGTCAAAGCCACGTGAATCTTAAGCTTTTAAGTGATCTGATTTGTTTGATCTAGACAGCTTGTATGGTGAAACGGTGTAAAAACTTTTTTCACCTATTTAAGGTTGTTGTCACCATTTAAATTTTTAGGTCAATTTTTTAAGATTCAAGAGTGATTTTCAAGTCGTATTAAAAAAATTTAGTTTTGGATATTTAAGTTTTTATTATTCCTCGATTGTTTTTGTTTATTTTTATTGTTAATCCATACGTTACGGTTGGACGAGACCATCCTTATCTGGCTTTTTTATTCAGATATATTTTGCTAAATTTGTTGTCATTCAAGTTATGTGAATTCTCTATAAAAACATTGAATGAATTTTGATTGTTTGAATAGGTGAACAGTTTTAATAAAATCAAGTCTTTATTACTTTTGAAAGTGATTTGTGTGTTTATTAATATTGTATACGAGTAATGATTTGTGTGGGCTTTGATCGAGATATTGATTTATTCTTGGATATGTAATCTATTGTATTATTAGATCTAAGCTTTATTTGACCTGAAAAAGCAGAAGACAAATCAAATACATAACTAATTAATAAATGTTCTTAAATGGAAAAACTTGAATCTTTGTTACAATACTCCTTATTTGTTAGCACGTAGGTTACAACAAAAATGAGGTGTTTCCACCTTATTATACCAAGCGGTTATGAGTTATAAGCTAACAAGGATTTAATTTGCTTCATAATTTTAAAAGGTTTGCATGTGTATATGTCATACTAGTATTAGAAAATTTGTATACCGTACGAGTTGAATAAATAAAAATATAAATCTTAAATCTGTATATATTTATAATTATTGAAATGACTTGTTATATATAAAAGGTAGTCATGGTATCTTTTCATTTACAAATAAGAAGTGAATTACGAAACATTGAATTCTTTATTTGGATAAACAAAATTTGAAAAGATAATCATAAAGTGTGAATGATTTACTACATTAATAATGTTATAAAATAGGTGAAAATAGTTTGTGCGGGAAAATGAAAATTTTAATAGTCTAGAATTATGACAAGTATCTTCATAAGATACTTTTTTATTAGAGTAGAAAAAAAAATATATTTTTTAATTATAAGATTAGATACCTAAAGCTAAGTGATTAGTTATAGCACTTTATTCGCATGTTGGTACTTCATTGTCCATGTTATAGAGCTTAAGTTTCATTCATTGGATATCGCTATCTAGTTTAAGAAATAGTCATTGTTTAACAACCAAGGTTATTCAAACGGATATATAAAGGGATCATACGCCAAGATGATTTTTCTTCTATTATTTGATTTGAGTTTTAACTATTACGTTTGTTGACTTTATTTATTTTGGCTATTTGTTTTTAAGTTGAATTTAGTTTTAAGTATTAAACCTTTGTTTATTTCTTGATTAAATCAGATATTAATTTAAGGTTGATCATTGGTAGCTTTATTTTCTTAAAACCCTAGTGTTCCATTAAGGGAGTGTTTGGTTGGAATGAATGAAATGAAATGGAATGAAATTGAGAAACTATTATAATTTTCAATTAAAATTATGTTTGAGTAGGCAATGAAATGTAAACCCAATGGAATATTTCACTTCAAATTCCCTTGGTTGTGTGATTTTGAAATCCTTCCACCTAGAGATGGAATTTGAAATCCCACAACCAAGGAAATTTGAGGTGAAATATTCCATTGAGTTTACATTTCATTACTCACTTAAACATAATTTTACTTAAAAATTATACTAGTTTCTTAATTTCATTCCATTCTTCCAATCAAACGCTCCCTAAGATCAATAGTGTGAAATTGAATTGGAATTTTCTTTACATAAGAAGTATCTAAATAATGATTTATCAAGTAAATTATTTCTATGAGAAATCTAAGGGTGGAGTGGAGATGACCAGAAAATATGATTGAAGATTACCATAAAATCTAATTGAATATCTTTAGGACAAGTGATCACATGTTACCATCTCCATCTTTATCTTTAGAGATCTAAGCTCCCCTTGTCTAGTGTCATCAAATCCATGGTGTTCACTACTGTTTTAGTCGTGTGTGTGTGAGTTTTTTGATGTGAGAGTTTAGATTCACTACATGATTGTAAATATCTTTGTTGATTTAGGGTTTGTTCCATGCTATAAATATTTACTTTATGCTATAAATCTATGAATTCCAAGTTTGTTAATGTAGTTAGAGGTGACAATGGAGCAACGAGGGTGACGCAAAGGGAATTTATAATTTTTTATATACTATATCTTTTTAATCAAACAATAGAACCATCTTTATAAAAACTTAACTCCGAAAATCAAACATACGCTCCTTTCAAAACTAATCCTGTTACCCGCCAACCAACACTAAAAACCACAATCGCAAACTTCTCACACTAGAAAATCAAATCCATAAAAACATATGCATCACATGAACCAACAATCTAATTTTTTTAAAAGAATCATCCTCAAAACAAACTTTCAGATCCATCATCCAAAAGATTTCAATTTGTTTCAACATTTTAACATACTTGTAGGGTTGTAGGGATATTCATTATTCATCATCCCCCCTTTCAACACCAAAAAGACACAACGAGTCAAGTGTTTCATCTTCTCCACCCGACTCACTGAGTCAACCATGTCCACCAAACGCTCAAACCTCCGATTCCGATTCACTTCAACTCAACGATTCAACAGCTATCTCGCCCCTTTCATCTTCATCTTCACCATATTCACCATCATCATCTTCCTCACTGTAAAATCATCCAATTTCACCCCCAAACCCCTTACAACATCCACCGTCACCTCCGTCTCCGGCGCCGGCGACACCCTGCCGGAGGTTCCTCGGTTCGCCTACTTCATCACCGGCACCAGAGGCGACGGAGCTCGCCTGCACCGGCTGCTCCGGGCGGTGTACCACCGGCGAAACTATTACCTGCTGCATCTGGATCTGGAAGCTTCTGATGCGGAGAGAGGTGATCTATCGAAGAGTGTTGAGGCGATGGAGAATGTGATGGTGGTTGAGAAGGCGAATTTGGTGACTTCTAAAGGACCGACGATGATTGCGTGTATGTTGCACGCTGTTGCTCTGTTGTTGAAGCAGGGGAAGGATTGGAGCTGGTTTATTAACCTTAGTGCGTCGGATTATCCTCTCATGCCTCAGGATGGTTAGTTTTTGTGGCTTTGATTGCATTGTTTTGTGATCATGTGATGTAGTTTAGCTTCTATGATGTGATTGTTTTAGATGTTGTAGATTTGAAAGGCTGTTGATGATAGTTGTTCATTGTTTGTGAATGATTGTAGTTTGCTGTTTTAGGTTGTTTTTGAGGCAATGATGATTGCGATTTGTAAGGAGAATACATTAGTGATCTGGTTATAGGTTTATGACTGAAGTAGGATTGTAGATAACTAGATATCTATGTGTGTAAGATTGAGATTTTTCACATCATCATGAAGTGATCTGTAGTCATGTGTGTGTGTATTGTGTAGGTTGAATGCTTGATAGATTAATATCTTCTGAAGCCTACTAGGACCTTGAAACTTTTTTTCAATGCATCTTCAACGAGTGCGATGAACGACCTTTGTGACTTCGGGATAAACTTGGCTATCGTAGTGATTGAATTTGCTTTTGTTGTTTGAGGTTGTAATAATAGGCTGTTCGAGTGTGTGCAAATTTTGAACATTTAAGAAATTAGACCAAGAATGACGCACTTGCGAAAAGAGGAAGTGCGTTGGAGCAAAGGCTTTCAAGTTAGGTTAAACGAGGGTAATTAGGCAACTTTCTTTTTGTTACCTTTTACATTATATATGGAACTGATTATGCAAACTAAATAATCAGATAATCAGTTTCAAAACGCTAATTACACACCTTCTAATAAAACATTTGCTATACTGCTTTAGACCATGTAAGGAAAAAAAACATCTCTCTCACACACAAACACTATTGGCGGTAATTCTAACCTGATTCACAAGGCGGTGAAGTTCGGGGACCTAAGTTGACAAGTTGGTTTAATATTCAAATTTAGTATGTTCTATCTATTTGATTAGATACATATGGTTTGTTATTTGATTAATAACTATGAGCTAGATCATATAAACCCATGTTGGGGTGAGTTGTAACTAAGTTTTTTTAAGGTATGTTGCTATAATAAAGTGTTTGGGAGTTATCCAAATAACTTGTTCATATATTACCAATCCCGGACTTGAAACACAAGCGCACTTTATAGTTTTCTTTTTCCCTTTTTTCCTAACATATATCCATTTCCAGTCACATTTACAAACCAAACGCACTGTAAATAATTACGACAAAACCAATAGGTTAGTAATTAGTTCATACAGTTTTCTTCAAGGATGCTTTCAAGGGGCTGCCGTACTAACTGAAACCAAATTGCTTCATAGTAAGTTTCATATGTTCAGAAACACTATTGTGATGATACATGCTTCTGTTAATGAAGATAGATATAAGGCCCACTGGCCAACTTGAATTCTACACATTTCTTTTGAGTGCAAAAAGGGTTCTGACACCCAAGTGCAATTCTTTCTTTAATTTATCTTCTTCTACATTATATGTGCTCCATAAGTGGAGTTGTACCAGGTTTTGTATTATGGTTGTGCCCTTTCTAACTGTCATCTGCTTCATGATGCTTTCGGCTTATTTAGGTTCCTCTAACCATCATACGTCTTTTAGCTAATTTCTTTATGATTATGTAAACTATGGGCCTATAAAGACTACATAAGTTTTGTAACAGTATAAATAGGATCACCAATTTATTAATTCCTAAAAATTTGCTGAAGTTCACTAAGTTGGTTCTATGTTACTTGGTTTTCTCTCTTATTTTTGTTTCATCTTTCAGATATTCTCCACATCTTCTCCTACTTGCCCCGAGATTTGAACTTTCTTGAGCACACAACCAACATTGGCTGGAAAGAGTGGGTTTGCAGTTGATACTTGATTCATCATTTGATATGCTACTTAAGATGTGTAAATTGTAATGTTAATTCCAATTTCTTAACTTTTGCAGGTTTCAAAGGGCAAGACCAATCATTATTGATCCCGGGTTATATCATTCAAAGAAATCTGGTGTATTCTGGGCCAAAGAGAAGCGATCCATGCCTTCTTCATTCAAGCTGTTCATGGGTACGTGAGCTAAACTTTTGTCCTTTTTTATGATAACATATCTTCATTATGATTAATATAGTAATAATTTAACTTCTTAATTCCATTTAAAACATTAATTATGGTAAATTTTTGAGTTTTGTTCAACAGGTTCTGCCTGGGTTGTGCTAACCAGACCGTTTTTAGAGTTTTGTGTTTGGGGATGGGACAATCTTCCGCGTACTCTTCTAATGTATTACACAAACTTCTTGTCGTCACCTGAGGGCTACTTCCACACCGTTATATGTAACCATAAAGATTACCAAAACACAACCGTCAACCATGACTTGCACTACATTAAATGGGACAACCCGCCAAAGCAGTACCCTGTAAATCTCACGATACAACATTTCTCTGACATGCTCGAGAGTGGGGCCCCCTTCGCACATTCTTTCTCAGAAAATGATCCTGTTCTTGACAAAATCGACACCGAGCTATTAGGTAGGAGATCTGACCAAAGTAGTTTCATTTTCAGTAAGATAGATGCCATTAGACCATCTATGAGTTCAAAGAGGCTTGAGAAACTTGTATCTGATCTTTTAAGTACCCAAAATTTCAGGCCTAAACAATGTAAGTAATATGGTTATAAAGCATTGTCCTTATCTTGATTCTCTGCTATAATTTTGTTTTTTAGGCTGTGTTTGGTTAGATGAAATGGAATTGAGAAATTAGTATAATTTTCAAGTAAAATTGTGTTTAAATGAGCAATTAAAGGTAAACCCAAGGGAATGTTTCACCTCAAATTCCCTTGGTTGTGGGATTTCAAAATCTTTCCACCTAGAGAGGGAATTTGAAATCCCACAACCAAGGGAATTTGAGGTGAAACATTCCCTTGGTTTTCCATTTTATTACCCACTCAAACATAATTTTACTTAAAAATTATACTAGTTTCTAAATTCCATTCCATTCCATTCCATTCCTTCCAACCAAACGCCCCCGTACTTGGTGTAAAGATGGATGGGTTCGGGTATCTTGTTTAAATGAGTTCGAGTCAAAATGATGTCTTTAATGGTATTATGTGCATGCTAGAATGGTTAACCCCACAAGCGGAGCTTCATAGGGGCCGCGCGGGGGGGGGGGGGGGGGGGGGGGCTATTTTTTCGTTCGTTGTGTATTTTAGCTCGATAGTGTAAATTTTTATATAAATATCGAGTTCGCCCCCCCTAAAAAATTATTTTCGCCCCGCGTCCCCTACAAAATAGTTCAAGCTCCGCCACTGGTTGACCCGTTAACATTTTTTTATTTTGTTGAATTATATATTATGTTCACCAACATAAAACTTGTACTATTCTATTGTTGTTTTGGTCATTTGATTGCTTGTATCTTCTCACAATGTGCTTCTTGTCATTCATTTTACATTTTTATAGTGTTCAGGTGTTAATCCTTGTTTATTGTTGATCATTCTTTGCCCTTCTTGTTGATCTTGATATTTTGTTATCCATTATATGATTCTTGTTCACATTAACATAGAATTTGTCGCTGATTCTTGTATATTGTTGAGCATTATTATATGTCGTTGTTTACGTTTTACATGATCGAGTATTGACTGTATGCGTTCTCTTGTGGTATATTGTATCTATATTGCAAATTTCAGTATAATGTGTTCTTCTTATTGAGTGTTTTGAGACTGGTAGGTACAATAGAGTTGAGGGTATTACGGGAAGCGACCTCATTTGTGATAGATGTAAGGTTTGCCTACATTTCACTCTCCCCATACCCTCCTACATCTCACTTTTCCCAGACCCCATCAGTAGCTTTAATATAAGTTGAAAATACTGAGTAAGGTTATGATTATGGTATCTTCTTACAATGTGACCAAACCGATAAAACAAAGACAAGTCGAAGGTAACTTTAAGTGCATTCAAATGTTTAAGATATAACTTGTGTAATCATATTTACTCCGTGATTATATACAATTCAATCCATATCTCAAGATCACTTGTGATCATTTTACATTATGACACCTTCCAAGGATTAAAAGGTTAGACATAAATTGGATTCATTAATATCCACTCGAACCACTATGCATTATTGTGTTTTGTTGGTGATATCTTTGTATCTTATCTATTTACTTTATTTACAAAGATTACTTTGATTTATTATAAAATAATCAAAAGTTTATAAAAAAGCCATTTGCCCCTCTTGGTTCTTATAGATCACGTATCCTCTGTTCTTGAATTTTCAACTTGGTATTGAGTATATATGCGATTGATTCTCAAGTTTGCATTATAAGTTCGTATTTTCATCATAATCAAAACAAAAGTACATTACATTTATATCATACGTGACCGTATATATATACCGACAAACTACGCATATCTAGTTTCAGTTATACTAATTCTAACCAAATATATGCCAAAAACAAACAAAACAAAGGTTTTTTTATAAGATAATTAAATCATAACATGCAGGATTTATACGCCCAACCTCTTAATTTTAAGACATACCATTTAACGATCAGGATGTTTCTTTGGAAACAACAATATCAATTACGCGCGGTAAAAGATTAGTAAATAATACTAAGTATGTAGTAATCAAATCTGCAACATACACACGTAAATTTGAACTAACCTTGTAATTTTTAAAATACGAATACCAAAAGTACAATGTGAGTTACAATTTGCATGTCAAACGTTTGACATATAATAATAATAATAATCACGTAATGATACATCCTCCATAATTCATCAATCATCAGTCATCACACCCTTGATTTCCTCTCTTCCAATCACCAATTTTACCCCCAAAAACAACACAAACAAACCCTCATTCAATCCAATTCAACCCAATTTCCGATCACCTGCAATTCTCTTGTTTCACAATTCTGCAACAATGGATGGCCGGAGAACCATGACGATGAACTGGGACGGTTTAGACGACCTCGACGATGACGACGACCTCTTCTTCGATGCTTCCTCATCCTCCGATGACGAGTTCGAAGACAGCCGGATGTCCTTCTCCGTCGCCGATCACTCCATCTTCCCGGAGTTCCACACGGGCGAGTACGACATGTGGATCAACACGCCCAAATCGATCTCGGGCCGACGGAGAAGGCTGTTCCAGGATATGGGCTTGGGGGGAGATAGAGATGTGGTTGGGTTTGGTAGCTCTGATGGCGCTCCGTCGACGCGTGTACTCTCGCGGAAAACTGATATTCCTCCCCCGGCGAATTGTTCGCCGGGGGAGAAGGAGCTTTCACCTGTTTCTGTAATGAAACAGGATGAAAAAGATGAATTAGAGTGTTTATCTTCGGGTTTGGATGGATTGCTATTACGTTCGCGATCCGATGGGAGTATTAATACATCCTCCATCGAGTCGAAAAGGAGGAAAGAGGAGATTGTTGGTTCGATATCGAAGCAACGGCTTGTTAGAACATCCTCTTGGTTCCCGACGCCGTTCGTGGGTTTATCGTCGTCGAGCAGAGGCCAACAGAGGAGGATCTTCGTGGCGAAAGATCATAATGGCAATCACTACAACGATAGCAATGACACGAAGGAGTCGATTTTGTTGATCAAGAATTTTGATAATGGTAAGGAGTTCATGGTGAAAGAGAGTAGAGATGAGGGGAATTGGAACAGATTGAGTGATGTTGAAACAGGTAAGCAGATTACACCTGAGGAATTCGAGAAGAACGCAGGGCGATCGCCGGAGGTGAAGGAGGTTAACGATGGCGATCGCAAGTTGAAAAGGGGTAACTCATCATTTCACAAGAGCTTCAAGAAGAGCAAGAAGAAAGGGGCTGCATTGTTCAAGAACATGAAGTTGGGGTCAATAGGCGCTTCAAAGACGGATAAAGAAAGGAGTTCTTCGATCACTGGCTCGCCATCGATCAACAGTAGTAATTCGTCATCGACGGGTGAACAGAAACCATCTTCACAATGGGTGAAAGCTCGGGTTCATGGGAAGACGTTTAAGGAGTTCACAGCATTGCATAGGAGTCAAGAGATAAAGGGTCACGACGGGTCAATTTGGACAATGAAGTTTACGTTTGATGGTCATTACCTAGCGACAGCGGGCGAGGATAAAGTGATTCATATATGGGAAGTGCAAGAATTTGATGTGACCGCGATGCGAAGTGGGGATGATCCGGGTTCAGCTAGTGGCACGCCGGTGCACCCGATGGCTATGGTGGCTAGTCCGGATGGGAGGCCACCGTTGCCGGACGCTACACCAGAGAAGAAAAAGAAAGGGAAGAAAAAGAAGGGGATCCCGGACTATGTTCATGTGCCCGAAACTGTATTCGGGTTGTCGGAAACACCATTTTGCACCTTGAATGGTCATCAGGATGATGTACTTGACCTCTCATGGTCAAGATCCCGGGTCAGTTTAAATTTATAAGATTTAAGTTTATATAGTTTTAGCATAAAGTTCACATTTTTATGTTTTGATCATTTTTTATGGCAGCTCTTGCTTTCATCTTCAATGGATAAAACAGTAAGGCTATGGGACATTGAAACCAAGAACTGTTTGAAACTGTTTTCTCACAGCGACTATGGTATGCTATACAGAACGAGTTGAAACGTGTTCTTTTAATCTGCTAATGGCGAAACACAATGTTTTATTGACCACGTAACTTGTATGAATGACAGTGACTTGTGTTCAGTTCAATCCGGCTGATGATGACTACTTTATAAGTGGTTCCCTAGACGCAAAGGTTAGAATCTGGAACATACCAGATCGACATGTCATGGATTGGCTCGATCTACACGAAATGGTAACTGCTGTTGGCTATTCTAGTGATGGCAAGGTAATTTCGATCCAACGTAAATTGCTTGTCTTTAGTTCTGGATTGAAAGTCACTGATGGTTTGTATTTAACAAATGAAGGTTTCGGTTGTTGGTTCACATAAAGGGATCTGTCGGTTTTACAACACTACGGGTAATACTATTTCTGTAACTGTTTCTGGCATTTTGTCTAATGGATAAAAGTATATGTGCCTCTTAGTTTATTTTGGATCTTAGATGGCAAGCTTGAGTTTAAGGAACAAGTTGAACTGAAAACTAAAAAGAAGCCACAACCTAAAAAGATAACTGGTTTTCAGGTGCTGATGTGATTATGTTGTCTTTTACACTTCTTTACGCGATTGGTTCTTTGCCAACGTAACGTATCATGTCGATTTGCAGTTTTCTACGTGGAATCCATCTGAAGTACTCGTGACATCAGCCGATTCTCGGGTTAGGATCTTAGATGGAACAAAACTCATCCAGAAATACAAAGGTACGCATAGTTTGACTTTGAGATCAAACAGAATGAGTTTCACCATCCAAAATTGACATGAAAGTTCCTTACTTTTTGGAAGAATTCTAACCGAGGATACAGAAACATAGAATCTTAGATTGGAAGTGAAAATTTTGTGAAGGAAATCATATGAAATTATGAACATTGAATTGTAATTGTAATGAGTTTGACCTTAAAAGTCAACATGCACCGCTGACTATTGATTTGTCACAGGTTACAAGAACATTAATAGCCAATTTTCAGCTGATTTTAGTACCGATGGGAGATACATAATCAGTGCGAGCGAAGATTCACAAGTATACGTTTGGAGGCACGAAGAAGCCAAAGGGAAACGAAAACATCCAATTATTAAATCGTACGAACACTTCCCTTGCAAAGAAGTTTCTGTTACAGCGCCTTGGCCTGGAAGCAGCAAACTCGAGCAACCATTAGTGGAAATGCATTCCAAAAAACACTCAAAAAAGTCCATCACCACACTACCACCACCCGCCGCTGGTTTCTCTCCTGCACACGATGATGCCGGCCAAAGCAAGCGATCATCATCACCTCTGCCACCACTTCCTAAAAAGAGTAACCCCTCAACGGACAACATTGAGGAAGCGGACAACCAAGCCCATGCTGATTCTAGTGTAGGGCCCTCTGAGTCATTCAGCTCGGCCATAAGTTCATCAGGTCGGCTTGATGATATGACATCACCTTCACCCAGCTCCATGTCATCTCCCGGGTGGGGTGGTAACCATGGTCACAAGACCATCCAAGCAACGGCATGGGGGTTTGTGATCGTGACCGGAGGGTTGGGTGGTGAGATCACTGTTTTTCAAAATGTGGGTCTGCCATTTAAAGTTGGCCGCTTGTAATCGATTTTACTTGTGTGTTTCTTTGTATATTAATTCTTTGTGGGGCCTTTCATACACCCGCGACCTTCCTAGTCATTTTTTAAGACTTACCGTGAACCATGAAATTTGCTAGTTGGGAGGACTAACGAATTTCTATCATCACTTGTAAGCTCCTAGATTCGTCAATAGATTCTATATTAAGATATGCTAAATCTTGTTCAAGTGAAAGACTGTTGTTCTATGTGTACAACACATAACATATAATAACACTACTATCGACATGATACATCGTCATAAACATGGTTCAACACAGCTACATCATTTTGATGCACCTTTGTTCTTGTAAAAACACATTTCAAATGTTACAATCTAACCAGAACTCCTAGTGATTCATCAAAACATGATCAAGCAACCTAAATTTCGTTCTGTCTATGCAGAGAATAAAGGAAAGAAAAGAGGCAAAAGTACATTTCAAACTGTATTTTACCTATTTTAATTTCCGATAATTTTCGAGGATCTTTGATTGCTTTGTTCCTCAAATGATACATGTGTTTGAGACCCATTGCGTTAGCTACAACGTGCAGTAATCCATCAATGAAACTTCAGAAATCCAAAGATTCCTAAAACAGAATAAAATAAAACATAATCAGAAATTTTGGATTGTACTTTGTCATAAAACACCAAGAACAACAAAAAGACTTCATATTGAAAAGCTAGCAAAAAGCTGCAATCCTGTGGATCATTTTAAACCATTTACGAACAACTAAGATTACCTGTAAACATATGTATGTATGAATGTATAGATGTATAGATATATGTGTGTATGCACAAGTGGACGTATGGATAGATGTAAGCTTGGGTCAAAAGACACTTACAGTTTCTTGCAAAATTAACAGCCTTTATGATCATTTGAACATGCTTGAGTCACAGAACTGTCTTTAACATTCAAATCTTCAGATTGGGGTTCACTCTTAGAAGTTTCCTCATCAAATCTAAACTTAAGCTGCTTTTCCACAGATTTCAACTTGGATCTCCGTGTATACCATAATCTGTAAGATCGAGATGCATTATGTGTATCAACGGTAGCTACCCCACCTTCCACTCTACTGCCGCCGCCATCACCACTGCCACCACCACCACATGATTCAGATTTCTCCAAATCATTACTAGCTTCTTTTACTTCATCACCCTTCCGAATCTTTTGAATTGGAAAAGACAAATAATCTTTTCTCTTTCTTAATATAGAAGGCGTGTTAGGAAAGCTCATAGCAGCAATCTTTAAGATAGATTCTGGTGTTTGAGCACGTAAACTGCCACACTTGTCAGCGTAAGGCGGTGTTGGTGAACAACGTGGTGACATAATAAATGAATCCGAGTTGTATTCACAGGAATCCCAAGGCGTATATATCCTGATTTGTGGTGGCTCATAATACAAAGAACCGTGTGTTTGAGTGCTGGATTGTAATGGAGTAGCATGCAATCTTTCTTGATTAATTTCATCCTGTAATGTACTGCAATCATCAAATTTGTGAATCAGATTCCGACTAAGGTGACTAAGATCAAATTTGGACCGCTGTGATTTGGTTCCAATGGGTTCAGAATCAGTGGATCCACTTGGAAGAAAACTTGACGAAGCATCTACATCTTGAGAAGGGGTTGAGCATTCTATATCATTTGTAGTGTCTGATTCTACCTTATGCTGTTCTGCAGTTGTGGGTGATTCCCAAGCAGTTGTATCTGAGGAAGCAATCGGTTTGCTTATTGGTTCTACCTTATGCTGTTCTGCGGTCGTGGGTGATTCCCAAACAGTTGTATCTGAGGAGGCAATGTGTTTGCTTATATCTGCAACTCCATTCGTATCATTCTTTGAGAGAATATGAAGGTTCCCGGTGGCTGTATAGAAATCTAATTTCTTCTTTAAGGAACTATTCCAATGATTCTTTATTGCATTATCGGTCCTGTACAAGAGTATTTCATATAGTTCAGACTATGAAAATGGAAAAAATAGAACACGTTTGAGTAAAAGAGTAGCAGGCTCTGTCCCTAAAAGAAAAGAACAATAATAGAGGTTGCAATTTTGACCCATTATACAAATTGGTTGATTTGGGTCATATATATGATTTCTTGCGGGTCAAATAGATCATGCTAAAAGAAAGGGCCATAAAAAAGTAATCTGAAATGTATTATTAACAACGTAGACCTTACGAACAGTGAAAAGATTTACGATTTTTATTAGTAAAACATATAGTTATCTTATCATACTCTGCAAATTAATTAATTATCACATTAAAGAAAGAATAATAATAGTGTTTGAAGGTTAACGCAACCTGACCCGACCGACCCATACTATAAGTTGCACAGTTTGAGTTATTGCCCAGTGCACTCATTTTGCCACTATCAAATTCTAGTAAGGTCTTTTGGGAAATTATAAAACTATGAACATAGGGCGTAAATTGCTAAAAAGAAAAAACCTTCCAGGCAATTCCTTTGCAATTTCAGCCCATTTGTTTCCATGAACACTATGTGCATTCAAGAGGGCCAACTCTTCTTGCAGGGTCCAAGCTTCCTTTTTGATATCTGGATTTAAATGATTGTGCCACCTGAAATAAATTGTAGTCTTCTTTATTTTCAACTTAAGTAATGCTTGTAATGGAAGTCGTAAAGTGTACATTCCTGTACATAATACCCTCACAAATAAAACCAAATACAGATTATAACCACGAAATATATAACCCAGTGAGCATCACAATTTGATGAGCTGAACATAGACAATAAACAAGAGAATAATAATTAAATGTAAGTGTCAATGATTTGGTGAATCACTGTACCTTTCACGACACTGTTTCCCAATACGACCAGGCAGAGACTTTGCTATGAGAGACCATTTTGCAGGCCCGTATCTTCTCACCAGCTCAACAATTTTTTCATCCTCCTATGGAAAAATATAAAAGAAAAAGAGAGAACAGATATTAAGACATTTTATTTAATCAAATGCTTTTAACAAAGAAAAAAAACCTTGAAGTAGGAAAGAATGAGTTGCAAACCTCACGAGTCCAGGGACCTTTAATAAGTTCTGGATTGATAACCTTTTGCCAGCGATGCAGACATTGGACTTCTGTTCTATCAGGAACATACTCAGCTGCAAAACATCAAATTTGTAATTGAGTTAAACATCACTGCCAACCAACAAACAAAAAACTTGTCCAACAGATCTTTTCATACAAGTCAACGAATGTTATAGTCAGGCTACAGATCCATGCATACCACACAAGATAACATAATGTTTTGAATAGATGCATAACTCTTGATTCAACGTATGGATTAATAGTGAGTAAAGCAGAAATTTATCTTAAGTAGTCCACTACATTACCTAAAGGATCTACCTCCATGGTAAGTGTAGCCTTACCACAGTATCCCCAATCAACAAAAGACCTCTGATCAGTGATTATACTTATTCATATACTACTCATTGTAGGTCTTTAAATGGTTTCCAAGCCATTATCTTTATCTATTCCATTATCTCCATAAACTACTAATCCAAGTTCCAGGGTGTGGTTTTGAAAATGTATCAATCACAACAGTACACTTAGCCATAGAATTGGAAGCGATTTAATTTATCATGTGAACAAAAAAAACAATCATCAAACAAGAACTGGGACAAAAGTTGAAACATACTAAAGGGACTATTATATCATTCCATCCAGTAAATACCAACCTTAAGGTGCTAAGCATTCAGTGTTGTTATCATGAGGTTTGGATGCTTAATAAATTTATTTAACATATGTAATGTGCCTAAACAAACATAAGTGGATGCATTGAGAAGCATCTTACCTATCTTCTTCCAGCATTTTCCCTTGAAAAGCCCAACAGCCATCTTTAGAGTCTCATCCTGACATAAATAATGAGATTTTATAATACAAAATTACCACCTAAACAAGCACTTAGATTACAAAGAATAATCACGAAATGCTTGTTTAATACAACCCTATTCCTGTAACTTGTATAAGAATAACAACGTTTTTTACTTCACAACCAGCAAAGATTTATAAAATTTTCTCTCTCCAATGCAAATATTTATATAAAGAAATACAACCAACATAACATTAAATAGAAGCAGATTAACAAACTGCATACCTCCTTGGGGGTCCAACCCCCTTTTGCCTTTCTAATTGGTCCAGTTTTCCTCCTTTAATCCAAAGAAAACATTGTCAGTTTAAATTATTCAAGGGCTGTATTAATTGAAGGAAGAATTTAAGTTGCCAAAGAATATATGAGCATATCCATTAGATTATGCACTAAGGGTTTGTAAATTTCCATATTGTTTTGATATCTATATGTTATAAACGTTCTTAGAGGTTTGACACCCTTGTGTAACAATATTACCTAACTAAACATGAATGGTAAGTTGCACCACATACATCATATCATTTCTAAATCTTCACAATAGAATTCCAAAATTGCCATAACTACAAATCTAACATTTAAAGGATGTACGATAATGCAAGCACCTAAACCCTACACCAACATAGAAACAAATTCATTGTGTGCTGATCAGTCCTATTTAGAAGAACCTAGCCCTAAGAACCCAACAATTTTAACCACCTCACTTCACTTGCCACACAACCCATCAAAAGATTGTCATAAAACACAAGTTAATAATCACATTCTTTCAGTACCAAATGAACAATTGCAGTTAAAAAAATCAACATACAACTTGCAAGATGAGAACCAGATACCACGGATACAAGAGGATAGACAGAATCATACCGATGAAATGGCAATGTGGCAGCAGGACTAGAAACCTGTTGGGACTTATGCAGACCAATGCCACTACTACCTTCTGAGATCGAAGAGCTCGATGCGGCAGCAGATCCCTTACCCATATCAAATTCTTCCTAAACAGAACCCCTAAAAAGTACAAATAAAAATTCATTAACTCTTCATAATTCCAAAACCCTACAGTGGATATATCAGAATCCCTAATTACCATATAAACTCCTACAATTCTCAACAATTAACACAAGCAAATATCCACAGATCTAAGAAATAAACCCAAATCAGATCACAATAAAACTAACTTGCTAAGCCCAATTCAGTTCCTTTTCAATAAAACAACTCAATCAATCATAAGTTCATAACTCAACCACACAGAACAACCATACGAAAATAGAGATCTAAAGAACCACAACTAATTAAAATCAACAAACACAAACCGATTGATCAAACAAACGCATAAAAACGTTCTGAAATTCACACAAAAGTGACCTTCGACTACTAATTCATTCACAGAAACCAAATCAAACATACCAACGGTAGCAGTGAAGTGAAGTTAATCAATAATCATCAAACCCTAATTGAAACCATCAATTGCAGCAGAAAGATGTTGTTCGTTTGGGGAAAAAAAACCCTTTGCCCGTTGAAAGATGGAGATATTGAGAGAGAAAACGTATTAATTTTGGTTTGTATTCCAACGAATATAATGGTACAAAACGTTGCCGTTTAGCGACGTTTATGGTTAAAGCCAGAAGGGTTTAGAAAGGGGGCCGGAGTTAACGGTAAGTGACGGTTTCCGTTGATGAATACTTTTGTGACGAGAATTTTGAACGTCAAGATAAAAACGGCACACACACATTTTTTTCCAAAAAAAGTGTATGTTTGGTGTGTTGATATTGCGCTGGGACGGTGGACTGACTTATAAAATTGACGTTATCAGAGTAGGTAGTAGATTCACGAAGTTAAATGCACTAAACCTGAAAATGTATATTGTGCATCTAACATGTTTTGAAAATAACACTAGCAACTATGCAATATTTGTTTGGCGCTTAGAAGACACACAAAACTCACATATGGAATGGCGAGGGTTCAAACAAACTCATCAATTGATCTAAAGTTGTTTTAATTTAGCAGAGAGTATATTTTAGGACATTAAAGTATGGTTATTGTGGATCACACATGCGTACTCAAACCTATCATACGAGATATCAAAAGGGTAGATTTAAGACCATCTTTAGAGTTGATGTCAAAAGAGGTAGTTGTCGGCTTATGGTTAGACATCTTTGCACGATTAGAATATCTCAAGCTTACTATTTTTGAGATAGAATAATTCATTCTTTGGTACGAGTAGGGCTAATCCACCAAAAGTAGTTCAGAGAGTCAATCATGTTTCTTCATCCATAAACATGAAATTAGAGGTCAAGACAATAAAACTTACTAATGAGGAACGTCAGTTGAGATGTTGAAGATGAAGACGTCATAGATTGGTTCATGTTAGAAAGTCTGAGCCTTGACGAGAGAGCTTAGAGACAGAAAGACAGATAGATAGAGGGGAGGCTATAGTCAGAGGTGTTTTTGGTCTTTTTAATCTCATATTCATAATTAGAAATCTAAGGAGCACTCCAGTTTGTATCATTGGTGGTAAACTTATCAAACTTGGTTAGATATATTAGCACCTTAGTCCAAATGGTAACTATGACACACCGGTAAACATTAATATTTATGTGAGTCCAACATTCTCCAATCTGAACGAATAACCATTAAATGATGAATGTTAAGCAACCATAGTCAAATTTAGAACCCTCATTAAATTTTTTAACGAAAATGTAGCATAAAAATACATAGTTGGGTTGTTATCAACTCGAGACTCGATTAATCATATTACAATCCTAACATAAGAGCAAATATGACTGAAAATAACCATTGCAAATTTCCATGTCTATATATAATAAGCGGCGGATAAACATTTAGATAAAAAATATTAAGTCATAAGGTACAATATCATGCAAAGTCTTAAGTAAGGCCCATCTTCGACACAAGCTCTACGAAGGTTTAAGGTGAAAGACTTTTAGTCATCAGATCAACTAACATATTTTTCATACTGATACACTCGATACAAAGGTTATTTCCTTTACTTGTTCATGTACGAACAAATACTTTGTATCAAGCTATAATCCAGCTCTAGTCGAATTGTTATCATTCGAGAAATTTATGACAACTAAGTTAATACAATAAATCTTCAATGGTCTTGAAGAATCGGTAAGAATATTGTCCACATCTTGTATGGATAATGAAAAGTCAGAACCAAAATTCATAAAGCTAATTGTTCACATCTTATACGAGGCATGTGAAGCATGTTAAAAGGTCGTATAAACACTTTTGAAATCATGATAAATGTACTCCATAAACTCTACAAGTTGGTATATATATCCCATCTCATGAAGTAAGCTATGATGGAAAACATTCTTCATATCCAGCTAATGACTATGAGAAGAGTGAGATGTCTTAAGTTAAGCACAATGCAAATGATGACGGGTTGAAAAGTGTATTAAATGTCTTATCGCAATCAATACATGCCATTGACTATTTCCATTAGCAGTTAACTAAGCTTGATACCAAGCTAAAGATCCATCAACATTAATCTTGTGTTTATATACCCACATCAATCACATATGAGAGTCTAGAGACGAGAATCCAAGACTCATTGACGACGTCCCAGTGTGGATATGTAAGTCTCCGGTAGGAAACAATAGAGTAGAAGGGTGATCACTTGAAGGATAAGCTTATCAACTAGATTTTGTATAAGGTGGAGTGGGTAGAGAAGTTTTAGTCATAGTAAAATGAATAGTAGATTTTATAAATCAAATAGTTCAAAGCAAAATGCAACAAAAGGAAGTTGAGGCAATAATGTAAGTCATGTAGGGTGGTAGAAGATAGGAGTGAAAAATAAAAATCAACAACTGACATAATAAGAAAAAGAAAAGTAAACAACGTTTGTCAATTTTTCTGGTTTTAGGGTATCACGAGTAGTATTAACCCACTCTAAAATTACTATCATTCTTAGTGTGACATCTTTACTTTTTTTATTTTCACTTGTTGCTTGACGCATAAAGTCATAAAGATACATACAAGACCATTCCTTATGGTCTTGCCACACGCAACAGAGAGGGTGAGTGGACAGAGGCGAGCCATGGGAACATCGTTTGTGTAACAACGGGTAGTGACGCTACAGAATATGGGAAAATGTGAGAATATTCACCACACTCATGTGAAGACAATAACAAAAGAAGAAATGCACGATCACCATCGAAAGGTATGGCACTACGGGGAGTTTCGGAATGTTGTTCCCCACATCCTTGTCTCTGAATCTCCAATTGCTTGTATTCTTCTTTGGATTTCTATCAAATCGATGAATATGAATATTCATCGATTCCTTATCCAAATTTCACTGATCCACCGCCACCTCATCATCTCCGTAAACCTCATCTCCCATTCCTTCATATTTCCCAAGGGCGGACCTACCCTATGGGTAGGAGGTCATCCACATCCCATGAAAATATAATTTTAATAGTGTATACATGATTTGATCCCAACCGATCCTCCTGTAATTTTGACGACAACTCCTATGAAATTTTAAGAAAGACCCTCATAAAATTTTAACATTGACTCTCAAGAATATTATTTTTAAAATTTCAAATTTTTACTATAAACCCTATTATACACAAATTAGCATATATAAAACAATTAATTTTGATAATTCAAGCCCATTCTAAATAAACTAATTTGATTAATTTTAAGCCCAAACAAACTAGTTAACTCTTATACCCATTTAACTATTAACTTATTAAGTCCCTTTAACTTAGCGTTTTAGCCTATTTATTTTTATGACTTAACACACTTAGTTTTTTAAATCAAGTAATAATAATAAAAAAAACGTCCTTTGTTCTGCTGTCACAGAATCAACGAGGCGAAATTAGAAGGACGTACTAAACTTGATTGTATTGTTTTACTGTGTGACCCGACTAGACTTGATCTGAATCAATCCGGAAAAAAATAATATTTTAACTATATCAATGACGCTTAAACTTTCCAACCCACCATGAAAAAAAAAAAACTCGTGAGTCCACCACAGATGTTTCCCCCAAATCGACACGACTCCGTATGACCTAAGAGTTTGACTAGATAAATAATTCTTTATCACGAATAAATAAATGTAGCTTTATCACCTTTCCAAAAGAAACATATAACTATTCGTATTTCCACTCGTAACAACTCACACACTCAATTCAGCGGTTACATATAAAATGAACTGAAAACCGCTTTTTTATTATAAATCCCAAATGTGGAATCATAACATAAAGAATTTTGAAGTAAAGATCTATACATGTCTGAAAGACATTTAACAGAATCATATAATATATAGAATTTTACAATTAGATCATGTGGTATTGAGATGTATATCAAGTAGGATTAATGATTCAAAACATATAAAATAATATATAGTTAACAGATCACAGATGTATGTGCCTGTAGCTGCTTTTCATACTGCCATTAAACGATGATGATGATGACAGCATTGGCACACCAGATGATGAACCATGGGTGCAGTAACCATCAAGAAACGACACCCGTTGTCTCGGGGTGCTCAGTGACCGCGCCTTTGCCATGAACGATTCTGTGGTGGCCATGTAAGCCGGAAATGCTGGTGAGTTTTGTAACGAGGAGTCGTCTGATCGATCAGGTGATAAGTGGTGGTGTCCTTTTGAATGATACAACATTCTTGATCGAAAAGAAGGTGAATCATGTTCTTCTGTGTGATGTTTGTGTCTGAACTGTAGTTTCTTTGTTCTGCAGGCTTGATTCGACCCGTTTGATGTCTCTTGATCAAACCAGTTGTGGGTTCTTATGGCATTTGGATCTGTAATAATCTGATTGTTTCTTCTGTCATTTCGCGGGTTTAAAAGATCTTGTTTTGCTTTGTAGATCTTGGAGATTTGATCGAATTTAGGGACCCTTATTCGATGGATTCTAGATCTGTTGGTGTTCTTTATTTTGTTTATGAATTTTCGCCTCACAATTTCGCCCCGAATCACTGCTTGTAGCATCACTACTCCTCTCAGTCCGTTTAATGCCTTCCATGCCTGTTTCAAATGTAAATTTTTTTGACTTTTAAGAAGTAAAAGATACAAGTTTGAACATCATAAAAGAAATAGGATTTATATAGTTACTGATAAAAGATTAATAGAAGTACTAAACACCATAACTTTTTGAACAAATAGAGAATGATGATTTTAAAAAACTTGACTAAATCTCTATGAATTCCAAATTCAACTTCTTCAGATTTGACCCAAAAAGTCAAAATGTGGCAATTAGTAGTTAGTACTAAAGAAAGATATGCATACCAGATGTGCACGATATAAAGATTGAATCTTGATCGCTGCTGCGGTTCGGGTTGCCCCTTCAAGGTCTTCGGATGACCTTATGAGCCTAGCAAGCTCAGTGGCTGCATTTGCAGCCACCACAGCTGCTTCAGCTGCAGCTCTCATTGCATCCGCAAGCGCCATCGCGTGTTGTTTATCATCCTCCTCATGGTTTATCACTGTTTTCTCAGGCGTTTCGAGTGCATGGTAGCGGCGATTGATCTTTAGGATCCCCAAACACCATCTTCTCCTCTTACTTCCCTGTGAGAACAGTATCAAAAAGTCGAATATTATTATACTGTTTCGGTCTCATTCTCAGAGAAGTAAATTAACAAGTAAACTCGCCTTGTGGTCATTCAATTCAGCCTTGCAGGCGAAAACTCTCTTCAAGAAACCAAACCAATACCTTATCTTTCCCATCAGAACTCTAAAACAATGTTTAATAAAGCTGAAATAATTAATGTTTTGATAACATATATACCTTAATTGGGAGGTTTCATAAATCACATGAAACATAAGACTAAATGACATCAAATCATCAAGAACGACGAAAAGATGATGTTGGTTACCTGTAACTGGTGCGGTTTCTAGCTAGAGCACACAGGCTCGACTCGAATTGGTTCGGTTTGTTCCTGGTTCAGTTTGCAGGTGTAAATATGTATGGTGAAGAGGAACAGCTAACAGGAAATAGTACTTTGCTTTTGAGTGGCTTAAGCTTATGCAAGTATAGCTTTTATAGGTGTGGATGTATGCATAGTGAGATATCCAACTAAATTCATTTCGTGTATCCTCACATTCCTTTATAACATCTTTTAATTTATTTTTATTAACCATTGATACCAGCATGTTACAAGATTTGAAACCTCGAACCTTAAGATAGAAGGACCGCACATTTACAAAATAATACAATATTTCACTGGTTTTTATTCATTATTATCACATACTTTCACATATTTACTAACAAGTATTTATGTTTTACGTGTCATTCTATTTTATTATAATCACTGGATCAATGCATTTTAAGACATCCTTTATGGCATGAGAAATAAAGCAAAAACATAAAATAGTTTCGATATGGGTATAATTGTATAAAGGTAAGACTTGTTTTATGGTCAAATAAATATTATTTTTTCTATATTATATACACATTGTGTGACCTCACATTGGTGTATCAGCATGTGCTATTTGGGGGTGTAATCAAGTACCAACTTCTTAAAAAATGTAATGCACCACCTTTTGGAAAAAGAAATATAAAATACACTTTTTATCTAATCTACAAGTAATGACTTTTTATTTGTTTGAAAAAAGAACTATAACATCTAATTTTATGGCTTGACATATTTTGATTGAGAATATAATCCAAATTGAAGTTATATATATGTTTAATTAGTTAATGTTGCAACCCTAATCAACTCCAAATACTCAAATGAATCATGAGACGAATACGTTGAAATATCACCTGGATAGATGTGAGTCGAGCGAGTTAAGGATTTTGATGTTAAATTTATTTTGGAGAAACACACTAATGTTAAAGCTGATTTAGAATTGTTTATTTTTTTTATGTAGAATCTTATATTTGAATTCTTTTTAAATCTTAACCATGAACACAAGTTTATCAAGGCCAACTTAGAGAGCCTTGCAGGCTTGCATGAATTATCGGTTCGTAGACTCCTTGGTATAAACCATCGGTACTCGTATATTAAGTCAACAATCCATTGATACTTGGTAACTCATTCTTCATACGGTGTACTGACAGAAATATACGCTGGAAAATTCCATCGACGATACTCCTCTGTTTAGTAGTTTGATAGTGTGAGTCATTTAGTTAAACCCTTGAAACAAGAAAATGAGAGGATCAACAATCTATTTGAAAGACGATTTATACTTTAAGTAAACATACATTTTATAGATGATATGTTTACAAGTATGTATGTGTGTATGTATATAAATATTTAACTAATAGGATTATTTTTACCTACACTCATTATATTATCTGTGGAAACTTGAAGGCATCATGTCCTACATTATTTATAACAAAGGATGGCCGCCTAGAGGAATTGTAAATTGCTTCATAAAGTACCCATCAACCTTCTATTATCAAGTGATTGGTTGGCATACTTTTAAGGGAAATAATAAATAAACATTTATTAATACTGCATATTATTAATTAAATATTTAGAATAAATATTTCCACACCATACATTTATATTTTGTTCATCATATTATTTAACTTATAAATTTTAGTAAAACTATTTCACGTAGATTATTCCTAGCGGTTTTTCTAACTTTTATCTATTCTTAAACCTTTACAAATAAAAAAACATTAGGACCTGTATATCTTTAGTTTAATTAAGGTACTAATTAACCCATAAAATAATAATTTATTAAATTATTCTATTACTTTTGGGTGGGGTTGGATCCAACGACAAAACCATTTGGAGTTAGAGTGATCATGATGAACTCCCTTTAAGGTCAATGACTCGAGGCCCATTGGTTGAAGTAAATTAGTTATGATGTAAGATTAAGAGTGAGATAAATGAATGTCTGGTTGTCGATCTAAAAAATATTTGATTACTTTTCTTTTGAGCTTTTTATAACACCAAAAGTCATTGTTTCGCGTACTAGTTTTATGCAGATTTAGTTCAATGCATTAACTTTGTGAACAATTATATACACATTGTTTAATAATGTTTGTTCAATGTACTATTTTAATGAATAAGCAACTTTATGCCTTAAATAATTTTTCCTTTGTTTGTAATCTATTATTGGATTTGCTAAGTTGATGTGTATCTATTTTTATACTAAACTACAATAATTGTCCATCTTTTAATGTGTGTTAAGTATCACCTTAAATTACCACTTTCAGCAACCTTCTATCACCGTAAAACCTACTAATGGGTGCCTCCAACAACTTTCAACCATCGCCAAAACAAGCTCAGTTACTAACTAATGTTAGTTACTAATAAGGATGATGTGATTACTACAGACCGGATTAGTTAGAAGCTAGCTCCGAAGGCTCTAAAGACTTGTAATCGATTTTGTGGTCGTTGGGGGCGCCTTGGAACCGCAAGGGGGCGCGGCCCATTGTTATTTGAAGCCGAATCTGATTAGTTTTTGAACAAGCTTGTACTTTACATGTCCTAACTCGTAACAAAGTTTGATAAGTTTTTTTTGTCATTAACAAATCTAAATTAACAAAATGAATTGATGACAATAAATTTACGGACAATTCAGACACATTATAATAAGTATTTGAACACCAAAGGGTCTTTAGTATAATGGTATCTAGGTGTGTAAAATGATATCTCTTTGAATCTTGTGATGGACAGTTGCTTTTATAAAAATAATAAGGGTTTGAATCAAATAATGCACAAACATGAACACAAAGAAACGATAAAAAATCAAATCTATAAGGGCACACAGAGTGAAAATCGGAGATTTGATTTCTTCGCTCTTCCCCAACATTGGTGTGCCCCGGGGGGGGGGGGGGGGGGGGGGGGGGTTTATCTGGTGTGATTCTTCTCCGGCTATACACCTTTTCTTCCTTGTAAATTCTCTTGACACGATGAATATTCACAAGATTTAGCCTCATCTCCATCGAATAATATCACCTCCACCGCCAATCACCATCCTCCACATGGACTCCTAGTTTCTTATCACTATCGTTATTGGAACGACTCCCACTAGCCTACCTAACACAAAATTGAATCTTGAATTTAGGCTCTAGGCGCAAATGAATCAATAAGGTGGGTCTATAGTAGAGGTGTACAAACCGTTTTTTTTTTTACCCAAACCGGTTCAGGTTCAAAACCAAAGGGCCAAACTGGTTTGGCTCACCGAATACTCGAACCTGTCATACCGATTTGGACCGGTTTGAAACCTTTTTATTACCCAAACTGGTTTTTCTTACCGGTTTTTAACTTTTAAACCGGTTTTGAGTGCGGGGCTACCAAACTGGTATAGAAACCGGCGATTCGGGTCTTTTTTTGGACCAGTTTGGGCCAAATCTGTTTTTCTTTAAAATCGGTTCCCTTTTTTTTGCTGAACCGGTTCCCGCATCACCCTAATTTAACCGCTTGAGCATAAGATAAAACATATATTGTATATATTAATGTAAAATCTCATGATCTTCGGATTTTAAACTACGGTTTAAGTTTGTCATCAACCACTCGTTCGAGTTTGGAGGTGACGTATTTATTTTCAGCTGCGATAGTATTTCTTTAACACTCGAAAGTCGAAAGCATGACATTAGGGTTTTCTTCGAAAGATCAAGGGTTTTAGGATTCAACCTTCACACCTCAGCTCTCATCACATGCTGCTACTCACAAATCAATCATCCACCTTGGTAAATCTTCATCTCCCTGAATCTCGATTTCACACCAATGTTCTTCAATTCCATCTGTAGAAGAATCTTAACCCCTACGAGATCTTATATCAATCCACAACTGTACTGTCATGGTTCACTATCATCTTCTTCCCCGTTCACAACCAAAACTTCAAATTCTTCAAATCAGCACTCATTTACAGTCAATTACCTCACAAATTCATGTGGGGTTTCACCCGAATCTGCACTTTTAGCCTCCAGACGTATGAATTTAACAAAATCCCCAAATACAGCAGACTCTGTTCTTGCCTTCTTCAACAAGCAAGGTTTCACCAAATCACAAGTTTCGAAGGTAATCTGCAGGCACCCCAGAATCTTATTATGTGATCCTGAAAAGACCCTTTTGCCTAATCTCCAAATTTTGAATTCTTTAGGGGTTTCAAACACTGATCTTGTTGCTATAGTGACTGCTATATCAAAAAAGATTGTGAACAGAAAGTTTCGAGATACAGCAGTACCATGTATTGATTACTTGAGAAGTGTTTTAGGGTCAGATGATAAAGTTATTTATGCGATTAAGCGGTATCCTTTAGCTTTAACTTATGATTTGCAAGTTTATGCTGCGGAAAATATTCGTATGCTGCTAGAAGTAGGGGTTCCTAATTTAACAATTGTTACTATGTTGGCACAACAGCCCAGAACTTTCCTTACATCTGCTGATAGATTTAGGAAAGTTGTTAGGGATGTGAAGGATATGGGGTTCGAGCCTTCGAAATTGAAGTTTCTTTTGGCGATTCATGCTATTCGGGCTATGAGCAAATCGACTTGGGATAAGAAAGTGGAGGTTTATAAGAAGTGGGGTTGGTCTAAAGATGAGATTTTTATAGCTTTTGAGAAATATCCCGGGTGTATGATGGCTTCGGCGGATAAAATTACACGAATCTTGGATTTTCTTGTGAATACGATGGGTTGGGAGAGAAGGTATATTGTTCAATGGCCAATAGTCTTTTGTTTTAGCTTAGAGAAGAGGGTTATTCCTAGGTGTTTGGTTTATCAGTATTTAGCAGAGAAAGGGTTGATTGAGGAAAAAGAAGATTTTTGCTTTACGAACTGGTTGATGTACTCGGAAAAAAAGTTTCTTAAATGGGTTGTAACGAAGTATGAAGATGAAGCCCATGAAATATTGAAACTGTATCAAAAGCATTTGAATGAGGCGGATGGGTCGACCACTTCCATTTTTCGAAACAGAGATGTAATTTGACTCTTGATATGATAATTTTTTGACCCGTTCTGATACGAATTGACAAAGTTTCTGTAATTCACATTCTCATTGGCTATTATAACACTATACATTTCATGTTCTGCATTTACTGGGTTATTTCAAGTGATACATAGATTCAACAAAACCCTTTTGGGAATATTATCTTAGTTTCATAAATCTTTAAAGCACTCAAACTGCTGTTGTGCAACTTCATGGATGCAACGAAACCCTTTGGGTTGTAGTATTTTGATTTTACAGGTCTTTTAAACACTGTTGCTGCAGCACAACTGCTCAAGGAACATGATATCATTTACTTACGACTTAATAGCAATCTTTGTTAAGGAATTCAATACTAGATAATTTGATGAGGTAGAGGTATAACTATATAAGCGTCCAATTCGATGATCAAAAGTTCAAAACAAAAAAGGAAGTACGAGCCTATACAACAGATGATGTTCAAGTAAGGTCGTATATTAGGAAACATGATTGTTTTGACGAGTTTAGACTTTAGACAGATGATGTTGTAATGGACGGGACATGTGCAAAACACAAACCATCAGATACAAAAAAATCGTTATAACAGGGGAGCCAATTGTGAACATGTTTGTACAGTGTACTCTTATTTTCGAGGCAATCTAGTACATGATAGATCGTTATCGATATATAGATGTGTTTGATGTGTTTGGTAAACAGTTCCATGATTATTATATCATCTAGGGGTGTGATATGGGCATGTTCACAGGTTGGGGGTTGAACAAGATGGTTTAAATGAACCTAAAAACGTTATATGAGACACATGAACCTAAACACACATGTACTATTATATCAATTTTGGCTTGGTTTCGGTTATGAATCCACAAAACCGATATAACTGAATTGTACTGAGCTAATTCAATCGAACTGAAAGTCTTCTTTTAGAATGTTTTTAGGAATGATGTCAAGCAAAATTTCCAATGGAAATTGCTCATAAAGATCTATTTAAGGGTGTTATTCTCTCACACATTTGATGGATCTTTTTTGTAAGTATTATATATCTCACAAACGAGGGTAGTTTACTATGTATGGGGTATGTTTAATCCAAAAAGAAATCACAAGCAACATATATTAATTGATGGTTAACATTAGCAGTATTTGTTGCTTATCTTTGAGATAAATTTCAAACTTTAAAAATTACTTTAAATACTTTTCTTCCGTCATTTACACCTCTTATATATTTGTTCAAACTGCACCATTGGACCCGACCCCATTCTAATCCAACATTTTTAGCCTCTTTTGTCAATCCACGATTAATTGCACATGATTTATAGCTTCATTTGAAACCATTTATTGCAACTTCATTTATTTACGTATTTAACTTTTCTTTACTTTTCTAACAGCACTTCAAAGCTAGCATTAACTAACTTTTGCATAAATTTCAATCACCAACGGTCTATCTGTAACTTCATCGCACTTATTTAAACCCGAAAAAACTGACTGAAATCGACTTGTGTTGAGTAACTGTTGCTAGAGATGATCGGAGTTGAGTCACAGGAGTCGGTTCACCCTTTCGTTCCCAAAGATCTTATTCTGCCGAATTATGTACCACTTACACTCTCTCAATCCACCGTTCTCGGTGTTTATGGCTCTGCTTCACTCCTAGTCGTCACTTTCGTTTGGATCGTCGCTGGTAATCAGTTAAACTATGATGATTTCAGTTATATCCATAGTTTAGTTGCTATCACACAACTTAATTTGTTGTTAATGTTTGCATTTGCTTTGTGATTGGTGTATAACTAGTTACTTATGCATAATTCTAGTAAAAATTTCTGATTTCTGTGTGTTTTTTACGTCAAGTTTTTGTATCAGATTTGGTGGTTTTGGATTAAGCTTTTATAGGAAGTTATTTAATATTTTCAGTTTGTAAGTTGTAACATTTGTGCTTCAAGTTACATATAAAAAAAACTTTAGAAGTTAAATATTTATGACCTTAAGGTTATGGGCTTGGTTTAAAAAAGCGCTCTGAGGCGATGCTTAAAGCGTGAGGCGCTAGAGGCGTTTGCCCGAGCGCTTCGTTTCACCGAGGCGCCGGCTGTACGAGAAGCGCTCTGAAGCGGCGCTTCGGGAGAAAGGCGTGAGGCAGTCTGAAGCAGCGCTTCATGTGTTTGGCCACAATCAGGCCTGGTCAAGTTGGTTGAAAGTTGGGCATTTTGATTAATATCAACTTCTGGCCCATCTCTCTCAACTTTAAATCTGTAACCCAGCCCATTTAAACAATTAAAACCCTAAATTATCAACTCCAGCCCCATCGCCATTCACAACAACTTCATAATCCCCTTTGGTCTTCTCCAGCCCTTCGGTTCTTTTCCAGCGGCCAGGCTCTTCAATTCTTAATCAAGCGGCCAGCCCTTCGATCTTCAGCTGCAGTTGATCGACTCCTATTATCTTGAGGGAGATGAGGCGTGGCTTGTTGATGAATGATTGATTCGAGACACTTATTTATGTTTTTAAGATGTTTAATTATGTTCTAAACTTTAAATTCTAAGTATGCTTTGTGTTTATGTTTTGTGTGGATGATTATGAAGTGAAATGTGTCATGCATAATAATTTTTTTTTTATTTTTAGTTTTATCGTTTCGCATACGTGAAGCCCTCGCCTCGCGCTTGAGGCGTGGCGCCTCGAATTTTGGTACCTAAACGCTTCGGAGCGCCTCGCGCTTTTTTAAACCAAGGTTATGGGTTTAAACAGTGGGAAACGGGCTTTTGCACAAATGGTATAAGTATGCATAAATTTACGCAAAGCAGAAGCTAAGTCAAGTACCGAGTACATTAAGTCAGTAATGTAGATTTTGATTTGGGAGCAAAGGGGTGCTATAACACCTCATTTTACTCTCAAAGAAATATAAAAGGTGTTAGTAGCTTGAATTTTCATGATCAATAGTATCATATTGAATCAGAAGAGTACTATAGCTCTTGTTAATCTTTATGAACTGTTGTATGCAATGAACAGATCCCATGATAGCTTGCACCATCTTATGTTAACTCTGTTGCATGTAGTATGAGGTTAGTTAATGTAACAGTAACATTTGACAGATGAGAATCTAACTGTAGCATGTTCTTTTGATGTCATGACAGGGCGGTTTCCTAAGATATCAAAAACCGACAAAGTCCTCATGTGCTGGTGGGTGTTTAGCGGCCTAACGCATATGATCATTGAGGGTTATTTTGTTTTCACCCCCGAGTTTTTCATGCAGAAGAAACCAACTTTTCTTGCAGAACTTTGTATGTTATTGTTATACAATTATACTAATTGTTTTGTAGATCTAACTGTCTGCAACGAATTTAGTTCAAGAAACTGAATGCGGTAAGTTTAAATGTGTTTGTATAAATGACAGGGAAAGAATACAGCAAAGGCGACTCCAGATATGTTGCAAGGGCTTCGGCGATAGTAGCTATGGAAGGTATAACAGCCGTCGTGGAGGGTCCAGCTTGCATTTTAGCAGCGTACGTGTGTTTTTCCTTATAGATAATATTATTCGATTTCGAAGTTATAAGCTTTAACGATTGAACAATTATAAGAACCGCGTTATTGGTTATGTAGATTACTGTAGTACAATAATCACTGCAGCAATGAAATGGAAATTAATGGAGCCTGGAGTATCATACTTAAAATCAATACTAAAAGTTTGTCTTACAAGTCACTAAGAGTTTAATGTCATGGTAAAAATGGAAAATACGGAGAGATATACTCCCATTGGCGCAATAGTGGCCGTAAACTGTGACCGCAAAAGTACATAATCTTGTGACACGTGGCATGTATTGATTGGATATGATCATGTGTAGCGGTCATATTGATAATAGAAAAGGAAGAAAGTGAAGTGCTATTTTGGTAAATAAGTTTGGACAACTGTTTATTCTCATGGTTATCCTTTACAGGTATGCTATAGCTACAAGAAAATCATACAGTCACTTGCTTCAAATAGCTACCGCTATTGGACAACTATATGGAACGGCAATTTATTTCATAACATCTTATCTCGAAGGCGATAACTTTGCTATAAACCAATATTACTACTACTTTTATTATGTGATAATGAATTCGTTTTGGGTTTGGATACCCTCCCTCATTGTGATCCGATCATGGAGGATGGTATGTGCAGTCATACACATACGCGACCCTAAGAAGACCAAAACTCGTTAAAAAGACCGGAGTTCACTTCCTTACTGCTATGATTTATGAACTCAACCTTGGTTTGTTTACGTTTATTTTTAAGCTTGTTTATTTCATTTGTGTTAAGTTTATCTGATTATTGCACTGAGTTTGTTTTTTCAACCATGAGAACTTGTTACCAGAGAATTTACACTTTTACAGCACATCAATAACATGCTAAATCCAAGATTTAGCCTATAATTTTGGTCTAAATTTTAATATCAAAGTTATCTTAACTACTGAATGAAACTCAACTATCTTGTGTCACAATTACTAAAAACGTTTGCCTCAAGATTCCGCTAAGCCTTGGTCACCACACTAAAGGTGAAACATTAGCCGCGAAGTCCGGTTGAAAGTTCTCGTACTTTGATTTCAACATCAAACGCTTTTATTTCGTCTACATTTTCATAAAACCTATCATGAAAATGACAAGATGCTCAAAAAAGTTCAACTTCTAAGGCATATGAGATACAATACAACCATGGTTTCAAGAACTCTCAACAAAATTGATCCTATCTCATGTCTCAACTACTCAAAAACGTTCTATGTGATAAAGAGAATAGATTCTCCCAAAGCCTTAATTACACAATTTAAAGTGATTATTGATCACTGCTAATTGTGTCTCTATGAATTGTGTGACACTCAACTTTTTGAAAATTTAGATCATAATGATATCACTTCAAACTCGACGAAACATGGTGAGATGTTTTTTCTTACTCTTTTGCAAAAAGTTGAGTCTTCTTGCCCACTTTTTGTTAAATTAAAAATTACATATCTAAGAATGTCTCATACACAAGGTGGAGATCAAAATTTCACAAATGTAAACGGCAAAAAATTACATATCAAATGTCTATAAATATCATAGGTCAACCTAAATATATGCATACACACACCAACAGCTTTTATACCAAATCACATACATGTCTGTTGTTTATATGAGCACTGATAAAAGGGTCAAGATTCCCATTTAAAACGAAATTCGGGTCAGCCAACTGAATCCCAGTTTTTACATCTTGAACAAGCTTATATGGGCGAAACACATACCTTCGGGTTTCTTGGTGCCAATGGTCTATAACAGTTTCATTTTTCAATTTGGTAATACTGGAAACTCCTTGATCGTTCAATATTACTAGGAGTTTCGCCTTCAACCGGTTAAGGGCCTTCATTTTGTTTGAAAACTGGTTCCTCTCCCCTACACCATTTTTAACATAAGACATCGATAAACGCCAAAATAGTAATATAAACTAGCAAAACATGTTCCAAATAATGATGGGGTATAAAACCACATTCATTTGTGAAATCTGCAGCGTTTGACTTGACAGTTGACACAGTTTTGGCTTGGACCAGACCAGAAACCGGTTTTGAATGAAATGCAGAGCTAAGACCGACCACAAAATGCGGGTTGGTTCGGACAACCGGCCAAGACCAGGATTTGCACAACCCTATAAAAGAGTCTATCTTTTTTGTTGCATTATGCTACTATCACTTGGTCTTTACCTTAAAGATATCATGCTTTATGAAAAAACACAGCAAAATCGCCACACAGTCAACTTGGGCTGCATTAGTCTGCATACTATAGAAGACCACTAACGTTGGTTGTTTTCTTATTTAATGAAAATGCAGCCATTGGTTTTATTGCATTTAACTTTTTTTAGATTTCTAAATTAAAAGAGACTTTTCAGATGAGTTAGCTGTTTGCTACCTGATGAATGAACTGTCAATCCAGTTGGAGAATGTTGGATTTGAACTATAGTCCCTTTTCGACCTCGACCATTTTCACATGATGAGAGGTAGGTGATCTTCAGATCTTTCTCATCAACATTTAATTCAGGAATTTCTTCAAGAAACAAAGGTACAACATCAACAGCAGCCGAGCTAACCTAAAGTGCAAAAAATGACAAAAATGTGAACATTAACTCAAATTTGGATCAAGCCTGTAAGTATATGAATATAGGGATCTAACTTCAAATTCATGAGTAATTTCTGCATAATACATACCTCAGATAAGGCTTCGGGATGAGAGGTTATCATTCGGTGAGTACCCTTTTCCCCTAAAAAGTAACCATATGCATACTTTTGTTCAAACTCAATAATTACAGACTTGATGCCCCCTTCTGCTTTTGACCCACAATTTTTTTCAACTATTCTTCCCTTCAAACCTTGCTTCTTAGCCCATTTCATGTACATTCCGACAAGTTGTTCTGCCCATATCTGAATTTCGACCCAATTTGAGAGGTTAGGTAAATAAAATTTGTAGGCTACGAGGAAGAAGAGATCAACGTTGAAAGTATACAACTAAAAGCTATGAAAAAAACATAAATTTCATCACAAGAGCACCCAAAATTGCTACCCTAAACCTTAACATCCAGGTGATTAAACCTAGTGCGCAATCTAAATTATACATAACATCCAGGTGATTAAACATAGTGCGCGATCTAAATTATACAAGAAAAGCAGCATCCCATGGGGACCTACTCGGTTAAAATGTCTCGTTGTGTTATTAAGCAGCGAGTGTTTAAAGAATTATATAAAAGAGAAGTAGAGAGAAAATATGATATATGAACCTCAGATCGAATGCCTTCAGATCCCGCTTCAACCATGATGCAGGCTCCCTCAAATTCATATTTCCCTTTAAGAAGTTTGGACATTTCATACTTGTTCAAAAACTTGCTCACATCTACAGATGCGGTATACGCTTGCTTAAGAAGTGAATAATTTATAATGTCCATCTCAGCCAACTCTGTGATTAATTTAGCTTCTTCAACCTATATAAATCAGAATATAATAAGAAAATATAAGTTGTAGCATTTTGTTGTTTAAAGTCAACATAGGTAGCAAATGATGCTTAAATGAAAGAAAATAGTCAGTCATACAATGCAGCCTATGATTAAAAGACTCAAACAGGTGTTTGTATGTGTGTTTTGAAAGTGCTTATTTGAATCTATCAGTTTCTAGTGTTTGGTTAACCTACTTATGCTAATGATTATCTCATTATATAAGGTTAAATAATAAGTGTCATACTAGTTGTAACATGATCAATTATCAAAGGGTAGACTAGTAGAGTAATTTACTTATATACCTTTACATTATCTATTACTTCTTTAGCTTCAGAATTTGTCACACTAAACACCATCCGAAAGTGATTATTACAACTTCAAATAGCAAAGCATATCAAATCACTATCTAATGCACCAAGTTCTACTACAGCCGATTACCTAATTATGATTATATAACATCACATAGGCCCTTTCAACGCACGCATACAAACACACCTTAGTTCAGCTTCTAACTAATCTATTACGTTAAGTAGTTACAACACATAGTTTGTTTGCTAGAAAGATACTAAAGATTACATGTAAATAACATCATCACCTTATATGTAAGGTCTTTAAGAGCATCAACCACTTTAGCACTATCAGCCAACTTAATCAGAATATCACTAGACTTCGCTAAATCTTCCCACAAATCATATTCACGAACCATTTCTTCTTGCTTGATTCGACGCGCCTCCTCAAACTCTAATGCAGTATGACCCAACATCTCCGCACGGGTGACAGAATCTTCTATCTTCTTTCTCAAGGAAAACATACCTACACAAACCACAATATCATATCTTTTCACAATCCTGATATGAACCCTTCAGAAATCTTATTGCATCAAAGATGTAAAATAATCAGGGCCGGCTCACATTTCTGGGGGCCTAAAGCGAAACAAAATTTTATGGCCCTCGTCCGTATGTTATTTTTTAAAACTTGGCCCGGGCCGGCAACATAAAGAAAATTGATTATAGTTTGGCAGAAAACAACTTAATTCACCGAAACAAAATCAACTGCAAAATAGAATATTAAATGATAAACAAGCAACAATAGAGTAAAGTAAAGAGAAGAATCATTTGCAAATGCAAATTAAAATCAGAACAGAACAATAAATTAAATTGGCAAAAGAATAATAGTAGACTAAAGCATATGAGCATAAATCAATTTCAGACGATAATCGTAAGTGGATTAGGTCATTAATTGCAAAATATAATTTAGAATTGATGAACCTAAAATAACCGTCCAACAGTGAAAGGTCCATGAATTTTTTATGAACCAAGTTTCGTAAGTAGACCTCGATTAACCTTCAATTAGTTGGATTATCGTATATTTTCAGCTTAGAATATAGATAAAAGTAGTTTTTTTCTTTTCAATGTTGAGGGCTTTAAAACTTGAGGGTTTAAAGCGATTGCTTTAATCGTACAGTATAGACCCTTGAAAACAATGAAGCAATCCGCAAAAGGGTAATCTGAAGTGTATGAAAATAACCAAATATAGAAGCAATTTCAGAAAATTAACCCCTTTGGTTCCCCAAAACGAGCTTCAATTGTGAAACAGAAGTGAAATTGGATGCAAAATTGAACACCGACACCATCCAATTCCTAACACCAGTTATCAAACTAAACTAATTTGTTATTATTTTCACGAAAACTTGAAAACCCACATCGAATTTGAGACTTATATGTGTAAATTTGTGGGTTTTGAAGGGGAATGAAGAGGGTACAAACCGAGTTGTTTGTAGGAATTGCTGGTGTGAATATCCATGGGTTGAGAAGAAGCTGCAGCTTGAAGTAGCAGGCGGCGGCGGTTTCTTACTCCGGCGAGGCATCTCCGGCGACTACGGCCGTGGTGACGGTGGAAGTGTGAAGCAACGGCAGTTTCTGAAGCCATAAATTCAACTTCTAAAGGTGATGATGGTTCACAGGGTTTGTGTTTGTTGTTTCAATTTGGATAATTGACCGCGGTTTTTCTTTTTTATTTCTTTAGTGTCATTGAAGTCGTAGTAATTGCAGGCATTTTTGAGTTTTTTTTTTATAAATATCTCAGCAAACCAACTTGTGTTTTTGTTTTTAAGGTCTTTTAAAATTATTTTGCCATGTTAAATGTTATTAAATATTTAATATATGGTGTAAAGAATTATTGAAATGTGAACTTGGTAAATCTTAAATTAGTTAAATTTAGTGAAGTGACATTCTAACATTTTTTTACACAATTTATATAACTCATTTTAATTTTAATCAATGCATAAAGTAACGAATCATAATAATAATACATGCATTCCAGACAAGCATAAAGACTTCAATATAATAATTCTATGCTTCTTTTAACAAGTATGACGATTTTTATAATATCAACTCTTTTTATACTAGATTTTTTTTAAAAAAAATCATGACATTTTATTTTGATTTCAGTTTGTAAAACACTTATGTGTGGTTGTTCACATCTCACGAATGTAAAAACATATCAGGTTTATAAAAAACATTAAATTTATGATTTTTCTTGTGGTTTACATTTTCAAAGTAGTTTTAGTTTATACAAGTAAAGTTTACAATCATAATGAAGTTTTTCTTGTTGCTATAAAATTTAGTTTGTGCAATGGTATTAGCTATATACTTTGTAATTATGAACAAAATACCAAAATAACTGGTATCTTTTATCTTTCAAAAGATACAAACAAAAACAAAATTCAAGAACATTGAAATCCAATGGACTTAAATATTGATTCATATATGCATATAATAATATGAAAGTTTAGAGGGATTCAGCAAATTGAGGGGCATCCAAATCTAGTTCTTGTTTCATGACACAGTTCATCAACCATTCACTATTGAATGTTGCTATCCCTTTCTTTATTGCTAACAATGCTTCTTCCATGTTGTCTTCACTTGCCACATATATGCTTCTTGTTGAATCCTTCACTTTCTCGAGATTCCGAATCACCTGACCATTTACAATATGTCATGATAACGAACGGTCATGAATCTATTTGGATATAAGGCTAGTTGCTTAAAATGTGGTAATTGATGTTTTTAGGCCTGAATAGAACAATCAAAGTTTCTAATATCATAATGATTTGAAGGTGATCTGACCAGTCGCTTTGACCTGACCATGTTGACTTTTTTCCTAAAGCGGGATCAGAAAACCGGTTATCTTGGATAACTATCTTAAATAAATAGATTTCTAGAGATTCAACGCTTTTTTCTGATCTAAAATAAACTAATTACACGAACTACAGTATTAGCCTAAAGAAAATATTAATCAGAAGAGAACCTACATTTCCACCAGCAGACCTCACAATGGCTGAAAGAGTACTGATGGGAGGCTGCACATGAGCTGCAAGGCATACTTGAAAACCTTTAAGGAAACCTCCAGTATTGCCTCTGGCTCTAAGTACTGTACTTTTTAAGTCGGTCCTGTACTTTGACTCATACTCATCGTCTTTTAAAATGTAAGGCATTTCATCTGTACATTAGGAGACCAATTGCTGTTGTAACTTGTAAAACATTAAAAAAAGTTATATAAAAACAGCAAAGCCTCATGAGTCATGACTCACCTACAAATCGACCTTCTCTGCAGCTTTCTTTTAGCCAAGCAGATGATATAACCCAAGCTCTGCAGTGGATCACATCATCCATGTAAGTGTTTCTCGATAATTTATCATGGTAAAATATGGTTTAAAAACTTAAAAAGTGGAACAATGTTATATCAACTCACCCTGAACAGAGAGCTGTACAAAAATTTAATGTCTTTCTGACTTTTCCCGTGATAACATGTGTGCTAACTCTTCCATCAGATGTAACAGAGCCACCAAGATCCTCAATTATCTGTCATCAATATCAACATTAAAGAAAGCAATTAAGAAAATACAAAATCATTAAACCATATTACCTTTGTCAGATTTGATATTTTAGCATCATCCACAATGTTCATCAACATGATTTTATAGCAATTTGTTTTTTCAGCATTGTTCATGCTCAAAGGAACTCCAAGTGTAGGTGTAAAATCTGCCAAATCTTTATCCCTGGAAATGGTTATGGGGATTACATCCCTACAACAATCATTACTATTATTACTTCTTGAAACACAACCACTATCTGACTGACAAACAATCAGATGACCGCCTTTGACTTTCTTTGACTTTAGTGAGGTATGAGAGGCTTCCCAAGTCCTCTTCTTTGCACCTGATGAAGAACACGAACAATGTTTTGCATCAACATCTGTTTTAGTTCTCATCTCATCTCCACCATTTCCTGTATTGATGCACTCCGGACTGTACAAACAAACTTGATCCTGAGAACCTATTACAAGAATAAAACCGTGTAAATTCAAGCGCATATAAATATCAGTTTATTACAAATATGTAATGCTCACTTTCTATCAAGGAGTTCTTTTTCAACACTTTTTCATCTCCAGGCTTTAAGAGAGAAGACGGCTGTAAATTGTTTGCAAGGTTATCTGAATATTCCTTAGTTAAATGAGCAATCATGAGAGTTGAACCACCAGGAAAGCATAAAGCTTTCCTGATATCTGCCTTAATTGGTAACTTTCTAGCTCTACCCTTATCGTCTACCTTCCCAACTGATACAAACCCCTGTCATTTTCATGAAAGTATTAGAACTACCTAAATGACAAAAGCAAGTTACACAAATAGAGACATGATTTCTTAACAGAAATATTAACATCAGCTAACAATATAGACACTTTGTTAACCAATCAAATATAATTCTTAAATTTGAAAGAAAAAGGTACAAACAGTAGCTGCTTGTTACCTGTTTGAGCCAAAATGCTTCAGATTCCACATCTGCCCAGCAAAATATAGAGTGTACACCAACACTCTGCAGTCTTTTCCTCATTTCCAAATATATGAGCTGGCCAATGCCCTGTAAGTTTTTAAATCATGTTAAGTCTGAAAGGTTGCTGTCCTTGTATGTTCTAACTTCTAAGTTTGCAAGACCACGGTTATTACAGTCACGGCATTAAACTATTAAAAAGGCAATTGATATACTGCAAAATTGACCTGAAATCTTAATTATTTTCAAAATTAAGTTTATAAAATGCAATAATACAAGACCTTATGTTGGTATACAGAACTGACAGCAGCAAGTGGAACCTCAGCAAATCGAGTATCGGCCGGGATTATCTGGAAACTAATTGCAGCAACAATCTGCAAAGAAGAATAAAAAAGAAGGAAAAATATATACTGTACACCAAGCAACAACATTGTATCAGTTCATTCAATCTGACCATTATAATAAAATCAGTTGATTTCCTGATCTGACATCACTACATCAGAGATGTATGCTTATATTGTATTGTCTAGACTTTGGTTTTGCATTTCCAATTTCTTTTTCGAATAGACTTACCCTCACAGCATCCATCTAGTAAAAAATGTTACAGTGTCAAGAAAGATAAGAAACACAGAGGAATCAGGCAGACATGAGAAAAGCAAATTCACCTTTCCAGGACCTTCCTCAGACTTGGATTTTAAAACCAGAGTGCAATATTTCCTGCACAAATAAAAGAATTTATCAATATTAAACGAACACTTGGTATTATCTGTTAACATCTACATAACTTCAGGTGAAATGAATGCAATGATGTCTAGTAAAATGGATACAGAAAATAACTTCGAAAAGAAAGATCACGGAAGCAGATAACTTTACCCATTGGAGACACATCTTTCAAGGAACATTGACTTCTTTCCTGTATTTGCAGCATAGTTCATTGAAGGTAGTTCTTTCACGTACAGGGTTAATACTTCCTACAAAACATGAATGGTGATACATGAGTACTTAAAGAAGATAACACAGTAGAAAATAACACAGTGCAAATATATATCTACACAACTAGACATTGTGTTTGTTATCTAAACCCGTTTGAGTGTTGGTTTGACAAAGTTTGAGAAGTTGACTCTCTCTGATCTTTTGGATACGACTTAATGTGTTTTACCTTGACTGGGGAAATTTTTGTTTGACTTTTTTGTTTGCTTCTGCACTCTGCTAATTTACTAGTTTTGTTAAGATGGTCTCAAGCAAAATAATGAGCTAGTATCATTATTTTATTGATAAGAGAGGCTGCAACAGTAAGGTCATAATTATCAAACCAGTTTTAAAGAAAGTGAGTACCACCAGGCACCAACATGCTTCAACAAGAATTGACATCATGTGGGTGCCATTTCAGAAGCACCTAATACTTTTCTATCATCAAAACAGTTTGTTCTTCTTCCAACATTTTAAATTATTCTATGAACTGCAAGTTACAAACCATACACAGGAAAGACTACTAGACATATATGTAAATGTGTGTGTAGAGAGAGATAGATGAGGTACTTGAAGTAGAGACTTCGATTGAGCATCAGAATCCTTGGGATTAACAAGCACAAAGTAATGTCCTGCAGAAGCAGTACAGTTTGAAATGAGTAATACCACCATCAGTAATTAATATTTGAGAAATAGTTCACAGTCTCAAGATTTAATAGTGTGAATATTCCCCCAACTTCCCTGAAAGTGGCAACATTTCCGTCTGCGATGGCTCCCATCTAAACCACAACAATTCCCTAATTTCGAAAATTTTTAATACTTTCATCAACTATTGTGATTACAAAAGCTATTGATAAGACTGTCTTGGTCCACATAATTCCTACAACTTGTGTTGGGGATAATGGCATGTAATAAGAAACATACTTATGCAAGTATACTGATTGATGCAACATACTTTTTCTTGTACACCTAAACAGCCTTAATTTTCACAAGTGTTACATTTTATGCAATATATGTGCGTAAAAGTGTTTCCCTTCCTAACTAGTAAACCAAGTCATACAATTTTCTAAGGCAAAACACGTTTAACAAGTACAAATACTTGAGTGGTACAAGAAAGGGATGTTGCATAAATTGGTAAGCTTGTGAAATTACATGACTTTCGTATATCATCATCCTTTTCGGTTATTTATATATACAGAAGTGCTAATATTAAACTATACGTCTACCCAACTGCTGCAACTTCAACACAAGGATGGAGCTATAGAAAAGCTATTTAATAAAACATTACCATTTTCCCCCAAAATAGAATTTTGGAGATCATTACGTCCTTTACCAAGTGCATCCTCCACAACTGCCACATACAATAAATATAATAACATAAATGGAGTAAACGAGCCGTAGCAAGCATGTAAATCAATTACAAAACCAGATATCAGAGTACAAAATGCTCATAACTCCTTTAATACGCATTAAAATCGAACTACTACTAAACACGATAATAAAATTAGTTGATCAAATCAGTACCAGAGATTACAACTTTGGAGTTCCTGGAGAGGGAGATTTGAAGGGTGTTTTGATTGGACTCAGTGGTGAAGTTCTTTCCATCAACAACAACCTCACAATTTCCTGAAATGATGAAGCATTATATGTACATTAAACGAATTCTAGGGTTCTTGAGCGAAATGAGAAGTTGGATTAGTTTATTACCTATAGCGATTGGTAAAGCAGATGACGAGGGTTTCTTTCGAGCCATTGATTGATTAATGAGGTTCTGGAGTTGAATTGAAAAATGAGATTTGTTTGAGGCGCCAACAACGTTTATATAAGCGGGAAAAGAAGCGTAATTTAAGGATGAAAATTAATTTTACTTGGAAGACATTTTCAGAACCGAATCGGATGTCAAACTAGATGTCTTGCTGGTTTGATGATCGGACCGGTCAAACCGGATAACATCATAATTATATATATAGTATATTATATATATAGTTATATATATAATTAAATATAAGTAAATATAAAACTAAAAATTCATAAATAACATAAAAAACTAAATATAAAATTAAATAAACCAAAAACTAAATAAACACTAGTATAATCATTAGAGAAAAAAATATTGAAAAGTTAACATATGGTTCAAAAATTTAAACTATTGTAAAAATACTATTGAGTGATGTGTGCACTATGCCAGTGTATGGTCATTCTTAACTTGTTGCTTCTACTGCACTATCTTTTTACGCAAAAGAATAATATCAATATAAAAATACATAAATAATTAAAAAGCATGTTCAAATCAGGTTTTGACCGTGGGTTATGTAGCTTCATTTCGATTAAGGTCACTATCTTCTTTGCTTCTTTCATCTTCGTATTTTCTATCAAAGCCAGCACCACCAGATGTAAGAATGTGCGAGATTATCGGCCGGAAAAACGAAGGTAACTTGATGATATGATATCTATTAACCTTCTCTCATTTCTCACTATAACTGTTCTACGTAAGGTAATTTGAAGGGTCAAACTTCAAAACATTTATCGGTGAAGCATGTCAGTCAAGTGAAGCTTCAGCCGGCGGGAGGGTCAAGGGACCCCTCAGACCCTCCTCTGGTTCCGAACCGGTCCGGTTTCCTGGTCCAACCACCGATCCCGGACGAACCGGCCAGTCGAACCGGCCCAAAACGTTTCGATGCAAACCGGACCGACCACCTAGCCAATTCCTGGTCGGACCGGTTGGACCGGCCGCTCCTATCCGGTCCCAACAACAATGCATAAAACCATGCCAAGTAGCACAAAAGACACACCACCGTTATCGATCACCAACCGAAACGTAGAACCAAGGACACACCACCGTAGGCTAAACGTAAAACATATAAAACAATAACTAAGTCGATCTTGGACCAGCGCGTTGCGACAGGACCGTTAAACAGGAAAAAAATAAACGTAAAAACGTTAAACTACACATGCACACTGCGCCGTGTTAACTCGAAAAATGTAGACCGAAACGTAAAACAAAAAAATTAAAAATATAAAAAGTATAGGGACCAAAGTTAAAAGTAAAAAAATATTTGGGTTAAATTGTGAAAGATGTAAAAGTGTTAGGTTATAATGAAAAAGTTAAATATTAAAAAGAATAAGATAAAAGTTGGTTACAAACCTTAAAGCATGTTGTACACATAAGAAAGTTGGTAATTAATATAATAATTTTATGGTAACTGGCAAGTGAAATCAAAATATAAGAAAAAAAATTATAGATTTTTTTTAAAGTTGAAAATTTTTAAATTTAGTATTTTTGTATAGATTTTTACAACAAGGTAGAAATTAAGTTGCAAATTTCTTTTTTTTACACAACAAAATTTATTAAAGAAGGGGACTAGCAGATAGCTAAAAACTTTACAAAGTCCAGATGTTTATCAAGTTTTTTTTTTTTAAAAAAGATTATTTCTTTTGACTTTATTTTAGTCATGTGCCATAATAAAGTTCTCAAATAAGAGAAATTAGTATTTTATAAAACATTCTGGTTGTTAGGTATAATTTATGACATTTTATGAAACCACAAAATTATAACTAGTCTTCAGACCCAACTTAAATCGATGAGATTTTGACTAGAAAGGAGTACAAGGTGATGGATGAAAGAGAGGTTGGTAATTATACACTTGTTGATCAAATAGACATTTTGAATTTGATCTTTCTTAGTAAAATACGTGAAAAATAGTCATTTTAACACTAAGAAGAAAAAAGAAGTCATTTTACAAATTTTAACATCAGTGAAATGGTGGACACATAAACACTAAACGAGGACTATTTAACACATTATTTTTTTCAAACATCACTAGAACTTTTGATATTTACCAAATGTTTTAGTCTTCCAGTTTATTCCAACACTCAAATTGTCAAGGATGATCCCTCAACTACCGGAAGATGTCAGTTTTCTAAATATAATTTAAATACACAATCATTGGTTTCATATGTACAGCATCAGGTAACCAGCTAACAATTAATAATCTCCAATACATCAGGGACCAACATCATCATCATCTTCAGGGACTCTATGATCATTCGTGTCGTTTACAGAGGCGGGTCTGCTGGTACGGTTATCATTGCAGACATCATCGTCGCCACCATCTTCAGAAGCTGAGCTAGCATCTGTCTCCTTCTCGGGGCGCTCGAGCTGCAAACACTCAGCAACCGCAAAAGGCGAGATGTTGTTTTCGGAATCATGGCTCCTGTTTGATGGGGTCAAGTCCCCCTTCTTCACAACATTGAACACAATACCATTATGAATCATCTCAGGCTGCAGAAGATCACCTTCAGTAACAGTAATGCTATGAACTCTATTATTCATGTCCCTCTGATCAGATTCTGAATCAAAGTTTGTATCTTGTGGCGTTACTGTCACCCTCGAGTTCTGCTGATGTGGCATTGTTTTACTTGTTTTAGGATCAAAATCTAAGTTTTGAACAAAATCGACAAACTGATCAGCTGAAGTTGTTCTCATCAACGGTCCACCTGATCTTGTCCAAGAATGTAACTCTGCAGTTTCGGATTCACTATCACTTCCATCATATGTGTTGTGGTTGAGCCTCCAGTTCCGCCCCCCAAGCCCCTGGTGGAGAGAGGATGCCACGTCAGCAAGGTCTTCTAACGACCCGGTTGAGTTCTCTCGAGCCATGCAGTTCCATGAAGGGATTCTTTTGGATGCATTAAACCGGGCCGTGTTGGCTAACCCATGACTGGCTGAAGCCGAAGCTGCTCTTTCTGCACTCCTTTTTAGTCTGCGCATGTGGTTGAGAATTGCAACACACTCGTCGAGCACAAGCTCGATCCCACAATTGGCTTTGATCGCTGAAAGCTTCTCCCACGTGCGTTTCCTTCCTTGGTTTGCAGCTTTTTGAATCTCTAAGTGAGACGGGTTCATTATGATCTTTGAGTACTGAATCACATAAGTAAAAGTACAATCAGCCATCAAATATAGTTAAAAACTTAACATTTGACTATTTTAAGGATGCTAAACTTGCTCAATGGACACACATATGCTTATTAATAACAGAGAAAAACCAACGATTGCATAATATTAGAGATTAAACTGAAGGTAAAGTTCTTGAGATGATTACTTCCTAACAAGTAGCAATGATGAAATTTTCATTAAAGATTGTAAAAACACACCTGAGCTAAGGTAGCAGGCATCACAATGGTGACATCACCCTCCCAATCTTGAGCAAATAGCTTTGCGAGTCCGCCTAACGGGAAGCCAAGCTCTAACACCTGGTTGCATCGGTATTTCACCTCCATCTCGACTAGATGAGCAAGCTGAAGCGCGATAATGTTAATACGCAAACAATGTAGAAATCGACTTAAGAATAACTGAATCATATGCTGTTTTCCTATGTCACTAAACTAACTATTAATATTGATATTGTGAACAGAATAATTAGAATTAAAAGAAAACAAAAGCACACACCTTTGCTGCAAAGGTTCCTCCATAGGCTCTCACAACTTCTTTGAGCCTGAGTAGTGGAGAAATATGAGGATTTGCTTGACTCACAATAAAATGATTCACATTAAAGAGTTCTTTTAATTGGATCATGGGTAGATCTATCTCTAAGCTACCATCCCTCCAACGACGCGTAGAACTCCCATTGGCTTCTTCCGGGCCCAAATGGAATGGCGGGTGATACGGAACAATTTCTCCACTTCTATCCTTTGCCATAAGTTCCTGAGCTTCAAAAAGACCCGGGAAAGCACAAGAAGCAGTAACCGCGCTCCATATAACCACATGAGGTGAAGTCAAGTAGTTAAGACATCTTGGAGGTTCATGTTTTCTTGGTGAGCATACAGTTATCCCAAGAACACGACCCGTCATGTCGTAAGCTTCTTGAAATGTCAGGTTATTTGTCAAGTTTCTTAATAGCATCTGCAAACGCCTAATGTCGTGTACAGCTCCTAGAGTCATCACCCTCTTGAAAATGTTAAAGATTCCACCCATTTGATCAAAAAACTGTAAAGAATCAAATGATTGCTCAAAGAAACTCTGAAGCTCAGGCCATGACTTGGTGGCTATAACAGCACAGATAATGGATCCAACGCTCGACCCAGCAACGATCCGAGGCAAAAGCTTATGTTCCACTAAAGTTTTCACTACACCAACATGAAAAGCCCCAAGAGATGCACCACCACTTAGAAGCAAAGCAGTTCTACCAAACGCATGCCTCGTCTCGTGCATAAACGCAAGCTTCTCTTCCAAAAGAAGCTCTTCACTATCCGAATCACAAACCATTCTCAATTGTGTTGAAACCTCATCAATGTACTCTTTTATAAGCTTAGGTACTTGATGCCTACCCTTATGAAGCTCAGGATTACACATATTACCAAGATTCCTAACTAAATCAGCGCGCATATAAAACACAATATCGCGTATACAACCTTCTTGGCGTCGATGCCTGAGCTCTTGCAGCTTGTTCCTCACAAGTTCCTCATCATAAAGATTACACTCATTCAACCTAGGGGTTTCTTTATCTAACATCTTAGCAGCATGAGCCCATTCTTCATATGTAACAGCAGCCCTCATCATATTCCTCCAGAATTTCCGCCTGTACGCCATCTCGGCCCTCGCCTTCACATTCGTGCACCGTTTAAGCAAAAACGCCATTACGGTGACTAACACCAGTATCCCTTGTGGGTTGCGTGGGTGCAACCATGTGATCACTGGTATAATGGTGCCTGATACATAACCCCTAATGCTATTGAAGTAATAAAGCAACAGATTAGTGATATGATGCCTCAAGTGTGAAATTGACTTGAAGAATAATACTCTAAAAGCTATAGTTCGACCTATAACTGATGAGGGTCCGATTGAAAACGCATCAACGTTTGCATCACTACTTACATCCATACTGTAAGCACAATAACTTTAGCCCTAATTTGTGTTCTACAACTCAATTAATCAAAAGTTTGAGTCTTTTCAAAATCAAAACTTGTTAAATTAACAGAACTGATACCAGATACACCTCAATGATCAAGAAGATTAGAAAACAAGAACAGCTGAAAAATCGATGAAATCGAATGGAATCAACACGAAATCTTTAATCAGCTTTCAACATCCCAATTGAAAACCCACAAATTGAAGATTGAAAGGAGGAGATGAGTGAAACAGTGGGCAACAAACAATCAACAATTGTACGATTGTACAAAACCCATGTCAAAAAGCGTACAAAAAGATGATAGGATGAATGGATGATAAAGATTAGAGTACCGTAAGGGTTACGGTGAGGTGCAATGTGTCTTTGTTTGATTCGACGTTGTGTTTGTATTTTACGCAATTCTATATTGTCAAGATGATTGCAACAGATGAGTGTGTGTGTATTTATAGAGAGATTCGATTGTGGATAAGAGGAAAGTGTGCATCATCAGCATGACTGTAGTGTGAAATAGAAAATTGAAGTTGTGGCTGTGGATAAAACATAAAAGGGGTTTTAAGGGTGATTTTACTGATGGATTTGGGGAAGAAGGTGGGGTTATGGTCGCAACTTGTGTGATCGGTTGATTGTTGCTTTATCCGTTTGAGGATAAAACCCTACGGTATGAGGATTATCGAGACATATTATAATACTGGGCGACATGGATCACGGTGGTCGCGATAACACTGGTAAACAGTTACTACTGATGTGACATGTGGTTATATCAGAGCGTTTTTTACTACCGTTCAACGGTAATATAATATAATTATTTTTCTTATTTAACTTAAACTTTATATAAATCATGTAGTATTCAATTTGTAAATCATAAAATATTTATCTTCTGAATTTTAATCATCTCAATCGGACAATGTTTTTGCCATGAGCACTGTATATGGCTCGGAACTTTTTCGCACCCGCCAAATTGACATTACTGTGGTGGAACCAAGCAACGGGCATATGGGCATACCACCGCCACTTGAGTCCCAACCTGGTTTACGGTCTAGGTCCCAATCCACATTGAAAATAAATCCATCCAAAAAAAACTCAGGCCGGTGAGGAAAATGAGTGTCGTCAATCCGACCGCTCCGGCACTTTCCCAATAGGGGATGGAGGAGGAGACGTTGTGACCCAAGTTTGGGTCGATGTTTCAGAGAACTCAATAATCAATATTATATATTATTATGTTATTTCATATAATTGTCATATATATATATATATATATATATATATATATATATATATATATATATATTGTATTTTATAAATACAAATGAAATGCCTTTTGTTAAAGCAAGAGACATGGTACGGAAGAATTTAAGATCATTGTCTACCCAATTTATCATCCATCCGAAGAGGAACAAGTCGCCACCGAAAACATTAGAAATTACATTGTTAATTGATTGACTTATCGATTAAAAAGTGAAAAATGAATTTTAAAATAATATCTAGAAACCACAAAGACCAAAATTGACTAGACGAAAACACGTGTTCCAAAAATCATTTTTGTAGTTGGGGTCACCTTCTAATCTTTATTTCGTAGGTATTTATTGTATCTTGACTTATAGCTTATATAAATATAAGCACCCGTATTACGACAGGGACGTAAAAACACAACAAGTAGCATTAATGTCACACCGTTATTAGCGGCTACCAGCACCGGAAGAACTCGTAAAACAAAAGAAATAAAAACGAGAAAAAATATATCCGTATTAAAAATATACGTAAAAACGTTAAACCATTCATGCCCGTTGCAACGTGTTAACGTGCATAAATTAGACCAAAACGTAAAACCCAAGGCAGTCGTTAAAACGAAAAATAGGGGTAGAAACGTTGAACCACATACGGATATTCCTATATCTTAATTCAAAATTTTATTTCGAAACGTAAAACAAAAAATTATAAAAATAAAAATAAAAAGTATATGGGACCAAAGATGAAAGTGAATAAAATGTTATGGTTAAATGTAAACGATGATGGAAGTGGTATTTTTAATATGATTATTATATATTATACATTTAATATAAATATTTAAATTATCTGTTAAACCTTTTAATTTTCTTCAGTATAAACTATTTTTAATTATCTAGTACACACACACACACATATATATATATATATTATGTTTAATATAATAAAAAGTTAAAAAATTAATATTTTGATTTGTGAACTGCAATTTACAATTTGTTGAATACTTTATTACATACAACATTTATTGTTCTATTACTAACCTTACCTTCTTTATCTAAAATGAAAAAAAGTTAAATTAACAAATTGACATAATTATAATAGATTTAAATTACATATTGTTATCTTTTATGAATAAGTTATATCCTTAATGAATTTAAATTGAAAAAGTTCATGAAACGACTTGAAACTCTCATTCCGTTTTACAATTTGGTATCGTAAAATAATACAAATTTTATGCAAATTGTTAACATACTTATAATTGTTTTATCTTTTTACTGGTAGTAGGAAACTAATATTAAAACACTCATGGTTTCAAATAACCTAAACCCATGCATAAAGGTACTATTAAATATACTTATAAGTAATAAGTAATAAAAAGTATTATAACTACTTAAAAAATATATTAGATGGAAAAAAATCTATATATCAACAACGATCATTTCAACATAATAGGTTTCATTGGATTTTTAGTTACTTTGTCGAATTGAGACTCGTGTTATATAAACCTTAATGGTAAAGTTTTAACTTATAAAATAAAGGTTCTTCAGCATTGTTATCTTATTTGACTACATCAAGACCTGCAAAAAATGAATCGTAGTTAATAGATATTATTTTATTTATATAAAAAAAGAAGAATAGAGAAGTGAACAATTTATTGAGTAGGAATTAAAAATTCAAAATCCATAAAAATAGAAATTGATTTGTTAAAAATAGTAATCAAATAAAAGCTTTCACCTTTTAAAACACTATTTCCCTGATATTATTTAAAAATTACCGAGAAATTGAAAACCTCAAAATTTTATGAATATGATTTGAAGTTAAAATGGAACCAAATGTAATAATTATAAACTTCAAAAATATAAAGATAATGAAAAATTAAAAAATTTGACATAATATCATGATTAGTAATTAACTAAAATAAAACTCCTTTGAGTTTTTAAAATTGAATTTCATATTTATTTTAAATTGTAGGTAGCTTGGAAAATGAAATTAATTATTAGTTATGATTTGGAGAAAAATAAAGAAACATATTTCAATTTTAATTTATATGTAAATAATAAGCATATATTTTAAGAAAGAACTATAAACTAATTCAATAATTGCCATGGGACTAAACATAATATTAAAAAATGACATGTGTCACAAATGATGTTTGTATGTTATAAATAGTAAGAAATATGTGTATATGTATGTAGGTGATTTTAGGTTATGTTGGGGAAGTGGGGGAGTTGAGGAATAGGTGAATAATTCTAACCTTAAAAATAACCTCATGAAAGTTTTGTAACCTCTCATTTTAAATGGTGAGGATTTAACAAGTGATGAACATAGATGTAAGAAGGGTTGGTTTAATGGTTTCTCGTTACATATAAAAGGTGGTGTTCTTAAATTTTAAAAAAGGAATTATAAAGAAACATAAATAAAGTAATTAAATAATTAATAGATAACGTAAAAAAATAAAGTTGAACCTCTCTTAAATTAAACGAACCGAGTTTATTTAACTCCTTGTTCCCTCAAAGAAGGTCATCAAACGATCAAATTAAAGCTTTAATTGACTTATAAATAATATCTAGATACCAATGACCAAAATTGACTAAACGAAAAAGTTCTAGAAATCGTATTATCTAATATTTATTTTGTTGGTATTTTTTGTATCTTGACTTTATAGTTTATATTCATTATTGCAGACCAAGGATGATTATAGATTTATAGGGTATTATTGTAGAGTTTTGAAAAGGTAAAAATATCTTAAATAATGTTTACGTAAATATCCTAAATAATGTTTACGTAAGCTATTGTTTTTTTCTTGTATGAACGGCGTTTACGTATGCATAATTAGTTAATTAAATGTGTTTAGAGGGGTGTGTAAGAAGGAAGTTCTCATGAAATTTCCCTTTTGGTTTGTTTGATTAGAAGTATTATACTCTCATTTTTCATATACACATTGGGGGTTGTATGTGTACATAGAAATATAGAAATTTTAAATACAAATTGTTTTCTTTTTTACATTCACAGTGTACAAAATGCATTTGATGAAAATCATAAAATCCTAATAGCAAATGTACATGAGAAAGACATGTCCTTGTATGGGTGACGCAACATGTAATGGGTGAATGTTGTTAGAGTTAGATGCACTATGTTACTTAACATTCAAAGCCGTAGGTGGGTTTAAAACAAAAGGGAGCACCTTGCTATCATGAAAATGCTAGCTGTTACCATAGTAGTCGCATGAATTAAAGCGGGAGTGGGACCCTCAATAACATCGGGTGACCAAGTGTGCGATCCAATCTGTGCAAATTTCTCATCAGCACTAATAAGATGTAAAATACAAATAAGAGCTATGGCAATCAATCTCATATCATGAGAAATTCAATATTTTATGGGGCCGCTAACACAAACAAAAATGATGGAAAAGTCTACTGTTTGGAAGAGAGTAAAACAACTCGAAATCCCAAAAGCTGATCCAAAATCACCTGCCCGATTGATAAGCAGTGGGCAAGCAAACTCATGAAACCTAAAAGAGAGAAGCCGTGGGGCCAGAAAAATGAAGAAGCAGTAAAAACCTAAGCACTCAAAGTCTGAGCCAAGAGCTTCTGGTCTCCCATCAACCCATTCACGGCTCAGAGTTTCGTCGAAAGAACGTTTCAGGATGCTTTAATGTCATGTTCTTTGCGGTTAAATAAATTCCGTTGGGAGTCAAGATTCTATTGAAAGGTCAGTAATCAAGAAATAGTTATTGGCGCTCTATGCACACTCAATGAATCTAGTCATTTAAAAGTAATTTTTTTAAATATAACAATATAATACTTAAATTAAGAAAATAAAATACTTGATTTTATCATATAATCATATAATAATATTTATAAAAGAAACAAGAAAGCATAGAACAATTATTTGCATGTAAAAAGTTTATTAAACTAGATAAAAAAATATAAATTATGACTATTCCTTTTTTTTTCTTTGTGTCTCGCCTAACTTAACTTTTAATTAATTATTAATATTAATATGAAATTGACAGCATGTCTTCCTTCGTCGATGATTCAAATATCTTCTCACACTTTCTCTTTTTTTCCACACGTCTTCCCACAATTTGGCTAACCCATTCGATAAAAACAACTTCATATTATTCAGTTTTTTCCGCTTCAAGTCAAAATGATTATTTGTGAAATAATGTTTATATTTTCTCTAGAATATATTCTAGTTATTCTAAAGTTAACACCGTGTTATTCACTTAGTTGTATTGTTAATATGTGTATGTTGTATGTTATCATGTGGGAATATAGTTGGATCAAGGAAATAGACTTGATATAGACGACTAACGCTATGTTTCTATAGTTTAGTAATTGAAAGGAAAGGAAAAAAAAGAATTAAGGAGAGAGAAGAAAAAACAAACTATATCAAAATATAATATAATTTTGTGTTCTTAAAAAACTAAAAAAAAATACTAAAGATTTATGTGTTTTCGAGTTAGAGGAGAAAATAAGGAAGCTTATAAGTTTATTACTATACTTATGTGTATCATAAATTATAATTAGGTTAGAAGAGTAAAAAACTAAAAACAGTAGATGGTAAAGTTATACTTATGTGTACCATAATAATAAGGGGTATGAGTTAGGGGATGTTTTAGTACTCGGGAGGGTCACCCGGGTCCAGGTTTGATTGTGATACACTCTGTTGTGCACGAATAACTTCGTTTACTTATTTATATCTAAGTATGCTTAGGAATACTATTATATGCAAACTTGAGCTCACTGACTTTATGTTGACGCATTTTGAGTATGTATTTCAAGTATTTGTTTGATTATAAGGGGGAGTCTAAACATTGGATTACAACTTTGAGAATATGATTACTTTTCTATTGAAGGCTCACTTTAGAAGAAGTGTACAAGAACCTAGAATAGCCACACAAGAAAATAATTCTAAGAAATAGACAATAATGACCCTATGTTCTTTGCCTATAACTCACTTATACACATGTTAAGTTGTAATAGAATGTACTTAATTTATTATTGTTCATGTAAACCAATAGCTTAATTTATTACATATATGGTTTCCGCTGTGTTTGTTGATATTCAGTCGTCACGACCATCCCTTTTTGTTGGGGTGTGACACTTACTTATGTATTTAGTTTGTACCTTATGTTTTATAGATTGTAGCTCACTTTGTTTTTTCTTTACTTTTTCATTTAACCCTATAGTTTTTGTTGTTTATATTTAATTCTAATACCTTTTTTATTTTCAAATTTGATCTCACATACTTTTTATCTTTTACAATTTTTTGTTTTAGTTCTCGGTTTAAACTTTCCGAGTCAACATACATGCTCATGCGTATGTGGTTTAATGTTTTTAAATCTATTTTTCTGTTTCACAGTTGCGTTGTGTAAAACACTTCGTTCTAATTTATACACATTAACACGTCGCAACGCACATGCATGGATAAAGTTTTTACGTCTATTTTTCGTTCTGTTTTATTTCTTTTGTTTTACGAGTTTTTTTTGGTGTTGGTGGTCGCTATCGACGGTGTGATATTGATGTTATTTGACACGATTTTAAGCTCCCACGCAACGCGTGGGTTTGAATACTAGTTATAACTATTTATAAATAAAAAGTGCCATATAAAATATTAAATATTTTGCTATTCTAGAACCAATAATAAACCATAGGGCGTAAAATGAACTATGTAAACACTAAAGGCGGCCAAAGCAAAGTCATCAAGACAACATTCAACAAGAACAAGATTCAAATCCTTTGACTTGTGCGTCAAGCCCAAGGATCAAAAACTTGTATTTATATTCATCTAATAACCTTCTTGACCAACAAGTAACAACTAATGGCTGGCCTTCAACAATTCTACTTCTTCCCTACGGATTTCCTCGACACCATTAAAGACCGCCCGTCTCTTCCTCTTGATGCCAAGGAAGACGAAGGTAAGTCGCGTAAAAAGATCAAAGTGTTACGCGATTCTGTTGAGAAGTTGAATGATAAGTACAAGAAGATGAAGATTTCTAGCGATTCTTTGCCAACAAGGGTGGTTCATCTCAAGAAATCGAAGAAGAAAATCGATATGTAAATTCGTCATCGTATCGTGGTTTGAGTGGTTGTAGTATGATGAGTTTTGTGTTAGAACAATGTCGTTTTTCTATAGTTTAATATGTTTTTGAACAAAATTGATCTCCCCTTCAATATTTATCAACTTATGTAAGGTAACACCATTAAATAATTGGAAATAAAATAGAAAAGCATCATCTTAAATGATTCAGCATATTCTTATTGTACATTTTAATATTTTATTGATTCTGGGAATAATGTATGTACATGTCATTAAAAATTTCTTATTTTAATAAATTTGACTTTTTTTTGTAAGTTATAGTCTTGAATATGTAATTATGTATAGATCAAACTAATTTTATATTTACATAGATATAAATATGTAATGTTGCTTTAAAAGTTAGATGTAGTGGTGCAAATTTAAATATGTGGGTGACATGTGCATAAAAATATAAGAGAATCATGTAAATGGTGATTTTACTGTTAGTTGTATCTCAAGACAACTTCCTACATGCACATACGTGACACAATGGTTGTGTACATACTTTAAGGAAATGTTTTACTAAATTTTATAACTTTAAAGAAAGTTCTAATATTTAGTTAACTTCAAACTCAAGTCACTTTTCTTCACTTTTGTTTTGTTTTTGAAGACAAGTAAGTTTTATAACGTTTTGTTTTGTTAAGTATTTTTATTTGTTCTGTTATTGACAAAATTACTCAATACATATATGTATGTGTTCTGTTTTGACGAAAATTCTAGAACAAAAGGCTAACTACTGTTTTAAGAATTAACAATCCAAACCAACCGGGGTGGATGAGACCGCTAGATCGCTTACTTTTACATGTTTGACAATTTGGACGTATTTTTATTTATAACCGCTTATCTTAAAATTTATAAATGATATATATAATTTATTATTATAATACATATAAATAACTATAAATATAAAAAAATACATAAAAATATAAAAAAAATACATAAGCAATAAAAATTAAACGGTTGGTTCGTTGACGCAATCAGTTTCTAGAAAAATTTATAGTTGTGTTACATAGTTACTTTAAAACCATAAAACATAGTTTCAACTTTCAAGATATATTAATAATATTAAGTACCAAAATATTCACCGAGGAAGCATAAACCATTTTAAAAGAAGCTAAATTTAGAAATTAGAAACAAAGAGAACCCTTTATACTCTAGAACTAAATTTCCAATCAAACTTATTGAGGTTTTGATAATTGATAAGTTTCATACTCTCTAATTCTGTGATTTAGTTCAAACAATGAGGTTTCTTTAACATAATGATTGTTTATGTAGTATGTAGATATGATTATCAGGCAAACTGGTTAAAACTTGAATCATGGGCAGAATCACAAGTATATGAGTAATGCTACACATTGTATAAATCAAGAAATTGAGATATTTGGACATAACACATTGAAATCCAACTGTTTTGTCTTCAAAAGATTCAAAATTCATCTGCACTGATCAATCTTATATGTCTGCAAGTATTCCTTCAGTTAGTAACAGAGTTATTCATACTCACCGACAGCAGCCGCCAGTAATTCTAGAAACTGGGATGCACACATGCCTTATAGAACTCGACGAGTATACTTTTGCCATGATCTTTCATATACCATTACAAATGGTGGTTTCCAGACGATGGTACCCGTTTTCAACATGGAGTTATTGATTGCGTTAAGAGGTAGCTCCTGTGGATTTGTAGTTATGATGCATTGAGTATGGATCTATCTTGAAATTTGATCTGCACATGTTAATCACTAAAGACTTTGCATCTGCACATGGATCTATCTTTATGAGGTCACTTCACACGTATTGGAAAATCAAAAAGTGGTATCAAAACCATCGCTTAATCGCGATATACCTTTCAATTACAGGTTTAAGTTAATTTCATACTGTCATCAATCACTTGAACAGATATGTAACATCAACTTATACATCATTAGCGACAAATGTCATAGATTATTATCTTATATCCTCAAAGATGAGTTCAAGAGTACAGGTAAACAAGAATTGTACAATAAAGCAAACATCATCTTCTTACATCTATACTAATCACCACATCCTTCTCATTCCTTCAACCAAGATTCTTGCATTTGCATCATCAACAGTAACATTTTCATTTTCATCACATTCGACGCATCTAAACATCGATTCCCACTAATCACTACACGAAAAAGACCCCTAAATCACAAGTAAACTGCAGGAATTCTAACATTTTACGCCAATTCGATCACGCGATAACAGAGATGAACAACTTACCCAAATTCAATCATCCCCTGTTGGGAACAAGGTCAGAGCTTTCTTCTCACCTGCAGGCTCAACATCATCCCCATACGAACTCCGCACCGGGGTCCCGACCATATGCACAGGCTGACTGTGCTGTCTACTCAACCCACCCGACCCAAAATGCCGATGAAGGTGATGGTGCATCTGCTGGTGGTGATGCGGTGGTTGCAGTGCAGAAACCGGCATATACGGCAAGAAAGTATCCGAATTCGGGTGCGATTGATGCAAGAAATGCGGTGGCACCGGCGAACTCGCGAACAAATGATCCGTCACCGGATCACCACCGGACCCAAATCCTCCGGCGACATTGCCACCGGAGGACAACCCCTGCATCCGCTTCAAATACAGCCTATACTTCTGCAAATGACTCGCGACATTCTCACGAGTCAACCCATCAACACTCATCAACTGCATTATCGTCTTCGGGACTGCGTTCTTGATCCCCAAATGAGCAACAGCATCAACGAATCGTTTATGGAGCTGTGGAGTCCACACCAATCGAGGGCGTTTTAGGGTTCTTGCGGGCTCATCGCCACCGATCTCCGACGAGTCAAACTCGCCGGAATTGGGCTGCGACGACGGCGTCGAAATCGCCGGCGGCTGCTGGTGATGGTGGTAGTGGTGGTTGTTGCTGTTGTTGGTGGGATTGTGGGAGCTTCCGATGTCGAAAGCGATTGCGAGATCAGGGGTGATTAGGGTTTGATTCAAGGGTATGAGTTCTTCAGGCTTTGGGAGCTGTTCTTCCCACTTTGAGAACCAATTGGATTCATCTTCTCTCATGATTGATGATCAAATCAAGAACCCAATTGCAAGATTTTGATGGGTGTTTGATTTGATGACTGTAATAAGCTTAAAGATTGAAGATTTGATGAGAGAGATGAGGGGATTGGGATGAAGGTGGGGTTGGGGGTGTGGGTTCAAGGTGGATTTAGTACTTGTTTCATGTTTTAAGGAGATTTTGTTACATGTTATATTCTCTTGCGATATCATTGTTTTCTTGTTTTGTAGTAATTATTTCAAGAATTGGGTGATGTAAAGTGGATTGGATTTTTGTACTTTTTATTGTTGTTTGAAGGCTAAATATAGTGGGAAGTGAATGATGATGTTCTTTATGTTTGCTTTCTGGATCACAATGATAACAATCCGCCCCTTGTTTCAGTCAGAATGAGTCCCCGGAACTCCGGGACATTGGCTTCCGCCAACAGTGAACTATTAAGGATCGCATCCCGCGCATATTCTACATTATAGCCTGCAACTGATTCAATGAGACTCGAAATACGTCGATAAAGATGCCAGTATGCTTGGATACGTGTATTGATGCGTATAGCGTTAGAAGCGGTCCTTAGTTTGGTAACACATGATGGAAGAGTCGACAACGGGTTCAATCAGGGTGTGCTAGGTTTTAAACAGCTTGCCTGAAGCATGCCTAGACGTGAAGCGACGCGAGGCTCAAGCGAGGCCGACTTAGTAGTAGTAAAGGGGAAGTAGAGAACTTGGGGCCCCAAAAAAACCAAAGGTCCTTTTTTTTAAAATTGTAAGGCATAAGTCTAAAATGGGTTCTTAGGTAGGTTGTTTGTGATTTTTTAAAGTAGGAATACCAAATATCCAGATGCATCGAACGACCAATTAGGGAAGTTGAGCAGAGGACAAAATAATAGATTATATGTCTAGACGTCCGGTAATAAGCTTATCACTTCTGTTAATTGCTAGGATCCTGTTAATTGCTAGGTTTCTGTTAATTGCTAGGTTTCTGTTAATTGATAATATGTTTTAAGAAGGTTTTGTTACAAGTTATATAATGAACAGGGTATAACTAATAGTTCAATGTAAAATCAAAACCTAACAAACAAATCTTGTTGTTCAAATATGTTTCAAAACATAAACGAAAAGGGGTTGATTAAATAATAACAAAAATGGAAAAGGACCTTAATTTTTTTTTTCGCTTAGGGTCTCAAAATGATTGAGCTGGCCAAGAGGCTGGGTTTTGGCTGCTGGAGACGCAAGGGGAACAAGATGGAGCCGATGGGACCTTGAGGTGCTTGAGAGGTATGAAAAAGAGCTTGAGACGTAGGTATTCATGTAACTTGAAGAGATTTTGTGTACAAGGAAATTGTGCATATAGGTTTTTAGGTTGTACATACAGGTTATTTATCTATTAAATAACTTATACCGCTTAATTATCTCTAAGTTTTAAGTATGTGATGATAGAAACGTATGAGAAACATAAAAAATTTTTATAGATGCCTTGTGCCTTGGCTTTAAAAAGCAGTGTTGTGCCTAGCTCCTCGATTGAGGATCCTATTGCCTTGGTTAACCTAGCACTTATTAAAACCAAGCGTGTGTGGTCATAGGTAGCGATCAGGTTAACTCATACCCTAAACGTCATCATATCATAATAAAACAGACTAAAATTATAGTAAACCGATACTGCTACAAGTAATTCATTCATAGAATCAAATCCCTTACGGAGTTGGTACATTATTGAAAAAAAAAAAAACACGTGTTTTGGCTTACAAAAACTAGTTAACTATGAGAAATTATTCTAGGAAACAACATTCAAGCTCAATCAATTCTCCTGATGAAATTCTGAATGAATGTAGATAACTAGAAACCAATGTCTCATGAATAGTACAAATTCATCTTTTTTACCCCTTTCCGCGCGATCAAAAACATTTCCTGTGCACAATCGAAGGTCCAGATTCGTCATACTCAGCCTTCGCGATCCACATCTACAACAATCACATTCAAAAATAACCATTAGATTCGCGTTAACTAGATTAAACAGATATCAAGAAAACGAATAACAACCCACCTGCTGGAAAGTGCTAAGCGATGCCAAAATCGAACCTCCAATCCAGACACTGTACTTCCTCTCGGGTGGAGCCACGACCTTAATCTTCATGCTGCTCGGGGCTAAAGCGGTAATTTCCTTACTCATTCTATCAGCAATGCCCGGGAACATAGTAGTTCCACCACTAAGCACAATGTTCCCATACAAATCTTTCCTGATATCCACGTCACATTTCATTATCGAATTATAAGTCGTTTCATGAATACCCGCGGCTTCCATTCCAATCATAGATGGCTGGAAAAGAACTTCAGGACATCTGAACCGTTCAGCACCGATTGTGATCACCTGCCCATCGGGTAACTCGTAGCTTTTTTCCACTGCAGAGCTAGTCTTAGAGGTTTCAAGCTCCTGTTCGTAATCAAGTGCAATGTAAGCCAGTTTCTCTTTCATATCTCTCACAATTTCTCGTTCAGCACTCGTGGTGAATGAGTAGCCTCGTTCGGTGAGAATTTTCATTAACGCATCAGTCAGGTCACGACCCGCAAGGTCCAAACGCAATATGGCGTGTGGGAGTGCATACCCTTCATAAATGGGTACTGTATGGCTCACACCATCTCCAGAGTCCAGCACAATACCTACAAAATACACAATTAATAAGCCGAAAGTCCAAAAGGTCTTACAGCAGGTTGGGTAACAGGTCGAAACGGGTTGCTTTTTTGTTAGCATCAAGATTGTAACTAATTAACGCGTTAATTCTGATTATAATAGTAATCTAAATGATTATATATAATAAAATGATTTAAGGAGATGATATGCATTATAAATAGATTTTAAATGAACACATCTGAGATCTGACCCATACCTCTCTAGCTAATCTTTTTATTTGACCCGTTTAAAATAAAACAAAAACTAAACGTGTTGCTTTTTAGTTAGCGTCAAGATTATAACTAATTAACGCGTTAATTCTGATCATAATAATAATCTAAATGACTAAATATAGTAAAATGACTTAAGGAAATGGTATACTAAAAGTCTTTAAGTGACCCCATTTGACCCATTCCCCTATAGCTAATCTTTTTTATTTGACCCGTTTAAATAAAACAAAACTAGGATTGACCCGTTTATAACTAAACGGGTCAACAATTAAAACATCTAGTTTTTTGGTAAATGAGTAGACGAGGGACTAACCAGTCGTACGACCACTGGCATAGAGCGAAAGAACAGCTTGAATTGCAACATACATAGCCGGAGCATTAAACGTCTCAAACATAATCTGAGTCATCTTTTCACGATTGGCTTTCGGGTTAAGTGGCGCTTCAGTAAGAAGAACCGGATGTTCTTCTGGAGCTACACGAAGCTCGTTGTAGAACGTGTGATGCCAAATCTTTTCCATATCATCCCAATTATTCACAATACCATGCTCAATCGGGTACTTCAATGTAAGTATACCTCTCTTCGACTGCGCCTCATCACCAACATATGCATCTTTCTGCCCCATCCCCACCATAACTCCAGTGTGTCGTGGGCGCCCAACAATGCTCGGGAACACAGCTCTCGGGGCATCGTCCCCAGCAAAACCAGCCTTCAAACAATAACACAAGATCAATATAAACGTGAGCAACCGCGGTCAAGAATCAAGATATTGATCTTTATTCAAAACTGCAAACAGTTTCATACCTTCACCATTCCAGTTCCATTATCGCAAACAAGCGGTTGAATGTCTTCAGAATCAGCCATTTTTCACTCCTGTAGACAAATAACAACATGATTGTTCATCTACATTACTAGTAACATATCGCGTGTAAATCGCGTTAAATGATCAAACAAATTTAGTAATCTGCATTCAAGATTGCCATAAGAACGTCTTCATTGAACATAGTATCAACAAATTGGATCAAATCAAACATAAATGACAAGAATTGAAAGATAACTGACGAATTGGAATCCAATTTCATCATTACCAGAAACAATGGCTGTTTAATTTGAACCCTAATGCTAATGCAGGTGGGATTCTTCAAAATTAACTAATCAGTAAACAATTGAACGACGATTCAACCATACAAAATCATTCATCAACAATAAAATCGATCAGGCACCACGACAGAAGAATCAAAAGGGTCTCAAGAATCACAATAATCGAAACTGATAACATTGTAACCGATGTTTGCAGATCATCACATCAAAAACGCACAAATGTACAACAGATCAACGGCATTAACACAATCGATTCACAAAGATCTATGAACAAAACTGAAAACCCACAAGGGAAATCGTAGGAAATGAAGAACATATGATGTAAATGAACCAAATTGGGTTCAAGAACACTAACCGTTGAAGTTGAAATTCAAGAAAAAGATTGATCTTTTGGGATCGAAAGAAAGGGTGTGGGTTGGTTTAAAAGAAAAGGGTTGATGGAATGAAATTCGGGCGATGTGGACGACAATCCGTTGGTTGAAGATCTGAATATTATTATTTATAGGGGGAAAACAGGTGGTATGTATGTGTCGAATGTTATGCCTCATTTGGCGATCTTGAATACACATTGTGTGGCTTCGGTCTTATGATTGTTCTTGGTGGTTTCTCTTCGATTTTGGATCAATTTGGTGTCGATTTTGTTAAATCGTTACACAATTGTCGTATAATAATGACGCAAATATTTGTGATTATGTTATAGAATTTGAACATAAGTAGGTTGGTTCAAACGATACGCGTCTCGTTCGACACGTTACAAAACTAGGAAAGGTCCGTAATAGTGTTTTAGAACTGTGAATTTCGCTCAAGCGAGGCTTAAGATCAAGATCTTTAAACCTAGGTGCTTTAAATAACTTTGCTTCTAGTGGGACAATGAGACAGTGGACCGGTACTACTTGGGGACAACTTGATATGTTTGAACATGCACATTGTTGCGTGGCAATAAAAGTAAAAACCTTCAAAGGAACAACGAGTTTGTTGTTTGTTGGCCAGTTGTTTCATTTGGTTCCTAGCCTTATGTAATGAGCGTTTAAGCAAATTGGTCGCTTGTTGTTTTTATGTCATCGTCTTATGATCTTATCTAGTGTTGTTACATTGGTCTCATGAGGGATGTAAGGATGTTCGAAGGTGGTGAAAACCATAAAGTGTCTGAAAAGGAATCATTAGGGTGGAACTTTATGTTGTACTACCACGTTCCTAAGCATAGGCAACTAAACCATGAGGTGGGTTGTTCATATACCATAGATCGTAAATTAGTAACTCGCAAATGACTCGCCACTTCCTTTATTTCCCTAACAATAAATAATCAAAAGTTGAGTGATAAGCATACAAGGTTCCACCTTAGACTCTTGATAGATCAAACAACTTTGTTTTCTTTTTCTTTTTTGAAGGTCATCAACACACATATATATTATCCTTTGCATGACTTGTAAACCGCCCAAAGTTACACCCCGTAACGTTAATTTTCGGTTACGTTCACAACAATGTCCTCGTCATGCTTCCACGCGACAATCGGAAAGACTAACCTTGCTCGGTGGTAATGACCAAGTGTTACAGTCCATAACTTATTTTTCTTCATTTTTTCATGCTAACCTCTCAGTTCGATTCCAACCAGGGGCTTCTCCTTAGACCCCACCACTAGGGGCACCGCCCCAGCTAGACCTTGTTATCTTATGATGTTGTTATCGAAAGTTTAGTGTATTACACGTGATCTTTATATTTTTGCTTTGAGTTTATATTTTCACTTTAGAATGTTTATTTTTTGTTGCTGATCGTTTAAATGGTGAATACAATCAAAACATTACATAATCACACAACTTATTGCTTTTATAATAGCCTAAGGTTGATGTGTCTTCTTTTCAAACATTGTATAAATCCACAATTCAGCTGTGTTTTGACCTTTCTCTATGTGACAAGATAATCAGGCAAGGATGTTATCGCTGTATAATAATATAACCATGCAAGATATATAATCACTTGATATATGCAAGATAAAAACACACATTTAATTAGGTGATTCCCTAACTACAACCTATAAACAAATGATCAATCAAGGTGACTATATTTCGCGTATAACAATCAAGCAAGATATAACCAAAATAATAACAAGAATATTCAATAAATTACATAGTTATAAAATCCTTGTATTCGAACATAAGTGGAGAATCATACAAATTATTAATCCTACTATCATATTATAAAGAAGAGTCATACGTCATATACTAATAACTTCATACTTTTCGCGGGCCTTTTCAACTTTATTTTTAATTCCGCCTCTATATACACATATTTTTATATTTTACTTCATTTACTTTTTCTCATAATTTTGGTTATTCGAATCTACCTGAATATGAACTGTGTATTTAGTTTAAACAATTTCAAATTCGAATAACCTCACTCAATCAAATAACTCGAAATCCGACCCAACAAATAACCTAGGCTTAACTAACACATAATTTAATGACAAACGTTTGATTTTTAATTACTGATTAGTTCTAAAACAACTTTATTACTCTACAAGACAATCAAGTATCACATTTATTTTGGATGGAGTTGAGATAGGTAAAATTTTTGAGTCAATATATAATTTGATAAAATACATAGCTATCCAATTATAACAATGAATTAACAGTACTTATAGGTGTAAAGTAAATGCGTCTTTCCTCATGAGACCTCAAGTCTCATTGTGAACAAAATGTGTAGATTTAAAAGGGTGTGAAAGTTAGCCATTCTAAAATATATTAACGGTTTTCCCTAAACTTAAACATACATTTTAAACCGCCCTTACGTGATAGAAGAAAATAATTAATATATACAATTTTGATCAAAACTTGTATAATAAAGGGTGAATATTCCCATAATAAAAGTCTACATAAAATACGAGGACCTTTCTAATCTGTTTCTTAATTTGGTTTTGTTAGAACTCAGTGAACTCCTAGCAATAAGGACTGGTTGACCTTTTCATTTTGTACAAGAACACTGTCACTCAAAAGAAACATCGGAAGCTTTTCTTTAATTAGCTAGTAATAAGTTACTAAATATAGTAAAAAGAAGGTTGAACCCGAATATGACGATATTGTTTCACTTAGTAATTGCATATAAATATCCACTAATACATGTTTACAGTTCAAAACAATCACTTGTTTTTCATTCTGCATACATCCAACCAATCAATCATGGCAAACCCTGATTTATTGTCGATAATATTCACTTATCTCATCGTTTCCTCGCTTTCTTTGATCATTACATGCAATGCTGATGCATCTGGTACGCACGATATCTTGGTTTTTATTGTTTCAAGGAAGCGAATATGTTAATTATCATTTTGTCAACATTTATCATTTGTGTTATCTATGCATGTGTATTGTTCATATGGATGATGTATATGCTAATCTAAAAGACATGAAGGTGAAAATTTAAGTTAAATTTTCTAAAGAATTGAAAATTTGTTTCAAGAATGGCAAATTTCTTTATATCTTTTTAAACATCCAAGTAACTACACCACCAAAAGGGTAAAACTTCTGTTACCTATGTTCACCATCTCCATAGACATTATGCTACTCAACTAAGTGACACTAACAAATATGTTCATATTTACGTATTGTATTCGTCACATATTGCAAATCCATAAAAACAAACAAGCGTACCCAGTAAAACCACTTACTCAAAGGTTGTTTGCATGTTACTAATCCTTTTAGAATTAAACATGACTCATGCAGCCGACCATGAATTTAGCTACGAAGAAGGGTCGCCAAATGGGCCAAAGAATTGGGGATCTCTTAGTGCAGATTGGAAAACTTGCTCGAGTGGGAAATCACAGTCTCCTATTGATATCGACACGAAAAAAGCACTAGATCAACCAAATGATTTGAAAAAGGCTTACAAAGAAGCTCCTGCCAAGCTCTTCAATAAAGGCCACAACATTCTGGTATGCTCACTAATACTTAAAAAGCACACGCGTTACAAGTTACATATCGATACATCTTACCATTATCGTCGTTATTATTGTTTCAAGTTTTGTTTTTTGTTAGGTTCAATGGCAAGGAGATGCAGGAGGAATAGAAGTAAATGGTACAAGATACAAGCTAATTCAATGCCATTGGCATACTCCTTCTGAGCACACTATTAATGGGAAGAGGTATGCGGTTTTCTAGCAAGTGTTATCATCTTCATATGGAGACATTCTTTTGATCAAAATGCGCGCCTATAATTGACAATGCATGCTTTATATAGGTATGCTGCAGAACTACATTTTGTTCATAGCAATGACAAGCACCTAGCAGTTCTTGGTGTTCTTTTTGATGTTGGAGACTCTGATCCCTTTATCGAAAAGGTACTTGCTTTCGCGCTTTAGATCTGTAACTCAAGTACAATGAAAGAATAGTTGATGTGTGCTAAACAAACAATTAATATGAGCAGAAATCAATAACTTCTAATATGGATAAAGTTAGGTGTGTTTCATGTTCCATTTGTTTTATAAATGTCTCGATCAAAATTACTTTATGCTCCACAATTACATATATATGTCGATCACGTATGTATCTATTTATATATGCAAACCTGGTGCACAAGGTTCCTATATGTGTAAGGTCTAGGGCAGTGGCGAACCCAGGATTTCTTTTCATTGGGGGCGGAATTTTTTTAGGGATGGTATCTGTATCATTATATAATAAAAATTTTCAGTCCAGATAGGTTGGATCAGGTCGGGTCATAATTAAATTTTAAAACTTCTATTCAAAAGTGTATAAATCATAAGCTATAAATTTATAATTGAAAATTTGAAATTTGTAATCTTTTAAATCCAAGTCCATTTTGTTTAATCTCTACTCAAATAACCATTGAAACAATAAAAGTAACTATATAAAAACATTAAAACTCTCAAATACTCAATAATTATACCTCGGTGCGGCAGCCGGAAGTGGTGATCGAAAAAGCGATAGCCAGAATTAGCGGCGTAGTGATTGGAATTGAAAATTTTTAATTGGTTATATGTCAAATATTGGGTTTAGAACTTAATTAGGACTATGTCTAATATTGGTTTTAAAACTTAAAAGATTAGAAATTAACGGGTGGTTGGGGATGATTGCAAAATTTTATGGGGGGCGGTCGGAATTTTCACATATATATAACACTAAAAAGATTTTAGGCCCCTCTCCCTAAAACCTGGGTATGCCCCTGGTCTAGGGGGTGTTGGGCCACTTTGGCTTTATGTATACACCCTTACCCTATAATTCTTTAAAATGTTGTTTTCATGACTTATACTTGTGACCTCGAGAGGTCACATGACTGCAACCTTACCATGCATTAGTCTAACGTCCACCCCTATATCTATGTATATGTGCAATTTGTTCAATTTGGTTACTTAATGTATGCAGATGACTGCCAACAAGTTCAAAGGGCTTGATGCCAGTGGAACTGATTTGGGGACAATAAGTGCAAGTAGCACAACTAGCGGTAGCAAAAAGTACTACAGATACGGTGGTTCTCTCACAACGCCACCATGCTCAGAGGGCGTCACTTGGACAGTTGCAGACACGCCTAAAACAATTTCAAAGGACCAAATCAACTTGCTGAAAGGGGCTGTTGATCATGTAAGTCTTGTTTTCCTTCTGTTTCAGACATTTTGATCAACATATCATGATATCGGTCCATTATTCATGTCGCTATATTGGATCATTATAGTGGTGTTACAATTAGAGTTCAGGTTCAATTCACTTAGAGGTGATTAATTAACAATCGTATAGATTAATTAAATAATTCCTGTTTGGTTAATGTTCTAGGAATATCAAGAAAATGCAAGGCCTGTTCAAGAACTTAATGGAAGAACAGTCACACAATTTGAAGATAACGCGTAAGCTCTCTTATATACTATTCATTAAATATTATACATTCATATTCATGTTTAAAACAATAACAATATGCCCCACATACGTAAGTAGTCAATACAACCGATGTGGGATTGACAAGTCTCATACGTACGTACAACCTTACGATGGTTTCAGTCCGTATCAATATGATACATAAATAAGATCAATATATGTAAAAGAAGTAGAATCTGCTAAATGTGAAAACTAAAACTGTTTTAGTTTTTTTAGAATTTATTACATCAACTTATTAAATTTTGATTATATCATATGCGTCATTAGATATTTAACGAATAAATTCGAAATCTTTTAGCTAGATAATATTATGATTAGAAAGATTTCGTTAATAGTTGTTATGTGTTTACGATGGATTTGCAGAGGCTCAACAGGAGATATGGGTCAAAGTGGAACGGTATCATCATCAGTACTACAGCTATGGAGTGGAGTCATCATCTTAGTTCAATTTTATATTTTGTTTTTGTTTTAAGTGGTAGCCTTTACGTGATTTAGGTTTTGGTTTTTGGTTCTTGTTTCTCGTTGAAATAAAATAAATAACAGAAATAATTTAGTTATGTTCATGTCACGTATTGTATTTCTAGATATTATTTACTAGAAAGTTGTGCATTTACGATTGGAAAAAATAGCCGCAAGTTTTATGATGTAAATAAATAGCTGTTAATTTTGCGACTTATTTGAGACCGAAATCACATCGATTGCAACATTAATGATTGCAATCAAATCGGTCACAAAACATTCGCAAAGTGTGCGGCTTCAAGCATAAATCAGTAGAAAAAAACAAAAAACAAAAACTAAAATTGTAAATAAAATTTTGTCGAAAAACGGTTACAGATCTCAATTGGTAGATGATGGATTTTAAGCTAAAACCCTCTTAAGAAAGCCTTGATTCTAAGGGGGTAGGGGACACTTCTTTTCCAATCCTTATGAACTTCCTATCCCACCCAATTAAAACATATCATCTTATTCGAAACCTCAACTACCCTCAAGGCTTGCACCACTTCTTTTTCAACCTATTTGAATCGTCATGTTTAAATAATATTTAAAAGCATTAAACATATTGATTTATTTAAACTAAACAAAGATTATAAAGTTAATAATTAAAAAACCTAAAATAACAAAATTAAATAAAAACACAAAATCAAAAAAATATAAAAAAACCCTAAAAACACAAAGCCCATCCTACTTCATGGCTACTTCATATTTACGTTGAAGTTTTATTGATAAGTACAATTCTGGCAAACTCTCATGCTTCTTTGTACAAGTTTTGATATTGTGGTCGTTTTGTTTTTCTGGCATCATTGTTATCTCCATTTCATCTCATTTAATTTTTGTAGAAGTTTTGTGAATTTTGTTCAAATTCCGCACCTATTAAGTAAGCACCGCACCTTGTGTTCTCGCTTGGTCTTTTACCACATCACATGCCTCCAAATGGGTGAAACCTTTCTTTTCATACGTTGTCGTGCATTCCTTCAACGCCTTCTGAATTATATCAACATCCGTGATTCCACTAGTCCATCGTTGGTGCTACATATCTTTAAGATAGTTAATAATGACTTAAAATATAATTATACAACTTAAAATAAAATAGTAGAAGAAAGTTTAAGAAATTATAGATGTATAAGTGGTAAAAAATGTGTTTATTTAGTGTTAAAAAGTTATTATTAATTTTTAAAAATGTTGCTGATGGTAACTTTTAACGGCTATACAACCATTCTCAACAGTCACCTCATTGGCTTCGAGCACGGATTCGTGAACCTTCAACCCAACCCACCCACCTTACCAACGAGACTTGCTACGGTGTATCCGCCCAAGCCACCCTCACTACCGCAAGTGCCCCCTTTTGCCTGATAGTTGTGGGTAGTGATACCATGAACTCTGTAATTTAATGCCACGTCAAAGGGACATTCTGGTGGTTAAGTAGTGTGTGTTACAATTAAAATGTTGATATTCAAATCCTTCAAGATGCATGTTGTTGTGTATTTATCCTAGAAAATCTCGGATTTGTTGCTAATGAAAAACACCATGATTTACTTGATGGAATATTAAGGTGGAAAGTTGAATTAGGATGTCTATATTAATTGACAGCATAAACTCAATCATACAGGGAACACTCATACTAAAAATTACATTGTATTCTTATGTGTTGTGACAAACCTTGTCCGGTGCTCAAGAACTTTCCATGCATCAATCAAAGAACAACATATCAATAACAATGGAAAACTCTTTATGTTTCTCACTAACTTACAAAAAAAAAAAAAAAATTCCGGTGCAAACCCGACTGACATCATAGGATTCGTTAAAAAACATAGGAGAAATGTTAAAGCAAAAGCGATTTATTATGCTAACTTAGAAGCAGTGATGTTACATCTCACATCGGTTTGGAAGGGGAACAAAAGTTTCCTTATATGAGGCTTGATAAATTTCTTATTAATGTTTTAAAATCGTGAGTAGCGGGCACCTGATGGCGTGCCGTTTGTTAAAACGAGCAATAATTGGTACAATGCTTAGGCTGTTGAAAAATAGTAGCAGTGCTAGAGCCAGGCCATTGTGTTAGTGAGGATGTTGTTCTTTGATCTGTTTGTCGAGACTCGATCAAAAGTAAGTTAATAAATTGGTCTTACTACCTTTATTATATACATGTAAGTAAGGTCGTCTTCACAGGGAATATGTGGAAAGTGCTTAACAATATGACTCAATTAACGTAAAGACACGAACTTTAAGATTAAAAATCAAAACTTTGCATGAGTTAATGATCACACGTGCATAAAACAAGAAACTTTCAAACGAATTTACTTAAATAATAGAAAACGATCACTTCTAGATTCTCAATAATACAAGATCAACAATTATATGCTCCAACTAAGGTTTGCCAAGACCTAATTCTAAAGACTTTAAACTTTTTGTTTAGCGTAATAACAAAGGATCAAACTTTTAAGAGTCGTTCATTCACAAGATTACTAATTCGTTTATATCAAGTTACTTCTCAATTTTATTGAGTTCACAATGCAAGGAAACCGAAAACTTGTAATTTCAACAAGCAACTTTATTTATAAACGAATCTTTTAACTTAATCAAAGCATCGAAGTACATTCAATAATCGTTGTTCAAAAAACCCTAATAGAAATACATAGCAATTCTTACTTAACATAATCGATTCTCCCAGAAGTAATCACGCACGACCTAGCCACACATCATCTTGTTGAGTTCTTGAATCTCGAGTTGGATGATGGTTAATGATGATTTGGAATGAGCTGGGAAGCTTGAAAAGACCAAAAAACTCCTTGAAATCACCTATATTCGACTGGGAACAATTTCGTTTCAATTTGGGTTAGATAGATTTAAATAAACTTGAACATCCATCAAATCTGGAGGTTGTTGGTGACCCGGCGTGTGATACGCCGGCCCTGGGCGTATCATACGCCCAACCCTGCTCTCCGACGCCCAACTTTTTGTTCTTTTCCCCAAATATGTCCATAGATCCATATGTTGACCGGCGTATGATACACCCATACCTGTCGTATCATACGCCAGGGTGGTCTTCATTGTGTCTTTTTTGTAACTTCTACTATTTACCACCTCAGTCCTCGTATTTTCATGTTTTGCTTATTTTCTTCCAAAATATGTTTTCTTTAACTCCAATCACCTACAAATCAAAACACAAACAAAGTGAACTTGTTCTACAATAATCATAATGTAAAATCGTACATTTAGGTTAATTAAACCCTGAATTATTACCACGCGATCATTCTTCCAGTAGGGTGGGAGGATGTTACATCCCTCATGGAAAGGAAAACAAAAGTTTTCTCATATGAGGTTGGATACCTTCCCTATCAAATGCGTCGACTGTCAAAGAATATAATATCTGGTATGACGTTTGGGCTGCTACATTTGAAGAAAAAGACCAAGTATTCATCATAAACCAAGTCTGTTTCTAAAGTCCAAGTTCAAATATATACTTCTTAATCAACTTTAAAGACCTCTGAGATAACCTTTAAAAGCCTATTGGTCATCAGGTAGACAACATGGATGCCTGATCTCTTAAAGCTTAGTCTCTCAATCAACCGAAAAACGAAGACCTCACACCTACATGGACAAGAGCTAACGTGAGAGATGTCCAATCAACCTATGACATAACATGTCTAAGTTGTTTAACTATAGAATATTCAGAATGATAAGTCACTAACTCATTCACTAACTCATAAAATGTTGGATACATGACTACATTACTCACTTAAAGCAACCTATAAAAACCCTGTCCGTGCCAACTAGACAAGTGGATTCGTCAATATAAACCAATGCTCAAAGGTGATACAAGTAGTAAATTACAACTCACTAGCTTCTTAAGAAACACCAATTCGTATGATCCTTGAGTGGCCTAATATTGGAGGGTGGTGTAATTGAATCATTCATTACCATTACAATATCTAATTTGATTCAAGACAACACACATACTTTATTATTATCTTCTGTGTGACATTTTTGATCTCTCATTCAACATAAACCCACATTTTTGTTAAGATGTTATTAGTCTAAATGTTCACCCAAAACCAACAATTTCTATGTAATATAAAAGATAATCACAAATTAATCAACAATGATTACAGCATATTGTATCACACATTGTATGTTTGCAACCGGCCGGCCACATATCACGCATAACAAAATCATGAACATCATACCTTTCTAACAAACATATAATAGATTGGAAAAAAATTTCTTTGATGTTTTTTAAATCTCTCAAAGTTACACTATAAGTGATAGAATAACATAATCAAAACAATAATTATGATCAACAATATAATGTACAATTGGTTACAATGTTTCTGAACTATCCCCAATGACTCTTCTTATTTCTCTTTTATTCAAAGTCCATTGTAATCTAAATTTGGGCTTATTTTAGAACTCAACGAACTCCTAGGCTCCTAGCATTAAGGTGTACTAGACCTTTTCCTTTGTACAAGGACACTGTCACTCAAAAACATTGGTACCCTTCCTTTAATTAGTTACTAATCTTATACCAAATATAGTAACAAAAAGGTTAAATCCGAATATGGTGACATTGTTTCAGTTAGTACATGCATATAAAGATCCACTCATGCATGCTTATTAGTTCATAATTCACAAACACAATCACTTGTTTTCGATTCTACGTTCATCCCAACCATGGCAAACCCTAATCTATTGTCTCTTATGTTTACCTATCTCATCGTTTCATCGACTGCTTTGATCATGACATGCAATGCTGATGCATCGAAAGGAGATCATGAATTCAGCTACGAAGAAGGGTCGCCAAGTGGACCAAAGAAATGGGGATCTCTTAGCGCGGATTGGAAAACATGCTCGGATGGGAAATCACAGTCTCCTATTAATATTGACTCGAAAAGTGCAAAAGATCAACCAAATGACTTGAAGAAGGCTTATAAAGAAGCTCCTGCTAAACTTTTCAACAAAGGCCACAATATTGTGGTATGCTCACCAATACTTCATATGCACACGCGTTACATGTTACACATAAAAGACAATCGTTAGAGGTTTCTAGATGTGAAATTAGATTTTAGTGGTTTCTAGATGTGTAACTCGCTACTTGAGGTAGCGGACCAAACTTTGAATCGGATGGTGTTGCAAACAGACTCTAGACTCCACTAATGTGGCAAACAGATTCACTGAGGTGGCATGCTAACTGACTCGGTGACAAGTGGCTGAGGTGGCGTGAATGTGACCAGCGGATTCAACGTTAGAAAAGTTAGAGTCCATTGCTTAGGGTAGCGGATCATCTAGAAACCACTACTCTTTTAGTTCACACTAAAAACCGCTAACAACTGTCTAAATCCCTTAGAAATTAAAAAAGATCTATATCTTACCATTTTCGACTATATTATTGTTTCAAATGTGTATTGTATTAGGTTGAATGGCAAGGCGATGCAGGAGGAATCGAGGTGAATGGTTCAACATACAAGCTAGTTCAATGTCATTGGCATACTCCTTCTGAGCACACCATTGATGGGAAGAAGTATGAAGTTTTGTAGCAAGAGCTATCATCTTTCATATAGACATATTCTTTTGATCAAAATGTCTAAGATTCACCTTGCATGCTTTATACTAGGTATGATGCGGAACTACATTTTGTTCATAGCAATGACAAGAAACAACTAGCCGTTATTGGCGTTCTTTTCGAAATTGGAGAGTCTGATCCCTTTATTGAAAAGGTATTTTTTTTTACTTTCTCTCGAACCAAATCTTTATAGTCGAAGGGTCATCAAAAAGTTATTTTCTCTACCAATTACAACTAAGTGGTCTAACATATCTTGAGACCATTGTCCATAATTTAAAAACACAACATATATTTTATTGCAAATTGTCCTCTATAATTAGTATAACCCAACACTCTATGCGTGTGCACGCACGTATATATGCAAATACTTTAAATTTGTTTTGATTTTTTTCATGTATATAGATGACTGAGAGCAAGTTCAAAGGGCTCGATGCCGATGGGAGTGATTTGGGGACAGTAAGTGCAAGTAGCACAACTAGCGGTAGCCAAAAGTATTTTAGATACGGTGGTTCTCTCACGACTCCACCATGCTCGGAGGGTGTCACTTGGTCAGTTGCAGAAAAGCCTAAAACAATTTCAAATGACCAAATCAACTTGCTGAAAGGGGCCGTTGATCATGTAAGTCATGTTGTCGTTTTTGTTTCAAATTTTCAATCAAAATATGATTATGGCATCCATTATCTGAGCGTGTTGTACAGTATATTGTATCAATATAGTCACGATTTTTTATATACTTTCCTGTGTTTTTGGTTAATCTTGTTGGGTTAATCTTCTAGGAATTTCAAGAAAATGCAAGGCCTGTTCAAGAACTTAATGGAAGAACAATTACCCAATTTGAAGACAAAGAGTATGCTCTTTATACTACTTATTCATTATATATAATCTATTGAAACTCCACTCAATGTCAATAACTTTGTTATGATCAGTGAGATTTATTGTTGTTATTGTTGGTTGAAAATAACTTGTTGGTTTCAAAATGATCATTAAAACTTATTGGGATTCTTTCATGAAATCAGATTTCTATGTTCAGTAGGGATCATATCAATAATAATATGCATGTGTTTATGATGATTTTGCAGGGGCTCAGGAGGCGACCACAAGGGCTCAGGGGGCGACACAGACCACAGTGGCTCCGGGGGCGACACAGACCACAGTGGAACAGAATCATCATCACCGTCATTATCACCATCGTCACCATCATCATCGCCACCATCATCATCACTACTACAACTATGGAGTGGAATCATCGTCTTCGTTCAATTTTATATTTTATTTTTATTTTAAGTAGTAACATTTGCATGATTAGGATTTGGTTTCCTGTTCTTGTTCGGTTTCAGCATGACTCTTTGAAATAAAACAAGAATAATAATTTAGTTATTTTGATATTGGTATCTTATTATATATGTATAGTCAAAGGGATATTAACTAAGTGAACAATTACCTCAACAACATAATCAAATGGCAATGACTCAATGAGAATGATGGAAAGTGCATGTTAATTCATCAAGCTATTTGGAACTTGAGACAGGCATGGTTAAGCTCTAGTTGAGTTTCAACAATCAAGTTTTAAGTCGAGTTGAACTCGAGTTTGTCGATGTTTGAGTCAACTTAATTACTCGTCACCTGACACGAAGAGAGAACATGCTAAGTGAAGAAACATATAACTTTCTTGCAAGTCAAAATCGAATTTTGAAACCATATGCAATTTAAAACTTTAGAGTTTCGATGTGTAACATTTAAGCATATTACAATGGATTTCACAACTAATTTACCAAAAACGCCTAAGGGTCATGGTGGATAGATTTACAAAAGTACTCATTCCCTATCATCTATCATCCAAAGAGTCCTATTCTTCACATAAAATGATGAAGGATGGAAATGGTGCTTTAAGAATTTGGACGAATTTAAGTTTCAAGAAGATACGGGTATGATCGAGATAAAACATAAGCAATGTTATTACTGGCTAACTGATGATCAATATAAAACTAACGATAAAACATTAGAAGATATATTTAGAGTATGCATTACTGATTTTGGTGGTAGTTGTGATACATATCTACCTTTGGTATAATTTTATATAACAGTAGTTTTCATTCGATTATTCAAATGTCACCGTATGAAATGTTGCATGCGTGGATATATATAACAAGCTTGAGGTGCATTGAGTCATCCAGAGAGCTTGGTAGTATATATCAAGATCATGTAAAGACAATTGAAAAGATTGATTAAAATCATAAAAGGTTGAAGATCGATGGCTTAAGATCAACGTATACGTGGTATGCAAATAATCAAAGAGGACCTATAGATTTTAATGTGGGGATGTAAGTTTGAATCCATAATTCCACGGATAGCTTTCCTAATTGTGCGTTTCACTAGTCTTTCGCATGTACGAAATATATCATTAGATAACACATAAAGTTAATAAAAATGAGCACGAGGCTTATGCAAAATTCATGTATAAAGTTGACAAACGAATTCCTTAATATATGGAGAGAACCATCATCATATTATAGATGATGGTTCGTTATATATTGGCGTTATATTAGTTGGACAATTATAACATTAGGAAATATTTTGCGGTAATTCATCATCAGTAACTAAATTGTTGATGTTCTTATATGTTGCTGATCAATTGCTACCAATCACATCACACTTGTCGTTGATCTATTGGTATTGTTTATCAAGTTGCAAATGATGCTTCAGTATTGGTCACGTTGTTGATATTCTAGCAACTTAACTTTAGTATTTTACAACATCTAGCAAGAAAGAAGAATTGTTTGGTTATATATATATATATATATATATATATATATATATATATATATATATATATATATATATATATATATATATATATATAGGGTAAGGTTCTAATGAGAACCCTACCTTATTGTGAGAACCCTTTAACCCAATATAGTCCCATTGATATATCTATACTTATTAATAAAACAATAACTTTGGTGCCACTTGGCATTCTATTAGGGCTCTATTTTTATTATTTCCCGCCTAATTATGTATTTGTTCTTAATGTTAGTCTAGGTTCATTTGATTAAAACTCAACTTCTGATACAAGAGATATTTAGGGAAAAATTGGAAATTTAACCCTAAATTAGAGCATATTTTTTTTGGAAATTAAATCATACCTGATATTTCTTCTTTCTTCAAATAATTTATCAACAAAAGCTGTAAAAATTATCTATGATCTTCTTCATCTATGAAATCGATTCCTTGATTGTGTGTTTCCATTAAATACTCGGTTTATATTTGACTCTTGATAAAAGTTACGAAATATTTTTTCATCGACTCATCTCGAATTTGAAGGAATGTATGGGTATCTTTTTTTGGATATAAAATCATACCCGATTTTAAAATATTTCTCACCCATCTCAGATTTACGACCCTCGCGATTTGTGTTTATAAAGTCTGATGATATCGCCTTTGACGTATTTCATCAACGTTCTCATTTTGGCTTCGGTTTTATCAAGTTTTCTTCAACAAAATGTATTTTTTTTGTTATATTTGAGTTTTCATCCTCTGTGATTATGATTTATCCTATAATTGTCTACAATTATATTTTGGATTAATATTATTTTACTTTCAATTTTTTGATTTGAAGGTGATCTACTTCAACAAACCATCTGTAAAGAGGTATTACATTCTTCTACTTCTTGTACTTCTTTATTTTTTTATGTGTACTGTCATATTATTATTATGTTTGATTGTAATTCGTTTCATATGTGCAAATTGTTTTGATGTATCTGGAAATTATAATAAAAATCATACTTTTATTCCACGTTTGACTTTGACACTTTCAGACAAAATGATTTCTTTTGAACTTCAAAGAAGACAGTTCTCTTTAGCAGTGTGTTTTGCAATAACAATAAACAAGAGCCAATGACAATCGCTATCTAAAGTTGGTTTGTTTTTAAACAATGATTATAATCAGCTCTATGTTACATTATCTCGAGTTAAAAATAGACAGAGATTAAAATTATTAATATAGATAGTGATAGGAAAACAGCAACAAAATATCAAATGTTGTATACAAATAAATTTTCGAATGTTTATGAATTTGAAATATTGTTCTTTATGTTCATTTTAATTTTTTCATTACTTATAGTTTTTATTTATAAGTTTATTTCATTTTATATTATACATTATTTATACGTATAAATATTAGTAGAGAAAACAAACTAATATTAAGATGTAGCTAATGTTAACAATTATACATAAAAGTCGATATACAAAATATTATCAATGACATTATAACTTATGAACTTTTTTAAACAAAAACAATATTTTTGGATTAAACCCGTGTGTTACACGGGTCTTTAGCCTAGTTTTACAATAAATAAGATCATGACATGTGTCCATTTGAGTTTTTTAATAAAAAAGGACAAATTGGTTATTTCACCAATCCAATAAAATTCAGGTTGAATATGATGATGACAAATGTCATCACCTAACTTTCTTTTTCCTCCCATATTTTTTCCCTTTATATAAAATAATTTTACACCCAATTCTTTTATACATTTATAACTTTTTAATACTATATTATTTTTATATAAAATTATATCATTAAACTCGTATAAATTTTCTCTTTAATTCCCATATAGTTTCAATATTTGTTTGGTGATTTTGTTTGGATGTATATAGCTACATCACTGTAATTAGTATTTTTAACACTTAAAAACTATTTTACAAAATCTAAAAACATATGTTACATCAATATAATTAGAATACACCACTGTAATCACACTAAAATAACAAAAATACACCATTTAAAACATATGTTACAACATTTTACCATATGTTACATAGTTACACTGTTGTAAACTGTAGCAAAACGATATAACTACACCAATGTAAACCAAATGTAAAATATACATCATTAAACGATGTAACTACACCAACGTGATTTCAATAACATAACAACCAAACAACATTAAACCACATAACTACACCAAACAACATTAAACCAATGTACACCAAATGTAAAAGATTAAAGAAATATCACATTTACTTAGTTACATCACTGTAAATCAATGTAACCCAACGTAAAAATTAGGCGCATTACGACTATTTAGGCATTTGAGCACTGTTTGGAAGCTTGAAGACTGTTTGGACGTTTTAGTTACATCACTGTAAACCAATGTAACCCAACGTAAAAATTAGGTGCATTACAACTGTTTAGGCGTTTGAGCACTGTTTGGAAGCTTGAAGACTGTTTGGGCGTTTTAGTTACATCACTGTAAACCAATGTAACCCAACGTAAAAATTAGGCGCATTACAACTATTTAGGCGTTTGAGCACTGTTTGAAAGCTTGAAAACTGTTTGCGCGTTTTAGTTACATCACTGTAAACCAATGTAACCCAATGTAAAAATTATGCGTATTACAACTATTTGGGAGTTTGAGCACTGTTTATTTGAATGCAAATCATAATACTTTTAGTTAATTACATCACATTTTTCTCATACATTTTTATAAATATTGCACTAATTAACTTATAATATAGTATTACATAAAAATATATAAAAAATGCACCATTATAAGTATAAATCTACAAATATTTAATTTAAGACATTAAATTACAACCTTCAATCTACAAAAATCAATCAAAATCATACCACTGTAAGTTTTGATATATGAATATATACTTCAAAACATCTAACTAAAACCTATTTACAAGAAATGCTCCTCTATCACCCAAATCCAAACTCATAAGTATCTACAATCAATCCAACAAGTAACTTTAAAGTTTCAGATCTAAATCACACAATGGCCCTACCTGGTGGAAATTTACGATCTTTGATCGATTCAAATCTTGAAATACTCAAAGTAGTTGTTAGTAGTGATCGGGAGGTTAACTAGTGTTGTTGTACGTTGGCGGTGGTAATGTTCTGGTGGTGGTAGGGAGGTTGACTTGTGGTGA